>JARHVA010000283.1:2262500-3462500 GCA_037957365.1 Torreya grandis | reverse complement strand
GGAAGAGATCCTTCTAATTGTAAGAACAGTTGATCTGCAGGTGGCAGCAAGATCAGAGAGAAGTTCTACATGGTAAGTAAGATCATTTGAGTTGCAGGTTGTTGCAGGTTCATGAGAGATCTACTTGAAGTACTTTGAGTACTTGCGTACTGGCAGGGTTATTACTGACTAGTTGGAGGTGAACACTAACTCTGTGTTTGAGTCATGTGTTGGGACCATTTTTGGTAGGAGAATAAACTCTTGATGAAAAGAGATCTGTACATCTGAGAGGTGTGAAAGATTGTGGCATCTTCATTGTATTTCCTTCTGGTATGAGTATTAATACAAGATTGTGTATTGTCTCTCATATTTTGTGTCATTTGTAAATTCTAGTTACTTGTTCATTCTGGTATAATTTCGTGTTTAGTTGCTTATACAAGGTAATTATTTGTGCTCTTATTGAGGAGCAAGACCCTGACAAGTTGGCATCAGAGCATGTTTATTGTTTTAGGTGCCTGACATTGAATAATGATGAAATTGATAATACTAAATTTAATAATGATGAAATTGACAATAATGAATTAGATAATATTGAAAGTTCACATTCAAAGTTTAAAAAAATTATTTTGTAGATCATGGGTCTTTACACCTAACAATGAAGAAAATTTTATAGAAACAAATAATGATGAAATCAACAATGAATGAAATTTTAGGGAAACATATAATTAAGAAATAAAAAATGAATAAAATGTCATCCCAACATTAAACAACAAAGTAATAAATATTTTGAAACACCCTTTCAACATATTCCACCATTAACAACACCTCTAAAAATTATGCGTAGAAAAAACAAGTACTTAATTGAAGTCAATGAAAATATTTTGAAACAAATGCATAACAAAATATTTGACCGCCATTCAAGAAGATTGGCTCAAAAAATTTGGGATAGTTTATTTTATAAATTATATTATGATAGTTAAATACGTCAATTATTTATTTCATTGATGAAACTGAATAAGATCATACCTATAATGTACAAATTAGGACTAAGAACATCTAACACAAATGATGAAAATAATGAAATTGTTACAAATCTATATGATATATATCATATTGTAAGCTTAAAATCATGCAATAAATATTGTAATGTTATTTGATGTATAATTATAACTTGTGTAGTAAGTGGTCAAACAGGGAGAAAATGTCTAATTTCAAAAACAAGTTGAGCACTTGAAATAAATACAAAAGCATTAATAAAAATAATTGGAAGACATGAAAGACTTAATGAACCCAATACCAATGAATTCTGAGAATTCTCTATTAGACTTCCATGAAAGGACAGCTATAGTCGATGCTCTCAAAGAGTTATTTTCACAATTTTGGAAAGATAATACAAGAGTTTCACCCAATGCAATAAATATGAAAAGAAGAGTTGGTTCTTGTAACCATGAACCGCATCCAAAATATTTCTTGGATATGACTCACACAATTGTACTTTAATTTTTTTTAAACGTTCACAAATTTATATTAGTCAAAGATGTTTTGAGATGGCCAAATCTTTTTATATAAAAATAAATTTCATATGCACCACTTTTTGTAGGCAACATGTTGAATTTTCAATGCATTATGATATTTTTTGTCATTTATTGTACTTTGCATAATAAAAACATTTTAAAAGAGTGTGGCATATAAGATCTATCAAAAAAAGCTAAAAAAATTGTTGGGTGAATATTTTGTCGTCAACTCACTGATGACAAAATGGGTATATCAGCCACAGCATAGGGAGATTTACACCACGAAAAGTATGGGTTTACTAGATCTGAACGAAGTAAATCTCTCCCCTCATCAAGGGGAGGTTTCCTATAAATATTCACACGCTAATATATATGTATATAATTAAGCAAAAAATAGCACATGGGGTGGTATAACAGCATCTACCTCTTTTTTTCAGATGTAATGTACAAAGAATAAAAGAGAGAAATCTTGGTCTTTAGCTAACAACACTCCTCTTCTTTCAGGAATGGTATCAAACAGAGAGCAGGAGATCGCCTGAGGTAACAAAGTCCACAAGAACACTCACGTAAGCACAAAGTGTTCTGTAGCTTCTTTTACCAATTCGAAACAAACATAACCATAGAATAAAACGAAGCACAAAGTCTCTGCCTGAAACTATGAAAGATAACTGAATCTTTAAAGATAAAGATAGCTCAAAGTCTACCCTCTACCTTTAGAAACGCTCTCAGATAATATAAACATACCCACTTTGCTTATTAAATCAGATAAACAAGAGATTATCAGGAAAGAGAACATAAAAAACTATTTCCTAGACAACACAGATAATTTCAACACAAAGTCTGAAATAATCTTGCTTCTCATTTATTCAACAAAATATGATTTACAAGTTTGAGCACAAAGTCTCAAAAATTGCTTCAATTTCGACAGAGTGTTTGCTCTCTATTTTTTAAGATAATTTACAAATGAGGTCTCCACTATATATAGGGAAAAAATCTTCAAAAACTAGAAAATAATAAAATACAAAAATATCTCAGTCAAAGATGACTCATCTTTGACTTTGAGATATTTTTTTGAAATATTTACATGTAATTACATCTTACAAAATTGCATGCACTTTTCACAAAACAGAAGTGCATAAGGAAAGAAGGGGAAAAATTCAGTTCTTGCTGCCAGATTTCTTCATATGGACATCGTACATAGTGATGGATGCATGAATTTCTATGATGTCTAGCGCAACTATGTTTTTAGAGACGATTCTGGCTCTGATCAATGCGTCTTTCAATGCTGTGATGGCCTTAGCGTGACTAGTTAACCTAGATTTTAGATTTTTCAAAGTTAACTAAGCATCTAGAATATTATCCACCGAAGACATTGAGAAGGATCTTTCTTCAAAATCTCTCTGAATCATCTATTTGAAGCTCTGAATCATTTCTTCTATCATAAGGAACTAATTGTTCTTAGAAGTCAAGTTGCATGGTAGCTCTTCTAATTTATTCAGCAAGCTTAGGTCACTCTTCTCACTAGCCTCCTTGAAAGCTTTGAGATCATCAATTAGATCTTTGAGTACCTGGATCTTGAAGATCAGTGACTCCTTGATTTCAACATAGGAGTCCTTGCTGAAGATAACACCGATAGATATCAGGGTGCTTTTCTTCAGATCTTTCATCTCCTTTCATTTGCTAAGATCCCTTTCAGAACTATCGATCTCTTGAGAGATAAGGGAGACAAAGTCATCTAACTCTGCTTTTACCTTTTTCATCTTACCCATCCTTTCTGCAACCTCTGATAGCAAAGAAACTCCCTGAGTGTGCATTCTTTCAATATAATCTTTCAAGACTTTTTCCTTCAAGTAAGTCTTTTCTGCTTTCTGAATGACTGGGTCATCTATGGAGAAGGCCTCTGGAGTTGTTGCTTCAGGGGAAAGAGTGAACATTCTTATTACTGCCATTAGCTGCTTTGTTTTAGCTTTGTAATAATCTTTTATCTCTTTCTTTCGATCGAATTTCTGGACCATGATGTCCATAGCAGTCTAAAGATCATTTTTTGCACTTTCGTGAGTAACTTTGCCAAGTTTAACACGAGAGATGAAATAGCTGCTCATCTCGAAACCCTCAATAGTTGCGTTTTGTGGAGGCTTGGCCATTTTCAAAAATTTCTGCCCTTTTTTTTTGACTAATTTCGAGAGGATTCTTGGCCTCTTAAGAGCTTTAGCTTTCACCGGCACTATTTTGTCAAAGTCAAATTTATTTGGAGAGATGGCCATCTTCTTTCTTTTGGAGGTGAAAGCTGTCATCCAAAGCGAGAGAGAAGTACCTGTTGTGATAATAGTTCCCTCTGTTGGTGTTACTGCGACAGCTTCTACACTGTTGGTGGTGACAATAGTCGTAGTTAGAGTAATTGATGAAACTGTACCAACCACTGATTCTGGATCTGATGTAAGGCTTGCTGCCATATTGAATGAAGAAGATGATAAATTGAGAATAGACCCAAAAGAGCAGAGAGAATCTCTAGAAGCACCCTGGAGATCATCGAATATGACTCTAGGAGGAGAGGCGGCTCCAAAAGAGGGAATATTGAATGAAAATATAGGAGAAGAAGGTACCACGAGAGATTGAGAGGGAGAAGGAGAGACACCCTTGAGTGGCTGCGCTTCTTCCTGTGAGAGCGGAGGTCCAGTGCTTGGTCATCCTGACGGTTGATCATCTGTCTCCATTGGCTGGGCTACTTGTGTTTGAAGACTTTGTTCCTTAGTTCTTTTTACTGTCGCTTCAGGCTCTTCAGTAGCCTTTAGCTTTTTAGATACAAAGATGATCCTAAGTTTGTGAGGCCTAGAAGGGGAAGGTACATCACATTTATTTTTGGTTATGTTCTCAGCCTTCTTTTTTATTTTTGCTTGATATTCAGCTTCAAATCCCGTGACAAATTTTTTCAAAATGATCTCTTTGACTGCTAACCAATCATTGGTGTTAGCCAATATTATTTCGAATCTCTTTCTCAGAGAAGTCAGCTCCTTCTGAGACCACTGTGTTGGAGGAAGAGGGGAACCAGCGACCTTTTCTGCCAAGTATTTGCTATTGATAATATTTTTATCATCGATCAGGCCAGAGGGGATCTCTACAAGTCTCAAATATTCGATCTGCTCTAGGGTCAGCCTGCGGAAGTCTATTTTCCTAATTTCTTTGATCGTCCTTAGGTCGATCCAGACATCCTCAATCATGGGCTCATAGAACTGAGTTTTCCTTCTGATTTTGTCCTTGACGCCCCTATAGTCAAATTTTTCTCTTCTCTTAAATGGTCTTAGAGTGACTATTTATATTTCAGTTTTCATGACCTTGAATTTGGCTGCTGTTGCAATAGAGTACCTGTCAATCTCGATTGGAAACCTGAAACTTAGTTTTTTCAGCTCCATTTGTTTGGTATGCAAGACAATTAGTTGTCGACAAAGTTCCATTAGTATCAGCCTATCTGAAGGGAGCATGGGGAGCATGTAGGGGTAGGCTTGGTAAAAGCTAGCTCAAAAATAACAGAAGGTGGGGAATTGAAGGAACATGCAACCGTAATCGTTGACCACTGTCCAGGCCTCATCTGATACTCTCTTCTGTTCAAGCTGAGAGTCGAAGAGGCATAGGAATGTAACGAAAAAGGCATCATTTACTCTTTTGAAGTGACGGGTCGATCCTTGCAGAGTCAGCTGCAGATAATATGAGTACACTGGGGTTGTTTTTTTATTCCCCTCTGTGGTTAAGCTTGAAAAAGCTTGCATTGCGATAACTATGTACACAAGGTACGAAGTCATATAGAACTTGTAAGAGGTCTGCACCTTGGTTAGCTATTCATGGAGAGCATTGTTGATTTGCTCTCCCTAAAAGATTTTAATGAATGGATACATCTATTCATGAAACAGTGAAGAGGATGGGAGGCCTTGTACTCTGTTGAGAAGGGTGATCAAGTCACCAACCTCCTCAATGAAGTCACTCCTCAGAAAGTTCTGTGACCATCTTGATAAGTTGGTCTTGAAAGTCTTCAACCACTTATAGTTCATAACTTTCTTCGCCCTCTTAGGGTCTTTATCGTATTTTCTCTGTGCATCCACGAAGTCAATCTTCGTTACTTCGGTGGCTGGAGGGCACATGAAAATTTTATTGATGAATTTGAGGTCCAATCGAATCATCATGTTGCCGCTGGCCTCTGAGACTGACCTAGTCTCTTTGTTGTAGAAGTGAGCATATTGGAGAACGAACTCAATTTGATGTGCTGCTATCGAAAAGGCGGCCACCAGGTGGATGTTACTCTCGACGATCCTCTTCATCCTGGTGCTTGGATTCGTCGCTTTTGTTTGTGCTAGGAATTTAGCCATGTCCTCGTGGCCGATCTCGGTATTTCGGATGTCGTTGACATTCGAGGAGATCGACGTGAGCGGAAAGACGCCCTGATACTTATATTTCATGGTCTTCATCTTTTTCAGAGATGATTCAAATATGAAAACAAGTTTTGATCAGACCGGTGTCGATAAGAAAGAGTTCTCTGAAGATACTGCAGACATGATTATGAGATTAAAGGAGAGTGGATGAAAGAGGAAAGCGTAATTTAAGTGATCATGGTCAACAGAGGTCACTTAAAAAGGCCAGGTTGAAAAAAGGACCAGAAAATGAAGAAGAAAGGGAAAGAAAAAGTCAACGCAAAAAATTCTCTGGAGTTAGAAAAATCTGAAAGAGGGATGCACAGGAGGCAAAATTTGTCGCCTCTGCATGCTGAAATAAAAGGGAGTAAAGGCAGTGAAATTTGTCACCCCTACAGGGATGACCTACAGGGGCGACAAATTTCGTCGCCCTTACAGGGATGAGAAGAAAGAGGTAGGGGTGGCAAATTTTGCCGCCCCTGTAGGGATGGCCTACACGGGCTGCAAATTTTTCCGCCCTCACAGTTTGAAAAAGCAAGGGTAGGGGCGGTGAATTTTGCCGCCCCTGCAGACTAAAAATATTTTGATGGCAAAATTTACCACCGATGCACATGGGGCAAGGAGCGTGTGCGATCGGCTAAATTCACCGCTCGTGCACGAAAAAGTGAGTGCGGGCAGCAAATTTTGCCGCCTGCAAAGGCGAAGAATGGGGAAGGGGGAACGAGACGCATGGGCAGCGAAAATGGCGGCCCTTGCAGGCTTGGGGATAAAAACCCATGGGGGATGGGGAAGGACAGCATTTTAAGCCGTCCTTGAAGGGATAAAACTTCATAATAACCTAAAAAATGATTAAAAAAATAAAAAATTAAGGAAGAATGAAAAAAATCAAAATAAATATAAAAAATGAGACTGACCTGGAAAGCCACGTGCGCCACAAGCTTGAATCTGCAAAAATACTCTTCAAGCCGCTCGCTAGATCATCTAGACACGAAAAGTAGGAGGAGAGGAGGAAGTAATGAGATGAAATAGGGCTCAAATCAATTTATATTGGGTAAAAATCAACCCCAACCACCTGCCATGCATGGCAATAAATACTGCACATGAAAAATGAGACATGCTCGGGCGGTAAAATTTGCCACCCTTGTATGTCTTGATGGGTCCAATTGTAGGGGCGGCAAAATTTGTCACCCTTGCAAGTCAAGATGCAATGGCGGCAAAATTTACCGCCCTTGCAAGAAAAATGCAGAGGCGGCAAATTTTGTCGCCATTGCATAAGAATGAAGAAAAGACCAACTCTGGAAGAGGCAGTCTGGGGGAGGGGATCTTTAGTTGCAACGAGATCGTGGTCACTTTCGCGTTCCTAGACCAAGCCGAGAATGAATTTAAAATCTGTCTCAAAAAATAAACTTAGAGAGACAAAAGATGAAACAGACAAGTTTCGTAAGGAGTTATTCCCAAAAATGGGCTAATTCGATTTTAGAAACAACAGCTGGCTCCTGTTGGAGAACTTCAGTTAATCAAATTGATTAGCAAGAGTAGAAACCAGTCTCTAAGTGCCTTCATCTAAGCCATTGGGCTACGGAGTCAGGCTAAAAATAAAATAAAAATAGACAAAACATAAAAATTGTACATATATACAAATAGACTTCTCCAAGTCTCAAAGATTGAACAGCTTCAGATGTTGTCCGCTGTGAGGTAGTGTAAATGGTGTTCCATCTTGGTACTCCAGCAAGAAGCTAGCCTCACCACAGAGCTGTCAAATGGTGAACGGGCCTCTCCACAGGGAGTCAAATTTGCCATGCATCCCTTTTAGTTCTCGTCTCTTGTCCCATAACAAGACTTGATCTCTGACTTGAAATTTACAAACTTTAGCTTTCTTATCAAAGAGTGCCTTCACTCGGTTCTGTTGTTTCTTAATTCGATCCACTACCATAGCTCGACGCTCATTCAGCTCATTTAGACACATGATTCTTTTGTCGACTGAGCTTTCGAAGGTTGAGTCTTCAATTGCTTTAGTTAACCTAAGCGCTGGTAGTTCAAGGGTGATACAATGCTTTGTGCCACGTTCTCTGATTGTCGTCCACCAACTTTCTGATAATAGTAACCAGATTCTTGTTACTAGATTTTGCTTGCCTATTCCCTTGAGGGAAATAATCTAAAGTGTGGGATAGGGTGATCTCGTAATAGAAACAAATTTGAGTAATTTCATGTGACGAAAAATAGGCCACATTATCTATTACGATCTTTAGTGGGACCCCAAACTTAGAGATGATATTCTCTTTGAAAAAATTGCATACACTTCAGATGTAGTATGCTTAGTTGGGATGGCCTCCACCCACTTAGTAAAATAATCTGTTGCCGTGAGGACATAATCATGTCTGGCATTTGAAGATGGGTTGACTACCCCAATGAAGTCAATATCCCACTGTTGAAATGGTTCTTTGATCACAACTGGCTTGAGAGGTAAAGCAAGCAGCTTAAGCTTTCTAACAAATTGCTGACACAATTCACAACTACGTACCCATTTATACGCATCTTGGAACAGCGTGGGTCAATAATATCTTGCTTGTAAAATTTTGTGTGCTGTCACCGGTGTAGAGAAATATTCTCCACAGGCCAAATTATGAAAATATTCTAAGAGTCTTTCTTGTTGCGCCTTGTCAACACAACGAAAAAATGTTCCATCCAGGTTTGTCTTGTAAAGACCATTGTCCCACAGGACATATCCAATTGCTTTCAATTTAACATTCCATTTCTCTTTAAAAAAAAGATGAGCGAGACACTCACCATATGTCATAAAATAAGCAATGTCAGAATACCATTCGTCAGTAGTGGCAACAAAGAGGACCATAGGCCTGCCTTCGATCTCTACTTCTTCACTTTCTGCTTCACTTGAAATGTTGTTGGCAATCAACTGGCAAAGACCTTTTTCTCGTACGAGTTTGGTTGGTTTGATATCCAGATCAAACTCTTGAGTTTTGGCAATTCAGTTACCCCTCTTCATACCAAACTCCTGCTGAGTCAAAATAGATTTTACTGCAGTGTCTGATATGAGAACTTTAGTGTGAGAGTTCTTGATATAAAACCTGAAATGCTTAACCGCTTTGACTACAGCGTATGCATGCTTCTCCATAAAAAAATATTTTAGCTCATGATCTTTGAGTGGACAACTCATGAATGAGATAAGAGATTCTGCACCTTCTAGATTTTGCTGGATCAAAATAGTCGATAGTGTATGTTCGGAGGCATAACTATATATTTTGAAACTTTTAGTGTAATCTAGGCAGACCAAGACTGGTGCACAGGCGATTGGTTTTTTAATCTCTTTGAACGCTGATTTACCCTCAGCAGTCCACCTAAATGTAGCATTTCCTTTCATCATGTTGACAATATGATGGGTTCTCTCAGCAAACTCAAGAATAAACTTTCAGAAAAAATTCATTTTTCCAAAAAAAGAGTGAACTGCGGTCTTGCTGGTAGGAAAGGTAAGTTCTTGGATGGACTTGACTCTTTTTGAATCAATTTTAATACCTTCTCGAGACATGATGTGTCCGAGAAGTTTCCCTTCAGTTACTCCGAAGACAGAGTTTTTTGGGTTTAAAAAAATACCATTCTGACGATAACGTTTCAGTATCTTTTTCAAATAGTGAACATGCTCAGAATGATGTTTTGAAAACACTATCAAATCATCTAGGTATACTACAATGAATTTTCTCATCTCGTCTTTGAAAGTGAGATCCATCACCCTTTGAAAAATAGCGCCTGCATTTATCAGACTAAAATGCATTCTTCGATAAGCGAATGTGCCTCAAGGCGTGGTGAACGTTGTCTTGTGCTGATCTACTTTTTTGACTTTGACCTGATTGTACCCTGAAAAAATATCTAGCATTGATAACATCTCTAAACCTGTTACCATTTGCAGGACTTGATCCATAATAGAAAGAGGGTAGTTATCTTTTAAAGATGACTGATTTAAGTTTTTGAAATCTACACAGATTCAAATTTTGTCATTTTTTTTCTGACAGGGATTATGTTGGCAATCCATGTTGAGTGATGGATTGGAAAAATTATCCAGGCATCCAGTATTTTTTGTATCTCAACTAAAATAGTACCTGAGATTTTTAGATTATATTGCCTGGATTTTTGCTTGTAAGGTATAGAGTTGACTTTTAGGAGAATGTCGTGACAAATGTCATTTGGCTTGAGTGATTTCAGATCATCATAAGAATAAGTCAATACATCTATATACTGGCAGAGTAGACTAGCAAGCTCAAATCTTTTCTCGAGAGTGCAGCGTTTTTCAATGTTTACTATCTTAAGATCACGCTTGGTTTCCAAGTTGCCCTGATCAAAATCTTGAGAAGAATTTGAATCTGTTCGTTGTTGTTTAACAAACTTGTCATGGTTATCAAACAACTTCTCTAAGAAAACTAGACCTTTGAGAATTTTATTCCCCTTATGCTGTAAGAAATTCTCCCCTGTATCCGTATTGGTCTCAGGAGTTGTTTCACATTCTCAGAGTTTACTACCTTTAAAACGCAGTTATTCAAAACTATCTTTTTATTTCAAAAAGGCGATGATTTGATCGTCATTGTTAAATACTTGCCAGTAGCCGACATTATCAGGTACACTTGGTCGAATGACTAGCTCAATAGTGTATCTATCTTCCTTAAAGTCTGGGTGAGGGACTAAAAAGATGGCAGAGACAGCCAATGCATCTGCTCGATCATTGAATTCTCTTGAAACGACAGAGATATTAAAAACAAAAAAATTTAATCTGATCCCAGACCAGGTTGCGATAGTGGCACAACCTTTTATTTTTCATCTGATAGAAGTTCCTCACCTAGCAGACTATCAACTCAGCATCCTCTTTAGCATGGAGTAGCCTAATACCCCTTTTTCTGGCAGCCTGTAGTCTGAGCAATAGGGACACATACTCAACGGTGTTGTTGGTATTATTAAACTGTAATTTGTAAGACAAAGGAATAATATCTCTTCGAAGAGATACCAACACAACCCCGACTCTCGAACCAGTAGAAGAGCAGCTGCCGTCAAATTTTAAGGTCCATTCCTCATTAGGTGTTGTATTTTCTTTGAAAGTTTGTTTATTTGTGGGAAGAGGCTCTTCCATGTGTTCATCTTGATTTATCAATTTTTCTACTACGTCAGCTGAACACAATCTCAAGTTATCACCCTGAGGTAACAAAGTCCACAAAAACACTCACGTAAGCACAAAGTCTTTTGTAGCTTTTTTCACTGATTCAAAACAAACGTAACCATAGAATAAAATGAAGTACAAAATTTTTGCCTGAAACTATGAAAGATAACTAAATCTTCAAAGATAAAGATAGCTCAAAGTCTACCCTCTACCTTTAGAAACGCTCTCAGATAATATAGACATACCCACTTTGCTTATTAAATTAGATAAACAAGAGATTATCAGAAAAGAGAATATAAAAAACTATTTTTTAGACAACACAGATAACTTCAACACAAAGTCTGAAATAAACCTGCTTCTCATTCATTCAACAAAATATGATTTACAAGTTTGAGCACAAAGTCTCAAAAGTTGCTTCAATTTCGGCAGAGTGTTTGCTCTCTATTTTTTCAAAATAATTTAAAAATGAGGTCTCCACTATATATAGGGAGAAAATCTTCAAAACTAAAAAATAATAAAATACAAAAATATCTCAGTCAAAGATGACTCATCTTTGACTTTGAGATATTTTTCTGAAATATTTACATGTAATTACATCTTACAAAATTGCATGCACTTTTCACAAAATAGAAGTGCATAAGAAAAGAAGAAGAAAGAATGAGATAAATTCAGTTCTTGCTGCCATATTTTTTCATATGAGCATCGTACATAGTGATGGATACCTGAATTCTTATGATGTCTGGTGCAACTGTGTTCTTGAAGATGATTTTGGCTCTGATCAACACGTCTTTCAATGCTGTGATGACTTTAGCGTGACCAATTAACCTAGATTTTAGATTTTTTAAAGTTAACTGAGCATCTAGAATACTGTCTATCGAAGACATTGAGAATGATCTTTCTTGAAAAAAAATTTGAATCATCTCTTTGAAGCTCTGAATCATTTCTTCTATCGAAAAGAATTGATTGTCTTTAGCATGGCAGCTCTTCTAGTTTATTCAGTAGGCTTAGGTCACTCTTCTCACTAGCCTCCTTGAAAGCTTTCAGATCATCAATTAGATCTTTGAGTACTTGGATCTTGAAGATCAGTGACTCTTTGATTTCAACATAGGACTCCTTGCTAGAGATAACACTGATAGATATCAGGGTGCTTTTCTTCAGATCTTTCATCTCTTTCTATTTGCTAAGATCTTTTTCAAAACTATCGATCTCTTGAGAGATAAGGGAGACAAAGTCATCTAACTCTATTTTTATTTTTTTCATCTTACCCGTCTTTTTTGCAACCTCTGATAGTAAAGAAACTCTCTGAGTGTGTATTATTTCAATATAATCTTCTAAGACTTTTCCCTTCAAGTAAGTATTTTCTGCTTTCTGAATGACTGGGTCATCTACAGAGAAGGCCTCTGAAGTTGTTGCTTCAGAGGGAAGAGTGAACCTTCATATTACTGTCGTTAGCTGCTCCATTTTGGCTTTGTAATAATCTTTCATCTCTTTTTTTTTATTGAATTTTTGGACCATGATGTCCATAGCAGCTTGAAGATCGTTTTTTGCACCTTCGTGAGTAATTTTGCCAAGTTTAACATGAGAGATGGAATAGTTGCTCATCTCGAAACCCTCAAGAGTTGCGTCTTGTGGAGGCTTGGCCATTTTCAAAAAAAATTGCCCTTTTTTTTTGACCAATTTCGAGAGGATTCTTGGCCTCTTAGGAGCTTTAGCTTTCACCGGCATTATTTTGCCAAAGTCAAATTCATCTAGAGAGATGGCCATCTTCTTTCTTTTGGGAGTGAAAGCTGTCATCCAAGGCAGAAAAGAAGTATCTACTGTGGTAATGGTTCCCTCTGCTGGTGTTATTGCGATAGCTTTTACATTGCTGGTAGTGACAGTAGTCGTAGTTAGAGTAACCGGCAAAACTGTCCCAACCACTGATTCTGGCTCTAGTGTAAGGCTTGCTGCCATATTAAAAGAAGGAGATGATAAACTAGAAATGGACCCAGAAGAGCGGAGAGAACCTCCAAAAGTGCTCTAGGGATCACCGAATATGACTCTGGAAGGAGAGGCAGCTCTAGAAGAGGGAATACTGATCGAAGAGATAGGAGAAGAGGGTACCACGGGAGACTGAGGGAGAGAATGAGAGACACCCTTGAGTGGCTGTGCTTCTTCCTGTGAGAGCAGAAGTCCAGTGCTTGGTCATCTTGATGGTTGATCATCTGTCTCCATTGGCTGGGATGCCTATGTTTGAGGGCTTTGTTTCTCAGTTCTTTTTACTGTCGCTTCAGGTTCTTCAGTAGCCTTTGGCTTCTTAAATACAAAGATGATTCTAGGCTTGTGAGACCTAGAAAGAGAAGGTACATCGCCTTTATTTTTGGTTATGTTCTCGGCCTTCTTCTTCATTTTTTCTTGATATTCAACCTCGGATCTCGTGATAATTTTTTTCAAGATGATCCCTTTCGCTGCTAACCAATCATTGGTGTTAGCCAATATTGGGTCAAATCTCTTTCTCAGAGAAGTCAGCTCCTTTTGAGACCACTGTGTTGGAGGAAGAGGGGAACCAACGACCTTTTCTGCCAGGTATTTGCTATTGATAACATTTTTATCATCAATCAGGCTAGAGGGGATCTCTACAAGTCTCAAATATTTGATCTGCTCTAGGGTCAACCTGCAGAAGTCCATTTTTCTGATTTCTTTGGCTGTCTTTAGGTCGATCCAGACATCCTCAATTATGGGCTCATAAAACCGAGTTTTCCTTCTGATTTTGTCCTTGACGCCCCTGTAGTCAAATTTTTTTCTTCTCTTAAATGGTCTTAGAGTGACCATTTGCATTTTAATTTCTATGACCTTGGCTTTGGCTATTGTTGCAATGGAGTACCTGCCAATCTCGATTGGAAATCTAAAACCTGGTTTCTTCAGCTCCATTTGTCTGGTATGCATGACAATCAGTTGTCGACAAAGTTTCATTAGTATTAGCTTATCTGAAGGGAACTTGGGGAGCACGTAGGGGTAGCCTTGGTAAAAGCCGACCCAAAGATAGCAGAAGGTGGAGAATTAAAAGAATATGTAGTCGTAATCGTTGACCACTGTCCAGGCTTCGTCTGATACTCTCTTCTTCTCAAGCTGAGAGTTAAAGAGGCATAGGAATGTGGTGAAAAAGGCATCATTTACTCTTTTAAAGTGGCGAGTCAATCTTTGTAGAGTCAACTGCGAGTAATATGAGTACACTGGGGTTGTCTTTCTATCCCCCTCTGTGGTTAAGCCTGAAAAAGCTCGCATTGTGGCAGCTATGTACACAAGGTATGAAGTCCTATAGAACTTGTAAGAGGTCTGCACCTTGGTTAGCTGTTCATGGAGACCATTGTTGATCTGCTCTCCCCAAAAGATGACTTGTTTGCCATATAGGATGATTTTAATGAATGGATACATCCATTTATAAAATAGTGAAGAAGATGGGAGGCCTCGTACCCTTCTGAGAAGGGTGATCAAGTCACCAACCTCCTCAATGAAGTCACTCTTCGAAAAGTTTCACGGCCATCTTGATAAGTTGGTCCTGGGGGTCTTCAACCACTTATAATTCATAACTTTCTTCGCCCTCTCAGGGTCTTTATCGTATTCCCTCTGTGCGTCCACGAAGTCAATCTTGGTTACTTCGGTGGCTTGAGGGCACATGAAAACTTTATCAATAAATTTGAGGTCCAATTGAATCATCATGTTGTTGCTGGCATCTGAGACTGACCTGGTCTCTTTGTTGTAAAAGTGAGCACATTGGAGAACGAACTCATTATGATGTGCTGCTACCGAAAAGGTGGCCACCAGGAGGATGTTACTCTCGATGATCCTCTTCATTTTGGTGCTTGAATTCATCGTCTTTGTTCATGCTAAGAATTTGGCCATATCTATGTGGCCGATCTCGGTGTCTCGGATGTCGTCGACATTCGAAGAGACCGATGTGAGCGAGAAGACGCCCTGATACTTGTATTTCATGGTCTTCGCCTTTTTTAGAGACGTTTCAGACATGGAAACTGGTTTTGGTTAGACCAGTGTCGATGAGCAAGAGTTCTCTGAAGATACTGCAGACATGGTTACGAGATTAGAGGAGAGTGGATGAAAGGAGAAAGCACAATTTAAGTGATCATGGTCAATGGAGGTCACTTAAAAAAGTCGAGTTGGAAAAAAACCAGAAAATGAAGAAGAAAGGAAAAAAAAGTCAACGCATAAAATTCTCTAGAGTTAAGAAAATTGGAGGAAGGGATGCACGGGTGGCAAAATTTGCGGCCCCTGCATGCTGGAATAAAAGGGGGTAAAGGCGGAAAAATTTGCCGCCACTGCAAGGATGACCTACAGGGGCGGAAAATTTTGTCGCCCTTGCAGAGATGAGAAGAAAGAGGTAGGGGCAGCGAATTTCACTGCCCCTATAGGGATGGCCTGCACAGGCAGTGAATTTTTCTGCCCCCGTAGTTTGAAAAAGCAAGGTTAAGGGCGGTAAATTTCACTGCCCCTGTAGACTAAAAATGCTTTACGGTGAAATTCACCGCCGATGCACATGGGGCAAGGAGCATGCGCAAGCGGCTAAATTCGCCACTCGTGCATGAAAGGGTGAGTGCGGATGCCAAATTTTTTTGCCCGCGAAGGCGAAGAACGGGGAAGGGGGAACGAGACACATGGGCGGCGAAAATGGCCGCCCTTGCGGGCTTGGGGATAAAAACTCATGGGGGATGGGGAGGGATGGCATTTTTAGCCATCCCTGAAGGGATAAAACTTCATAATAACCAAAAAAAAGATAAAAAAAAATAAAAAACTAAGAAAAAATAAAGAAAAAGCAAAATAAATGTAAAGAACGAGACTGACCTAAAAAGCTGTGCATGCCACAAGCTCGAATTTGTGAAAACACTCTTCAAGCCGCTTGCTAGATCATCCAGACGCGAAAAGCAAGAGGAGAGGAGGAAGCAATGAGAAAAAATAGGGCTCAAATCAGTTTATATGAGGTGAAAATCAACCCCAACCACCCGTCACGTGCGACAATAAATGCCGCGTACAAAAATCGAGACATGCTCGGGTGGCAAAATTTGTCACCCTTACATGTCTTGGTGGGTCTAATTTTAGGGGCGACAAAATTTGCCACCCTTGCAGGTCAAGATGCAATGGCGGCAAAATTTGCCGCCCTTGCAAGAAAAATGCAGGGGCGGCAAATTTTGCCGCCATTGCATAAGAATGAAGAAAAGACCAACTCTAGAAGAGGCAGTCTGAGGGAGGGGCTCCTTGGTTGCAATGAGATCGTGGTCACTTTCATGTTCCTAGGCCAAGCCGAGAATGAATTCGAAATCCATCTCAAAAAATGAACTTAGAGAGATAAAAGACGAAACGGACAAGTTTCGTAGGGGGTTATTCCCAAAAACAAGCTAATTCGATTTTGAAAACAACAAAATTTATTTCAAAAATTTTATGTGAAAGACCAGATAGATAGTTATTTTATAATAAAACATGTTTGGATAGAAATTACAACATTTGCAATGGATTTCCAAAATAAAAAAATTGTATCAATGAGGAGCATAAAAGTGTAAATGGATGGGCATTAGTTAGTTTGAGAAAATACAAATTTGTGACTTATCAAGTAAAAGATGGAAAAAAATGTAAAATGTGTGAGCTTATTACAAAACATATACCTACTTCAAAATTTATGGTTAAATTCAGGGAGAAAATTATTTATGAGTATGCAAGGCACACACATAGGGCTAGATGGTTAGATGAACATTTCAAGTTAAGTAAGGACACATTCTCACTTGATTTGATTATTTTAGTAGTTGACTTTGTTGAAAATTATGCATTCAAATCAAAAATGGAAGTTCAATCACAATATTACAACTCATCACAAGTTGCCATATTTATACATATAACATTTATGCATGCACCTAATAATACAGAGCAAGATCAAAAAATATTAAGGAAGTACCATTTATATATTAGTGATGATCAATCACATTGTATAGAGTTTGTGCAAGGTAATTTTGAGAAATTTTATAGACAATTGACTTAGAGGAACATTACTTTCAATCAACATTACATTTGGTCATATAATTACATACCATAATTCAAGAATGCATGGATGTTTTATTGGTTGAGTAGAATGCATGTTACAACTGACGTAGAACATAATTGGAGTTTTAATGAGGTTGGCCATGGAAAAGGTGAGCATCATGGTGTTGGAGCATGTGTAAAAAGAGTCATTACAAGTGAGGAGTTGAAATTTGAAGAGGCTGTTAATTTGACTATTGTAAAAATCATGGTTGAATGTTGTAATAAGAACATGTGCCATGGTGCTTAAGAAAATTTTACTATTCATAGATATTTTTGGTTAATGGAGGAAGAACACTTGGCAAACTATAAGGATTGTATGACTTTAATGGGTTAAAATGAGTTCCTCTTATTTCATAGCTCAAATATAGGTTCTTGGACTATTCATACAAGACACTTGGCATGTTTCTATTTTGTATGTATGGAATCTATTCAAAATGAATGTGAGACATAAGAGTGGGTGGATGACTGAAGTTACAAACCTATAATTCCAATCAACACATATGAGGTTCCACTAGCATTGCAACTTATAGCTATATCATTGTCACATGACTTTGACCATGTATCTGATTTAGTACAGCCAAGTAGAAGATTAATCATTATGTATTATTTATCCTCATTATCTATTTTGATAATGTCATTATTATTATTTTTGTGACACAGGGCATGTTTTTACAATTATTGCAAATGAGAACAATGAAGAGGGAACATATTACTACTTATGTCTATGTGTAAATGGAAATAAAATATTAACTTCCGTGGTCATAGATAGATAAAATATTGACTATCCCACTGGGTTTGTGGTAATCACTGGGACTTGGCTTGAATGATATCCTATCAAAAAATAAGATGTATGGTTGTTTGAAGACTTTGAAATGCACAGGAAGATACTACACTATTTGAATTTGGTTCTTGAAATGAATATGAAATTGCAAAAATAACATGGAAGGATATTAAACAAGAATCTACAAAAATTTCGTAAGTTAGACCATGATGTTATTCTTAATACTATCAAAATTATAGCATATCCTAGTGGTTCATTGGATTGAAATACATAAGTATATTGACTTGTAAAATGTAGATGTAATAAATTCTACCAAATGTATTTGATATTTTAGGTAGTATATGCATAAATTTAATTTTTAATTACTTACTAACAATTTTTTGTAGGTTAGTGGTATTAAATAAGTTTTTGCATTCACATGATTGGCATTGTTAGTAAAGAATTTCATTTTCTTGAAGCTAAGAGAAGCTTACTAAAATTACTTGGTGTTTTTATGCTCCTGAATAATAGTGAAAATATGATTTTGAGTGGATTTGGACGTCATGGTCATTGAAACATTAATGAAACAATTAATGGTTAAATAGTTTTATTTATGTACCTTTAATACATTAAATTACATTGGCTAAATAATAATATATTAGATTATTTATCATGACCTTATACTCATGTAAATAAATAATAAAATATATTAAATGACCTTTGAAGAGGTTGGACCCATTAATGTGGTGGTTGAGAAAGGTCATTTATAATGGGTAGATTACCTTACTTATATAATAAAGAGTTTATATTATAATTGTTGACTAAATTTGGTGCACATAAGGATCTTTGCTTAGAAATGGTCTGAGCTGATGAAAAAAAATTAGATGGAATGAGTGGTCCAAAGATCTCATGCTGATTACAAAGATTTTGAAACACTTTAAGCAAGCTTAAAGCGTGATCTAATTGATCCTCAAGAGATAGGTCTACAATTGCAGATGAAGGGTCCAAGTAGATTTCATGGTGTTCAAGTATTAAGGAGCATGAACCAGGTTGCACAAGCCTTAAAATATCATCATAGCCTTGAAATATCTAGTAAAAGATGGAGTGTGCAAGTTTAAAGAACGAGACCATCACCAAGACATCATCTAGAAATGAACAAACCAATTCACTTATGTATTTAATAAATTCACCTCAGTAAGTCTCATAAATAAAAGGATTACAATGCCACATTGCTCTTCATGTCAGGATCATATCCTAAAAATTTCATGCATGTGTGAGTCTTCTAGCCCAAGTTATGAGCTTCCAAAGTTGGACGTGCAGGAAGAAACGTTCATGTGGACATCAAAGTAAAGCTCAACATTTATCTATTGAGGTCAAAAAGATTGATGTTTGTGTAGACATCAATGATAGTTATATGAACATCAAATAATGGGTGCACAGATGTCAAATTTAGGCTATGGGAAATAACTGTTGGGATTCAAAAATCCTAATGATGATCATGTGGATGTCAAATATGATCGAATGAATGTCAAATATGGGTATGCAAATGTCAAAGTTGGAGCCTCATGAGTTAGTTGTTTAAGATTAAATGGTGGGTCCCATCAATATCAAGGGCCCACATTCACTCATATATCTTTATCCAATGGTGCATAGGAGGTCAAAAAGTCAAGATCTGATAATAAGGATTTGTAGGCCAATAGAAATAAAGATAGCTAGGAACATTTTGATTAGTCTGATTTAGTTTTTGATGGACAAAGTCAAGCCAAGGACCAGTTTTTAACCCAGGCAAGCAAAATCTTAAAGAGCAATATCACCATTAGAGTTTGACCCAAAGCAGATGAAATCATACAAGCAAGATGGTTAAGGACAAGGATCCATCACCATTAAAGTTTAAACATGACCTTTGGTCAATAATTTCGAACTTGTCGACCCTATTACAAGGTCATTCCATTGACATCATCATTGTTTTTAGATGAATGATCCTCATATAAGATATCTTCTTAGCTCTCACAGGTTTTAGATGCAGAACATGTCTCTTTTGGCCCAATATAGAGATTGAAGATGGACTAGTGATTATGAAGCAAGATCAAGCAGTTTATAGGTTTCTATGGATATTATGACTATGTGAAAACCAATAATTGGATTGATTTTCACCTCTAATGGACCTATGTTTGATATTGGATCAAATACAGATGAAAATGTGATCATGGAAAGGTGGTTTACCTATCATTAGGGTCACATTTTCAATAAATAGGTACTGATGGTCACCCAAAGCAGATGCAGCATAATTCTGTCAATTCTAACACATGGTCTTCATCAACAGATCAAATAGATGATGACATGGAGTTCCAAGAACACTAGGTGGATGGATAAATATAATGAGCATTCAATTATTTTACAAAATTTGTTCCTTATTGATAAGGTCATGAGTCAGCATCCTCAAACTTATGTTAATACATCACAGTTCCCTCTCTCTCTTGCTTTTTTCTATATATGTTCCAGCTTTTACCACATGTTACATTCTTTGTAAGTTTTAGACAAGATATATCTAAAATTTTAGAGAATAGATTTTTATGCTTTAGCTTGCTTAGGCTATGCCAAAATTTATATTGTAACACCTTTTGATGTAATAAAGACTGAATTCTATCATTTTTCAAGCTAGATTGAAGTGTGTCCTATGAATTCATGTATTGTAGCTAAATGAATGTATGTTCCTTGTCTATTTCTAAGTTTTTTCACCTTCATGAAATGCTTGGTAATTCTCAAAGGTCAGTATAAGTGCAATTTATAGTTTGTTGTTTAGCTTGAAAGTGGTTATTTGCCCTCTCATGCTAGTTTGATAGTTGATCAATACCTTATTATGAAATACTTATGTGAAACCGATCTTCTTTGGTCTTGAATGTGTCTCATAGTGTGTCTTGTGTAAAGTATAAGTGTTCTAATTACTGGTGCATCACCTCATTTTATATGCTTTTATATATTTTTGTATCTCTCTATCTCTTTTCCAAGCAAGTATTAGATTAGGTTTAGTTTAGGTAATAGATCCAGAAGTAATTTGACCTTCTTCAGAGGTCTGACCTAAGTTTAGGTGACCCACATCCTAGGGTCATTCCCATATTGGACTAGATTTGTGTAAAAGGAATTGAACAATCTCCTTACTCAACTAGGGTGCAATCTAGGACACCAACAGTTTTGGCATGCCTGGTGGGACAAAGTTTCCTTGGCATAATTGAAGTTTGAATATTGAAAAGAAGAAATTTCAAAAGGAGACATCTACCATCATCAAAATTTGAAGATACATCAAGTTACAGATCTCATAGCATCTTTTAGACAATGTTTTCATGCTAATGGTTACAACAAAGTCATCAAGTAAAGGTATTCCTTTTGAATTCATTGAGTTACATTCTACTTCTTACAAAAAAGCAAGATTCAATAAACCTAGACCTTATCCTCAAAATAAATTTTCACCTCCTGACCATCCTATTGTTTTAGTCCAAGCTATTATCCCCATAATCCAAATCCCTTTTACCCAAATGGTTGTCAGGAATCAAGTGTTTGTTCCATTCAATAGGGGTAGTCCCCTAAATTTGGTCTAATATGATGACATCCATGTATCTGCACTAAAGAGAATCCCTTTCTTCTAAGGAGAATGGGATAAAACTACTACTATTGATCATATTCAGGATGTTGCCAACCTATGTTCTATTTATAATGTTGTTCAAGATAATGTGGCTATCAAACTACATGATGCTTCCTTCAAGAGAAAAGCATTGTAATGGTATAAGAATCTTCCTTTAACCTCCATTGCTACCTAGGTGTAGCCTTAGTTAGGTGATTTAAATACAAGTCTAATCATCTATTTTTGGTTGAACAACTAATTACCATACAAAGGTACCCCCTTGAGTTCATGTCTGATTTTAACCTTAGATTCTAAAAGACATGAAATAGAATCCTTGCATTGATTAGACCATCCCTAGAGTATGTATTTTTGTACTATCTAAAGGCCCTCAATTCTAATATTAATGGCATGATATAGTCTATGGGTGGTAATAATTTTCCAAATGCCTCTGAACTTGTAATAAAAGTAGAAAATAGCTTGATATAAGCTGGTAAACTTGATCCAAAGCCTTTAATTCCCATATTCTCATAATTACAACCTATTTCTCCCCCTCAAACTCCCTAAATCCCATATATAGCTCCTATTCTATCTCTAAAATCCCAAGTTGTAGCCCCTTTTAATCAAGCTAGTGAGATTGGAGATCAGAAAAGTATGTTACAACCTTTTGGGAATGAGATCATTCAACTCAAGAGACAACAAAACCAAGGTAGACCTTATCAGCATCAAAACCAGAATAGTTATTAGTCCTTCAATAATCAAATACCTCCTTATCAAGGTTTCATAGACAATAGGCAATCTTACCAAAACCAAGGAGCCATAACCCAAACTAAGCCATATGCCGCCCTTGATCCTAATGTACCTTCCATTTCAAAAGTTGTTGTGCTTCAAAATAACTTGATGAAAGATTCAAGTTGGTAGCCATTCAATTCAAATGACACTCAAAACCAAGCCTTAATAACACAAGATATTACTATGCCACAAATGACACAAGAAGAGTTCTCTCTTCAAATTGGTCAGTATCAAGACATAAACATGGCATTCCAAGGAGAGGCTCAACAAGTTCCAAGTCAGTTTGATGCAATCAATGTTAATTGTTAATTGGATGATCATATTACATTCAATCAAGTTGGTGAAACTAGCAACACAAATGGTCAAGTTGCAGCTCTAACTAGAGCTAAAAGAAGAGCAATTGAGGAAGCTCAAGATGTGAGAAATGCTTTTAGTATTCCTAATTTTGCTTCCAAGAGTGTCAAAGATCAACCTATTATCCATATAACATAGAAGAACCAAAATTTAGAGGTAAGGAAGGTTCCCTAAATACCTCTAATTAGATAACAACCAGTGGTTCAAAAGTTGTAGCCAAAGATTAGTGGAGCCTCATTCAACATAATAGATCAAATTTTAGCATTAGCATGTGGGATTACCTTTCTATTCTAGGGCAAAAATACATGCTCATTCAAGAGCTTTCAGCTCTCAAAGTGTCTAAAGAACTAGTTGAGAAACAAAGAGTTGTCTTGGCCAATTTACACCAGCCTACCAATCAATCTGATCAAAAAGTACTTAACATGACAAAGGTGGATAAAACTAATGTAAAATTAAACAAAACCCCTCCCTTTTATCTCTTTTTAATAGTTAGTGACTGCTTAGTCCATAATTTTATAGTAAATAGTGGAGTTAGTAGCATTATCATGCCCAAGCAAATTGCAGACAAGCTTGGTCTTGTCTATGAGCCAAATACCAAAAGAATATTACAATTGGATGGGTCACCAAAAAAGATAGTAGGCATAATCAAGGATAAAAAGTTGACATTACATGCTTTCCCCAATGTTAACATTCAATAAGATGTAGTTGTAGTGGACTTGCCTCCCTATTTTGCCATGTGTCTATCAAGGTACTTTAATTTTAAGATTGGAGGATATTTGTCAGTTGATTGGACATCTTTGATGTTTAGAACCAAGTATGGTACCAAGGTAACAATACATTCAGAACATATTTTCAAGATTTCATTTGAATCCATATGTGTCTAGTAAGGTAACACTAATTGTGTTATCTCAGACAAGGTACTAAAAAATAGTGAGGTGGAAACTAAGTCACGTCTAAATGGAGTTACGAATCTTTTCCTTAATGAATGGGCCTCTAATTTGTATGATAATGATCACTACAAGTTAATTGAAGAATAAGGACTTGGTGTCTATTGCCTTCATGAAATTAATACACTAATTCCAGCTTTGATAAAGGATGATCAACCTAGTGATGGCCTTTGACAACTATATTTTGATGGATCTAGGAATAAACATAGCACTAGAGATGGAATGATGTTAATTTATCCAGCCAATCAAAGGTATTTATATTCTCTCAAGTTTCAGTTTGGTTGTTTCAATAATGTTGCTAAATATGAAGCACTAATGCATGGTTTGCAATAAGCAAGAAAGATGAAGGTCAGTACCTTTCAAGTCTTTGGTGATAGTGAATTGCAATTTCACTAAGAGGACTTAATGTATGCAAGAACCTACTACTTAGGTCCTATAAGAATAGAGTTTGTAACTTACTTGAATACTTTCAAGCTTTTAATATCTATTCCATATCAAGAAATAAGAACAAGCATGTAGACAGGTTGGCTGCCATTGGGTCACAATTCAGTATCCCATATGGCATAAGAATTAAAAGGTTCAATTGCACATTAAGGTGATTGTAAGGCCTTATATCCCAAATAACCATGAAAATTAGAAAGTATTTGAAGAAGATAGTCAGATTGTCAGGTTCTTATAAGAGGAAGTTGAATTCTCCTCAAGGAACCAAGACAAGCACTTGTAGCAGTATGGTGACCAGATTGTGAAACTAAAGATAAATTAGTTACCTAAAAATCTGGGCACTGCTGAAAACATATTCAGAAGAGATGATGAATTGAAAAAAGAAAATTTTTATTTATCAACCAAGGAAGAACACTATACAAATGTGGATATTACAAGTGGTAAGAGCTTAGAGTTGGGCAAAGTTTTCACATCTTCAGAGAAGGAAACTTTTATTGAGTTATGTTCAATTTTTTTAGATGTCTTTAAATGGTAGTACAGGGATCTCAAAAGATTTGATCCAAGTCTAGCTCAACATACCATTGAGTTCGAGGATGAGACTAGGCTAGTAAGGCAAAGACAAAGGCCTATTAATCCAAATCTTGAACCTTTGATGAAATTTGAACTTCATAAGCTCATTAAGTTAGCTATAATATTTCCAATTAAGTATTCAACTTAGGTGGCAAACCATGTTCTAGTATGGAAAAATAATGGTGAAATAAGACTATGTGTTGACTTCCATGACTTAAACAAGGCCTCATTTAAATATGACTATCCATTATCATCAATAAAGTAGATTTTATAGTTAGTTACAAGTCCAAAAAGGTTCTCCTTATTGGATGGCTATAGTGGTTATAACCAAATTTTGATCAAAGAAGAAGACTAGTTCAAAATAGCCTTCACTACAAAGTGGGAGACATTTGCATATAGAAAGATGTATTTTGGATAATCCAATGCTGGAGAAGCTTTTTAGAAAGCTATGGACATGGTATTTTAGGGTCTTCTTAACAAGTTCATCCTTGTTTATTTAGATGACATAACAGTGTTCTCTGAGAGTGCAAATGAGCATATGGTTCACCTCAAACAAGTGTTTTAAATATGTAGGCAACTTGGGGTGTCTTTGAATCCCAAAAAGTGTGTCTTTTTTGTTCATGAAGGTAGGCTTCTTGAACATGTGATTTCTAAACAAGATACAAGCATAGATCTTGATAGAATAGACTCAATTCTTGTACTTTCCTTGCCTAAACACAACAAATCCTTGAAAAGCTTTTTAGGCAAGATCAATTTCATAAGAAGATGCATTTCAGAATTTGATACTTTAGCTAGGCCACTCACAGAAATGCTAAACAAGGGTCAAAGTTTCAATTCATCCAAAGGAGTAAGAAGTTTTGAAGAGATCAAGAAATCTATAGTCAATAATCTTACACTCCTGAACCCTGATTTCATAAAGGATTTATTCGTGTACACTTATGATAATATTGACACTATTTTAGGTATTCTCATGTAGTAGAATCAAGAGACTTTAGAGCAGCCAATAGCCTTCTTTAGTCAAGGCTTATAATAATATAAAACAAGGTACTCTTTTGTTGAGAAGTATGTACTTTTAGTCATAAGGTCTCTTAAGAAGTTTAAATACTTGTCCAATAATAAGATACATTTGATGGTTATGCATCCAAGTGTCAAGGATTTTCTTTTGAATAAGGATATAAATGACAAAAGAGCTAGTTGGATAACAAAAATCATGCAATATGATGTTGAGATCAAGGTCACAAAGCTGATTAGAGGCAAAAGACTTTGTGAACATCTAGCCCAAGATTTGCAAGAGGCTAATGGGGTAGTTATGGTGTTAAATGATCAAAAGTTGTAAATGATCACACCTCACCTTCCATCTAGTATCGAGATATGGTAAGATACTTAAAATATGGTGTTTATCCTTTTCATCAGACCCGTTAAAAAAAGAGATATTTTAGATTGCAATCAATTCCTTTTCTTTTTATTGATAATTGTTATTCAAAAAAGATATCAATGGCATGTTGTTAAGGTGAAAAGAGCCAAGTCAAACACAGAGACTACTTGAGAAATTCCATTATGGCCATGGTGGACACCATTATTTAACAAGGATCATAGCCCACAAGATCATGAAAGGTGGGTATTACTGGCCAAGTATATTTGGTGATTGTCATGCATGGGCTAGGAAATGTAGACAATTTGCTAGGTTTGTTGGGAAAGTTAAGATTGTAACCTTACCTATCCAACCAATTTCAAGGAATCAACCCTTTGTCCAATGGGGATTGTACTTTATTGGTCTCATTAACCCCCCCTTCAAGCTTAGGACACAAATGGATCCTAACCACCATAGATTATTTTACTAGATGGATAAAAGCAATGGAATTGAAAGAAGCCAATGAAACAAATGTTCTGAACTTATATGAAGGTTTACTTACCAGATTTGGGTTTCCTTAAACCACTATTTCTGACAATGCTATGGATTTTTTGATGTCTAAGATCAGTCAATGGGTAGTTCAACATAGTGTTTTTCTCGGTAACTCATCAAACTATTACCCATAAGGCCATATCCTTGTTGAGTCCACTAACAAAAATTTGCTAAAGATCATTAGGAATATTGAAGATAATCAGAGGTCATGGCATCTCAAATTGAAGTCAGCTCTATGGGCTGACAGGATCACCTATAAAAAGTCAATAGCCAATTCTCTATACAAGCTAGTATATGGTAAGGAAGCAAGAATGCCTATTTCTCTTGAATTCTCTACTTTGGAACTAATATATCAACTTGAGCTTTTGGAGAATGAGCCAATAGAAATTAGATATGATAATCTCATAGAGATAAAAGAGACAAGGTATTATTCCATGTTGGCTATGGAGGCCCATCAAGCAATGGTAAAAAGATATTTTGATAAAGGAGTTTCTTCAAAAAGTTTTCAAGAAGGACATTTGGTCCTCAAGTGGGATGAGGACAGAGCTAAGCCAAGAAGGCACACAAAATTTGACTTTCTTTAGAGTGGTCTATACATAGTTTCCAGCTATAAATCTCACAATGCCTTCCATCTTGCAAAGATGGATGGTGAAGAGCTTCCTATCCCAGTCAATGGGATACATCCAAAACACTGCTATTGAGGAAGCTAAGTTCCCTATACATAGTTTATCTTGATTTTTCTCTAAGTATTGTTCTAACACATTAGTTTCTTTTTATTTTATCTCGAATAAGTGCTTTGTTTGCATAGTTATTCAGTAGGTTAGGTGTCTTTGCTTTATTAGGTTATTTTCACTTTCAAGTTTGTTTCTTTCCTTATTTGTTAGAATTATTTGTCTTTGCAAGTCAAGAGGATGTCTTTCAGTCAATGTAAATGGTCTATGTATCAATTTAAATGGTCCATGTATCAATGTAAATGGTCCAAGAGTCATATAGATGGTCCAAGTTCTAAAGCATAGTAGGCATGTTGCCTAGCCAAGTCACCAAAGATGTTGACCAAATTTGACCCACATAAGGATCTTTTGCCTAGAAATGGTTTGAGAAGATGAACAAATTTTCTAAATATAATGAGTTGTCCAAAGATCTCATGTTGATTTCAAATATTTTGAAACACTTTAAGCAAGCTTAAAGTGTGATCTAATTGATTTTCGAGAGACATGTCTACAATTGCAAATGAAAGGTCTAAATAGGTTTCATGGTGTCCAAGCATTTAGGAGTATGAATTAGGTTGAAAAAGCCTTAGAAGAGCATCAGAGCCTTGAGATATTGAGCAAAATATGAACTATGCAAGTTTAAATAACCAGACCATCACTAGGACATCATCTAGAAATGAACAAACTAGTTCATTTGTGCATTTAATAAATGCACCTCAGGAAGCCTCAAAAGCAAAAGGATTGTAGCACCACATTGTTCTTCATGTCAAGATCATATCTTACAAATTTCATGCCTGTGTGACTCTTTTAGCCCAATTTATGAGCTTTCAAAGTTTGACCTATAGGAAGAAATGTTCACACGGATGTCAAAATAAAGCTCAGCATTTATCCATTAGGGTCCAAAAGATTGGAGGTCACATAGATGTCAATGACGGTCGCATGAACATCAAATGACAAGCATGTAGACATAAAATTTAGGATATGGTAAATAACCATTAGGGTTCAAAAAACCTAATGACGATCACATGCACATCAAATACAGGCACGTAGATGTCAAATTTGGGCCTCATGAGTTAGCCATTTGAGTTTAAATGGTGGGTCCCAGTAAGATCAAGGCCCTACATTCACTCATACATCTTGATACAATGATGTGTAGGAGGTAAAAAAGTTAAGATTTGATAGCAAGGATTTTCAAGACCAATAGAAATAAATACAACTAGAAACATTTTGATTGGTTTGATTCAGTTTTCGATGGACAAAGTCAAAAAAAGGACCAATTTTTTACCCAAGTGAGTAAAATCTTAAAGAGTCATATCACCATTAGAGCTTGACCTAAAGTAGATGTAGTCATGCAAGAAAAATGGTTAAGGACAAGGATCTATCACCATTAAAGTTTAATCAAAACCTTTGGTCGATAATTTGGAACTTGTTGATCTTATTGTAGGGTCATTCCATTGACATGATCATTATTTATAGATGGAGTATCTTCGTATGCAATAGCTTTGACCCTATTTTAGGGTCATTCCATTGACATGATCATTATTCTTATATGGAGTATCCTTGTATACAATAGCTTCTCAGCTCTCACAAGTTTTAAATGTAGAACAGGTCTCTTATGGCCTAATACAGAGATTGAAGATGGACTAGTGATTGTGAAGCAAGGTCAAGCAGTTTGTAAGTTTCCATAGATATTGTGAATGTGTGAAAACCAATAATTGGATTGGTTTTCACCTATAATCAAATGATATTGGATCAAATACATATGCAAATGTGATCATGGAAAGGTGTCTTGCCAATCATTAGGGTCACATTTTCAATAAATAGGTATTGATGGCCACCCAAAATAGATGTGGCATAATTCTATCAATTCTAAGACATGGTCCTCATTAGCAAATCAGACAGATAATGACATGGAGTTCCAAGAAGGACACCAGGTGGATAGATAAGGACAATGAGCATTCAATTCTTTTATAGAATTGGTTCTTTATTGATAAGGTCATGGTAACATCCTCAAACTTGTGGTAATACATCACAATTACCTCTCTCTCTTGCTTTTTTCTATATATGTTCTAACTTCTACCACATGTTACACTCTCTGGAAGTTTTAGACAATAAATCTCTAACATTTTAGAGAATAAAATCTTATGCTTTGGCTTGCTTAGGCTATGCCAAAATTTGTATTGTAACACCTTTTTATGCAATAAAGACTGAATTCCATCATTTTGCAAGCTAGATTGAAGTGTGTCCTATGAATTCATATATTGTAGTTAAGTGAATTTATGTTCCTTGTCTATGTCTAAGTTTTCTCACTTTCATGAAATGTTTGGTAATTCTCACAGGTCATTATAAGTGCAATTTACAGTTTGTTGTTTAGCTTGAAAGTGGTTATCTACCCTCTCATACTAGTTTGATAACTGATCAATGCCTTATTATGAAATACTTATGTGGGACTGATCTTCTTTGATCTTGAATGTGTCTCATAGTGTGTCTTGTGACAAATATAAGTGTTTCAATTACTGGTGCATCACCTCATTTTATATGTTTTTATATATTGTTGTATCTCTCTATCTCCTTTCCAAGCAAGTGTTAGATTAGGTCTAGTTAAGGTGTTAAATCTAGAAATAAGCTAGTCTTTTCTAAAGGTCTAACCCAATTTTAGGTGACCCACATCCTAAGATCATTCCCATGTTGGACTAGATTTATGTAATAGGACTAGAACAATCTCCTTGCTCAGTTATGGTGAAATCTAAGACACCAACAGTAAGATGTAATGAAAAAAGAGAGAAGAGAAAGAAGAGAAAGCTTGTATTAGGTACATTTTATTTCTAAAATAATGTATAATCTTGGTGAGTTTTTTACCTCTTCATGAGGTTTTTCCATGGTCTATGTTATGGTGTGTTTAATTTTTCTCTCATTGTTTCATAGTGAATGTCTTTGTTATTGGTCTCACATCTGGATCTGGTATTTGTATGCAATCACATTGCTTGTTCTGTCATAGTATCAGAGTCAGTTGATGTGTGATCAAGTGGCAAGATCATAGATCAGGTTTTTGACTTGAGTTCAAGCCTAGATTCATCCATATTTCAATCCATAGTATGTTCATGAGGAGTTTTTAAGCTTCTCCTTCAGTAGAAGTAATTTATTTCATTTATTCCTCTCTTACAGCCTAGAGATTTCAAATTTGAGCATTTTTTCGTATTTCAAACCTATTTTCATGTCATAAATTTAATCGAGAGTCTTAAAATGGGATAAAAATGCTTCTTTAAAAATAAAAAATCTTAATATTTTCTTATTTTTTTTACTAATAATCTGTATGAAGGTGTTTGAAGCTCTCTAAGTTGTAAATCTAAGCATCTGATTTCAAATATTTTTTCAAGCCAAAGAGCTCCTTGAGCACCTTGTACAACCCATGAATGGTATGGAAATGGTGAAAAAAATGTTTCTATTAATTTGATTGTTGTTTGTATGTTCTTTAGTGTTAGATCTTCGAGTTTGTGGTTAAGAGAACCTTCTAAAAAATACTTTAAGTAGTAGAATCATATTTTTGATTTTCTTCTTCAACATTGGATGCCATAATACAGCCATGTATGGCCTATGTGATGAAAAAAAAAATAGTTTTGAGCCTCTGAGTATATGTTTCATGTATTTTAAGGTGGATTTATCAGAATTTAACCCTACAGAACACTTTCCAAACCCTACAAATTATTGTTTGAGCGTGGTTCTTTTTTCCAAACATCCATTCATGTCTTTGTTCGACTTTGTAAGGTCTCTTTAAAAGGAATTTCAGTCAAAATTTTAGATTTGTCTTTCTATAGTATGTTTCTCTCCTTATAAGGTGGATTCAGCAATATTTAAGCCACTTGCAGAGCCTGAGAAGAAACAAAAAGGAGTTTTTTTATTTTTTTCTAATCCTTTTGGGCACCATAGCTATAGCAAAGCATTAAAAAAATCAATTTACAGGCAGTTTTTCATGGATCTGAGTCTCCCAAATGCTTTGGAGGGAAATTTCAAGTCATTTTCAAGTTTTAATTTGCTAAAAATAGATGCCTATAGCTCCTGCTCTTCACTATGCCATTCCTCAGCCTGGAGCATACTTCAGCAAAAATAAATGGGTAGTATGTTTTAATACAAATCATTTAATAAATATGGTTTTATTTAAATGGTTCATTATCCACATAGGTAGTAGCCCCCACCTTGTTTTTTTAATCTTTTCTTGGTAAAAAGTAAAATATTCAAAATATTTGCTTTCATGTAAACACTTATATCTAATTTATTTATTTAAAAATAAAATTAAAAACCAGATTAGAAAAGGTTTAAATACAAATTTGTGCATGTATGATATTAATGGGCTTAATCAGTCAAATGGGTAGCCTAGTTTTGTTAGTTCAATTATAGCTGATAGATCTTGTGTTCAAATCCCCTAAAAACTTTTTTTCTATCAAATTTAATTTGATATTTTAAAAAATAATAATAATTTACATGATCATTGACGTAGGAACTGGTGTCTTGTTTGACATTTGACCCCATCAACTGCTTGTCAACCATAGTCATCCAACCAATCAATTTGTAGGTTTTGACACATTTTAAACACATTAGGAAGGTATTTTATTTGATTTAAAACCTTCTACTATTTATTTTATTACAATTTGATCAAATAGTGTAATTTGTGACACTATTTATGACACTTGCAACCACTTTTATGACACTTGCAACTTTCACCCTTGTTACAATTATTTGTGTTTTTGAATTATTTTGAAATCAACTAAAGTGGCTAGTGTTGTTTACTCACTAGAATATGTGTTTTTTATTGCAAAATCAAGTATAAAACATGTTAAAAATTTTACTTTCTAAACATTTTTTCTGTTAAGTATAAAATGCAAACTTGTAGTGTCGATTTTAAAAGGAAGAAAAAATATTCATCACTCTAATTATAATATGAATTATTCCTAATAAGATATATAATATTTGGTTAACTTAGTAGCAAATTATTAGTGAATTTAGTCTATGCACATCATATAACATGTTTGTAAATTTAACATGTTTGATTGCAAGCTTATATATACTCCTATTGAAGGTTGTGTTAAAGCTTGATCCAAAAACTATGTGAAATAAATCTATCCCCTATTTAACAATATCTTGTTGATAGTTTTATCTAACCATTACTAGGATAGATATTTCATAATATGTGGCTGTTGCTTCCAAATTCATGCAGGATCCATACTTGGATCATTGAAAATTAGCAAAGTGAATACTTTGATATATAAAAAGAACTGTAAACTTTGGTTTATATTATTTTTCTTTTGATTATACTAATTTGTTTCGTTATTGTGATGCTAACTATACTATAATGAGTTTAGTTTTAGATATATGTTTATGTTTGGTATAGGTGTTATCACTTGGAGCACTTCATGTGGAAGTTGCAAAAAAAACCTTGTGGCTATGAAAGATGATAGAATAACATCATACGGAAGTTATTTATGGTACCCACCTTCTTGGTGATAGTCAAAATTATATAATTTTGGTGAAAAATCCAATGCATCACCAACCAACTAAAGCTTATTCAAGTTCATTCAATCTTAGGCCTATCAAAGTTGTCATTAAGGGGGAGTATGCATGACAATGTCACTTCTTAAAAATTGTGTGGGTCATGTGTTTCCTTCTATATCTCTATACTTCTCATCATAAAGCATTGTAATATATCACTTTATATGATTTTGGTAAATTTTATATGAAAGTCTACATTGTACCCAACACATAGTAGCATGGAGGTCTTTATGTTATAAAAAACTTCAATATGTTTGGTTGATTATTCATGAAAAATTATGGGATGTATTCTCACTATGGGATGTAGTCTCACGATTATGCTAGCCTAAACTCACGCTAATTGGTTTAAGGTAACATAGTGAAATTCCTTTAAAGGTGCCTATAGGGACATAGTGCAAAACCTTTAGGTATCTATGGGTGTATAGTTTAATTCCTTTAAAGGTGACTGTGATTGTGGTTACATAGTGTAATACCTTTGGGTATTTATAGTTGTATAGTGTAATTTTATTAAAGGTGGTTATGTGATTTTGGTTATAAAGTATAATACTTTTGGGTGTCTATAGTTCAATAATGTAATACCTTTGGGTGATTATGTTTACATAGCATAATTCCTTTAAAGATGACTATGGCATAATGAAGGATGTTTCCTTCAATTATAAGCTCCTAAAACTTCTCATGTGGATGGTTCATGGAGTGTAAGTTCTTTATGTTGTTACCCTCTAAAAATCACCATATATCCCCACTTAATATTAAGGGGGAGTATTGGAACAATTAATGGTTAAGTGGTGTTATTTATGTACCCTTAATACATTAAATTACATTGGTTAAATAATAATATATTTTATTATTTATCATGAGTTTATCCTCATGTAAATAAATAATAAAATATATTAAATGACTTTTAGAGAGATTAGACCCATTAATGTGGTGGTTGAAAAAAGTCATTTATAATGGGTAGGTTGCCTTGCTTATATAGTAAAGAGTTTATATTCTAAGATGTAACGAAAAAAAAAGAGAAGAGAAATATTGTATTGGGTTTTATTTCTAAAATAATGAATAATCTTGGTGGAATTTTTACCTCTTCATCAAATTTTTCCATGGTATATCTGTGTAATGGTGTGTTCAACATTTCTCTCATTATTTCATGCTGAATGTCTTTGTTATTGGTCTCACATCTAGATCTGGTACTCATATGCAATTGCACTACTTATTCTATCAAACATGTGTAATTGCTTATATATGTGTGCTCAAAGTGATGGATTTACACCTGAGGGTCTGAGAGAAATAAATGCCAGTTAGAGCTCAAGATGTCTCTTCACTACCAAAAATTTGCATTTTAGGACCTGTTACTGCAACTTGCGCCATAGATTCCTCTCAAATTTTCTACCTACTTGATCTAAGATGAAATTAAAGGGATTTCACATGCATATGAGGGATCTTATGGTTCATCCATATGACTTATATTTTTTATTTCATGCATGTCAAAAGTTAGGCTAAATATATGCATTTTTCTTATGTTGGGAAGGACATTATTGAACCTAGAATAGGTGGTGGGTTTGTCAATGGGGTGTGATGAAGCCCAAAAACCTTGTCCTAGATGTTATCCACCACTCCAAACATGTTTTTAGTGCTATTTTTCAACCAAAAAACACCAAAAATGGAGTTATCTAACTACAACTTTAACATTGATAACCTTTATTGTTAGTGTTTTTGCGCTCTTGAATAGTAGTGAAAATGTGCTTACAAGTGGACTTAGACATCGTGGTCATTGGAGAACATGTAATTTTCTTATCTAGACATGTTCAAAGTGATGGATTTGTACTTAGGGGTCTTAGAGGTAGAAATACTAGTTGGATCTTAAAGAAATTCTCTTCACTGCCAAAAAGTTGCATTTTAGGATGAGTTCAAGAAGTTTCACTTCACTACCAAAAAGTTGCATTTTAGGACGAGCTCAAGAAGTTTCTCTTCACTACCAAAAAGTTGCATTTTAGGACTTGTTACTATAACTTGTGTCACAGATTTCTCTCAAAATTTATACTGACTTGATCTAAGGTGAATTTAGAGGGATTTCACCTGCATAGAAATGATCTTACAATTCATCCATATGACTTACAATTTTGATTTTATGCATGTCTAAAATTAGGCTAAAAATTTGCATTTTTTTTGTGTTGGGAAGGGCATTCTTGAGCTCGTAATGGTTTTGTCAACTAGGTGTGATGGAGGCCAAGAACCTAGTCTTGGATATTATCTGCCCCTGTGGACATGTTAGCAGCATCAATTTTCATCCAAGAAGTACTAGAAATAGAGATATCCAACTACAACTTTAACTTTGATAATATTCATTGTCAGTGTTTATGCACTCTTGAACATCAGTAAAAATGTGATTTTGTGTGGACTTGTACATCATGGTCATTGAAGCATGTGTAATTTTACTATCTAAACATGCTCGAAGAAATGGATTTACACTTGGGGGTCTTTCAGGTAGAAATGATATTTAGAGTTCAAGAAGTTGTCTCTTCACTGCCAAAAAATTACATTTTAGGTACTATTACTGCAAGTTGTACCACAGATTACTCTTGAAGTTTCTATAGACTTGATCAAGGGTGAATTTAGAGGAATTACACATGCACATGAGGTATCTTACAATTCATCCATACAACTTACATTTTTCATTTTACACATGTTTGAAGTTAGTCTAAAAATTACTTTTTTTGTGTTGGGAAGGGTGTTCTTGAGCCCGATATGGGTGGCGGGTTTGTTGATTGAACATGATGGGAGGCTAAGAACTTGGTCCTAGATGTTATCCACCCCTATAGACATGTTGGCAGTGCCTTTTTTAGCCAAGAAGCATGGAAAATGAAGTTATCCAACTACAGCTTCAAATTTGACAACATTTGTTGTCAATTTTTTCACACTCCTGAACAATAGTGATAATGCCCTTTCATGTGGACTTGGATGTCATGGTCATTTGAGCATATGTAATTTACATATCTATATGTGTTTAGAGCAATGTATTTACACCTAGGGGTTCTAAAAGCATAAATGTCAATTGGAGCTCAAGAAGTTGTCTCTTCACTGCCAAAAAATTGCATTTTAGGACCCGTTACTGTAACTTGTGCCATGGATTGATCTCAAAGTTTATACCAGCTTGATTCAAAGTGAAATTAGAGGGATTTCACATGCATAAAAAGTATATTATGGTTCATCCATATAACTTACAGTTTTTACTTTACGCATGTCTGAAGTTAGACTAAAAATATGTATTTTTTTTATGTTGGGAAGGGCATTCTTAACCCCAAAATGGGTGGTGGGTTTGTTAATCAGACATGATATGATGCCAAGAACTTGGTCCTTGACATTATAAACCCTTCTAGATGTTTTTTAAATGCCATTTTTGAGCCAAGAAGCATCTAAAATTAAGTTCTCCAACTATAACTTCAACTTTGACAACTCATCTTGTCAGTGTTTTCACATTCCTGAACACTAGTGAAAATGTGTTTCTGGTGGATTTGAGCATCATGGTCATGGAAACACATATAATTTATGAATATATTAAATTTTTATAGCTGTAAAATCATATATTACTTATAATTTTATGTGAATACATTTGCTTGTCTCATTTTTAACATTGAATAGGGAATGAGATGCAAATGGCCTAAATCCACTTACAAATAACCCATTTACCCACAATTACACATTCTATGTTTGTTCAATTTATGATTTCTTACTCTCTTTGTGTCCATCTTAAATTGTTAGCCCTCTTCAAGGATTTCTATTAGGTAGAGATGCAACTATAATTTTGCATCTTCTCTTTTAGGTCTGACTACTTATTTCAATGAAGAAACTTTCTTAGATTGTCTTCTTAATTGTCTATAATTTACTTTTCTTTGTCAATTATATTATCTTCTTTGATTGGTCTTTTTAATACCCTTTAGATCATTCCTAACCTATAATCTCTCTAATTACAAATTCCTTTATCTTTTGATCCAATTTCTTTCTTACTTTCTCTTACAAGAAACACATCCAACTATGTTCTTTTAGATTCAAATCTAGTAAAACAACAAGATTCTTATCTTATCCAATCTATGACAAACCTTAATTACCTAGGATTTATCCTCAAATGGTCTCTCCCTTCTTATTTACTATAACTTTCAAACTTCCTTCTTTTGCATCAATCATCTCGTTTGTCAAATTTTGCCTTTTATTACTCTTTGTTTTTAATCCTACAAAACTGCTCTAGTAGCCATAATGCAAAAGGCAAAGGTCATGAATCAAAAATCTATCTCTAAGGGTCTTCAATGACATTTACATAATCCAAGAAATCACTTTTGAACTCTTCTTTACCTTCAAATTACAATGAATAATGAAAATTGTCTCCCAAACATTTTTGCTTTTATGTCTATCTAGACCTATTGACTGTGTTCTAATTATTTATCTCTCATCTGGAGGTTCCAAATTGAGAATAACTTGTAATCTAAAAACCTTTGTAGGCTGTTTTCACTTGTATTATGGGATATACAATGTCATTTTACTCTACCACTTTCTTATTTGTTTTCATAATTATATAACTACGTAATAATTATCCTCTTATCAGAATGTTCAAACAAAACCCTGTCTTATTAGACCCAAGAGTATACAAAATAAGATAATTTCCTTGACAACATTCCTAGAAAGGCTAAAATCCTATTAAGTGAAGACATTTTGTGTGTGAATTTTTTACTGTGTTTTCAATAACTTAACCTATGTACCTCATTTTACATCCAATACATCAATCTATAGGTTATGTGTAAAGCCTAAAAGACATAATTTTGAGTTATTGTTAAAAGAGTGATATAACAGGAAGGTTGAAAATGTATATGGAGCAAGAAAACATTTTAAAGTGGGGATAAAGCCTTAAGAATGCAATTTGAGGTTAAGATCCATAGAGAGGACTAGGAGCTATTGAATAAAGTTTCAATTCATAGCTCTAACAACAAAGACCTAATAGAATTATTCTCTAATACTAAAATGAAAACATGTGAAATGACAAAAACAAGTACTCCAATACTAGAAAGTGGTTGTCAAATCATAAATTTAGAAGTCACTCCAATGAAAAATTTTGGGCTAAAAAACTAGATACTTACATAGCTTGAATAAATGGGTATAAGTAATTTAAAACTAGATAAAGTAATATTATGATGGATTCTACATATAGTGTTATGTTTGGCACCATAAACATCTTAACATCCCCTAACATGAATTCAAAATGTAAATAATATTCCATTCTCAAATATGGATCAATGGTCAAAAATTAAACTTCATTATTGATAATGGAAGTCAAAAAATACTCATTTCTCATAAATTAATTTTAATAGTTAACTTGTCAATAATGCCTCATATAAAACCATAATTCATTATATGGTACAGTGTAGGATCTATGTAGTTTTACAATAATATTAAAAAACGTAAAGGCATACAAAATAAGAACATAATAGAATGTCAGGTGAATGCCATATAGGCATACAATGTCAACAAATACATACATTTTCATATAGGCATACAAAAATTACATCATCTAACAACATAGTATCTAATGTCAGGTGAATGTCATATATGCATACAATGCCAAAAATGCATACATTGCCATATAGATATACAAAAAAATTCATCATCTAAGACATCCCAATTATTAAATAGCATCCCTATCTATGCCTTCCTCGATGAACACTCTCCTTGGGATTCCCTATTTGTAGATGAATATCCCTTGAATGCCTTAGATTGTTCCAAGGTCTGATTGTGGGTCTTACGCTAATAGCTCGCTTGCAGCTAAATATATTCTAATATAAATATTATAAGAAAATTACCATACTATACACAAAACCAAGTTAAGAAATGAATTTTAAACTAGAATTATAAAATCATTTAAACATACACTTACTGCAAGTTCATGGTCCTACTCAATATAATTATAATGTTCAACTAGGTCCTGATAGGTTCAGTTGCACGAACAGGCATGTGGAATGAGGAAGAAACATGAAGAGATGTAGTAATCATCTAAATTGGATTGTTAGATGTCATTTGATAACCCTACATACACAATACATTCACATAAGTTATATTTTCTAGAGTATGTAGTAAAATTATTAAAATAAATATACTTTTACAATTCAAAATTACAAGTTAATATGTACCTATGTGAGTGCATGTGCAGATAACATTACAACAATAATGTCTATGTCTATCTCAGCTTGTAGTGATGGAGTGTCTACTCTCATCATCAACTGAAAAACAACCTTGCTTAGTTTCCTAGAAACTATTGAAGATATATGGTAAATTTTTCTCCTTTATTAACTAGGAGTGTATTTAATAGCAGTGTACTTGAATTTTGAGATCTTTGATAGATAAATTTGACTTAAGTATAAGACAAATTTACATAGGGTATAAGATTAACTAAAAAATTTACCTTTGTATACATAAATGGTGTCGTACAAAAAAGGACAAATACAGTATTGGATGGCCCACTATCTGGCTCCATAAATGTAAACATAGGTTGAGTAAGATCAAATAATCTAGTTGTGGATCATGACGATGAAGGCATTGTCTTCTCCTGGAACATAAAATATGACATTTATATTAATTAATTTATGTGTAAATTAATTTTAGCTTTTAAATTCGCAAATATGACTTAGTTTAACAAGAAGTTTATATAAAAGATGCCTAAACACGTGTAGAGGCTAACGTGTACACACCGAACGTACATGCCAAAAACTCATCACTCAAGAGTATATCATCCAAGACCTTTGAAGTACCACCATCATCATCTGAAGGTCTAGCGCATATAACACTACAAGATCTATAGGGGTGGGGTCAGGTATGCACAATAGGTGGAGTATCTCTAGCATTGCTCTCTAAAATCTTACTCGTATGTTGAACGAGTGTATCAGTAAGCACATTAAGCACATGTAAAGGGTTGATCTCCACAACCTCCTTCACTATAGATGGAATCTCAATATGAAGTGGCTTTTGGGTAGGGATCCTTGTACGTCGATTAGGTGCATGATGTGCACTTGTTCGATCCTGCATAGAGCCTTTCCCTTGGCCCTAAAAATCATCATAGCCAAAATAGTTTAGAATTTCATTGAGGAAAAAATCATTATATGGTTTCCTCAAAAAATACAATGGGACCTCATGGTAGTTACATGGTAGATAACCAAACACCATCCAGTATAGGTCCCAAAAATTAGATTTAATCAAATTGTGTTTGCATTGATGGATACTAAAATGTTTAGTGATTAATGAAAATAGTGCATTTATGGTTGGGTCGATAAATAAGGCACAAATTCTATATTTTGTTATTTCTTTGTTCTTCACCTCATGTGCTGATAATTTGTTATCATAATAAGTCATACATGTATCCTTATATGATGCCCATTTGTCAATTGACTCATTACTGAGTCAACTTGACCTAATATCAACTCTAGGGTATTGGTCAGATAGGTGTGGTGGGTGTTAGTTGAAGTGAAGTCCCTCATTCTCTTAATTATTTGCTCAATTTCAAAAACAAATCCATTGTGTGAAGATAGATCCTCATGATTGCTTAGGGGATCTTGTGGAACTATAGGAGGAATAGGAGGGTTAGGTAGATGGTTAGGATGATGGTTATGAGGGTTAGGTAGAGGGTTAGGAGGATGGTTTAGCATGTTAGCCTCTTGCACTAGATTGAGTTGTTTAAAACTTAGAACTTACCAATTAAATAATATAAATAATAAAAACTTGCCAATTTTAAGATTATTATGTTTTGTTTTTTATCACTTACTTTCTCTCTGCAATGGCACCATTGATTTTTAAATATAATATTTTGGGCTTTCCACAGGCAAAACATGATCACGTGAGGGTAGAGAGGAGAGAAAACTGAAAAATAGGTGGATTCACGTTTTGGGGCTTGGGTTTAAGTTTTTTTTTTAATTACATGGAAAATGTGTACACATTATGGGTTGGTAAGTCAAGCCTAAATTTTTTTTTAAATGTATGATTTATGTCCCCATAATACATACACATTACGATAAATGTTCATGGAATTGTCCCCCAACTCTGTGCACATACCCTATACCCAACGAAGAAGGCTAGCTCCCTTATTCCACTAAGGCAAAGTGCTAGGTTAAGTGGTGTTGAGATTGAATATAATCATATTCTTTAATTCAAATTTAAATGTCTAAAATAAATGGAATGCAAATTCCTACTTATTCTTTTTTTGGTGCAAATATTAATAATAAACATGTAGAAATGTAAGATCATATTGTTGATGATGAAATGCCTAATCTATAAAATTCTAATCAAATTTAAAAAGTATACCAAGATAGAATCCATTCTGATGAATGGGATATATCCTAAACAATTTAAATCCTTGGCTACTTTATGATATCAAATTCGACAACCACCTGATGACTTGGATCAAATCTTGAAGGAAATCCTAGAAGTTAAAAATGCATAAAAGGTTAAGGTTGTCACATTTGAGGAACAACATTATCCCTTTAATGATATGCATCAACCTTTTAGAGATAGTGACCCTATAATAGGTGTCAAAACCCTACTCTGATTTATATTATTCCTATTTAAACAATGATGGTTACACATTTGATACCCATTCAAGGTGTGGGTGCAACACAAGCTTTTCCTCAAATTTTGATGCCTATCCCTACATAAGACTTATTTACATCCTATGATCACTTCTCATTTTACATCATCGTCCATGTTTATCATACAATCCCTCATGATAAATGTTATAGATTTGCAAGCTAAAATGTTACAGTTAGAGTTGGGTGCTTCTAGATTGATTCATTCATTTGATTCTCATGCATTGCTTCGTAATATATTAACCCTTAATATTTTAGTTTATCCCTTACCCATAAGTTTCATATCTCCTAAGATTACATTAATTATGGTCAAGGGTGATTTAGAACAACACTTGAATATTTCACGTAGGATGTTAGCGCTATGTCTTTAATCACAAGTTATTAACTAAGTTATTTCCATGAAAGGATATGCTTTGCATTGGTTTTATGATCTCCCATTCCAATCAGTTAATGCATTCAATCTTTTGGTCGATCATTTTCTAGCACATTTTTCAATCAATATCAATTAGAAAATGTATTATACACAAATTGTGAAACTTAAGCAAGGATCCAATGAACCAATATGTAATTGTGTGTTTAGTATAAGATTATGTTTTCTAAAATAACAAACCCCATGGCTGACAATGAGTTACAAGATATATTCAAGAAAAAAAAATTGACCCTCTCCATGAGTCTATTATGTTCAAAAGATTCAAATCAATGGATGAGTTATATCATATAAGTAGAGATTGTGAAGTTAAGCTCATATATTTAAATAAATTAAATTATGTGGTTAATCCTTCAACTAGTTTAACTATAAAGTCTCAAAGTAAAAAAAATTATAAGGCCAAAAATAATGATACTAAGAATAAGGTAAAAGTAAAACTCAATGCAATATCACAATGTTCTAATTGCCTTGTCCTATCCACTCCATCAAGGAGACAATTTTCATGATTACTTGAACTTCCTCATAAGTTTTTATAGAAGTTACTTGGGTGCAACCTTATATCTCTCCCTCCACCAATGAATTGTGATATGAGTAGAACTCTACCTAAGAGACATGACAATAACAAATATTTTTATTACCATAGATGTGAGGGGAATTATACAAATAGATGGTTTTCAGTAAGACATAAATTCAAGATCTCATTGATGATAACATTATTTAGATTAACACACCCATGAATAATTATAGAACACAACCTAATGGGAATACAAAATTGAAAATATTTTCTAATTCTTTTCCCAAACATGCAATAATTGAAACTAAGGATAATTCTAAGGTGCATATGACTTACAATGCACAATCTCCTCCTTCAACATATGGGCATCCATTGGATGGTATTATTGGTACACTTACAAGCACATTGGTGTAATGACTTATCATTAATTTAATGATATCAATATTTTGGAAGATGATTCTAGTTAGAACTTAGTTTTTATATGAGCATAAATTGATTTTTAGCCTACATATATTGTCATGGTACACAATGGTTCTAATGAAAATATTTACACTGTGACACTCCTTACTAGTCTTGGATATACACATGAGGATTTGATGGATACAACCTATATAGATAAAGTATTTGACAAAAATAAACATAACAATCTATGGATTATTTTCCTACCACTTAAGGTGGGCCCTACATTAGTTGCTACTCCATTCTTAGTTTTACTAGGTATAATGGAAATTGACATGTTGTTAGGACGTCCTTGAATACATAAGTTCTGTGTAGTACTATCTCTAGTACATATATGTGTGGATTATTTACATGGAAATGAGATAAAGTTTTGATTATTCTATATGAGTATCATATTCAGCTAGAGAAATTTCTCCCACCACCCCCACCATCACTGTAATTGGTTATTCAACCTATCCAAGTTCATTATATGTAGACAGTTAAGATGGAGATAATTTACTTTCCTATACAACCAATGTTTCCATGCCCATTACATCAAAGGTCTATTCAAGACTCAAAATAACTATTATCTATTCCATCACGTCATAAGCTAATATTATAAATAGATTTTCTTGTTCCATAATAAACACAAGCCCATGTTTTTATTGCACAACAAATTACACATGCTACTATGCTCACTATATTTACTCATACACTTGATCCTATGGCTCATGATGATGGTTATGGATACATTATAGCACAAGATTACTTTTCAAATTTTGATATAGATAAATATGACACTACGTTCTCACAAAAGGGGACCATTCCAACATTTTATACAAGACCCACATGCGATTATCTCATCGATAAGATCATTGGTTAACAGGATAATCATTAAATATTTATAAATGCAAAAAAAAAATGTATGTTTTAAAAATCAAAAAAATGAAATATTATGAAAAACAAAAAATTTGGATCTAAGCATAACATATTTTTCTAGTTACTACATTGATTTATGTTTTTATCACATGTTCGATAGAATTTTAATTTTACATTTGCCGTGCATTTTCACAATATATTTGTGTGAGATGCAAAACATATAGGTTATACATGATACATGTCAGGAATCTAGAAAGCACAACTGATTACCATATACAAGCAACTAAACACGGAATTAAACCAGAAGCAATAAGTAATTAGAAATCAAAAACAACACAGAAAATGAGAGACAATACCCAATTGTATTAATACTCTTCCAGAAGGAAATTACAATAAATAAGTGTCACACTCTTCTTTCCACACCTCTAGGGCTCCCACAACTTTAGGGCATACAATAATCTCCCTCAATAGTTCTCTCTCTCAACTACGATCACAACAAACAACTCAAACACAGAGTTGTTCACCTCCAATCAGTCAGTAACAATACTGCCAGTACCACCAGTCAGTAATAATAATGTCAGTCCACCAAGTACTCCATGTACTTCAAGTTCGAGTATACACACATACTCCAAGTACACAACGTACTCCAAGTAGATCTCACCTGATCTTGCTACCTATTGTATTGCTGACCTCTTTGATCTTGCACACCTGCAAATCAACCTAGTTTTGCACACCTGCAAACCTAGACCTCGCACACACACACTTGCAAATCAACTGACCTTACACATGTAGATCTCCTTCCTGATCTTGCACACCTGCAGACCAACCTGATCTTACATACCATGAAAAACACTTATCCTTCAAACCATCACCCCTGTGGATCTTCTACCAAACCTTGCTCTCCCGCAGATCTACCTGATCATACACACTTGGCACTATGGCACTATGAAGAGCCAAACTTGCTCTCTCTATCTAGCACCCTGAAAATCCCTGCTTTGATCCCTCACACTTTACAATACAGCCCATGAGTCTATTATATAGATCTCATGCAAACAATAATTAGATATCCAATTACAATAATTAGATCCGCAGCTCCAAGACTAAAATTAGCTTTTTACATGCAAACAATCAGTTTGTTAAACTAACTATTCGTGAACAAGCAGTTCTGAAACCACACAGGCGACCGACGTCGGTCCCTGTCTGGCTGGAGATGATCGACATCGATCGATACCTAATCGATGTCAGTTGCTCTGCTCACTGGATATGATCGACGTCGGTTGATCAGACTGACATCAGTTGCTCTGCAACTCAGCAACCTCTCAGCAATCTCCTCCATGTTTGCATCAATGAAGCTTTTAGCTCGACAACCTAACAATCTCTCACTTGGAGATAAACAGCTGCACTGTCTCTGTACTTGTACACCATCTAATTTGTTTTTTGGCTTGTATTGCTCTTCAAGCTCAATCTTAAAGACCAACCACCACACATCTTGTGGTGCAACTCCTGTCATCCAAGTAACCTGCCATATTCGAAGTGCCTGACCCTGCATAGCATGTTAACCTGTTGCTGGTCCCTCTCAAATACCTGAGAATCTACTGAACCGCTTTCCAGTGCTTCTTTTCCAGATTGGCCACAAACTTGCTGACAACTCCCACTGCTGGGGCAATATCAAGGAGTACACATGTACTCAACTTCATCATGTGATTGGGGACCCTATTATGTGAACTATCCATCCATAGGTGCGATTGTTGTACTTCATCCTACACTACCTTCATACAATCATCCTGAGACAACATCAACCTGTGATCTTCCCTGTCTTTAAGAATACTCATGCCAAAGAATTTTGTTGCTCCCAAATTCTTCATGACATACCACTAAACTAACTTTAACTTTAGTTCAGCAACTCCCTGCATGTGTAACCCTGCAACAAGCATACACACAACATATAGTAACAGGATAATATTGCAATCATCATCCACCCTGGTAAAGTAAACATAATGGTTACAATGACATTGACTAAAGCCATGCTTTGTCATACACCTATCAAACCTGTATCACTGTCCTGCAGCTTGCTTGCTCAAGACCATATACCCTAGCCTTCCGTCGCACGTGTCCATTCTCTCTCTTCTTTAACCCAGCTGGCAACTCTACCAAATCTACCATTTGGTTATCTTCCAAAGAATTCATGCCATGCTCCCACTGTTTTCTAGATCCTACCTGCTCTGCTTCTTTAAAACTTTTTGGTTCTTGACCATCAGTGAGCAACAAGTAGTGTAAAGGAGAATAATGAATTTGAGGCTTACTTACACTTTCAGTCCTCCACATGGGTGTTTGAGACTCCTTGATAGCTTACTGTCTGCCCAAAATTTGTTCCGTCAGTGACCGATGTCGGTCACCTCCCAGTCTGCATCTGACCGATGTCGGTTCCATGCGACTGACCTGACTGTCGATGTCGATTCCCTGACCGATGTCGGTACCTGTTTGATCGACGTCAATTTTTTTGACTGACACCGATAACTGTGTTTTCCTATGAGTGATGACTTTTTACTCGCGAGCTCTCTTTGGATCAAAACCCTATCCAAATTGTCCTAGCTCAAATTTATCTAAACCCTTTCGTTGATCTCTATCCATCATCTCCTCCATGAACACCAAGGCTTTCCAGTTCTTAAGTTTGTCAAATACATCAAACTTCTTTTTCTTGCAATAAATCTAATCTTTTCTTGTAGCATCCCACTGCTCACAGAAATCTCGGTCTATGCTCTCCGAAGCTAAAATCTTACCATTTGACTTAAGAACATCCATTCCCTTCTCACTTATGTGACCAAGCCTACAAAGCCACATCTTTGCAACAGAAGTGGAATCAGTAATATAAGCAGGTAGATAAATAGTACCTACTTTCTTACCACACGCTATTTCAAGTGCATCTGCTGTGAGAGTTTTTGTGCATCTCTCATCACCCAACTTTTCTGTAAAAATTAGCCGTATCTTCAGGACTGGAACCTGCATGACCTCCTTCAACACTCATGTGTTGGCCGTCTGTAATTTCAGCCACACTTTTCCTTTGCCAATACTTTGACAAGGCTCACCAACCCCTAAATAAATCTTTTCAAAGTCTCCATGGACCTTAACATGGAAAAATCCTCTATTTGGGGCTGCATGGAAAGAGGCAACATAATTTGTAAACCAAAATTCTATTTTATCTAAGGAACATATAAGAGCAACCAGTGCAACAATCCATGTTTCTTTATTTCTTTCATGTTGATCTGCTACCAACCAACAATCTTTCTTTTTCTGTTCTTTCTTTCCATAACTCCGTAATTGATCATTCATACATTTGAATTCCTCTATTCTTAGCTTACTTTCTTCTGCCATTGTTATACTCCCACTCAATCAAAAACTCTTGAGAGTAACCTGTAATCGAACACAAATCTGCTCTCTACAACCTTAGCTCTGATACCACTTTGTCAAGAATCTAGAAAGCACAATTGATTACCATATACAAGCAACTAAACATGGAATTAAATCAGAAGCAATAAGTAACTAGAAATCAGAAACAACACAGAATATGAGAGACAATACCCAATTGTATTAATACTCTTCCAGAAGAAAATTACAATAAAGAAGTGCCACACTCTTCTTCCCACACCTCTAGGGCTCCCACACCTCTAAGGCATACAATAATCTCCCTCAATAGTTCTCTCTCTCAACTACGGTCACAACAAACAACTCAAACACAGAGTTGTTGTTCACCTCCAACCAGTCAGGAACAATACTGTCAGTACCACCAGTCAATAACAATACTGCCAATCCACCAAGTACTCCATGTACTTCAAGTCTGAGTATACACACATACTCCAAGTACACAACGTACTCTAAGTAGATCTCACCTGATCTTGCTACCTATTGTGTTGCTGACCTCCCTGATCTTGCACACTTGCAAATCAACCTAGTTTTGCACACCTACAAACCTAGACCTCGTACACACACGCCTACAGATCAACTGACCTTACACGTGTAGATCTCCGTCTTGATCTTGTACACCTGCAGACCAACCTGATCTTACATACCATGAAGAACACTTGTCCTTCAAACCAGCACCCCTGTGAATCTTCTACCAGACCTTGCTCTCCCGCAGATCTACCTGATCATACACACTTGGCACTATGGCACTATGAGGAGCCAAACTTGCTCTCTCTATCTAGCACCCTAGGAATCCCTGCTTTGATCCCTCACACTTTACAATACAGCCCATGAGTCTATTATATAGATCCCATGTAAACAATAATTAGATATCTAATTACAATAATTAGATCCGCAGCTCCAAGACTAAAATTAGCCTTTTACATGCAAACAACTGATTTGTTAAACTAACTGTTCGTGAACAAATAGTTCTAGAACCGCACACGCGACTGACGTCAGTCCCTGTCTAGCTGGAGATGACCGATGTCGGCCGATACCTGACCAATGTCAGTTGCTCTACTCATTGGATATAACTGACGTCGATTGATCAGACCGACGTTGGTTGCTCTACAACTCAGCAACCTCTCAGCAATCTCCTCCATGTTTGCATCAGTGAAGCTTTTAGCTCCACAACCTAACAATACATAGATTTACAAATGCATGACATTCCCATACCCAATAGCCATGACAATGCTACAAGCATTTCATTGCATAAGTTACATTGTTACAGGTTATATATTTTCATAACCTTTCCCTTTATCATGTTGAGCTACATTGATTGCTTACACATGCCTTGCTCTTTCTTATATTCTTTATAATGTTATGTTGTATGAATATTTTATTATGTTATGAAATGACTTTGATATAGATTGATGGTGTGGACTTGTTTGATTTGTTTAATGTTTCATTGTTTTTATTTATTTTCCTATAGGCTAAGCATTGATTATGATTTGATTGGGATCTTTCCTTAATGTATGAAATTTCATGATTTAGTTATTCATTGTATGACTCTCTCTTTGGGAACTTTATTTTTTCTGTGACTCTTTCTTGATTATGTTTCTTATTATATGATTTTTTCTTTGTATGGTTGTTGCCTTATCGTGTGACATTTGATTGTCTAATATGTGTGGCTCTTGTATCATATGATATTGAGTGTTATTATGTGTATTATGGCCATGACACTTGTGTGGTTATGAGTGAATATAACTAATATTTTTTGTTAAGTTTATCATGTCATAACCCATATCATGCACATTTCTTGTGTGTAGTTTCATGCACATCTTCCTGCATAGGTTTCTATTCAATTCTTATATCTATGATGATTACTACTACAAAACTAATTTATATATTTATCTTTACAAGACACTTTAATGTTTTACACTACATGTTTCATTTATGCTTTAATGATCTACTCACTACTATGATGACATGTTCTCCACATGTTAGCACATGATTTAAAATGATAACATATTTCTATATAACATGATCTTGTTAATTGTTTTATTTTGATAAGTAATTCACATGCTACATTCCTCACCTCAAAAGGGGGGCATATTAGTGGGCTTATCATAGATATTCTAGCCTACATACACATACAATGCATATTTTAGAACAAATTACATGAATCAAAGGGTTCATATTGGTTCAAGTTATTAGTTTAATTCAAATTAAGGGACAAATATTTAAATATTGAGACAATTTTGAAGGCATATGGAGACGTTTTAAAGAAACATGAGTTACATTTTTTTAGATATATCAAGTTTGGAACAGAGGGGCATATTTATTGGATGACATTCTCTCTTAGATTAGGATAGTTGATCACATTATGGGGCATGAACATTGTTCATGCACACATTATTACAAACTTTCTATTTTCAAGGTTTGTATTGATGTGGCATTGATGCTATCATTTTGAACCTATAATTTCATCAGTAAAAATTGATTCACCCTACATAAGCATAATATAGGTTCTCCTTTTCATCTTTAGGTTCAAGATCAGTTAAACAAATAGTGTAGTTGAGATTGAACAATGGAACTTGTCTTAGGACATAATCATCTCATGAAATTTTCCGTTAGGGCATAATCACCACCAATATTCAATGCTTCAAAAGGAAGCACATCTCCAAACACTTTGGAGGGCATCATGGTTCACCCACCTATAGGTGTATTCCTTATTTGTTCTTCAAATTTTAAAAGTTTCATTACTCTAATTTACTTCATATTTCATTTCATATATGGAAATTGATGGCTACATATTTTATTATAGATTTGTATAAAACAAGTTTTACAATTGGAACTTTCTCCTAAATATGTCATGTGTTTACACACTAAGGTACATCTCTTTAACCTTCTAATTTAACATTATTTTATTTTTAATACTAGAATAACGGGGAGCCATTTGTAGACACTAAAATATGGTATTAGACACTTAACAATGTCAATCTTAACTTATTCTTACCTCACATGACTTATGCATAAAAATATGAATTTTTCACACCCTTCTTTCCTATTTGTTTGTTTTCTATGGGCTCAACATTCCTGATTTTGTATTAGTCACCTACAAGAAATCTCTAATATATGATTAAAATATTTAAAATCACACTCAGACCATCTCTTGATCTTCAAATCATTTTTCCTATCTTCCTAGAAGCCTCGAAAAATACTCAAATAGATTTGGATTTCTAAAACCATCCACCTCCACTAGACTCATCCATGCACCAAACAATAGTCATTTTCCAAATTTAAATTATCACTATAGGTTGTCTTGTATGTTTCGCATGTTGATTATGTGCCAAGTTACCAAAATAGTTGTCTATTTATACACAATATGTCTAATCATATTCATTTTATATCACTTATAAAGAAGACATATATACACATCTACACATCGAGAGGGATACCCTAAACTTTATAAATCAAAAACTAGTCACAAGAACCAATCCCTAGCCAAGTTTGATGCACCTAAGCCATGTCAAGTTTTCCATTGTAAAGTGTCAAAAACTAAATCACAAGATGTATTTTTACTAGTGAATCATTGTTGCACATAAAGACTTAAATTAAATAACTATGTGGTTTGGTTTCCCTCCTCAAAGTATTAGATATGTGGGCAACACTCAGCGATTCATTTAGAAGTGGTTGAGGTCAGTTAAACCCATCATTGTTCCTCATTTTTACAAGTTAACCTAGTGTCGAAAGTGGAAATGGGATTTCAAAGTGAAGGAGAAAGGTTTTATATATTTACACACACATTGAGCTCTTAATATTGGATAGGAAGATAGTTTAAAAGTAAACACAACAGTCTGTGTTAAAACAGTGAGTCATAGTTCACATGGATGAATTTGGTAGAAGGCAGATTCCTTCGACTAATGTAGGCATCTAGATCCTGATAGACTCATCTAGCATATCTAGATACTCAATTATTTAATCTAAGTGGATCTTAGTCCATTTACATCCCTTTATCTCACGTGCACGCAGTCTCAGTCTTGCATAGACCCAAAACAAGCTAAATATTTTAATCCTCTTAGTACTTTATCTAAATATTAAATTTCAATTTTTCAATCATAATCTATTATAGCATTTAGATTTATGTATTTTTTAGTTATGAAAATGATCCTCTTACAATATAGGGCATCATTATAGGGTTACCTCACTTTGATTGGTATATGTCATACCGTACACTCTATGTGTGATCTTAGTCCTTGTTGATTTGTGCCATATAGATATATAGGTTATGTTAGATAGTCATTACCTATATCTAGGGGAGAGTGGAGTGGAGGACTATTGATCACTTTTCTCTTGGGCCATACGCTCTTATCTATAGTCATCGGTGGCAAAGATAGGGTTTGGGCATGAGGGAGCGGGAATACGAAAGAATAGTGGCACAGTGAAAAGGAACAAGATAGATAGCTAGTGGGGAAGCTTGTGGGGTTAAGAATTATGGGGTGTTAGACTAGTTAGTGGTAGGGGAGCCTAGAGTTAATTTGGTAAAGAGGTTATCTATAAATAGGTGGGTGGGGCTCCTCCTATGGTTAGGAAATTGGGGTGACGATGCTCCTATACAATTTGAATAGTTAAAAGAAGTATGATTGTTTAGGTTCATTAATCCAAAATAAGTAAAATAGAAACATAGTTCATTAATACTTATTAAGAAGCCTTGCACGATGTTGATGTTTCTTATAAGTGTTTCCCAACCTTCCTCCATTGCCAACTATATATGATCATCAAGAGGTAGAATTTTAAAGATGGAATCCTAAAATAATAAAATCAATTAGAACTAAATAACAAAAAAATAAAAATTAACATCTAAAAAAAATTAAATGGCATTAATTCATTTACATATGTCATGATGACATATTGCAATAAGTTATTCTTTTTAATATATTGAACACCTTCTTTAGTCTATCTACACTCAAATACCTTATTCTATAAAAAAAAAATATTAAAATAGATTACATTAATCATTCAACAATAAATACATAATAAATTATTCGAGTAAAAATAAAAGATAGAAAATGTACAAATTCAAGCATCATTCTTTTAAGGCTTTTTGGCATGTGAGATGAGTAAAAAGGCTTGTTTGAATCCTCTTTTCAATGGTCTTGAGATACCCACATTTTTTTCCTTTATTGGTAGCCCTTTTTCCATTGTTTTCCCATTTTGTAGTCATATTTTTCAACCCCTTCTTGATATAAAAGGGAGTCCACATATATTTCCATTAGGATCTAGATTTTTTTTATTTTTTAGTTTTTGTAGGTCACATTTCTCACCTCTCTCAAAGCATCTGCCATATACATGTTGGTATTCCTCTCAATGAGAATCAACCCCTATTATTTTAACAAGAGGTTAAGTGAGTGTTTTTAGTCTTCTTTGGGTGGAAATACCTAATCAAATTGGATTAGGGATTTGATGTTGGCAAGGTGTCTAATCACCTGGCGAAGATGCTCCATAAAACATTCACCATTTAAATTTATCCAGATTTCCCTCTTCTCATTAAACCAAATCGGTGTGCCAACATTTCCTTAGGAGAACAAATGGTACTCAAGAGGCATGTCAATTTGTTAGTCAAGAGTGGATAGGGGAATAATGGGGGTGTGAAGAGATATTTAACTATCAATATGGACATCATATATGTCTCCTTACCTCCTAGTTTATAGACCACATAGTTTGAAAACCTTAAACCCCTTTTTTCCACTCTCTTTCCAACCAACTAAGTCCCCTCTAATTTGGAGAGAGTTTGAGGATTTTTTCTTAAGTACCTTAGTACTACAGCCTCAAACTAAAAAAATATTAAAATTAGATAAAGAATGTAAAATAGAAAAATCTTAAATGAAATTACAATTATGTTTTAAAATCAAAATATTAATTTACCAAATTATCATCCTCCTCCTCTAAAGAAGATTGTGCACTGGTTGACATGGCGTGGTTTGTGTATCATTCCTCTTGATCTAGGAGTTGATTTGATGGTTGACCTCTTTTCCCCATTTTTCCTTATTTAGATTTTCTTTTCTTGCTATTGGATTTTAATTTTTGTTGGGGGATATACTAACAATGATAAATTGAATTCTTGGGAATGAAAAAGACACTAAGATGTAAACCTAAAATGTTTTTTTTGGGCCCTTTTGTCTTTCTGAGAAAAAATTTAAACGAATGAAAGTGTTTCACCTTCTTTTGTTTGAGTCTAGTAGATCATTTTTTAAATTTGTGGTTAAGATTGACACAAGTCTTGATGCAATTATGTCAGGGGTTGTGTCAATCATCAAAATGACATTTGAGTCAATTTTTACATCATTAGAAGGGTAATTTTTTATTTTTATTTTTATTTTTAAAATAAAAATGTGTTATTTATTGTTACATCGAAGACTTTCACTATATATATATCACAATAAATTTACATTAAATACAAGCTTTTTGTAAGATTTTATATTCGTATGTGTTTGTCATTATCCAAATGACTTCAATGAGTAGTAATTACCAAAATTATTTGTATTCATGTTTTTTAGGTAATAATTACAAGACATGGGGGATTCACTTTAGCTCACAAGCACCGTAAGCATTGTTGGAAATATTGTCATTGATGTCAAAGGTCTAGCATTATTGGTGATAAAGGCCCCATTGCATTTAATGATATTTGTAATAGATATATCTTGGCTAATGCGAGTTAATATTTATTTAATATTAACGAATATATTTTTGGTTGCATATGAGACAAAAGAAGGGCCCATGGAGAAGTCAAAGAGCCACGAGGTAAAGACAAAAGAAGGATGGCACACATTTTCCCATGAAGAGTCATCTTGGGGAATTCCAAAAGTCACCAAGTGAAGACAAAAGAGGAAGGGCACAATTTCTCATGAAGGGACACTTTGAGGAATACGAAAAGTCACCAAAGTAAAGACAAAAGAGGGAAGGATGGTTTTGTTCATGAAGGGTCACCACATGACTTTTCAAAAGCAAAGATATGAAGGGTCATACAAGTTTGGCACTATTTTTCATGAGAATTGAAGGGTCACAAAGGGGGAAGGCCAAAGGTCATTTGAAAAGCTATAAATAAAGGCTTGAAAAGTCATTTGTAATATGAGAGATAGAGGTTGATTTGATATTGTAATATCTAACTTAGAAGTGTATTTTGTGAGAGATGAATATGATTTGTATTTATTATATCTAGCTTAGAAGAGTAAAGGTGAGAGAGAGGAAAGAGATGTTGTAATGAACTATTATTTGTTGAGATAGCAACATTGAGAGATAGTTGTGTGGTATACACAAAGGGGTTGGTGTTCATGTGGGTTGGTGCTCACGAATAGTTGCTGGGTTGATGCTCGGCAAAGGGGTTGATGCTCATGTGGGTTGGTGCTCACAAATTGTTGTGGGGCTGGTGCTCGGCAAAGGGGTTGGTGCTCGGCAAAGGGGTTGGTGCTCCTATGGGTTGGTGCTCATGAATAGTTGCTGGGTTGGTGCTCAGCAAAAGGGTTGGTGCTCCTGCAAGTTGGTGCTTGCAAATGTTGTTTGGGTTGGTGCTCATTCATATACTTGAGATTGTTCTCCGTGGTTTTTTCCACATTGGGTTTCCACGATATATCTGGTGTATCTCTCTATCTTGTGTGGTGTTTATTGTTTGAGTTTTATTGCATATCTTGAATGTTTGATTAAGTAGAATTTGGTTAAGGAAAAGTTTTATAAGATATATGATATACTGATTCACCCCCACTCTCAGTATATCCCGTGCTTAACAATTGGTATCATAGCAGGGTTCTTCAGAAAGGGTTTAATAGCTTGAAGGTAGATCAAAGAAAAGCACAAGATGGCCAAGCAACTAAAGACGGAGAATCAAGAGTTGAAATCTATGGTTGAAGCTCTTAAAGAATAGGTGTGTATCTTGGATTCTAAGTTGTCTATAGAAGTAAAAGAAAATAATATATTTATTCAGGATCTTAAGAATAAGTTAGAGGTTGCAAATTCAAGTTTGATATCGAGAGAAGAAGAGTATAATCAGTTGAAGGTTGAGTTAGGTTCTTTAAATAATAATCATGAGAAGCTTATAATCAAGGTTGAGAAAGATCATGAAATATTAGTCCAAAGAAAGAAGGATGCAAGTTTTGAAGGAAATTAAAGAAGCCAATCAGGTAGCCCAATGCTTTCAAGTTTTCAAATTCTTTTTATGGCCGTTGTTTTGTTTGTCATCATGTTGGTCATAGGGCAAGAGACTGTATGAGGAGAAGCAATCAGTCAAATGGAGATCTCAGTCACATTCAAGAAAAAGGTATGAGAAATATTGTTTGCTTTTGTTGTCATGAGGTTGGCCATATTGCTAAATTATGTCAAAATAAAGTAAAGAGATATTCAAAGTATGTCAAAAGATATAGAGCCCCTAGAAAATATGAGAAAAGACAAATTCAGGTTTGGAGACCTAAAATAGTAAAGGTTGATCAGGTTGAGTTTAAGAGTGAGAATGAATTACTTGCTATAGTAGAAAAAGAATCAGATAGGAAGGATTGTGAAGAATCTCTTGTTACAGTTGAGCATGAGTTTTGTCAAGATAAGATAGTTGAAAAAGTTGAGAAAATGAAAAACATCATAAATGTTGAGGTTAGTAAGTCGAAAAAGTTAGACATGCTTAAACGGATTTTAAAAGAAAAACACAAGAAGATCAAGGAAGAAACAGAGGAGATGTGGGAATCTCCTGAGATTTGTTTCTAGGGCCCTTTGTGTGGGGTGTCTCTTCTAGGCTTCAAGGAGACACTTTTAAGAAAAATTGAAGCATGGTCGATGCTATTGGGTCTTGGCTATGTTGCATGATAAGAAGGTGAGTTGGTAGATTAATTTGTATATCTTTTGAGGGAATAGATTTTCGAAAAAAAAATTACATCAATATTATGGTTTGAGGCTATGCAGTGTTTAAAAGTTTTAAGGTGTCTCAAATAGATATGATCATAAGAAATTAGAATGTTGAAAAAGAGTTAATAGTTTCAGAAATAAAGAGAAGGATACTCATGCAGATTCAATCAAGAAGGATCAGATTTTCAAAGCTCCATTCATCAAGAAGAAGGATCAGAGTTTTAAAGCTCCATTCATCAAGAAGAAGGTTCAGACATGTTCATCGCAGAAAAAATAACCTGAAGATTCTATGATGGTTCAGACAGCTTTGCATGTAAGAAATAAAGATCAGCCATGGTTCGTTGATAGCGGATGTTTGAGGCATATGACAGAAGATAAGAGTAAAAAAGATCAATGGTGGCATAGTGAAATTTGAAGATAAAATCACTGCCAGAATAGCTAGAAAATGTACTTTAAGTTTGGATAATAGTATAACCAAGACTAAGAATGTTTTGTAAGCATAATCTATTGAGTGTAAGTCAAATATGTGTTCAAGGATACACATTAAAGTTTTATGCAAAAGGTTGTGAGATTAGAAGAAAATATTCAAATGAGTTGATTGCAGAAGACAAGCAATGTTTTATCAAATATCTTCTCAAAGCCACGATCAAAGAATACATTCAAAGATCTGCAAGAAGAGTTGAGAGTAATTTATATTACTTCCTACCATTGATGTTCAGCATCAATTGAGGGGGAGCTAAGTGTTAGCTCCAAGTAGGCCCTTTTCCATTGATGTCGAAGGGAGAGAATAACAGGTACAGGTACATGTACAAAAATAGGTACAAGTTGCTACAGTAAGGGGGAGTTACTGTATGTTTTCAGATGACAGTATGTGTAGGTGATAGGATGTGGCAGTTTCAAGATTGAGATTGCCATCAATGACAAAAGGGGAGATTGTTGGAAATATTGTCATTGATGTCAAAGGTCTAGCATTATTGGTGATAAAGGCCCCATTGCATTTAATGATATTTGTAATAGATATATCTTGGCTAATGTGAGTTAATATTTATTTAATATTAACGAATATATTTTTAGTTGCATATGAGACAAAAAAAAGGCCCATGGAGAAGTCAAAGAGCCACGGGGTAAAGACAAAAGAAGGATGGGACACATTTTTCCATGAAGAGTCATCTTGGGGAATTTCAAGAGTCACCAAGTGAAGACAAAAGAGGAAGGGCGCAATTTCTCATGAAGGGACACTTTGAGGAATACGAAAAGTCACCAAAGTAAAGACAAAAGAGGGAAGGACGTTTTTGCTCATGAAGGGTCACCACATGACTTTTCAAAGGCAAGGATATGAAGGGTCATACAATTTTGGTGCCATTTTCCATGAAGATTGAAAGGTCACAAAGGGGGAAGGCCAAAGGTCATTTGGAAAGCTATAAATAAAGGCTTGAAAAGCCATTTGTAATATGAGAGATAGAGGTTGATTTGATATTGTAATATCTAGTTTAGAAGAGCATTTTGTGAAAGATGAATATGATTTGTGTTTGTTATATCTAGCTTAGAAGAGCAAAGGTGAGAGAGAGGAAAGAGATGTTGTAATGAACTATCATTTGTTGAGATTGCAACATTGAGAGATAGTTGTGTGGTATACACAAAGGGGTTGGTGCTTCTGTGGGTTGGTGCTCACGAATAGTTTTTGGGTTGGTGCTCGGCAAAGGGGTTGGTGCTCCTATGAGTTGGTGCTCACGAATTGTTACTGGGTTGGTGCTCGGCAAAGGGGTTGGTGCTCCTATGAGTTGGTGCTCCTGCAAGTTGGTGCTTGCGAATATTGTTTGGGTTGGTGCTCATTCATATACTTGAGATTGTTCTCCGTGGTTTTTCTCATATTGGGTTTTCACGTTATATCTGGTGTCTCTCTATCTTGTGTAGTGTTTATTGTTTGAGTTTTATTGCATATCTTGAATGTTTGATTAAGTGGAATTTGGTTAAGGACAAGTTTTATAATATATATGATATACTGATCACCCCCCCTCTCAGTATATCACGTGCTTAACAAGCATTTCCTCCCCATATTAACAAATGTTTATAGTGCTTGTGTGATAAAGTGGTCCCCTACCTTTGTTAGAGGTACAATCATTGAGAGGGTGTGGGGGTGGGAGAGGGGACGTGAATCAATGATGCAAGCAATTCAATTCCAATTCCAAAAATTCAAACTCTTAACCACTCAACAAGAGCATTCATGAAGCACATAAACCAGTTATTGTAAAGAACAAAGGAAACTATGCAAGATCAACACACATACACATGGATTATGTGGGAAACCCTCACGGGGGATAAAACCCACTCTCAAGTCTACAAACAAGTGGACTACAGTCATATAAGATATTTACAAACAAGATACTTTATTGAAGCACCCATTTCACAAGTAGCACCTACCCCTAAGAATGAACAAGCACCCACTTGTCCTAGATGTTGATCACCCACACAATAACTTATGATATCAACACCTTCAAAGCTCTAATTGCCTTTCAATATGATGGAGAAATAGTGAACAAGAAATCTCTTCAACCCTCCACGCTATCTCAAGCCTTCACACACAAGCAATGCATCCAAAACAAACTTTTGGATCATTCTACACCTCTTCACTCATCCTCAATATTCAAACTTGCAAGAACATTGTTATAACATCAAAAAAATAACCTCTAGGTCACACACATATTCCTTACACTACTCTGCTCTTTTCCATCCACCAAACACTATCACACTTCTCTTTTCTTCACTTGTTAACTCTAAAAACCTTCATCTTTATTTATGCTTTTAATAGAGCCCTCATGATCACCATCTTCTTGGTCGGCTATAAGACATACCTTAATTCTTAAGGATTCTATCACACTTATAATAAGATCAACTTCACCTACATAGGTCATCCATAGCTTTGATAGATCACCTTTAAAAAATAACATCTTTCAATTAGGCCTAAGAAGCCTTTATAGGTCCATCAAGACTTATTCATCCTTTTAACACTTCATTGAGCAAAATTAGTAACATAAGACCATTTTAAAGCTCATAGTCCTTGCCGTATGACCCATAAGACATCCTCAAGTTATTACATTTGTCACTACACACCTATTCATATGCAAAACCTATCAATCATTTGCCTCGTACATGTAAACACCATGAATGAACTAAAAGTCAACTTGTAAGCAATTGTTCATATTGAAGATGGATTGGTCAAAACCTCCAAAATCCATACAAATGATCCTCAATGGGTCTACATATCTCTCAAATAGATAATTCACCTTGAAACATCCAAAAACCATCAATAAAAACTAAAACATCCTTCTGGGGTCACTTGCAGAAGAAAGTCAAACTCTCAATCAACTCTGGACCATAATAAATGCAAGTGTAGGACAAGTCAAAACTCCAAATCATTTTTCTTGGATTGACCTTGAAGTTATATACCACTTTTATTTTTATACCGACATCAAAAGTTATTAACAAAACATTGCATACTGGTTCTCCTTTGTAAATTCATATATTTGAATTCCAACGATCACTTTTTAATGCAAATTTGACTATGGAAACTAGTGAAATTTGCCTAAGAGACCAACTTTTCACTACCATAATTTTTTCTAGACATCATGTCAAGACATGAAATTTGAAACACATGATCTAAGAATAAATATGAACAAACCCATGTGACCATTTTCTTTTGATACCTTCACATGTGTGAATACTAACATCATCAATCTGTTTATTTAGGAAGTTCTACCAAGATGATTAGGATAACCTAGACCTTCACAAGACAATTCTAATGGATTCCTTTCACTTCCACAAGTATACCAAGCACTCTTGAACCCTCATATGACCCATCAAACATGGTCGACACATCACCAACATCCATCACCTTGCCTATCAAAGCAAACACAACAGGGTTCATGCATGATCACTAAGGCACACTTTGTCATTGAGAACCATGCATACATATCAACTCATGGACACTCTTGGCCACCTTAGGGACATCATTGAGAACACTTCAAAAATCTCTACATTTGTCATTAATGTCAACACTTGTAAATTTTTTCAAAGCCAACAATAAAAACTGTGCACATACTCTTTCTCTCTATACAAACACTTTCTCCTCCTTTGACACAATGACAAAGTTGGATTACGTATTGATCCTGAGGACCTGTAAATGTTTTCAAAGCCAAAATCATGAAGGTATATCCTTTGAGAGAGGAGATAAACTCCCCCTATCACTATGCATACCGTTTCTTACCATGACTACCTCAAGTTTGCTTATTGATAACACTCTTCTTTGACTATGCACTTTTATATGAACAAGAAATGAACAATATCAATCAAATAGGAGAGATCACACCTTTATAACACTAAGAATTACTCCCCTTAATACACTTTATCTTAGGCACCCCTCGAGTACCTTCAGACCATCTCCAACCATGATGAAAACTTCATAGTTGCCTTCAAATTTTCTCTCACAAGTCAACTCCATGATCACCAACAGATGTTCAAGCCATAATTCAAACATGAAATATGATTAAAATAGACTGAAAAATGCATATGAGAACAATCATACCTTGGTCTTTTGGATAAAATGACCAAAAAGTCCATTTGACTCACCTAGCCTTGTTTACAGGCCTAGTAACCCTTCCTAAATCTTGCAGAGCCCATAACTTTCTATGTGTACATTTTCATGACTTGAAATTTCATATCTGGAGTAAAATCATATTCCACCTCACGCATGCCAACAATCATCATCCAAATCTTCTTCTACACCATAGCTCCTTCACAAATTGACTTGTCAATTAGCCCTCCATTTGCACAAAAGCTCAACCATAAGACAAATTATACACTTTCAGATGATTCTAAAGCACTTTGTGAGCATCCATTTGTCCAGTTCAATTAATTAGTCAACCTCAGACTTCAGCTCCTTTTGGAAGGTCATAGCCCATATGGTGTAAAACTTAGGGCATCAAAAAGAAACAAGGCCAACTTACCACCTTTCGGTCAACGCCAGCTCCTAAAACTTCTCTCACACTTGGAGGTCAAAAATACACACTTTTGAACGAATTTTTGAAGTCTGAATCCGTGGAGAACCCATAGAACCATAAAATGGTTTTTATCTTGCTAACCCTTCAGCAAGGACTCTCATACTCGAGAGCCTTCAAAATTATTCAACTTGCCCTCAAAAGACCTTTAAACCCTGAAACTACTTGGAAAAAACCAGTATGATGTCAACACACCTTTCTATGCCAAAAAGTCATCTTGAACACTCACCAATCTTCATTTAACACCTAGAACTAGTCATATTATGCATACAAACCCTGTGTACACAGCAATCACTATACTAAAACACCTTAGAATGGTCATGGAAGCCTTATGACCTCTTCTCAACACCTTTTTCACATGGACACATCAAATCTAATTGGACTCTACCCTTGGTTAGCTTCATAGACCTCAAATGCATCAATTTTGCAAGATGAACACACACTAGGCAATGAACACTGAACAAAATGTTCAAATTGAACAAATGGTCATGAATGACACTTTTGACTAGTTGAGCACATCTGAACACATGGAATACACTTGGACAAGTCCTCTACACACTCTGAATCAACCATACCTTCATTCTTCATGATTTGACCTTCTAAACAAAACATCAAAATTTTGACTAAAACTTTCTTTTAGGACCAATGTTCCTGAACAGAATTCTTGAAGCTTTTCATCACAAACCTATGGAGCAAGCTCATGAACTTGTTGTTACCCCTTAACCAATGAACTTCTAATGATCAATAGATAAGGAGATGACTCCCAAGCTTTGTCTTAGATATTCAAATGTTGCTTTTGTCAATGGTTTAGTCACAATATCTGCAAGTTGTTCTTTTGTAGGCACATACTCCAACTTAACACTTTGATTACTCACTTGTTCTCTCAAAAAATGATATCTAATAGGAATGTGCTTAGTTTTTGAGTGCATAACAGGATTCTTAGAGATACTAATTACAATAGTATTGTCAAAATAGATAACATAAGGTCTATTTTGTCTTACTTTATAATCTTCCCAAGGTTTGCTTCATCCACATTACCTAAGTACAATAGGAAGCAACATCTATATACTCAGCTTTTGTATTTGATAAGGATACAGAGGCTTGCTTCTTGTTTAGCGAAGACACCAAGCATTCACCCATGAAGAAAACACCACCACTGGTACTCCTATCATCCACACATCATGCCCAATCTGCATCAGTGTATGTCCTTAGATTGAATTCTTTGTTCCTAGGGTACCATAAACCATATTCTATGGTGCTCTTGAGATATCTCAAGATCCTTTTGACTGCTTTCAAGTGAGATTCTCTATGATCAGCTTGAAACCTACCTGCAAGGCCTATTGGTTGCATGATATTGGGCCTAGAAGCAATAGAGTACAAAAGACTTCCAATCATGGATATATACAAGGTTTGATCAACCTTTGGTGAGTCATCTTGTTTACTTACCTTATATCCTATGATCATTGGAGTACTCATTGGCTTACAATCCAACATGTCAAACTTCCTTAGCATATCATTGATGTATTTTGCCTGTGAAATAAATATTCCTGCATCAAGTTGGTTAATCTATAATCTTAAAAAGAAATAAAGTTTTCCCAACATTGACATTTGAAACTCAGTCTTCATAGCATCTGCAAACTCTCTGCTCATGTTGTCATTGTCAAATCCAAAAACTATGTCATCAACATAGACTACCACAAGCAATTGATGAGTGCCATCTTTCTTAATGTACAAATTATTGTCAACTACCAATATTTTGAAGCCTTTGATCAATAGATACTTGTCTAATCTGTCATTCTGAGCTCTAAGAGCTTGTTTAAGACCACATAAAGCCTTCTTTAGTTTACAAACATAGTCATGATTGCTTGTCATGAAAAAACCTTCAGGTAGCTCAATATAGACTTTTTCATCTAAGTTGTCATTCTAAAATGTAGATTTCACATCCATTTGGTAAACTTTGAAACCTTTGAAGCTTGCATATGATAAGAAGAGTCTAATTGCTTACATTCTTACCACATGAGCAAATAGCTCATCAAAATATATCCCTTCAACTTGAGCATATCCTTTACACACCAGTGTAGCCTTATTTCTTGTGACTTATCATTTATCATTCATCTTGTTTCTGAATACCCATTTAGTTCCTATCATATTTTTGTCTTTTGGCCTAGGTACCAAATCCCATGTTTCATTCCTTACTATTTGATCAAGTTCCTCATCTATTGCACATGTCCAATTTTCATCTTTGCTAGCTTCCAAGAATGTTTTAGGTTCAACCTTGGATAACAATTTTGTGTCTTGTTGATTTTGATTGATCAACATTCTCCTTCTAGTCTGCAAATAAGCATTCACATCTGTAATTACCTAGGAAATTGGATGATCTTTATGTATTCTCCCAGATGCAGCTTTAGTGGCGATTCTTACCTCTTCCTCTTCATCATTTGATTGATCAGAAATGTCTTCATTATGTGAATTAAGGTTCTCTGTAGTTTCATTTATCTGCAAGCTAGGCTTCTTGATTTCACCTACCTCGTCAACTCTTACATTAGAACTTTCAACAACCTTGTGGAGTCTCTTATTAAAATATTTGTAAGCAGGCCTTATGGAGGAATAACTCAAGAAGATGACCTCATCAAACCTTGAGTCAAATTTAGCAAGAATTTCTTCATCCCTCTTGATAAAACACTTGCTCCCAAACACTCTAAAATGTTTGACATTAGTTTCCCTATTTTCAATAGCTCATATGGAGTCTTATCACCATTTACTCTAACATGGAATCTATTTAAGACGTATATTGATGTATTAGCAGCCTCTTCCCAAAAACCATCTAATAATTTGGACTCTTGAAGAATGGTTCTACTCATCTCTTGGACAGTTTTGTTTTTCCTTTCAACTACCCCATTTTGTTGGGGTGTCCTAGTGGCAGAATACGACCTTTTAATCCCTTGATCTTCACAAAAATTATCAAACTCATAAGACCAAATTCACCTCCTCTATCTGATATCACACACTTGATTATTGATCCTTTTTCATTTTTAACAAGGGTTTTGAATACTTTAAAATTTGTAAAAGCTTATGATTTATCTTTAAGGAAATATATCCAAGTCATCCTCGTAAAGTCATCAATTAATAGCATGCAAAAGTTGTTACCTTGAATACCTTGAGTTCTCATAGGTCCACATAGATCAGTGTGGATCAATTTTAATGGTACTGTGGTGGAATTCTCCTTAGATTTGTAGCTTCTTTTGGTTTGCTTCCCATGAAGGCATGCCTTGTAAAGAGTATGAGGAATCTTAGTGATTTTAGGCATATGCCTCACTAATTCTTTCGAATTGATCCTCATCAAATTGTCAAAATTCAAATGTCCAAGTCTTCTATACCAAAGCCAACTTTCCTCTAATTGATTCATGAAACATTCCTCCCGTTTGAATTCATGGAACACATACAAGTTGTTATATGCCTTGTTAATATTTGCAACTACTTTGCCAAACTTGGCTCTACTCACTTCACATCCTTGATCATGAAAAGTCATAACATTTTTTTGCTTACAAATTTAGCTAACACTTAGAAGATTGTTTTTCAAACCTTCTACATATAAAACATTTTAAGTTCTAGTATGACAATTATCCAAACTTATAGACCCTTTGCCAACTATGTTAGCAGAATTGTTGTCACCAAATCTCACTGAACATGAATTGTGTTTTTTGAGAGAGATAAACTTGCTCTTGTCTCATGTCATATGACTTGAGCATCCACTGTCTATGTACCATTTCTTGTTTTCATCCTCGAGTATGCAAGGTAGTTTGAACAAATATTGACTTTTCCTTTGGTGCACTACCTGAATTCTACTTCTTTTATTTAATCTTGAATTTGTCTTCCTTGAACCATTTAATGGTGTCAATGACTTGTATGTCCTTTTTCCAATAGGCCTTCTTGCAATACTTAGTTATATGTCCATGTTGGTTGTAGTTGTAGCATAGAACCCTATTTTTGTTCTTTGAAGAGAAAGTACAATCCTTATATCTAGGACCATATTGATTACAAGTATAATAGTACCCATTGAAAACATAACTATAGTTATTCATATTAGATATTCCTTTTACTTGACCATCAAAAACACAAGAATTTTCATCTTTAAGTTCTTTGTTAGAGCTAGGATTCTAATTATCCTTAGATATAAGCACATCTATATATGTCATAGATTTACCTTCCAAATGATCCAATCTTTGATTCAAGCCTTTATCCATCATGTCCTAAAAATTCTTGACTGTTGTTGCTAGTTTGTCTATTTGTGTCTTCACATCATCAATGCTTGCATTAATCTCATAATATATTGAGGAAGTCATATCTAAATTTTTTAATTCCTTTCTTGTTATTCAATCTTTCATTCTCTTCCTCTAGGCATTTGATCTCTAATAAGGCACATACTGTTTCACCTTGAAGATATGCCGTTGCCTCTTTATCATCCATTATACCTAAGATCACCTACAAGTGGTTAAACTTGCAAAGAAGGTATGGCTCTGATACCAATTATTAGAGGAACAATCACTAAGCGGGGGGGTGAATCAATGATTCAAGCAGTTCAATTCCAATTCCAAAACTTCAAACTCTTAACCACTCAACAAAATCATTCATGAAGCACATAAACTAGTTATTGCAAAGATTAAAGGAACTATGCAAGATCAATACACATACACATGAATTATGTGGGAAACCCTCATGGGGGATAAACCCCACTCTCAAGTCTACAAACAAGTGGACTACAGACCTATAAGATATTTACAAACAAGAGACTTTAGCGAAGCACCCACTTCACAAGGAGCACCAACCCCTAAGCATGAACAAGCATCCACTTATCCTAGATGTTGAGAACCCACACAACACCTTTTGATATCAACACGTCCATAACTCTAATTGCCTTTCAATCTAATGGATAAACATTGAACAACAACTCTCTTCAACCCTTCACACTATCTCAAGCCTTCACACACAATAAATGCATCTAAAACAACCTTTTGGATCACTCTACACCTCTTCGCTCATCCTCAATCTTCAACCCTGCAAGAACATTGTTATAACATCAAAAACATGAGCTCTAGGTCACAGACATATTCCTTACACTACTATACTCTTCAATCCATCCACCAAGCACTCTCACACTTCTCTTTTCTTCGCTTGTTAACTCTAGAAACCTTCATATTTATTTATGCTCTTTATAGAGCCCTCATGATCACCATCTTCTTGGTCGGCTATAAGACATACTTTAACTCTTAAGGATTATATCACACTTATAATAAGATAAATTTCACCTACATAGGTCATCCATATATTTGATATATCACCCTTAAGTAATAACATCTTTCAATTAGGCCTAAGAAGACGTTATAGGTCCATAGAGACCTATTCATCCTTTTAACACTTCATCGAGCAAAACTAGGAACATAAGACCATTTCAAAGCACATAGATCCTTGAAATATGACCCCTAAGACATCCTCGAGTGATTACATTCATCACTACACACATCTGCATATGTAAAACCTATCAATCATTTGCCTTGTACATGAAAACACCATGAACGAACCAAAAGTCAACTTGTAAGCAATTGTTCATACTGAAGATGGGTTGGTCAAACCTCCAAAATCCATACAGATGATCCTCAAGGAGTCTAAAACACTATCCAATAGATAATTCACCTTAAAACATCCAAACACCATCAATAAAAACTCAAACATCCTTCTTGGGTCACTTGCAGAAGAAAGTCAAACCCTCAATCAACTTTGAACCATAATAAATGCAAGTGTACGACTAGTCAAACCTCCAAATCATTTTTCTTGGATTGCCCTTGAAGTTATCTACCACTTTTCTTTTTATACACCATCAAATTCATCCAACATCAAAAGTTATTAATAAAACATTGCAAACTAGTTTTCTTTTGTAAATTCAAATATTTGAATTCCAACAGTCACTTTTTAATGCAAATTTGACTATGAAAACTAGTGAAATCTACCTGGGAGACCAACTTTTCACTACCATAACTTTTGCTAGACATCATGTTAAGACATGAAATTTGAAACACATGATCTAGGCACAAATCTGAACACATCCATGTGACCACTTTCTTTTGAAACCTTCACACATGTGAATGTTGACATCATCAATCTGCGTATTCAGAAAGTTCTTTCAAGATGACTAGGATAACCTAGACATTCACAAGACTATTCCAATGGATTCCTTTCACTTCCAAAAGTATACCAAGAACTCTTGACCCTTTATATGACCCCTCAAACATGGTCAATACATCACCAACATCCATCACCTTGCTTATCAAGGCAAACACAGCAGGGTCCATGCATGATCACTAAGGCACACTTTGTCATTGAAAACCATGCATACATATCAACTCATGGACACTCTTGGCCACCTTAGGGTCATAATTGACAACATCTCAATAGCCTTGTGATTATTACCAAAAATACATTAGGAAGAATGTTATTCATGTAATAACTACTTGTGGAAGTCATTTGAATAATGACTAAAATATACAAGTATAAAACACCACAAAAAATAATATTCTATGTTATTTGTTTTTAAGTGAGTCATCTTGCCTTGTAATTATTACCAAAAATACATGATGAATGAAATTCCATTAGATTAATGATTGCTTATAAAGGTCATATTAGATAACTTCAATGTACATGAATAAAAATAAATTAAATTAAAAAACTATATAACATGTTAACCATTAATATATTAATTTTTAAAACATATTAAAAATATATTCACATCAAATCATAAGAAAGGGGCTCATGTAACCCCTTATCCAAATTTGATATACAAACACAAACTTATTTACTTCCAATGTTACTTAACTAAATTAACACATCGAAAAGAGATCAAAATATCATATTATATATTTTGTGGCATAAATTAAATTGATATATTATTTTATATTTACTTTTAAAAAAATAGATCAATACAGATTTTGGGGGGATTCTACCCTTTTATTAATGTTGAAAACCATAACAGAACTAGGATCAAAACACCATGATCCAAAGGACACAAATACAACACATAACCAAAAGGCTAGAGGAAAGAAACAACAAACCAAACTACATCCCAAAAACCCAAATTGAGACCTCAGCTTGTGGGATAGTAATCTAGAAGATCAGTTGTCTTGCCTTTTTTTACCTTTTTTCTTTTTCACTTCCTGTCAAATTTCTTACTCAGCATTTACAATAACTAGTTGATTATCTTCATTATGTATTTATGTAGTTCTATTACCCAGCAATTCTTTGTCTGAGTCTGAGTTTTTAGACTCATGTCCTCATTTAACTCCCCCAACTAGATGCTTCATAGGTGAAATCTAAATATTTTCAGTCACCTCTTTGTTGGTCACTTGTTTCTTAGAAGCAACTATTTTTTTATTTTTTCTTGCTTCCTTCCATTTATATGTCAACATGCATCTCTTGCTTCTCAAAAACATCCTCTACCACTAGTGCCAAATCAGGGTCATTCCATTTGTTTGATTTTGGCTTTTCACCCTTCTTTTTCATTGCTTGCGAGCGTCCCTGAGGACAGGATGCAAAAAGATGCCTTGGTGATTTGCAATTGTGACATCTAAAAGCAATATTCTCGTAGTCAAGAATTTGAGTACGCTGAGTATTACCATATTTCAGAATAATTTTATCAAGCACCCATGTACTTAAATCTAACTCAACACAAAAGCGGGCATACATGCATAAACCTGTATCACCACTCTATGAACCCAAACTGGCACCTTGGTGACTGACAAAATGAGGGGGTTAAAATCCAGAAACCATGGCATGATGAACAATCTCATAGTGCCCTAAAACCATGGCCCTTCTGAGAGGCATTTTTGGTAATCTTGTTGCTCATAGAAATGGACAATAAAAAAACCCTAAAACACAAGGAGATTTCACACTGGCTTGTCCATGACTCATGAACCCATTTGTATAAGGCTGATGTAGATGGCCAAATGCCATTGAACCTGTAGATGACTACATCTTTCACCAGAGTATTAAAATACACAACCACCTCCTCATTTAAGATCTCCACAACAAGAACCTCATTAGTTTGATCGACAATGTATACAGAAGGAAGGATTTTTAATAGATTCGAGTTGTGGGAGGCGCTTATGCCTACATCTAGGGGTGTTTTAATAGCATCCTTGAAAGACTTCATGGATGAAGCCTGCTTTGATCCTGCAATACCCCCCTCAACTGTGAAGTCATGGTAATGGTGGAGTCCCTTCATATCTGATAAATAGATAGAGGCAAAAGGTCCTGAAGCTCTTTTCCTTTGTATACCAGACTTTGTGCAATTATAGGGATCTCGATCAATTTCTCTAAATGTCTTTTGAAATCTAAAACCAAATCAGAGATTTTTTCCCAAAGGCAAAGAGTTTTACTTGATACAGTTTTATCATCAGTTGGACTTTATTCCCATTTTCAATATCCGTACATATGAAAGGCGATCGTGCTTTCAGATGTACGAACTCCAACATAGGGTGAGCATTCTCCTCTATAGCGTGGTGTGTTTTTTATGAAATCTTGACTAAATTCGCAAGCCCCTCATAAAGAAATTTTTCTTCCTAATGGTTGCAGTAATATTGCCTCCTCTCCAATCCTCTGTCCCACTTAGCAAACAAAAATGTCTTGGATGAATCTGCTTCCATCCTCCCCAAACTCCTCTTGCCTGCATGCAAAACCCTCCCCAATCATGACCAACGTCATCGTCTTGTGTAAGATCTATGCAGAATGTGTAGCGTTAGGGTTTTTGGGTTTAGGGTTCACGTTTTCCTCCGCTCTGTCCATTTTTTAGAGAGTTTGATTCCATATTTACTTTTATGTTTTACATTCAATAAATTTTTTAATTTTAAATACAAATTTAGTTATATTTTTTTAAAAATTAGTAGATGAAAACAAAATGCACTATAACTTTTTCCCAATACATGTTGCAATAATAAGAGCATAATCGAAAAGATCCACACAAATGATTCATAGAAGAGCAAAATTCTATAAATATATCCTTAAGCCACTTCAAGGGGAAAACCTCCATAACCTAGCAATAAGAACAGAATTGGTAATATGAGGATCCACAACTAACTACTACCATCATAATGTACCCTACTTAAGTTATGTATACTCTATAGGGTAACCTTTCTACCAATATGAAGATATAGAAATTATCATATGACTAAGTAGACAATCACATCATTGCCATTAACATCTTTGTAGCTCGAATGCTCTGATAGAATATCATCATCCCTAAATTAGTGTTCACATGCCTCCTCTTTGTCTTCTTTCGAGGACTATGATGAGTTGTAGGTGTTAGATAACATAGGTCGATCTAGTTCCTCATCTTCTTCTTTGTCCTCCTCCAACTCATCATCCACGTCCTCCTCATTGTCCTCATCCTCCTCATAATCACATTCCTCCTCTTTTTCACAGTTATTTTTCATCAGTTCATCCTCTTCCTCGCATTCATAGCTCACATCAATCTCATGCCTAGCTTCTTGTTGAGTTCTTAGGAGGGTCATCAAAACCAAGACACCTTTCAGCGTCTCTTTTCATTGACTTTGGTTTTTTGTTAGTGACTTATTTCTATCTCTACTCCTCACTTTTTATAACTTTCATTTGATTTTTGGAGAGGACCATGATTGATTCTATAAATAAAAATAATGTAAAATGAATAATTATGAATTGAAGAAGATAATGTTGATGGTAAAATTTGTATATTTGGAAGGGTTTAAATATAGAAGGTTTTCATTGGGAGTTGAAAATTGGTACTTAATTCTCTAAGAAGATATATTAGTACACTGTCAATATACACAATGATTTTGCACATTCATCAATCCAAACATCATTGATATTGTTGCAACAATCACCCTATACCACTCAAATTAAAAATGACTAAACATTTGATGATATGTATGAATCAATACTTTATCATTCTCTAAAAGATCTTTAAGTGCACTATCAAAGTAAAACCTAATTTTTCGTATCCAACTAGGCATTCATAATTGATATTCTAGAAAATATCACCCTGCACCACTTAGATTGGAGATGACTACATATTCATCAGTTCATCATTCTTTGAGAATATCTACTATTAGTGCACTATTAAAGTACAAATTGATTTTCCATGTCCGTCTATGCAGACATAATTGAGACTCTTGAAATAATTGCTTTGTACCATTTAGATTGGAGATAATTACACATTCACTAATATGTATAAATGAATTCATTATTCTCTAGGAATATATATCAATTCATCAACAATTTACGTAAAGAAATTAAACTAATGCAATGTGTGTCAAGTTTCAACTTCCTCGATATTTGTAATTATTTTTAGTCATGGCTTGACACTACCTCTAACACAAAAGCATCAAGTGTTATGTTAAAAAAGGACATAAAACCCTATTTCCTTTCATTTAAGTAGAATTTGTCGAAAATAAATAGAAGATGCCATGTGCAAGAAAATATCAATGAAATGGAAGGAGAACAACTATTGTTTCCACAAATTGGACTACATATTTGAAAATTACAAGATTGAAAAGAGTGTTATCTCAAAAATAGGGGTGTGAGTGTTTTCAAATTTATTTTTTACCAATTTAATAAAATCAACCAAATATTTGTTTAATAAAATATTAATTAAATGATATTAGATCATATATATAGAATATTAAATATGATGTACATAATGTTATGTTCATACAATGTTTGTGGATAAAAACTTTAATTTCAATTGAAACTTTATATTTTAAATATTTATTTTTTCAATGTTTATAGGTAGGTCACCATCTACCCTGTAGATGTTGGGTGATTCAACAAGTATTTTAGTGTGGGACCCCTTTGCATCTTTGTAGGGATTATATACACCTACTGATTCCAAAGAAGATGAGGTGGATGGTTCTTGCGTAGGAAGTAGGAACTTTGATTTGGTTGAAAGATGCCTTCAACAAGAATAAAACAAACACTACAAAGATTTTAGTTTGGAAAGTGAGGAAGATCACGAGCTCCTAGATGATCTAAAACACTTGCATAAGGATAGTTATGACTACAAGACATATGAAGTTTGGCCTTTGAATGAGCCACTTCCCAAAGTTAATGTGGAATTCTCTTTCTATGTATGTGATACGTTCATCTAATATATATAATGTCAATTCAAAGTTTTTCATATTAAATAATGTAAATGTTGGTTCAAAAATAAGAGTTGAGGACGAAGCACACATTTTGCCATTTTCTGATCCATTGTATTCATTTTCAGATTGGAAACATTTGTCAACATACAAGTTTAGCATGTCCACATACATAATATGTGCAAATGCAATGTCTCTCAAATATAATATAGATGTTTGGAAACATATCAAAAAAAATTATGACCGCATCTATGTGGATGGTCGTCCCTATGCACTTAAGAACACCATCAGTTCTATAAATAGCTCTCATCAGAAATATACTACAATTCCCAACAGTCAATTCATGGAGTACATCAATGATTTTAAACCAGAATTAATTCTCAAGATCCTAAAAAGATATATTGTGGTAGATGTTATAAAAAATCTAGCAATAGGGGATGAGTTATTGATTGATTATGGTTATAAAAGACATACCACTCATTTACATGCCAAGTAAAAAATGTTTCTTATGTTGTATTTTTTAGTCAAATAAATAATTATTGATTGTGTTTCCAAAGTGATGTACTGGCAATTGACAATGAAATTTTATTGTATCGTATTTTCTCCTTGCCATGAAATTGTAATAATCATGATGAATCGAGAAATTAGTGTCAATGACATGAAGTTGACATAAAATGTAATCTAACTCTAAGTAGGAAAGAAGAACCCATTTTTTAGAGTACATGCAATATTGAATTAAAATTAATATTGAAGTGGACATTTAACCTATAAATTAAGTCTAAGTAGGAAATAAGAACACATTTTTCACAGTAGCCTCGATTGACATAAGGTGGACACAATTCATTGCACTAGGCTCCTTTGGCCACATTGCACATGATATTCAACATAATACTTGATTGATTCAATATGGCGTGTAATGGAAGCCACAAATGGCATAAGGTGGACGTGATTCACCGACCGATGATCCTTTGACCCCAATTTCACATGATATTTGACACATGTTGATACTTGGTTGGTTCAATATGGTGTGCAATGGGAGCCCCAATGAACATATGGTGGACGCAATTCATTGCACGGAGCTCCTTTGGCCAAAATGTTGCATGAGATTCAATGCAATACTCAATTGGTTCAATATGGCATGCAATGGAAGCCCCAAATGACATGCATTGGGTGTGATTCACTACATGGGGATCCCTTGGTCCCAGTTGGACATGAGATTCAACACAATGCTTGATTGGTTTAATATGGCTTGCAATGAGAGTCCCATTTGCAATCAAGTGGATGTGATTCATTGCATGGGCCTCCTTTGACTCCAATTGTGTGTGAGATTCAATGCAACACTCGATTGGTTAAATATGACATACAAATAAATCCCCTATTGACATACGATGGCTGCAATTCAATGCATGGGGCTCTTTTGGCCCTGATTGTGCATGATATTCAACACAATACTTGGTTGGTTCAATATGGCATGCAATGGGAAGTCCAATTGAAATAAGGTGGACATGATTCATTGTAGGAAGCTCCTCTGGCCCCAATTGCATGTGAGTTTTAACACAATAATCGGTTGATTAAATATGACTTGCAATGGGAGTCCCAATTGACATAAGGTGGATGTGATTCATTACAAGGGGCTCCTTAAACCTTAATTGCACATGAGATTCAACATATTAATTGATTAGTTCAATATGGCGTGCAATGGGAGACCCCAATTGACGTAAGGTGGGTGTGATTTGTTTGCATGAAGCTCCTTTGGCCCCAAATGCACATGAAATTCGATGGCATACTCGATTCAATATGGCCCGTAATGGAGCCCCAATTGGCATAAGATAGACACGATTATTATAGTTTTATTATTATAGGTTTTAGTATTTACTATGATTATTATGGTTTTTTAATTATATGTATTGTTTTATTATTATGGAATATTAGTATTTATTATGGTTATTAAGGTTTTTTTGTTTTTATTATGGTTTTTTTAATGTAAAATATTGTTCATTGATTTTTTTTTGTTCTAATTTTTTTAATACAAATTTAGATGGATAAGATGAAATATTTCAAAAATTTGAAAAAATGTTTTCCTAGCAGTGCATTGTCACTTGCTCTTCAAGGTGATGAAGACCCCACTGAGATAAATATTTCAACACCAACACCTTCACCTCGACCATCACCACCACACATAGCACGTGTACATAAATTAGAGCCTTCTACATGCCAACACCCACATAGAAGATCCAATGCAACAACACATAAATTTGTTGACATGACCATTTTCATTCCTTCAAGACATCCTTTTCTAGGGCCATTGATATCACATGCATTAAATATTTCTATTAGAGATCATATTATCGATTATTGCCCTAGACCAGAACAATCATGGATTGACCATCTTAAAGAGCAGTGGCATGGAATATAACCTCCAACTCAAATAGATGAAAATCGTAGTAGGTCTACTATTCGAAATGATTGTAAATATTGACATTTAAGTCAATAAAATAATTATTTTAAAACATCAAATTTAAAATTTTCACAATTAATACTTGTCTAGATGAAGTGTTTTTTCAAATATTTATTTATCACTTGATATTTTAATAGATTTTATTTAATTTGTAATAGATATTGTTGATCATATTTTAATTATATCATTAAATTATAATTCAATAATTTACAATAATATTATAATGTTAACACACATTTATTTGTTTCCATAGAGTTAAGTCAATTTAAATTTTGAATTTACTTAGAATAATACAAAGTAATGCAACTATCTTAACGTAAGGCCCAGATGCTCTTGCATCCATAATTGTATCAACCTCGAACACAACAAAGTTAATATAAGTTTAAATTAACATTAGAGCACCCATTAACTTATTATAATTTTTTGGGGTTGGAGAAGTGTAGAACGGGGGAAAAACAAATTTTGAAAACATAGATGTTAGTTGTGTCTTATTTTTCATAATCTTGATGGATTATCTTAGATCCATAGGTATTGCTCCAAAATCTTCTTACATAAGAATAAGATGGAAAACAAATTAAAATGGAAAGGGAGAAAGAGAGACCCAGATGCAATATGAGAGCCATAGAAATAGAATCAAAGAAACAGAAGATGCAATATGAGAGCCATAGAAATAGAATCAAAGAAACAGAACCATATCAGGATGCAAATAAAGAATTGATAAGTTACTTTCACTATTCATTTGTTTTTTAATGCAATATTTTTAATTGTGAAATATGATATAGTGGGAGTCACTCTATTTTTTTGACATATGTAGTGATGTGGTTTTAAATTTTTAAAAAAAATATGGGATGCCATTTTTTTCTTCTATTACTATGTATTTTGTTTTTATTTTCTCTTTTTTCGGTAGTCTTATTTTACGGTTTTTACAAAAACAAGTCCAAAAATGCTTAACAAACAAATTAGATCAAATCTATTATGTATCAAATAATAGGGTGGAGAACTTTAGGTTTATATCAGACATAGAAATAGATTATAACCCTCATTCTCCACCAAACAACGAATATGAACCCTCACAACCTTCTATGGTTTCCCACGATCACCACATAAGCTTACATGGGGGGAAAATACTTATTTGATTCGATGATCATGGTGATGTGTGAAAAGCTAAAGTAGCGGAGAATATTTTATCTCACACCAGATAAGTGATCAAGAACATTGTCAATTACAATGAGTTCACCAATCTAGATTAACCAAATTTTCTCAAAGAACCAAAAAAAAAAAAAAAAATTGATAATATGGTATCTTTTTAAGGTAAATATGTTCCAAAAAATAAGACACTTCAGATAATGGTCAATATGCCCTTAGAAAGGCAAGGGACGCAGTGTATATGGAAAAAAAAAAAAACATAGACCTAAAGAACAATGGAAGTATCTTCATATAGATTATTGCACAAAAACAAAGTGGAGCAACATGTTGAAAAGTGGGCAAGAAACAAGAATACGGAGAAGGAAATAAAATGTGAATATTTAAAAGCATTAAAAAAAAAGAATTGAAAAGAATCCAACTCACACCACATAGGGCAAAAAATCCTAAATGGAGTCTCAACAGAGTTTTGAATATTTAAAAGCATTAAAAAAAAAGAATTGAAAAGAATCCAATTCACGTCACATAGGGAAAAAATCCTAAATGGAGTCTCAACAGAGTTTTGAATATTTAAAAGCATTAAAAAAAGAGAATTGAAAAGAATCCAATTCACGTCACATAGGGAAAAAATCCTAAATGGAGTTTCAACAGAGTTTGTAAATTTTATCATGACATATTCTTCTTATTGTTTCATATTTATGTTTTTTTATTCTAGTTGCATAATCTAATATTTATTTGTAATGTTTATTTAGTGCAATATATTCGAGTGGTTGCTCACAAAGAAAAAAATTATTTTCATTAAAAGGAATGGGTTGAGTTAAATTGTTATAAAAATATATGTAAGTTTTTATATATAATTATTCACTCATAGTTTGTTGTTTTGGGGTTTATTTGTAATGGCTAATAAAAGTTTTGTTTTCTTATTTAAAAAAATAAAATTCTAATGTATAGAGCTACCAAAAGACCACATTGAGATGAAAATGATACGTTACTGGTAAGCCCTTATGCAATTCAAGAACATAATTAAAAGCTTAATAATAATTACTAAATTTTTATTTTATTTTATTTTTAAACTACAAATTTCAAAAATAACAAAATAAATATATTTAAATGTAAATTTTGAAAAAATTATTTGACATTTTTATCAAATCTATATATGTTGCAGGGATTGAGTTGCAACAAAAACTATCCATAAGAAAAAAGAAAAAAAAATAGATCATGACATCTTCAACAATGGTATCGATGATGACAACGATGACAATGAAAATGAAAATGATGTAATCATTAAATGTGGAGGAAGAGGATATTTTAGATTAGAATTTTTAAATTATTTTTTTATGAATTTTATAATATGAATCATTACATAATTACTAAAACTTTAAATGATGTTGATGTTTAATAAGCGCTGATAGATTCATAATAGTTACATTATGATTACAATAATAATATTATTAATCATTAATTTTAAATGTCATTTAATTGTTGTGCACTTTATTTTTAAGTTTAATCTACACATTGTTAAGTATCGTTTTTTAAAATTCTTTAAATGCATTCATTTAAAAATATTATATTAATGAAAAATAGTTGATGGGTTATTTAAATTTGCATTCTTATCATCTTTGCCATCTACAAATGACAAAACAACTACCATATTTATTATATAATTAATCAGCAAATATTATTTAATATTTTGTTTTATTTTTCTAAAATCTTTCTAACAAAAAATGCATTATTATATATATTATTTCTAACTAAGTTGCATCACATAGCAAAGCCCAATCACTAATGCAGGAAAATTTGATGGATGTTTTTTGATGCAAAATATTCCTGCCCAACATATTTACAAAAGATGCACAAACACAATTCAAATTCTTTGATGTAAATACCAAAATTCAATGCCCTGACATAGAGAGTGTCACCTTAAATTTTCACTAAACTACATCCAAAACCACCGCCAAAACCCCTAACACAAGTTATGCCACTAAGTCAATTTTTTTTTATGTAAATTGCATTAAAAAATATATATTTGTAGTGTTAAATTTGCTTGCCCTGTCACAAATTCATGAAAATCTACTAGTGCATGAAACCCTCAGCGAGAGATCATTAGGATCCGGTTCACTAAAATAATTTAACTATTTCGCACACAATGGAATTTACACTATGCGTGAAATACATTAAAACTAAGGCACAATAAAGATCTAAGATAATACGGTCAATAAAAACATTTAGATATAATTTACTGCAAAAAACTCTAATTAAAAGATCCATGAAATAATTGAAGCAAAATATCAATGAACAAAAATAAAGAGAGAGAGATAGAAGAATGAAACGAACACACCTAGTGACTATAACTGGGTTTTAAAACTGGAAGCATGCTTCTAACACTGGGAGAATGAAAATCCTAAATTTTCATTAAAATCTAGGAAAGTGGCAAAATTGGTTGACCACCAATAATGACCTTGTGTTGTCTATTTTAACCAATGCCTACAATTCTAACACTTTCTAGATCACTTCAACAGAGACTTGGACAAACATGAACCGAGGTTTCCTTTGTAGAATTGATGGGTAGAATTGTGTAATTTAGTTCTCCTTTGACTTTGAGCTAGGTCTCCAAAACGTATCAAGAGGAATAGAAACATGAAAGTTAGTTGGGCCATGAAACTCTTAAGAAGTTGTAGCTACATATCTCACATGCTTGGAATCAAAGCTCAATTTAGTTTTAATGCTTATAAATGAATACCAACCTAAAATGAGAAATATGACTTCATCTTATCTTTCTAGATAATCAAATGCAACGACATGAACATTCTTTAGGCCTTTTTTGGTACAACTATCCAAAAATATAAATCTTTTGAATCACTTGAAGCCTTGAAGAGCAAAATTAGAACCTTGATATTGGGCCCAGGTCTTATAGAATGTCATCATACTACTTATTTTTTTATTAAAATGTCCCCATGAGACTTTGTATATATATAATTCTACAATTTGAATTAAAAACCTATTGACACATACGTTGACACGAGAAAAGAGGTAAAACTGACAATCACAGGTCCACATATCTATAAACGCAGTAAGAGGCGTAGAAGGGCCCAAAGGACAACAGGGTCGGAATCGAAGAGTCGATGATTGTGACCAGGGTGGAATTGGAGGGCCACCGATTCTAACCCAAAATGTAAAAAATAGAGAAAATGCAGGAAGAGGCTTCCAAGCACAGAGAAAACATAGAGGAGAGAAAAGTCAAAAGAAGAAAAACATGGGACCACAAAGAGAATAAATGAGAGACAAGAACACCAAAAAAATGCACAAATAAGTATCTAATTTGAACAAATGGTTCATATGCACAAAACCATGGTAAAAATATTACAATAATAAGCCTTGCAACAAAATTAAATGTGTATACCACTTTGAATTACAATAGGGCAAGCCTTTGTCTTATAACTTAAACAAACTAATAATAACAAATTGTTTTAAAGTTAAACAAAGCTAATAACATTCACTCGACATCCATAGATATATGAAATTAACTTTATTTAAAACTAAACAAAAATAATAATATCCTTTCAACATTCCTAGGTAATGTATCTTTTAAAAATACGATATCTATAAAAAAGAAAAATTGCTAATAATAATCAATCGGATTTTATTGGGTAAAATTTTATGGTTATTCTCTCATTTTCTATTATAATACATTTCCAGAAAGCTTGGCTCACCAAGAAGCTAATATTATAAAAGAAACATGGCAAGGCTTTCTAGACTATTAAAAATGTTTCGAAGCCCTCTTTAAACTGTCATTTATGTCATGCTAAATTTTTTTTTTAAATTATATTTTTCCAAAAATATATCATTACTCTTATCTAATAGTCTTAAATCATTATTATAATCAACAAATTTGTTTCGTTGACAACTAGAGCAACCCCATCTTCTCTAGAGGGGCAACAACCTTTTTGTGTTGCCAACTCCACTTCTAAAGTTTTTTTGTAAGATCTTTTACATGTTAACTCTCAAAAAACTTGAAGACGATTTTTGGAAAAAAAACCATTGCAACGAAAAAGAAGCCCTTCATAATCCACCTTTTGAATCCATACTAATTCCAATTCCATGATCAAAAAGTAGTTTAGATCCTCCACATACACAATAAAATAATGATTTGAATAAAATAATTAACTTGTGAAAAAGTAGGAGAGTGAATATTATATTAATCTTGTGAGAAGTAAAACTCAAGTTCATAAATCTGACTTCCTTCCAAGAAAAAGTCCCACAAAGACATCTAGTCACAAGGATTAACTGGGTAACCTCATATCCGAGACAATACTCATGTGATAGAAGAATATATATATATATATATATATATCTACTTTTGTATTCAAACTAAACAAAGTCAACATTATAAATATTAGCAGAAGGATCGCCGTTATAATCTTCATAACAACAGATGGCATCAAGGGCACACCTTTTCATAATTAAAAAGTTTTAAATCATATCTTTCTTTTGTGCACGGTGCACTGTACTTTGTTAAACTCAACCTTTGCACGTTAGCAATTTGTCAAAGTCAACCTTTGCACGTTAGCAACTTGTCAAAAGTCATCTTTTGCATCAGGCCTGGAATTTCAAACTTAACCTCCCCTGTCAATTTAAAATTTGTTGACAGTTATCTCTTTTAAGAAATTGTCAAATTGCAAATATTTTTATAATTTTATTTATTTAAATAAATACATGAAAAAATATGTGATTTATTATTTTTAACCCATAACCTTCTATAACTTAGTAAGAGTTTTTACCAATCATTTGCTATCTAAAACCAAAAAACCAATCTGTACCTTGTCAAGTAGAGTTTTTACCAATCATTTACAGTCTAAAACCAGAAAAACAATCTGTAGCCTGTCAATTTCCAGGCCTGCTCTGCAGGTTAACAATTTGTCAAAGTCATCCTTTGAACGTTAGCACCTGGCAAATCAGTAGAGCATAATAGGTAGCTCATGTCATCCACTAGAATAATCGTTCCAGCATTCCAACTTTTATGGGCTTTTCCAATGTTTGACTTTTCTAGGCTTCGATTTCAAATATAATGATCATTATCAATTCCATGCAAAGGAAAACAGTTAGGACTAATTGATATGAGTTGCAATCCATAGTAATGTTGATGTGATGTTGATGTGAACAATGTCATTTCCCAGCTTTATGCCGACGAATTTACAGGTCTACATGAAGTGACAGAGTCTATATAATTTGGAATTGCAGATTAAATGATACCACCTACATGGTTTTTTGGTATGGTAATTGTAGGTTGAGAAATAAGTGGTATTGTTTAATTTTTAATTGTGCTAGTTTTATAGTATATAATCATAGGTTACAAAATAAGTGGTATTGTTTAATTTTTAATTTTTAATATGCATGTTAATATAATAATGTTGAGAAAGAAATGGTTTATAACTTATTATTTATATTAAAAAGTTTTATTTTTAAAAAATATATATATATGGATTTGGTGGGGATAGGGTTAGTTTAGCGGTATGCGATTGAGTGTTAGAAATAGGAGGTTTTGGGATCCATTACTTTGATTGATCATCTTTATAGTGTCGTTTTCATATTAGGTTTCGTCAGGTTAGTCGTGAGGGTACTCGACGCAGTGGACTCGTCAGCTTAGTGTTTAATCTGACAGGGGTCATCAGCATGGTGTTCAATGTGATGGGAGTCAGTTTGTGGCTTGAATCTTGTGTTCAATACGAGAGGCAAGTTCACAGTTCATAACTAGTTCACGTTTGCTTTTGGATTGGGTTAAATAAACCTATAACCCAAAAAAAAAATTTACCAACAAAATGTGTGTGAGTTGGTTAAGTGGCTTGATTGTTTCAAACCCTACCCAAATTCAAATACCCTACCCAAATTCAAATAAATCTTATATTCATTTTTAAAGATAGAGATTCTAGAGTTAGAAAGTCTATTTTTAATGCACTGACAATCTCATAAATAGAAATATGTAATTTATTTATTTTTAAATATTTCGAAAAAAGATTATAAATTTTTCTAGATTCATTAAATATTAATTTATAAAATAATTAAATTTTATTTATAATAAAAATATAAAAAATTTAAATATTATTTTTTTAAATTAAATCTCATCCTTATATTATTATATGACCACTTTTATTACAAATACTTCTAAAATTATTCAAAATAAATGATAATAAAAAATTTAGAAACCCTTTTTTCACATGACAGATTTTCTAAATTAACTCAACTTCCTTAATACTTTTATTAACACGTTGATAATATATTTTGTTTGTTTAGAATAATTTTCAAGTTCTCTATTTGTAGTTCACCACATACCTAGGGTATCTTGTCTTCTTTCTAATGCATAATAACCAGTAAATGTTTATAATACCCAGTATATGTTTATATTCTATCAAGTTAGGAGATTTTGGAGATTAAATTATAATTTAATAAAATAAAAGTTACATATTAATAAAAATAATAATATAATTTATAAGTATTAATATATATTAGTTATTAACATTATATAATTTGTTATTTATGTTTAACAGATAAAATTTATCTTGTTACACTAATTTCATTAAATAAATAAATTTAAGAATTGTTTTTTTTAAGAAAGGTATATGAAAAATTAAAAAATAAAAAATAATTTTTTTAGATTAAAAAAATATTACATATTATTTTCTTAAATAAAAAATGTAAATTAAAAAAATATTATTTAATTAGAAGACTTCTAAAACTTGTTATAAATATAAAAGACTCATGTCGCATCCTTTTTTGAAAATCTATTATGTAATAAATAATTTTGACCCAAACACTAAAGAATATTTTAACAATTTTAAAGCCTATAGCTATTAGAATAATATATCAAATCAAACTTTTTGATTGGCAACACCAGAAAAATTATTTGATTGGATACCCTTCACAGGGACTAATTAATATAATTGTGGGGTTTGTAATAAAACTGGAACCGCTATCATCTTTGGGCAATGCATACGTCATCCCACCCCAACAACGCGCAAAGAAAACACCACCTGCTCGATCCTCTCCATTTGAATATTAGTATTAAGACCAGGTAATGGAAGCTTACTTTATTGCAAGTAAACACTTACCGCTGAAGACCAGTTTGTAAGGTAAGAAACTTCATAACTGTGTAGAATAGATCCGATATATGATTATTCGAACTGGTAGAATAAGATAGATTATAAAGATATCCATTGGCATCTTGTCTGAAATCTCTACGTAAAACCGTAAGAGTAGTCAACAATTTAGCCAGAAAGAAACCGCTCGTAGAATTGCCCGCCAAGTTTGCATTTTATCTCATTTTTCTTAAATCTTAATATAAGTTTTAGTGAGATATGCTATGGAGTTATAAGCATCCAGAACTTTTGGCTTGTTTAGAAGGTTTAAGGAAATGATTGTTCTTGATGTTCCGAGTCACTTTCTGCTTTTCTTCCTATGGTTTGATGAGATATCTTGAGCTCGAATTCCCTTAGTGTCCCAAACAGTAGAGTAGATCTCTCCCCTGCGTGCTGGAATACTTTATCAAAATGAAGATTCCGTATATGACCTTGTGGCAATAAGTGAAGCAAAAGAAATTCTTGTAGGAGTTTTTTTTGGAGAAGAAAGTGGGGACGCTGAATTTGAACTGGTGGGTACAGAATTTATGGGCAGAATATTAGTCAGTAGCACTGCGATTCACCATTTATGTTCAGAAAATCAATTGGGTACCTTGGAATATTTTATAAAAAGGAATATCCAGAATTGGGTATCTCGGTCATTTATGTGCAGAACTCATGAATTGGGTACCTTATAATATTTTATTTAAGGGAAGTTCCTGAATTGGGTATCTTGGAATATTTCCATTTAAGGGAAGATCCTGAATTGGATATAATCAGCCATCTTGGGGGCAGAATATGGATTGCTCCAACGCATAGTTGCTACACCCTGAGCAGAATAAGTTTGGAATTCATTTGTGTTGTTAGACAAGGACCAGTTAGGGTTCAAAACTTGGACCTTCCATTGACCTTCACAAGGTGGGGACTTTTAAGGGGGATTGGATTCAACCTTCAAAGAATCCCCTCAGGCGACACATGGCTCAAGTGCGCTTAGCCACCTAGCTCTGCTACTATGATGTAAGACATGGAATGGTAAGGACTCAAATCTAGGACCTCCTATCAGCACTGCTGGGCACTCTACCACCGAGCCACTAGCGTGTTTGGGCTTGCCAAAGTGCAGACTGAACCTCCGGCAATTGGAAATAGATTTAACAGAGTGATGGATATACAGAGCAATACTAGTAGCATGAGAAGCTCGAGTCATAGTAGTACTACTAGTAGTAGTGGGAGCAGTCGGCTAGACATTGGTGAAATTTCACCCACCAGCGCAGCAGCCATTCCAATCCCGAGGATTACTGCACAAGACACAAGCTTTGGCACCATCAACGGGGTTGCTACACAATCTAAATCATATGTGTCCCAGAGAGCCCAACAAACCTTGGTCCTCCTACATGAGGCTTGCTTGGAGACCAACAGGCTAAGACAGAAGATATATGAGAAGAAGTGGTTGCAGATCAACAGGACTCAATGCAAGGAATTTCTGCGGCTCGACAACTTAACAGCTGCACTCTTCAAATTTTTCGAGGGCCTGAGGAATGAAGCCTCAGATGTTCAGGCTGAATGTTGGACTGCAGCTCAAGAAATGTATAAAGTAATTTTTATTACACGGGGATTTGTGGAAGACTTTGCTGTACCAATTAGTCTTGTTAGGGCCCTGAAGAATGTTGGGAATGCAACTGATTTTGCACTCATAAGATACCAGCTCATTTGGTGTATAAGGTTTCTCAAAGTGGTTCTACGCCAGGCTAAGGAAGAATCCGATTTAGATTTTTTTTCAGATTTGAGGGATATCGACCATTCTGTATCAAAAGATGAAAACATGTATCTGGAATCCTATTGCACCATAGATAGAAAAGCATTGCTGAAGAAGCTTCAACGAAACTTGAAGAAACATCGATCTAGATCGGAAGACCGTATACTTCAGTTACTGAGTAGCCAAATTGAGGCAAATGGAACACATGAAAATTCCTCTAGCTCTGTGATTTCACAAGAGGAAGGGCCCAGCATTATGGAGCAACGTGTTGACCTCAACTGTGTTTTTGTAGATCTACTGGAGCTAAAATGGGATCATCCAAAACGATGTCTTGGCCATGGAAGCTATGGTGTTGTGTCATGCGCCACTTGGTTAGGAGAAGAAGTTGCTGTGAAGAATATGCAGGCTAACTATGAGGTTTTTAGGCAGGAAGTTAGCCTTCAAGCTGGATTGCAGCATCCTCATATATTGCCACTATTTGGCTATTCTTTCAATGCAGAGAATGGTCATTGTTATATGGTCATGGAGCTTGCTCAAGCAAACCTTCGGACCTACATTTCAAAGCAAGGACAAAACCTTACACTTAAATCCAAACTGGATATTATGCTGCAAATTGCTGAAGGAATGAAGTATTTGCACTCAAAGAATCTGATGCACCGTGACCTCAAAGCTGAAAATGTTTTGGTGCAATGGAAAGAGATAGCTGCACTTCAGAATGCTCATTATGTACATGCTAAGCTGTGTGATTTTGGGCTAGCAAGAACTAAGTTTAATGGCGGCAATTCCATTCATAAAACTCCAAATGTTGGTACAAGCTTTTGGAGAGCTCCTGAGGCCTTAAGAGAATCATCTGCCGATGAGTATAATCAGGGAGCAGATTACTCAGGTGAAGCAGATGTTTACAGCTTTGCCATGACCTTCTATGAGGTTCTTACTGGGAAAATACCTTTTCAAGATGATTCTATTAATGTATCGAATTTCAGGGTTAAGGTTTTGGATGGAAAGAGACCCGAGCTGCCTAAAGACTGCTCAGAATACTTGACAAGTTACATAAAGAGGTGTTGGGATGGTATCCCAGAGAGGAGGCCGTCTTTCAATAATATCTGTAACATGTTGAGGCATTTCAAGAGTCTTCTGCTAAGAATAGGAGAGCGGCCACCAATTGATTCGCAAATTTTCTCCTTATTTACTGCTGCTGACTTTGAATCTATCCGTCATCATCTTGGCATGGAATGGTGTATCAATGCAATAAGGGCAGGCAAAATCTTTAGGGAGGTCCTCCTATCTTGGATAATGGTTGAGAAATACCGTTTGAATGCTAAGGACGAGGAGAAATACAATGAGGTACTGCTTGTAGCAGCTGAACATTTTGCCAATATTACTGGATCGGAACATGCTTTTTCTCGGGCATTTAACTTTATCCAAGATGCAGCAGAGAGCGGACATGCAGAGGCTCAGTGGAAGCTCGGAATGTTCCTTGAATTGGGCTTGGGGACTGAGAAAAATGAAAAGGAAGCTATCAAATGGTATGAAGAAGCAGTAAAACAGAACCATATATGCGCATTAGTGGAACTGGGCCGGTCCTATGAACTAGGGAGGGGTGTAGAAAAGAAGCATGATCTAGCTGCAGAATACTGTAAAAAAGCACAAATGGATTCTGATGGTAAAACAGTCCACTGCATAAATGAGCTCCTTATTATGCTGAATGAGGCTAAAGATCCTACGTATAGTGAATTAGCAGCAAAAAGATTGTCTGAACTTACTTTTGAAGAAGGGCGGCCATTGATTTCAGGCCCTAACTTAGAAAATATCCAATGTCTTGTAAATGCATTGGGTAAGAATGCAACATCTGAGATTGGGAGATACATTCTGTCAATCCTTAAGGAATTGGCAGTAGATGCTGAAGTCACTGAAGAGATTATATACTCTGGGGGCATTGCTGCCATTATTAAGCATCTAAAGTTAGTTAGAACAAATGATGGATGGTGTAGAAATGCTGTAGAGACACTAGGACTTCTATTTTGCAGTTCAGGTACTGTGGCAATATATTTCTCTGTCCAGAATGGCCTACTTGCCGTCCTTGCTGAATGCCTTCATTACAATGCTCCTTGCTTTGTAGATGTTCTTATAAAGTGTTTGAAAGAAAATGTATCCAAGTTGTGGCTGCGTAGGAACAATGAGTTCATTTCTTCTTTGATGGCCATACACTCTAAGGCTCCAGGGGTATCAAATGATAAAGCTCTGGAAATCAAGGAGCAACTTGAATATTTTGGATTCATAAAACAATCATAATTCTGTATTAGTTGAAAACATTGCCTTATTCTTAATTGTCTCAGAAGCCATTGAAAATGTAAGCAATCATGCGGTGTGAATCTTTTGAGGTCATACAAATCCCTTAGGTCAAAGCTGTTCAAGGCTTTATATGAAAAAGAAGTGAAATGAGGAACAATTGCAGGAGATTGTAACATATCCTGAGGGATGATTTTAGGTCAGAATTTTACCGGTCGCATTAAGTGCATACATCAGACTTGGTTCAAGTGAAATTGGAGCAATGCACCAGCTTGATGAAGGGGAAATTGATAGAAATGCCATGCAATCTGTGAAATTCATCCTTTCAAATGCTAAGAAGCTCAGGATTTTGTTATACTGAATAGATTGCATGCATCATACCTGATTTATCAGAGGAAGCACATCACATGTGCCAAGGTTTTCAATATGCCAGATTAGTACATCTCTACATCTTTGGTTTGTGCTTATCAAATCCTCATTGCACAGCTTATAGGTTCAAAAAATCAGGTGGCTCAGTTATATTCTCTAAATCTAAACTTTGTCAGCCAAAATTCATAATCAATGTATGATAGGATAAATGTATGTTTCCGTGGTTTTCTGTTGCTGAAGCATATAAAGCCATATCCACTGATTGGAGGAACATTCTCGCACTGAATCATCTCACATTTAACAAATTATGTCCCAAGTGGATAAATTCTCTTGGTTGAGTTTAGATTTTTTCTCGTGCATTACACTTGATTTCATTCACTTACATATTTTTAATATGGATAAAAAGCTAGTCAGAATAGATTTGAAATTTGATTATCTTACTAAAGGGGAGTTCTTCTCTTGTACATCTCTAAGCTTCCAGATTCTCTTATGTTTTAAAATTATATGAGATTATGTTTGTTGCAGTATTTCAATCCTTTAGCAAAGGCATAGGCTTTAGCTATTTTCTTTTACAACGAGTGAACTTGTATTTTTTGTTGTTTTACATGAAAAAAATCAATAAATCATGTTTTAATTCTTATTATAATCAAAGGGCAAGCATAATGTGATACCCTAATTTGTGGCATGTATTTACCATTTTGCAGAGCATCTCAATCTAGGAAATGAGATCCAAGTTCAGTGCCCCTTACAGTGGAAATGTTTTAAAACTAGTATGTTTTTCATAATTCTAACGGTATTTAACCCACTACAATGGCTAGAATTGCACTCAAAAAAAATGGTCAGATTGCTGAAGGACCATGGAGGCAAATAAGACATACAATAAGAGCAGCATGGCATAGAAGGTATTAGTTTGGCTTCGAAGGGAATCAAACCCATGACCTTTAGTGAAAAACAAACCTTCCCTGCATGAAAATTAAAATTCTCTTGACGTGAAAGTGTACACACAATGTTTATACTTGCAAGGAAAAGAGTTGCATGCCCATATCTCAAAATGAGAGCCCTACTTTGTACTTCTCAAATAACAAGAAATAATATGACTGATAACTCCTCTACCAATCTTCTTATTTAGGTGTTCAAAATATATTTGGCAAACTATGTATTGTGTATTCATTCTCGTTACTCTTACAGCCTTACTTCAATTTCACTGACGTTGGCTCCTATCCTCCTTTTGGCATGGCATGACGAAGTAAAGAGTTGAATTGCAACTATGTTCTGGTTTAGAGACAACCATAAGATACTAACTCATCCCTGGTGATCCCATGGTTTAGCTATATTTCCTGGGATGCTTCTTTACCTTGGTGAGATGCCAAATATCCATGTGGAGTGAATACATCAGCTATCATTGCACTTCCTTGGTAAAATGCAAAGATACCAAGGCATGACTGCATGAGATTTGATATTGCCTTCTTGAGATATTGAGCCGTCATGGTGTGATTTCGTGAGGTATATATCACATTACTTAGCCATAGTAAGATTCAGATTGCATCCACAGGCCCTACAAGATATGAAATTCATGGAATTGTGTGTGTGCATCCTAGAAGTCTTGAGATAAGAACTTCTGGTATGAGATTATTTGCAAGAGCTGTAATGTACCGTTAAGGCCACCTAGTATCAAGAAAAAGACGCCAAGGCAAGACAAATTGTACCTCAAGGAGGAAGTGGGAAAACTCTTCACATGTATCCCAAACCACTAGGCTTTTGTCGGACAAAAAACCTCCAGAAAATGGAAGGTATCATCAATAAGGATCCAGAAAACAATTTGCTTCATCAAAAAACCAGAACTCAAACAGAAACAAACCAAAAAACAGAGAACAGTTTTGTCAATGACAAAAGTCCCATATACAACGGAGTATTCATTTCTCTTTGGACATTGTCGACTAGGAGACATGTTGGAGTTAATCGTATTAATTTTATGAGATAAGAGTTGAGCATGGTAAGAATTTTTTTAAATGTATGGTTGAAACCATGAGATCCTAATGCTATATTTTTAAAGTTGGATTCAATTCTGGCATTTTCCCGTTGGTGTTTTTCCATTGTTCTCATCTTAAATTAACTTAAAATATGCCTTTTCATGATTAGTTGCTAGTTGGTTACATGGAGAGTGGTCCTTAAGCAATCTAGTGTACATATTACATGTGTAGATTGCTTCAAGGCTATGGTCATAGTTTTTTTGTATAGTTATCTAATGATTTCACATAGGGATTCTTATGGATTGACCTTTCCTTTTATGCTATGCCCTTATATTATTAGCATGTTTTATGGATTTATTGAAGATGTATAAGTGAGTGCACAGTAAGGGACACATCTTAGCATTCCATACATATCAGATTGTACACAATTTGTGAAATTGGCCCTAACGTACATTGTGATGTTTGAACTTGTTTCTGAGTGGTAGCAGTGCAAAACATTTTGTAACAACGGGACATAAACCCAATGGTAGTTCCCCACCAGTACTGGACTCATTTTCTATTACATCTTTATTTTATTGTTTCATGCCAGACTTAGTACCTTGAAGAGGCATTTTTGATGCCCTTGATCATAGACTATAATTTGGATGCTGGATATTTTTCTATGATACCGGTATTAATGATGTGTGACTGCAAGTGCACCCTGCTAGGTGAGCCCAACTGAATGAGGACGCGAGGGATGGTTGTGAAAATTGAGTGAGGGGTAGTGGAGTTTGTTGGCTATGATGCCCTACAGTGTTGTATGGGGCATTTCCTAAAACATTTCTACAAACCCAGGCTATGGAGATATTTCTGGCACAATGTACCTGTAGAGTGACACGAGAAATAATCATATATTGCGATATGGAGCAGGCAAAACATGCTAACACCTGTGACGGGCGCAAAACGATTAAATAAAGAGCAACTGGCCAGCAAAATATTTTTTTTGAAAAGGGCAGAAAAAGGACCCGTTAGTCAGCTCTGTATGATGACACAGCTTCTCCCCTTGAAGATTACAGATAGAATGGGAAATTTTGTGCATTAGGGGCTTTACTGCTTTCAATTTAGGAATTTTTTTTTGCTTTCTAGGGTTTTCTGCTTTTTGGCTTTGTACACTGTTACTCTGTTACAGGATAGAAACTTCTACTAATGGAAGTCTGGACTGCTTTTCGGGTGATTTTGTTAGTTTTTCTTGCATTGTTTTTTCAGCATTATTGAAGATCAGATTCATTGAGTAGAGGGTTGCAACATGTTTAAGACTGGTAATAAGAGAGGAAAGAAGAGCAAAGACATTAATTCATTTCGTACCTTTTACCCGCTTAATTTCCAAACTTTCGAAGTAGATTGGAAATTCATTTCCAGAGGATTTCTCGAGGGAGCAGCTTTCCAACAGGAGCATTTGTCCTTCAACAAGTCCAAAATACATCCTTTAATGCTATCAACAACAAATATATAGATGGAATGGGATCGCACTCCAAAATATCACATGAATCACATAAATAGAGACATAGCAATTTAAATTAGCACAAAATAAAGTTAAAAAGGTTAAATAAATATATTTGTAATTTAAAAAGTTTTGAATGTATCTAACAACGTGATAAATAATTTATGAGGAAAATAAATATTAAAATATAAAAAGTAATTGACATAAATTGTGAATGTAGAGGATTTTGATTTATAATTTCAATTACTTTTAGCGAGTGGATTCATCGCATCAGGGATCGGCTTCCATCCATCAAAAAATTTATCTTTACTTGCATCATTATTTGACTTTTGTAATCCAATCAAGAGAATTTTTCTGGTTGGTGCGCCCTTCATCCACCATTGTTTGGTAATGTAACCCTGTCGTTACCACAAGAATTGAGTCAATAAAGGACGTCACAATCCCTTATTCCATGAATGGTGCCTACCATAAGATCCATAGCCACCACCCTAAGAAGGTGGTTATCAACGAGGAGAATTTAGAGAGACCTAGCTAACTACACATGGAGCACTCCCCTACTAATCCAACAAACATTAAAGTAATTCCTCTTTAAATTTTGTTTTGATATATTTTCTAGAAATGGAGATTTCAAATATTTGTTAGAGATGGACTTTACCGAGAAGAGTATGTGTTATAGTGGATGCTTACCACAATCAGATACCTAGTTACAGTGAGAGTCGAACTCCAACCCTGAGTAGAGATAATGAAAGATTATAATTGATTCCCATATAAACAATATGTGTGTGTGAAAGAGAGAGTATGATAGAAATGGAGATTGTTGTTTGTTATTGGAAATGGAGATGAGATGGAAAGAGAACATAGAAAAGAGAAAGGAGACGTGAAGAAAAGTTGTGAATAATGAAGATTAATTTGCTTTAAAGATTACAAATAAATTATTATTCTAAAATTCATCATTACACATGGTGGCAAGTTTCTAAATTTATGACTTATTAAAATAAAATTAAAAATCATAATGCATTCCCATGAGAAGGATATATATAATTATTCAGTTTAAATATTCTAAAAATCACTTTCCCTATAAATAAAATTTGTGGTGTATGCTAGATATTAACAATCAAATCTACAGTGATTAAAAATTATAGTCGGACAAAATCTACATTTTTTCAAAAAATATGATTGTCAATTATAGACATAGATTGTAAAAATAGTCCACAAACTATGAAATACCAACCCTACCTCTAACAATCGAGATGTATTTCTTCTTTCAAAGTTACCTAAGATTTGTCTCTGTAATTATCTGTTGGGTATGCTCCATTGGGTACCCTTTATTTGAAATTAAATGTGGTGGTTTACCCAATTTCAACACTTAACATTTGTCTATTTTACCATATAATGTCTCATAAGAATTTGAATATAAGGGCATTGTTAATGGGGGTTTTATGCACACCAAAGGACTTACGAGACAACCTCTAAAATTTTAGAATCAATGAATCAAAATTCACTCCAAGGCACGAGTTGTGGGGTATTCAGTTATATAAACCAACACTTGTTGGAATAACATCAAAGCATAGGTTGTTTACCACAAATGTGAATGGATGAATGGAAAAAAAAAACTAAGAAATCTAATTGAAATGGTTGGATGATCACTAATCTAGAGTGAACAAGACCAAAATAAACCACAAAAGGAGGGAAAGGTATGACAAGAAAGAAATATTTGTTTTAAGAACCAAGAAAACACCCATGTTGGTTTCATGAAAGGGATAAATGCAAAAACTAGTTCCTAATGCCAGCTACTGTAGTATGCAAGATAGGTAGACATAGTAAGGATTCTAAGGATAAAGAATATAGTAAACTCAAAGTTATTAGCTAAAAGTTGATGCCCCCAGAATTGCAGTTGTGTATCCAGAAGTGGAAGATTATAACCAAGAAAAAAGAGAGCATATAGATCTACTATTGCAAAATACTATAAAGCTATGTCAAAGACACTTTTACCCCATTCATGAATTACTCAATAGACACATTGCCATTAATCATAGATGCATATCAATCTAAAATAGCTTATGCTTATTCCCAATTGACAAGAACTAGTAACTAAGATAATATATCATTCAAAATAATTGTTGCACGTAATGAAATTACTAAATACATCAACAAGATTGAAATTCTTAATGCTTAAACACAGCGTTGGACAAAAAAATGTATGCAAAGACCAACTTACAAAACACTCCGAAAATTTCCTTTATTGTATTGAATGTTGAATTCTCTGACTCTTACAATTAAAAATTGCATGTTTATATAGATTTAGGGAAGGGGTCACCTCATCCTCCAAGTTGATTTCAAATTTGAAATCTTGTTACAATTTAGTTAGAATCTAAGTCTAACTTTTAACTCAAGTTGCAAGCTCTGAGCTTGATTTTAAACCATGGTTACAATTCTATTGAATCCACTTAACATTAGCTTCTATAAGTTGAAGGTTGAAACCGTAATCTATTAGTGGTTACAAGATCTAGCAGTTCTATTTTAGTAAGACAATGCAAGCTAGATTTTGTTGACAGTCTTTCCATACGATTATAACCATTTTAAAGATATTAGATCTAAATATAAATTTAAATTACCCAATCGATTTTGCTACAACTTCTTTATTAGGCACTCAAATTGCCCAATTGACTTTGTCCATGGATTTATTTTTCATCATTACCAAATTGGCTTTTAAACACCATTGATATTTCCATTAGTTTTCTACATTTTCTTTTTGTATTTTGGTTTTACTGTGTATTTTTATGTGGTCACAACCATCAAATTTAAACCCATTGCATTTTGCCTTTAGAATGCACAGAATCAAGATATTTGTTAGTTTCCAGGCCTTCGCTTTATAACCTTGATCACTATTGACCCATTGCTAGTCATTGATCAAGATAACCTAAAAGTTGATGGGATTGAGGCTCATTACATAGCTCCATGTACTCTCTGCAATCTTAGTCTCAAAATAGTGCCACATGGCACCATTACAGACCCTTAGGCCATTGGGCATCCAGGCTATTCACTTTGGGCTCCAAGGTTTCGAATGACTACCACATGGATGGTTGATGGGCCCTCAAGACCTCAAAAGATTATCCCACTACTTGGATATAGTTTATACCTCTGAGTAGTCGAAATTAGACATGTGGATGGTTGATGGAATCTTGATGAACTTTGACTATAGCTATTGCCATGAATCTTCGAGCACTAGGATTAAGACATGTGGATGGTCGCTGGGACAAAGAGACTCCTTTAAACTTGGAAATTTTTATGAACGTCGATCAACTATGGATAACGTAATTGAACCATGTGGTCAATTGGCAGTTGATTTGGGGGTCAAAAGACTATAGACTCTATAATAAAAATGACGTCCAGAAAGCCCTCTATAATCACTAAACAAAATACAACTCAAAATATAATTAGTATCTTAGTCTAAAATCAGCATATGAAACATCTGAAGCATGAATCTAGATCATAAAGGCCAATACATGTGCATAAGCTTTAATCTACTATTTAAAAAGTATGTCATTCATGGATTTAGCTAAAGCATAATGGAGGTTAAAAACATAGTTGTCATCTTAGGCATTCGAGGAATACATGGAGTAAACATATCATTAATATATATCAATATAATCTTCTAATCTAGCATAGGTAAAATTTCATTATGCATGTGAACATGTTAATCGATACATCAATGTCAAATACATGATTCCCTGAAACTGAAACATGACCAAACCTTAGCATTCAATGCAAAAGCAAATTATCAAGATCTTCTAAGGTTTATAGGATCGGTAAAAAAAGACTTTCAAACAATCTTGGGTCATTATTTAAAAATCTAAAAATGGGGGGTGTTGAGCAACAACAAATGGTGACTCACGAGGAAAAACTCCCATGTATTTAAAAACCCAAAACTTCTGGTAATGTACTTCATTAAAATCACATACCTTACATGAAAAGAATGAATAAATTAGATAAATAAAAGATATTATTACTTTTCCATGTGACATATGATCCCTTCTTATTACATAAGGTCTGCGTGTGAATGTGTGAAATTCATTTACCCCTTGTCATGATAATTTTATTATATTAATGAACATAAATTGCAGGTATCGTTTTGACACTTTTGAAATCAATAACAATTAGGAAGCCTGAGTATTGCTCTAATGCCAATCAGGCATCCATATCCCTAACAAAGATACCTCTGATTCCACTCAAAGCCTTGCTCTACTAATAGCTAGGTGTCTATAGCCCTGATAGAGGTTGCTTGAATCACCCTTACCCATGGGTTCATATGATTTTGATCCGTTAATCTTTCTTTGCACTTTATTTTGTCTAATTTTTAGTGTATTTATACTCATGCATTCTTGCCATCATATTACACCAATGGGATTCAAGTTGGGAACCACTGTTGGTAGGTTATTAAGAAATAAAAAGGAGTTGTTATGTGTCAATACATCCTTGCTAGAATGTATGTATCTCACTTTTTATTATTTTTCATTCCAAGTATTATTATCTATAAGTGCATTTAATCTTGAAAATTACAAGTCTTTCTAAATTCACATGAAAACCTCAAAGCAACTTTTATAAACCCAATGAATCTATTCAATTCAGATAAAACATGATCTAAATTACAGTGCATATCTAAATTTAAGATTTATTATACAACAAAATCATTCTTTGTTAATATCTTTCCGTGATTTTTTCTCTTATAAGCATAGAGAAGGACTTTAAATGATTATAGCATAAGAAACTTACTAGGGTGTTCTAAAATAAACACCACTAACCTATAAAACAGTAAAACCAACTAACCAAGCAAAGATGTTGAAAGCAAGAAACTATTAGAAGAAAACAACAAAATAAAAACACATAAAACAAATAAATTACTCTAAAAAAACATCAAAACCTAATCTAAGCCTAAATATATTCAAAATTTACAGTCATTGTGAAGCACTTTCAAATGGAGCAACCATGAAATAGTGCTTTAAGAATTTCCCATTGACTAGAAGATTAAGATCATTACCTTGGAGGTCCTTCAACTCAAAGGAATTATTACCCAGAATGTCAATAAATATGATATGGTCCAATCCATAGAGATGTGAACTTGTCATGTTATCATTTATTTTCATGTGATTTATCTAACAAGAGGACAAGGTCTAAAATTTTGAAGACTTTATTCTTATATCTCGTGTCAAACCATCTCTTCATGATATCTTGATTGTTTGTTAAAATTATGTAATGCCTCAGTGCATGCATCTTCCATATAAATTATATTTAGCAATCTAGACTGGATCTTCTCATTTCCCCCCATATATTCTGATATTAACTGATATGTTAGTAATTTAAGAGTAATAAGGAACAATGATTGTTGTACATACACTAGTAGAAAAGGTAAAGCCTTGAGAGCTTGCTTATATCTAGTTCGGTTTTCCCATAATGCATGCTTCAATAATAGATGCCATTCTCTAGGTTTATCTTGACTGACTTCTTAATAGCATCTATCAAATTCTTATTAGTGGATTCAACCACACCATTTCCCTATGGGTAATAATTAGATGAAAACTTGATTATGAATTGATTATCATGGGCCCGTTATATAAATTCAACGGATTGAAATGCTAGTCCATTATCACATACTAGAGAAATCAGAGTCCCAAATCTAATCAATACATTCTCTTCTAGAAATTTGATAATATCCTAAGTTCTCAAATTTTTGGTGGCCACTATTTTCATCCATCTAGTGCAATAATTAGTTGTTAGGAAAAAATTGTGTCCAGTTGAAGAATTGGAATTGATTATACCCACAAAGTCCAGTCCCCATTATGCAAAAGGCTTCTCCTCAATGACTGGCTATAAACGTATAGCTGCATGAACTTCTCCTTTACCAAATACTTGGAATTCATGACATTTTCTTACATGGTAGTGACCATCTTTAAAATTGTAGGCCAATAGTATCTTATTCTTAAAATTTGATGTGTTATAATATTTCATGAGGGATGTCTACTATCTATTTTCTAATGTAAATTGTCAAGAATTTCAATAGTTTCTTCCTTGAAAACATACCCTAAGTAAATCCCCTTATAATTTATTTTATAAAGGACTCCTTGCTTGATCATATAATGTATAGATCTGAGTATAAGAGCTCGCTTTTGTTAACTATCTAATTATAGAGAACATGTACCTATAAGGAGATAATGGATGATTTGGTCATACCATTCACCTTTTGACATCTGTATTTCATAAATTTGTTCTACTGATAAGCATGGATCTAGCTCAGTCATAAGTTGTATAATTCCCTAACCTTTGACTATTTTAGTTGAATTGATTCCAAATCAAATTCTTAAAATTTAGATATCCACTTACTTCCCCTTTCACCTAATTCATTCTATCCAAGAGTGACCTTAACAATTGGATCTAAGATAATAACATTAATCTTATTCCGCAAAATATAATGTCTAAACTTCTTCACAAGTTTAATCAATGCATAAATCTGATTAGCTATCATAAAATATTTTAATTATAAATCTTTCAAATTAGTGCTCATGAAAACAATTGGGTTTTCATTGTCTTCTCCCTTCTGTGTAAGGACTGCAACTATGGTGTGCTTTGAAGCAAAAGAATATACAATGAAATCCTTTTTGAAATTTGGATAAATTATAAATGGAGCATGTGCAATAACATTTTTGATATCTTGAAACACCTTTTTGGCTTTAGTAGTCCATTCAATTTTGGCACTTTTCTTGAGCATAGCATTCAAAGGCTTGACTAAAAATGCAAAACTAGAGATAAATTTTCCCACATAATTAATCTTTCCAAAGAATGATTTCAACTCTTTCATACTCTTTGGAGGAACTATCTTTGATATGGCTTGAATTCATTTTGGATCAATAGAAATTCTATCTTTGGTGATCACATGACCAAGTAGAGTTCCTTTTATCACTCTAAATATATTTTTCCTTGGCTTCAAAGACATTCCATACTTGCTACATCTGTGCAATATTTTCTCTAAATGATCTCCATGATCAGTGTTGTTCTTAGTGTTGGGGGATCAATCCAACAATAGATTACAATTGTGAAAGAAATAAACGCGGAATTAAACCAGATTGACAAGTAATTAGAATGATAATAGCAAGAACAATAGATACAAGAAAACAACCTGAAAACTTGTATTAACAAAACTCTTTACAAAAGGAATACAATCGAAGAAAGCTACTTTCTTCCACACCTCTCCTAGATGTATAGATCTCTCACTAGATCTCTATTCCTCAAGAGCTCTCTCTCTCAAGAACAATCAACTCCAACAAGCCTGGATTGATTCAATTCTATATTGTTCTTCTCACACAATGAATTACAATAATTCACCCAACTACAATAATCTACTACAAAGCTAAGAAGATATAATTCTACATATAGAATTGGGAGACTTGAGCATGTACACCCAACAAGCAGTTAAGCCACTTGAACAAGGGCTCTAAAAATAGTATTGCTAACAATAGAGACGCGAGCTTGAGTCTACAACTCAAACTTATCATGCAAACACTCGCTTCTATCCATGGAAATAACATTTTGGACACGCAGGTAACCGCCGTCGGCCGACTCTCTGCCGACGTCGGCGCCTCTGTAACTGCCTGTGACCGACGTCGGTCGCTCCTGACCGATGCCGGTGTCTGTGTAGACCCGAACCTACTAATGAATGCTCCTTGGTGAAGTTTTTAGCTCCACACCCTAACAATCTCCCTCTTGGAGATAAACAGCTGCACTAGTACCTGTACAACAACATCTTCTAGCTCCTCCATCTTTAGCTCAATCATGAAGACCAATAGAAGTTGAATGAAGATTCAACTTCTCCTTTGTAACCGGCTTAGTTAACATATCAGCAGGATTCCTATCTGTATGGATTTTCTCCAGCTTCAACTCACCATCTTCCAATTCCTGTCGTATGAAGTGATACCTTAGCTGTATGTGTTTTGTTCTTGAATGAAAGGCTGAATTCTTAGCCAAGTGGATTGCACTCTGACTGTCACTATACAATCTGCAACTCTCATGCTCCCTACCAAGCTCATCCATGAACCGTGTCATCCATATCATCTCCTTGCTAGCTTCTGTGGCTGCAATATACTCTGCTTCTGTAGTTGACAAGGCAACAACCTTCTGTAACTTAGATATCCAGCTAACCGCCGTTCCACCTACAGTAAAAACATAACCTGTAGTGTTCCTCCTGCCATCCAAATCACCTGCCATATCTGAATCTACATAACCATGTAGAGAAGTATCTGAACCTCCATAGCACAAGTGCCTACTGCTGGTTCCTCTCAGATATCTAAGGATCCACTGAACTGCTTTCCAATGTTCCTTACCTGGATTGGCCATATACTTACTTACCACTCCCACTGCTTGGGGAATATCTGGTCTAGTACACACCATTGCATACATCAAACTCCCTACTGCGGAAGAATATGGAACCTTACTCATGTACTCTACCTCATCATATGAATTAGGACATTGTTCTTTGCTCAACTTAAAATGTCCAGCCAAAGGTGTGCTTACCGGTTTAGCATCCTACATATTGAACCGTTTCAACACCTTGTCCACATAATCTTCTTGAGACAATATCAACCCGTGATTTTTCCTGTCTCTCTTAATGCTCATGCCAAGGATTTTCTTTGCTGCTCCCAAATCCTTCATAGCAAATGTTTGAGCTAATTTCACCTTAAGCTCTGAGATATCCTGCATGTGAGATCCTGCAACCAGCATATCATCTACATATAACAATAGAATAATATATCTACCATTATCAAATCTCTTGAAATACACACAATGGTCTGATTGACACCTACTGTAGCCATGCTCAGTCATAAACCTGTCAAATTTTAAATACCATTGCCTAGGAGCTTGCTTGAGGCCATACAAGCTTTTCTTCAACCTGCATACAAACTTCTCCTTACCCTTGACCTCGAATCTGGCTGTTCCATATAAATTTCCTCATCCAAATCTCCATGAAGAAATGATGTCTTAACATCTAGCTGCTCAAGATGCAAATCCTCGAAAGCAACCAAAGACAATACAACCCTTATTGAAGTCATTTTAACAACAGGAGAAAAAATCTCACCAAAGTCAATACCTGGCTTTTGTGCAAATCCTTTCACTACTAATCTGGCCTTATATCTCATCTGTCCATTCTCACCTTCTTTCAACCTGTAGGTCCATATGTTCTTAAGTGTTCTTTTACCAGCTGGCAATTCAACCAAATCCCATGTTTGGTTCTCTCTTAAGGACTCCAACTCCTCAACCATGCCACGCTCCCACTCACTCTTGGACTCCACCTGTACTGCTTCTTCAAAACTCTCTGGTTCTCCACCATCAGTTAGCAATAAATAAAATAAAGAAGGAGAATATCTAATTGGAGGCTTACTCACCCTTTCTGACCTCCTGATGGGTGTCTGAGACTCGTCCACAACACGCTGTCCACCCAAATTCTCTGACAGTGACCGACCTCGGTCACCTGTAGACCTGTTACTGGCCGACGTCGGTTCTTCCTGACCGACCTCGGTACCTGTACGGCCGACGTCGGTCTCTGTATGGCCGACGCAGGTTTCTGTTCTGTCGACGCCGATTCCTAACCTGTCGACGTCGATCTCTGTGTTTTCCTGCAAGTGATTATTTCTTTTTCTCGCGAGCTCATCTTGGACTTTCACCTCATCCAATTCACCATTGCTCTGCTCAGATTGATTCAGCTTCCTTAGCTGATCACAATACATCACTCTTTCATTGAAAACAACATCACGGCTCCTGATTACCTTGTTAGTTTCTAGATTCCACAATCTGTAACCAAAATCATCTGAGCCATAGCCAATAAACGTGCATCTCATAGACTTAGCATCAAGCTTCTTTCTATTTTCCTTATCTATATGCACAAAGACTTCACAACCAAAAACTTTGAGATATGAGAGATCAACCTTTTTACCTGTCCATGCCTCTTCTGGAATACCACCATCCAAAGCTGTAGAGGGTCCTCTGTTAATCAGGTACACTACAGTGTCAACAGCTTGTGCCCAAAACTGTAAGGGCAACCCAGCATGCAATCTCATACATCTTGCACGCTCCATTATTGTCCTGTTCATCCTTTCAGCAATTCCATTTTGCTGAGGTGTCCTCGAAACCGTCCTTTGCCTACGGATTCCATGCATGTAACAATAATCTCTGAACTTATGACTGCAGAACTCACCACCATTATTTGATCTCAGGCACTTTAGTCTTTTACCTGTTTCATTCTCAACCATAGCTTTCCAAACTTTAAAAATATCACATACATCAGATTTTCTCCTAATACAATAGATCCATACCTTCCTTGTGGCATCATCTATGAAAGATACATAGTACTGTGATCCTCCAATGGAAGCAACCTGAGCCAGTCCCCACACGTCTGTGTGAACAAGCTCCAACTTGTGCCTCTTCTTAGTAGACCCAGTTTTGAGAAAACTAACCCTTTTCTGTTTTCCAAATACACAGTGCTCACAAAACTCTAGATCTATGCCTTTTAAATCTGAAAGCATACCTTTAGACTTAAGAATTGACATCCCCTTCTCACTCATGTGGCCAAGCCTTGAGTGCCACAATTTAGCATCCACATTTGAAGTAGATAATACAGAAGGAGATTTGTTAGTAACACAATTACACAAATAGAGAGTACCTTCTCTCTTACCTCTGGCCATAACAAGTGCACCCTTGGTCACCTTCCAAGATTCTGTTGTGAGAGTTACTATACAACCCTCATCCCCTAACTTTTATGCATAAATCAAATTTCTCTTCAAGCTAGGAACATGCATCACATCTCTCAACACCCATGTGTTGTTATTCTGCATCTTCAGCTGCACTTTACCTTTGCCAATTATTTTACAGGGCTCATCATCCCCTAGATACACTATTCCAAAATCTCCATGGATATAGTCACTGAAATATTCCCTGTTAGGAGTAGCATGAAAAGATGCACCAGAATCTAATACCCAAGATTCTATATTATTATGCAGAGAGAAAATTAAAGCATCTTGTGCAGTACCTGCAATCTTGGCTTCTTCCTTTCCTTCGTGCTGGTTGTCCTCCTTAGGTTTTGACCAACAATCTCTGCTTATGTGCCCCATCTTTCCACAATTCTAGCATTGTGGCCTCCTGCCATTCCTGGATTTAGATCTGCCTTTCCCCTTTGACTTGGATCTTGATCTGCCTTTCTTGCTCTTCTCTTTCTACCTTCCCCTACTCTCAAAACTTAAAGCGTTCCTGGATGCCTCTTCTGTGCTTTTCCTGCGTATTTCCTCATTTAAGATAACACTAACAACATCCTCTACTTTCAAAATATTTGATGCAGATGCAGTATTACTTACTGCCATTACTAAGCCATGCCAGCTTTCAGGCAAAGAACATAATATCAAAAGAGCTTTTATTTCATCATCAAACACTATATTCACTGAACTTAATTGATTCACAATTCCATTGAAATCATTCAGATGAGTAGAAACAGATCCACCTTCATTCATATGCAAATTAAATAACTGCTTCATAAGATATACCTTATTAGAAGCTGAGGGTTTTTCATACAAATTTGCTAACGTAGTCATCAACTCTACCGTAGACTTTGCCTGTGATAAATTGGATATCACAGTGGATGCTAGACTCAATCTTATAAACCCTAGAGCCTTTCTGTCAAGAACTTCCCATTCTTCATCCTCCATGTCTTTGGGCTTCTTTGCAACCCCACCTAATGGTAAGTAGAGATCTTTCTGATACAGATAATCCTCTATCTGCATTCTCCAGTGTTGGTAATTTTTGCCATTGAACTTTTCCATTCTCAATTTACTTTCATCTGCCATTGCTTCTCCCACTCAAACAGAAATTCCTGCAAAAACTCCTGTGAGAACCTGTAATCAATACACACTACACAGATCTGAACCACCTATTAGTGAACCTGAACTTTGATACCAATTATCAAGCTCTGAACCTGTAACCAAGGCTCTGATACCACTTGTTGGGGGATCAATCCAACAATAGATTACAATTGTGAAAGCAATAAATGTGAAATTAAACCAGATTGACAAGTAATTAGAATGATAATAGCAAGAACAATAGATACAAGAAAACACCCTGAAAATTTGTATTAACAAAACTCTTTACAAAAGGAATACAATTGAAGAAAGCTACTTTCTTCCACACCTCTCCTAGATGTATAGATATCTCACTAGATCTCTATTCCTCAAGAGCTCTCTCTCTCAAGAACAATCAACTCCAACAAGCCTGGATTGATTCAATTTTGTACTGTTCTTCTCACACAATGAATTACAATAATTCACCCAACTACAATAATCTACTGCAAAGCTAAGAAGATCTAATTCTACATATAGAATTAGGAGACTTGAGCATGTACACCCAACAAGCAGTTAAGCCACTTGAACAAGGGCTCTAAAAATAGTATTACTAACAATAGAGACGCGAGCTTGAGTCTACAACTCAAACTTATCATGCAAACACTCGCTTCTGTCCACGGAAATAGCTTTCTGGACACGCAGGTAACTGACGTCGGTTCCTGCTGCTTGTCTGTGACCGTCGTCGGCCGACTCTCTGCCGATGTTGGCGCCTCTGTAACTGCCTGTGACCGACGTCGGTCGCTCCTGATCGACGCCGGTGTCTGTGTAGACCCGAACCTACTAATGAATGCTCCTTGGTGAAGTTTTTAGCTCCACACCCTAACACTTAGAAAACACATAATTGGCTCTGTAGATGCCCATAATTAATTTTAGAGTGTAAAAGACCAAAAAAATGAATGAATATTTTAGGTTAATTTTTATACTCTTTATATATATAGCAAATCTATAAATAGAACTTATAAAAATAGACATCAACAAAAACACAACTTAAAAAACCTACAAATTCAAAAACATGAAAACAAAGAGCTTTATAGATAATTACCATCTATTTTTAAAAAGTATTTCTATGAAATGTATTTTTATTATTTTTAAAATTAAGTATTTTTAAATAAGACAATATGTTTATAGTATTTCCACTACAATGAATATCCCAACATCAAGTTGTTGGAGGAAATCCGAATTTGTCGCGATCATAATTAATTATCTCCAACAAATAAGAAATTGAAAGGGAAATAAATCACCATATATTCTCTCCAACAAGTTCGAATATGGTAGATTTGTGAATCTAAAATTTTTCATCATTTTCTCTTTGAATAATAGGGATTACTAGTATTCTCTAAATAATGTAAGAACCGAATTTGTTATATTGTTATCATAGAATAAGAATCAATTGTAAACTGATTTGTTAAGTTGTTAGCCTAAAATAAGAATAACTTATAAACTAATTTGTTGATCCGTAAACACCAGTGAAAAACTCAAAGTGAAGTTTTAAACATATGGATTTTGAATTTCTCAAAAATAAATAAATTCTTGAAAATACTCAAAAGAACTTGCAAATTATTTGGCAAAGTATTATCGGTTATCGAACTGGATTAGAATTGTCAAAAAGACTGATATCTTCCATTCACCAATAAAACCGAATTTTGTTTTAAAAATTAAATGTCGTAAATTGTCAATTTTTCAAATATTGCATGAGCTCTTGATTAATTAAAAATCAGAATACTTGAAAATAAAACATGAAATCATGACAAATTACCACATGAAATTAATAACGGAGTTCGACATTGATTGCCTACGTCTCTAGGTCCACCCAATAGTGACGACCGTTTTTATTAAATTTGCGCAACAAATGGCTTACAAATTCTTGAAACGCTACACAACTTCCCTGAGGCCTGTTCTCTATCCAAGAATTCCACCTTTGCTGATAAACTCAAGCTCGGTCACACGAAATCCTTCCTCAGTCTTCAATCCCCTTCTGAAATTGCTTTGGTCCTTCATTCAATCTATTCGTATATCCAAATAATAATAATAATAACATTCTCTTTTTAATTACAAAACATAATTAAAAAGGCTTACTTACTGTGTACAAGGTCGGATATTGGAGAAAATTCCATTTGATAGCTATCTCCAAGCTTCCATCTAGCTCTCAGCCTCTTAAAAATAAAACACAGTCAGAAATCCATGTCAATACAAGTAAAAATTACTCCCTTTTATAGCATTTCAACCACCATGGCTGAAGTGGTCAAGACCTTAGCCTTTTAGGCACCAAGTCTCAAGTTCTAAACTCTCTTCCTCCATTCTAGGCGCCTAGGGAAGTGGGCAAGGGCGTCCTTCCTCTTTTGGTGGGCTTTGACTAAGGGATTAGTCCCACATTTGCTTGGAGAGGTTGTTTTGCATGCTTTAAATAGTAAACTTGCTGAAGTTTTCAAATGCCTAGCATTTGCGTGCCAACTTTGGTCGCCACCTAGCTAGTCAAATGCCTAGATGCATGTTTAGTGGAGTGTTGTTAAGATGTGGAGCCAAAAAGCTTCAACTGTTGCAAACATGGAGGAGGTTGCTGAGTTCCAAGGAGACCGACGTCGGTAGATTGCAGTGCAGAATGAAACTGACATCGGCAGGTGTGAGCTAAAGGCAACTAGCATCGGCAAGAGGTCGATCGACGTCGGTCACCTCCAGGTAGACAGGGACCGACGTCGGTCGCCTATGGCGGTTCCAGATTTACTGTTGACAAACAGTCAGTTAAGTGAAGTAAGAATTTGCATGTAAAGGCTAATTATAGTCTTGAGTTACGTGTCTAATTATTGTAATTAAGAAATTCTAATTATTGTATGCATGAGATCTATATAATAGACTCATGGGCTGTATTGTAAAAGTGTGCTAGAAAGCCATTGAGCTTGAAGAGAGAGCTAGAGTAGCTCCTCCTAGTTCCAAAGGAGTGCTGAGTGTGTATGATTAGGGAGAGTTGTAGGTTGTGCAAGTTCTACTAGGAGATCCACCGGGGCACTGGTTGAAGAATCATAAGGACTTGGTGAGGCAAGGACAAGGGTTCTTCAGGGTGTAGAGACATCTACATGGTGAGTAAGGTCTGGTGATTTGCAGGTGGCAGCAGAGAGCAAGAGATCTACTTGGAGTACGGTTGTGTACTTGGTGTACTGGCAACGTTGTTACTGACTGGTGGAGGTGAACACCAACTCTGTATTGGAGTTGATTGTTGGGACCGTAAGAGAGAGAGGGAAGAAGTCCTTGAGGTGTGGCAAGCCTTTGAGGTGGAAGAAGAAGTGGCATCTTTTTTATTGTATTTTCTTCTGAGTGATTATTAATACAATTGTGTATTGTCTCTCATATTCCTGTGTTGTTTCATATTTCTAGTTACTTATTCATTCTGGTTAAATTCCGTGTTTAGTTGCTAATACAAGAGGTAATCATATTGTGCTCTAATTGAGGAGCAAGATCCTGACAGTTGGTATCAGAGCTTTTGGTTGGGTTGACTAACAGGTGGTTTAGATTCGGTTAGTGGTTTTTGATTACAGGGCACTCTCAGGGGTTTCAGATTGAGTGGGAGTATAGCAATGGCAGAAGAAAGTAAGCTACGAATGGAGAAACTGAATAGCACAAATGGTCTGATTGATGGAAAGAAAGAGCAGGTAAAGGAAGATTGTTGGTCGATAGAAGATCAGCATGTAGAAGTCGATGTTGCAGGTGATGTTGCACAGGTTGCTCTGGATAAAGTAGAATCTTGGTTTACAGATTCTTTTACCTCTTTCCATGCAACCTGAAATAGAGCATCTTTTCATGGGTATGTCTTTGGAGACTTTGGAGAGATTTATTTAGGGGTTGGTGAGCCTTGTCAGATTGTTGGCAAAGGGGAAGTGAAGCTGAAGTTGCAGACGGGAAACACATAGGTGTTGAAGAAGGTCATGCAGGTACCAGTCTTGGAGATGAGTCTAATTTCTTCAAGAAAGTTGGGTGATGGGAGATGCACAGTAACTCTCACAGCGGATGTACTTGAATTAGACGGTGATAAGAAAGTAGGTATCCTTTATCTATCTACTTATATTACTGATTCACCTTCTGTTGCAGAGATGTGGCTTTGTAGGCTTGGTCACATATGTAGGATGGGAATGCATGTTCTTAAGCGGAAGACAGATATCTTTGACAAACTTAAGAACTAGAAAGCCTTGGTGTTCATGGAAGAGATGACGGATAGAGATCAGCTGAGGGAATTGAATTATTCTGAGCAGGGCTGTGTTAATTTAAACAGGGTTTTGATCTAAAAAGAGCTCGCAGGTAAAAAGTCATCACTCACAGGCGAACACAGGTATCGGTGTCGATCAGATAATAATCGACGTCAACAACAGAAAGACCGATGTCAGTCAGATAGGAACCGACGTCGATATAAGGGATACCAGTGTCGGCCAGAGAAATGACGTCGGTAGTCAGGGTCAGTGCAGGGAATCGACATCGGTCGGGTGTAGACTGGGAGATGGCCGAGATTGGTCATTGAAATGAATGTTGGGCAGACAGTAAGATATCAAAAAGGTCTCAAACGCTCATATCGAGGACTGAAAGGGTAAGTGAACCTCATATTCGTTGTTCACCTTCTTTATATTGCTTACTAATGGTCGAGAACCAGGAATATGTGAAGAGGCAATGCAGGTAGAATCTAGAAACAGTGGGAGCTTGGCATGGATGAGGAGTGTGAGTCCTTGGAGAAGAACCAAACAGGGTTTTGTTGGTGGAGTTGTCAGCTGGAAGAAAGCACTGAAAGATGGACGGATTTTCAAGTTAAAGAAGAGAGTGGATGGATACGTGAGACGGAAGGCCAGGGCATAAGGTCTTGAGGATGCTGCAGGACAGTGGTACAGGTTTGACAGGTGGATGACAAAGTAGGGCTTTAGTCAATGTCAGTGTAACTATTGTGTTTGTCTTTACCAAGTGGATGATGAGTCACGACATTATCTTGTTACTGTATGTGGTGTGGTTGCTTGTTCCAGGGTTACACATGCAGGGAGTTTTTTGAGCTAAAGGTAAAGTTAGTTTAGAGGTATGTCAGGAAGAATTTGAGAGCAGCAAAATTCTTTGGCATAAGAGACATGGAGATTTTGTCTCTAGTGGGAGCTGATGTGAAGAAGGTGTTGGTGGGGTTCAATATGCAGGATGTAGAATCAAAAATCACACCAAGGGATGGACAGTTCAAGTTGAGCTTAGAACAGGGTTCGAAATCACATAAGGTCTGGTGTAGACCTGAGTTTTCCCAAGCAATGGGAGTTGTCAGAGAGTTTGGAGCCAATTCGGGGAAGGTGGATTCTCAGGTATTTGAGAGGGACTAGCAGTAGGTTAACATGTTATGGAGGGTCAAGGACTTCACTACATGGATATGTAGGTTCGGATGTGGCAGGTTACTTGGATGACAGGAAAGGCATCACAGGGTGTGTGGTGGGTGGTCTTCAAGATGGAGTTTGAAGAGGGATACAAGCCAGGAAATGAATTAGATGGTGTACAGGTACAGGTATAGTTGCAGCTGTTTATCTCCAAGTGGGAGATTGTTAGGTTGTGGAGCCAAAAGGCTTCAACTATTGCAAACATGGAGGAGGTTGCTGAGTTCCAGGGAGACCGGCGTCGACAGATTGCAGTGTAGAATGAAACCGACATCGGCAGGTGTGAGCTGAAGACAATCAGCATCGGCAAGAGGTCGGCTGACATCGGTCACCTCCATGCAGATAGGGACCGACGTCGGTCCCCTATGGCGGTTCCAGAACTACTGTTGACGAACAGTCAGTTAAGTGAAGCGAGAGATTGCATGTAAAGGCTAATTATAGTCTTGAGTTGCGTGTCTAATTATTGTGATTAAGAAAGTCTAATTATTGTATGCATGAGATCTATATAATAGACTCATGGGCTGTATTGTAAAAGTGTGCTAGAAAGCCATTGAGCTTGAAGAGAGAGCTAGAGTAGCTCCTCCTAGTTCCAAACGGGTGCTGAGTGTGTATGATCAGGTAGAGTTGCAAGTTGTGCAAGTTCTACTAGGAGATCCACCGGGGTACTGGTTGAAGAATCATAAAGACTTGGTGAGGCAAGGACAAGGGTTCTTCAAGGTGTAGAGACATCTACATGGTGAGTAAGGTCTGGTGATTTGCAGGTGGCAATAGAGAGAAGGAGATCTACTTGGAGTACGATTATGTACTTGGTGTACTGGCAGCGTTGTTACTGACTGGTGGAGGTGAACACCAACTCTGTATTGGAGTTGATTGTTGGGACCATAAGAGAGAGAGGGAAGAAGTCCTTGAGGTGTGGCAAGCCTTTGAGGTGGAAGAAGAAGTGGCATCTTCTTTATTGTATTTTCTTCTGAGTGATTATTAATACAATTGTGTATTGTCTCTCATATTCATGTGTTGTTTCATATTTCTAGTTACTTATTCATTATGGTTAAATTTCGTGTTTAGTTGCTAATACAAGAGGTAATCATATTGTGCTCTAATTGAGGAGCAAGATCTTGACAAGTGTTTGGTGGGTGGCGTGGAGGTTTGGTGCCTTTAAACATTTGAAAATGTCAAATACCATGTGCAAAAATAAAACACTTAACAAAAAAAAAATTGCCTCCCTATTTATGTACCATGTGTCAAATGGAGATTGGTCCACTTGGCATTTCTCAACTGTGCCACATGTCAACCTCTGATAGGTCCAAATGTCGATACATTTTTTAATCACGTGCCAAATTTTGCAAGTGATTTTTTTTGACAAATCTTCAAATGACCATATCTTGAGCATCCGGACTCCGTTTTTCAAATCGTGAGAAGCGCTAGAAAGCTCTCGATGAGCTCTATGTTGTACTATCATTTTTATCAAAATATGAAAACTTTTATTTTTTCACAAATGGAGAGATCCACCTGGATCAAACATCCCCACTAAGTGCTTTTGGACCCCAAAAGCGTGGTCTCCATTAAAAATGCTTTTGCAAAAACATCACTGCAACATATCATAGTAACGATTCAAAATTTAAACTGAATCCTTGAAATGTTAGTGAAAAATAAATATCTACCCATTGCCACATTGTGGATAGAAACACACTGCTTGCTCAAATGTCGCATCTCAAAAATGGTGCATCTGTCAATCACTGCAAATTGTTCACCAAGTGCAACTGCAAACCAATTTGTTAGTGTAATAATTTTACACACTATTTGTAATCACAATTGACAGTTACAATAAAATGCCCAAAAATGAATAAGGGTCTTATAGAATGTGCAAATATCATGCATGGCTACAAATAGTTTGTATAATTAGTACAATTACAAACGGTGCCCATAAAGGGTCTTATAAGCCTCTATATGCACAATATAAAAGACAACATATAATCTGCAATGCAAATTTCTCAAAATAGACATACTACTCATGTCCATATAAACTACATATACTGTTTTCAGGGTTTAAAAATGAAGTTTCAAAATCCCAAACATGAGAAAATATTCCAAGTATGTTTAACCTGTCCCTTGGTTGTTATCTACGGGCCACTCCAATAAACCATATCAACATTCAAAGCATGGTGAATGTCCCTTATGCATACAACATAGATTCCAAAATTGCTTTGCAACATGAATGCATCCACTAATCATGACAAGATGAATGTCAAAAATTGTTTACCAACCCTCTTAATCAAATTTTCCTGATTAGTTGGTGAGATTTCTTTAGTGGATTTAGTAACATTTGTATGGGTTGATTTAACTTCATTAATTACCTTATTGATAGGTTTATAGACCATCTTAATCTTACCATTTCTAGGATGGTGTGATGGTTGAAGTCTCCAACACTTTTCAACTTGATGTCCACTTCTGTTACAATGAGTACAAAACCTTTTGTCCACTCTATTGAAAAACATATTCTTATTGCTACTCTCATAACTCTGTCTAGGAGAATAGTCTTTCAAAATATTTCCTAACAAAGATTTATGTTTCCAACATTTGGCTACACAATGATTAGACAATCCACAAAAATTGCATGGATAAACGTGCCACAAATTTTATGTACCATAATCAAAAGGAACATTGGAATATTTATGTTGTCTAGTAGAATTAGAATCAACATTATTGCAAGTGTGGCGAAAAGAATGTGTTTTACCTTCCATCCAAGAGGATTTACAATTCTCCATAACACATCTTGCTTCTGCTTTCTTAGAGCATTCACTTGTTTCATTCTGAATACCAGATCTATATCCTAACCCTGCACGATTAGGCTTATTCTCTACTTGAATGGGGTTAGTATCACCTTGGCCATCTTTTCCTAGGCCTTTTCCATTAAATCTCATTTTAACAAGTAATTTTTAACCTATTCCTTTTGTATATTGTTCAAATTTACCAAAATCATTGTTACTAGATTCTTCATGGGAAGGGAAATCAATTGATGACTTACATGCACTTACAATGTTTTCATCTGTCATAGTGCTTGCATCTACAGTGGAAGACAAATCCTTCACTTGTCCACCATTTTGTAGTTTTTTCACAATCTCATCCTTGGCTCGTAACTCCATTTTCAAACAGGCAATCTCCTCATCCAAGGAGTACAATCTTGCTCTCAGGAAAGCATTCTCTTCCTGAATTTATTGGTTATATGCTTCAAGCTCATCAAGCTTGGCTCTATTTGATAACTTGCCCATTGCACCTGTTGAATCACAAAAATCGAAACAAATGCCGAAATAGAAGCAAAAATAACAACCAATTGTTAAATCTTGTTGATCAACTGCTCTGATACCAACTTGATTCATAAACACCACTGAAAAACTCAAAGTGAATTTTTAAACGTACGGATTCTGAATTTCTCAAAAATAAATAAATTCTTGAAAATACTAAAAAAAACTTGAAAATTATTTGGCAAAGTATTCTCGGTTATCGAATTGGATTAGAATTGTCAAAAAGACTGATATCTTCCATTCACCAATAAAACCAAATTTTGTTTTAAAAATTAAATGTCATAAATTGTCAATTTTTCAAATATTGCATGAGCTCTTGATTAATTAAAAATCAGAATACTTGAAAATAAAACATGCAATCATGACAAATTACCACATGAAATTGATAATAGAGTTCGACATTGATTGCCTACGTCTCCGGGTCCGCCCAATAGTGAGGACCGTTTCTATTAAATTTGCGCAACAAATGGCTTACAAATTCTTGAAATGCTAAACAACTTCCCTCAGGCCTGATCTCTGTCCAAGAATTCCACCTTCACTGATAAACTCAAGCTCGGTCACATGGAATCCTTCCTCAGTCTTCAATCCCCTTCTGAAATTGCTTTGGTCTTTCATTCAATCTATATGTATATCCAAATAATACTAATAACATTCTCTTTTTAATTACAAAACATAATTAAAAAGGCTTACTTACTATGTACAAGGTTGGATATTGGAGAAAATTTCATTTGGTAGCTATCTCCAAGCTTCCATCTAGCTCTCGACCTCTTAAAAATAAAACACATTCAAAAATCCGTGTCAATACAAGTAAAAATTACTCCCTTTTATAGCATTTCAACCACCGTGGCTGAAGTGGTCAAGACCTTAGCCTTTTAGGTGCCAGGTCTCAAGTTTCAAACTCTCTTCCTCCATTCTAGGTGCCTAAGGAAGTGGGCAAGGGCGTCCTTCCTCTTTTGGCGCGCTTTGACTAAGGGATTAGTCCCACATTTGTTGGGAGAGGTTGTTTTACATGCTTTAAATAGTAAATTTGCTGAAGTTTTCAAACGCCTAGCATTTGGGTGCCAACTTTGGCCACCACCTAGCTAGTCAAACACCTAGATGCATGTTTAGTGGAGTGTTTGGTGGGTGGCGTGGAGGTTTGGCACCTTTAAACATTTGAAAATGTCAAATACCATGTGCAAAAATAAAACACTTAACAAATTTTTTTTTGCCTCCCTATTTATATGCCATGTGTCAAATGGAGATTGGTCCACTTGGCATTCCTCAACTGTGCCATGTGTCAACCTCTGATAGGCCCAAACGTCGATACGTTTTTGAATCACGTGCCAAATTTTGCAAGTGATTTTTTTCGACAAATCTTCAAATGACCATTCTTGAGCATCCGGACTCCGTTTTTTGAACCGTGAAAAGTGTTAGAAAGCTCTCGACGAGCTCTATGTTGTACTATCATTTTTATCAGAATATAGAAACTTTTATTTTTTCACAAATGGAGAGATCCACCTGGATCATTTGTTAGGTTGTTAAGATTAAGAAATCGGTTCTAAAATTAATTTGTTAAGTTATTATTAAACAAGACGTTGTATTATAAATACAACCTTCTCATTCGTAGAATGAATAATAGAATAATTGTAAAGTTGGAAGAAACCGAGATTGAATAAAACATTTCTAAAGTTTTCTATTTTTATTATTTTTTAAAAGGGGAAAGCAAAGACCTACTCAACTTGAGGAAAACTATTAGTTTGTATTTATATTTTCAAGATTAGATTTGACTATGTTTTATTTTCATTTCTGAATATTTCTTTTATTCCTATAATATCATATAACCTAAAAACTAAATGAATCCATATACCAACAACTATTTAGTTTCCTTTCATGCAATGTGTGTTTCAATTTCTGTAATTTTAATTTTGCAAGTGTGTTTTTTTTCCTATAAAGTATTATTTTATTTATGCAATTTAAATTTGTGTAAGTATGTTTTAATTCATGCAAGTGTGTTGTTAGTAAAATAGCTATTACTTGAATGTATTATGTGATTTAATACATATAACCTTCAAAAACTAGCTTTAAATTTATATGACTTGGCTGAATAAAATTAATTAAATAAAGAGGATTGATGACACTCATCAAAAATATGAATCAATTTATAGTCTTATAGTAGAAATGGACTTTTTTTAATGAACCCATCATTCATTAGAGCATGTGGATTCCCTTAGACACCAACATTTATCACACTCGTAGATGTATGTTATTATAACTCTTAATAAAGATAAATACTAAGAAGAATTTCCTGCAACCAAGTTGTTAGCGAACCCAGAAGCTTCTATAGAAATCATAAAGAAATGTTCATCATCATCTGTAGACTTTGTTTAGTAGATGTTAGAGAAAATAAACAATGAAGTTATTACATTAGGCTTATTTGGGATGGTAATATTGAATTCCTAAAATAATAACTTTGTAATAATAGAACGATTAATATTTAGCTTGTGCATTAAAGACTAGATGGTTCAATGATTAATATGCACAAGAACATTGCATTAGCTAATGGAATTTTTTTTTAATAATATATATATATATATATATATATATATATATATATATATATATATATATATATATATTATTCATTCATAGTTACCATATAGTTGAACTTTATCAGTTTTTTTGATGAAGTGTGCAACATGGTTCAACTATCTATATGCTCTTCCAAGGACAACCCATGGTGCCTTGTTAGTTGCATAGGTGAGGATATGAAGAGGAATTTATCTAACCCAACCCTTAGAAAACATGTATTAACATGAGGATCTCTTGAAAAACCTAAAAGCTTCATAACATGCATTATTTGAATAATAAATAACATAATTAGATAATAGAGAAATTATTAGTGTTACAATTTTGATAAAATATGTCATTAATACGTGCATGCTCAAGGAAATTTTTAATAATTATATGTTTTTGAGATATGAAAAAATTGTGATTATATTTACATGTAGACATTATTTTTGAATTATATAGCATCTTAGTCTTGTACACTTGGTAATTACATATCACATATATACTTTCAACTTGTAAACTCTTTTTGTTGTCGAAAAGCTTGCATACACTATCTCTTTGTACCAAATTACTTGTCTCTTAGTTCGACAAATGCTATTCTAATGACTTAGACATTCCATCATGCTCATAATGTTATAAACCTATTTATCATCTATCTCTACAAGTTTTAGACATGTACTTTTTAAAAGTTACTTGAATACTTGTGTTTCAATCATACACCTATGTTGATGCAAGTGTCTCTACCCCAAAGCAAGTGTCAAGTGCCCTAAATTCATGCAAATTACGAATAAAACATATTCCTATGGTCAGCCTAAGTATTTTAATGTGAGATATTCTCCATATATATATATATATATATATATATATATATATATATCAACCCTCAATCATTCTTCACCTAGAAACTTACCTACTCATAAGGAAACTTATCAAAAGCACTCAAATGAGCAAAGTTTCTCTATTTTCTCATATTTCTATATCAGTCACATGGACAACACATCTATAGGTATGAATTACTGAAGGAGTATTTAATGAGTCACATTTTTCAAGTTACAAGATAGGTCATTATTGTACTTATTTATCACACACTGCATGATACACACACAAGCCAACATATAGGGGATAACTATATAAGTTTTAGAGGCCCTCTTCAGAGTATTGGCTATGTAGACAATGTTCATTGACAGAGGGGTCTTCAGACTAGCTCGACACCGTGTGCCCACTAACCCATTTTTTATACAACCAATATGAAGATGAATAACTATGATTTTCTCATTTGACAAGGAACAAGAGTCTATGACTAGATCTGAATGCATCAGAGTGAAGGTGACACAGAACCCAAAAACATCTAGGTGGTCACATCTATTTTTAGCATGTATTTTGTATTAGACACCTACGTCTAAGTCAGATAGAAGTGTCGACATAACTATACTAAGTTGATACAAGTGTCTGAAGCTATAAATGTACAATTTATAGAATCAAGAGACTGATCTAGAATCTAGATCTAGTCTATTCTCTTTCTATTCCAAATCTAGATTCGTATTAGCATCAAAACCAGTTAAGTATATTATTTTCATTATCATTGTAATATATAGCATACTTGTATTTTCTATCTTTAACATATCTCAACAGAATAAACTCAGTATATATTTGTTTAAATTTTAAAATTAATTGGCCTAATTCAGAGATAGTCTACCATCCTTGTGCCCTAAGATATCTCTACCCCTTTAAACCTTAGATTTTCCAATCTAAATTTTAGAGTTAAACATTTAATGAACTCGATCTATATGAATGCATTTTTTTTATTCCTAGGGTTTTCAATTAGTTAGGTTTTCATAAATTATTGTAATTTTTAATTTCTTGCTCATATTATTTTGCATGCAACCTAGGCATAGCCCTAGATTGGGAGGTGTGCATATTGAGCACATTGAGCTTCCCCTCTTACCACCCAAGATGGCTCAAATTAATGAAGGGACTAATCCTATGATCCATGATGATATACATGTTGAGAATGAGAAACATCCTGATAAGGTTGTCATAGAAGAAGATTATAATAATAAAAACGATGAGTCTAATAAAACTGATGAACATAGACAAATAGATCATAAGTAAGTGCAACCAATTTCTCTATTTCATGAGTGTATTCATTAAAACCTTGAATATCTTGATGAAATATTAAGAACCATATTAGAAACTAAAAAAAAGTGTATATGAACCATCTATTGATCATGTTATTAGAGTTATGGGTCATCCCCATATACCAACAAACCCCCTTTGAGCATGTTACCACTTCATATTTCTAATGGGGGCACAAGATATGTATTATAACATTTTTTCCTAAAATTAGTATTGCCACATATTATATGGAAAACCTTAATAATTCAACCTACTCATTAGTTTCAATTCTTATATCTACCCAACCTATGCATACACCTCATTTGGTGACTTCTCAAATATCTAACCTACAATACCAAGATGTGCAAACTCTTGTCCAAATAATAAAACTTGTACAAACTAAGGTTACATATATTGAACAAAAATCTATGAAACCACCTTATGATATTGATTCACACGAGGTATTTCATAATCCTCTTATGCCAGAGATATCTTTGCACCCATTGACAAATAGTTTTGTTACACCTAAGTTTAAATTTTATGATGGCAAGGGTGATCCTGAACAACATCTTCAATCTTTTTATGTGGCATGGGTTTATGCCTCCAATGATAAACTTTTAACCAAATTATTTATAAGGAGATTAAAATATTATGCTTTAAGGAGGTTAGATGATTTACCAACCCAATTAGTAAACGCATTCAAACCCATTGTAGATCAGTTTTTGGCATACTTCTCTATTAACATTACTGAAAAAGTTTTCTATGCTCAAATTGAAAAAAATAAAAAAGGAAACAATGAACCAATTAATGAATGTCTTGTGGTAAAAAACAATGTTAGCTAAAATGATTAATCCTATGGCAGATAAAGAGCTTTAAGACATCTTCAAGCAAAGTTTGCTTGCTCCTTTACATGAGTTTATTGTTTTCAAAAAAATCAAATCTTTCGATGACTTATGCCACATTGTTCATGATTGTGAAATGAAATTTAACTCATTGAACAAACTTAAGTAAGTATCAAACACACCGACTACATCTACATCCAATACCAAGTTTATTGTTAAAACAAGTTATAAGGTCAAACCTCCTAAGCTTAAAAAGGAAACAACCACCATGGTTAATGCAGTATTATAGCAACCTAATCGGCTTGTGTTATCTAATGCACCACTGAGACAGTTTACACACTTACTTGAGCCTCCCTCTTCATTACTCCCATAGCTTGTAGAGTGTCACCTCATATATTTCCCTCATCCTATAAAGGTTAATATGAGCATAGATCTACCCAAAGGGTACAATGTGAATATTTAGTATGACTATCACCAAGGCCTTGGGCATTCTACAAACATATGTTTTACGTTGAATCATAAGATACAAAACCTCATTGATGATCAAAAGAATACATTTGATGATCCTCCAAAGGAATCAGGGTCACAACATGATGACCACCACACACAAAAAAGATTTAACAATCTTTTGCAAGACCATTCTTAGAAATATTTATAGGTGTAAATTGCATATAATACACATCCTCCATCACATTATGGGCACCCATTGGATGGGATTATTGGTAATTATACATGGCATACACCTCCTATAGTTTAGAAGCCCTTTATTTGTTTTTTATGACAATGAGATTATATATAATGATTTTGATCTTCATTCTTTATTCATTCGAGCATACCTTAACCACCAGCCTATACACAATGTTATGATTGATAATGGTGCAATCAAGAATGTTTGGACCATGATATTACTTGTGCATTTAGGTTATACAAATCATGATTTACATCCTTTAGCCAAATTAATTAAAACATTTGATGAGACACCATAATAGGTTCTTGATGAGATTGACTTAACTTTACAGGTGGATCCCACACACGTGGTTATTACATTCTCAATCATACCTTCCATGGGTGTATTTGATATGTCATTGGGATGATCTTAGATACATACACTTCAAGTAATACCTTTTACAGTGCATGAGTATGTTAAATACATTCATGTCGTTCGGGTAATTATAATTTATGAGACTCTATATGAACATTATCTTGAGCAACAAAACTTTATACCAAGATAATTAATTATCAAACCTATTAAGGTTAATCCTCTACTAAAGGGTAATCAACAAGAAATCCCCTTTCCTCAACGATTGATACTTGAGATACCTTGGCATTAGAGATCCATAGTGGGTTCCACGAAATCCTCATCTACTACACTTCATATTCAAATATGCAGAGCACCTAAACATGTTCCTATTATTGTTATTCCAAAGAAACCACATAACACTCAATGATGGGTTCCATGAACCCCTAGTCCTATTATTTCTTCATGGCCACAAAGTCTTATTTTACATACAAAGAGCATTATAAATTTTACAAGGATAGGCATTGCACATATACATGTTCCTTAGTAGTACCACCAATTTATTGCAGTAGGTTCCCAGTGGGGAGATACCTATGATCATCCATTGGATTAGATCATAGGATAATACTTTTCTTTGACATATTCCAAAAATACTAAAAATTAATTAAATTTTAAAAATATGTCCAACATTTACATGTTATATTAGCTCATTGGCATATATATTGTTGCTTCTGTGTTGGTAGATAACATATCATTTTTTTCTATATACATGTGTTTCACATATATTTTGAGTGTAATTCAGGTATATATAGATACATGATCTATGCACTTCCATATGTTGGGCCTTCTCTCTACTCATGTCATGTGGACATTGGAAGTATATGTTTCTTTGATCATGATACATCTAGGTTATATTATTTTATGATCCCTTTATATTATCATGCTTGAGCTTATGTACTAATACATGCCTTTATCCATGCTTATATCTTTCATGATGTACTTGATATGCTATAGACTTACCATTTTTTGTTAACACATATCTAGGGACTAACATAATGTGTTTATGTTGGTTGCTTATACTTTTCCTACATGCACTTCCATGAGTGTCTTGATTTTTATTGTTTGAGAATTTGAATATGTTCCATTATTTGCTGTATATGTGCCTTTATTTTCCTCTTTAACATTTGAATATGTCATTCCTTGTTTTGTGGACATTTGACTAAGTCATGTCCCTTTAATTATGCTGCATTTGAACATGTCCCTTGTTTGAGATCTCCTTGGACCATTGCCTTTTGATTTTATTTTGAGTGCTCTTGTATGTGTGTTTGATTATTTTATGAGCTTGTATTGTTACTATCTAGATGTTGCCATGATTAACATCATGTATCTTAGGACTTGGTGTGATCACATTTTACATGTTTTGATGATATATCTACCTTGACATATTTCTCATATATGCTACATGATACATTCACAATTTACATATTTATTTCATCTTTTTGAGGTAAGGTAACTACTAGTTGCTACTTCTTCTCACCTCAAAAGGGGGCACATTAGTGGGGGCATGCCATAGAGATATGACTTCCACATTCTTCATAGATTTATATATATAATAGGGTTATGTTATGGAAACATGTTCTCCACACTTACACCAGTTTTCAATTTTATATTATAGTGGGGGCATGTTATGGAAACATGTTCTTCACACTTACAAAAAATTTAAATTGGTCAAATTACATAGTTGTATATTCAGATACACATTTGTGGCAAAATTATATACATTGGTACCATTGTTATATATAGTTTTAACATAAGACATATCTAAGGTGCATATGTTATGTAAATAAGACCTAAAATTTACAAAATAAAATTAGCTTTCAGATTTAAAATACTTCTATGGACTGTGATCACCCAACAGGTTAGACTTTTACGTACTGTATTGAGTCAATCTACTACAATAGTGGGTTCATTTTTGGTATGATTTAGGTGATTAAATTAATTGATCTAACTAATTTTATAGCTTAGACTTGATTACATCATCTAACCTCACCAGTTTTATAGTGTGAGTTGACTTGGTTCAATCATATTCATCAAATTATAAGTATGATTAGGTTGCACGGTTGAGCTAATCTCAACTATTGGGTGGCAACTCACATTTTCTCTAAAGTTGGGGGCATGTGTCTTCTAATCTCTTTTTATCTCTTTAGATATATGCACTTTCCAAATTTAATATTTTGTCCTAATCACAAATCTAATGAATCATAATGATACATCTCTCAAACCAAATTATCAAAAGGCAAGGTGGTTACATAGGTACATAGGTTTACTCCTAAAGCTTGCTCTATTTCAATTTTAATTATTTAAATGCTTTCAATTTGAGATTATTAGTACTAATTATATAATATAACATGCTCTTGGTTTTAGGTTAGTCATCAAGAAAACACTCAATTTGGACCAAACAAAGGCAATGTGTGTTATACACATCTTGGTACACATTTTTTTCCTTTAAACTAACAATTTCATTACTAGATTAAATCAGGGGGGAATGTAGGCATATTTATGAATTATATAACACCTCAATCTTGTACACTTGGAAAATACATATCATGGATATACCTTTAGCTTATAGACCCTTCCCATTAATGAAAGGCTTGCATACACTATCTCTCTATGCCAAGTTATTTATCTCTTAGTTTGACCAATGTTATTTTAATTACTTAGACCTTCTATGAAGCTTAAAATGTTATAAACATACTTATCATCTATCTCTATAAGTTCTGAACTTGTGCCTATTTTCTAGTTGCTTGGGTACAAGCTATATCACTATTGTACTTACTTATCACACACTGAATGATACACACACAAACCAACACATAGGGGAGAACTACATAAGTCTGAGGCCCTCTTTAAAGTATTGACTATGTAGGCAATGCTCATTGACAAAGGGATATTTAGGGTAGCTCGACACCATATGCCCAATAACTTATTTTTCTCACATTCGATATTAATATAAAGAACTAGGATTTTCTTGTTTGACAAGGAACGATAATCCATGACCTAGATCTGAATGCCCTAAAGTGAAGGTGACATAAAACTTGGAAACATCTAGGTGGTTGCATATAATTTTAACAAGTATTTCATACTAGACACTTGCATCCAAGTCAAATAAAAGTGTCGATGCAACCATCTCAAGTCAATGTAAGTGTCTGAGGCTATAGAGGTATAATTTATAGAATTAGGGGACTGATCCAAAATCTAGATTGAATCTAGTCTCTTCCTGTTCAAGATCTAGATTGTATTAACATCAGAACCACCTAAGTACTTATTTTTATTATCATTGAAATATCTAGCATGGTTTTAATTTTTATATTTATCATATCTCAGCATAATAAATTCAATATATGTTTATATAAGTTTTATAATTAATTGTCCTGTGTTAGAGATAGTCTACCATCTTTGTGCCCTAGGCTATCTCTACCCCTTTAACCCTAGATTCCCCAATCTATATTTTAAGGTTAAACACTACCGCAGGTGGGTCTACATGAAATATTATAGTTGATATTAATCATTACTCTTGTTAAGGCTTAAATTAAATTACCTTTAAAGGATGGAAACAAGCTTGGTTATTGCATAAATGGACTATACAAAAGATTCCCAAAAAAACATTGATGTGACAAGAGGTGATTAATAATATTAATGTCCCCTATAGGATTAAAAAATTATGTAGTTGGGATGATATTTCAATGATGACAATCAGCATGTTGGAGAAAATTGTAGATGGATTGATTTAGTGTGTGTGTGTTATGTCTATAAGTAAATATGAATGTTTCTACATTATGTAAGTTCAACCATTGGTCAATGGTGGGAATTATTTTAATAAAGTATTGGTGATTATGTTTGGGGTAATATGACCAACAACTAGGTACTTCGTCATTTGACATAAATTACTACAGTACCTTCACTCAACTCATCTGACTAGAAAGAGAGTGTTACCCCTTAAGTTCCATTGTTACTTTTCACTACATTTACTATAGGTGTTTGCAATATATAGTTTCAATCAGGATCCATTCAGAAACCCTTTTCTGAGTGTGTCTCCAAGAATTATTAATTTTATTATAGCATAATTCAATATGTCTTCAAATATATATGTCCCAATCCATCTTATCTTTATCTTACCCAACTTTTTATATTTTGTCATAAAGTTACACTTTATCTTCAACTTGAAATTCCTTGACCTTAATATGTCTATCATGTCAATCTTTTTGGTGTCTTTTCTCTTGAGTTTGATTATATGGTGCTAAGAATATTTTCTCATCAAGGTTTTATCAAAATAATCCTTGAATGTGGATGGAACTCTATAGAGTGCAATGGATGGCAATGTCATCAATTCATTATTGCAAACTAGGTAGGTTGTTTTGCTATTGTGGTTAGGTGCAAGTTGGGCATAAAATGTTGGGTACTACAAGGGGAGGTTAGGCTAGGTTATTACACATTTGAAACACTACAACATGATGTGGATTTATGTGTTTATTAAATCTACCCTTCTATTATTGTTAATGTCAAGGTGGTTGATCCCATGACTATCCTTGATATTACTGCCATTGGTCATGTGATTCTTGGTAATAAATTTGGCCATTTTTGAAATAGAGGTGGGATGAAATTTAAAACATGAAATGTATAGCATTTATGGGAAACACAATAAAAATAGAATAATAAAGGTGCACTAGGCATACCTGAATTTGCTTGCATTGATGGCCAAAGTTCTCTTTGAACTATAAATAAAACTTGCATGCTTCCGTCTTCATTTCCTTGATCTTAAATTATAGATAATGATTCCTTGTGTATGATTTCCTCATTTACCTAAGCATATTGACATCCATGCTCAGCCTTATTTTTACAATAATGAAGGTAATAAATGATTTAAAAAAATCATTTGCTACATGTTTTTGAGGAACCTTTTCATCTTGTGTTCTATCATACAACATGAAACTTCCATTTCTTAAGTCTTTCACTATGCTTTCATGTTCAGTCATCAAAGGAATATTTGTAAGTGGTTGCAACATTATTGGTTGAATAACAAGAGCATTTGTATTACATCCATGAGGTAGAAGAATAATAAAATTATCATTTTTTATTGGTGCAACTCTCTTACCAATTCCTTCCTTGGCTATAAAATATGAAGGTGGGCATCTAGGAGTGGTAGCCCCTAGCGAGGTTAAGGAGTCAAGGGGCATCATATTTTGTAACCATAAAATTATTTATTGTAGAAGATATATATTTTTTATTTGGTCATACCTGAGTTGCCTTGAAAATATACCAATTATGTTAGTTTTTTATAATCTCCTTTATTTGTAGTGTTTTTGGGCTCTTCATCTACCTAGGTAATTTCTTCGAATGGATTTTTCTCAAGCATAGGACAAATTGTTGCATATTGTCATTATTTATCAATAGGTTCAGGATCTATTATAAATATAATCGATGCATGTTGGTTCTCACAAATAAGTGCTTGATTTTTTATAGAAGTAATTTCTCTAGGGAATCTTTCCTCATCAACAGCTTCAAGCATTTATGCAGAAGAAATAACTATAGATTCATCAACATGTGCATGACCAATTGTTGTATGTTTATCTTGTTTAAAAATAGATTCAAGATTTATCATAGGATAAATCACTATTGGCAGTATATTATCATCAAGAGGTGAAAAATCAACTAGAATAGGTCAATCCTCTTTACTATTAGATGCAAGATTAGTTGTTGGAAATTCCCTATATTTTCCAACAAGTACAGGGGCAATTACCAGGTTTGATTTTCACAAATAAATGCAGAGAATTATGTAATTTTAGGCATAAAATATGTTATAAGAGACATTTTATAGGCACTCTTATCTCATTAACATGTGTTTCTCTATGATAAATTGCTACGGGAAACCTTTCCTCATTAACATGTCTTGCCTTTACTTTTACTATGAAAATTAGGGATTGCAACTTGTTTCTCCTCTCTTGGAGCTCTCTGATCATAGCCTTGAGGGTTGATATTTATTAATATATAAAAACCAACTCTATATTATTCATCCACCTTGCATCAATATTTATGACTAGACCTCCCTCCAAAACTTCCTCAACCATTATTTTACCTACACAAGATTAGTATGTTTTTTGGGGGGTGGCGGGATTCTAGTTTTTCCTAATTAGTGATTTATCATGTAGAGACAAAATATGTGGTATGAGATTCCTCAATTTATCATTGCAATGAAAGATGAAAAAAAATAATTTCTAATTTCTACTTATAGTGAAAGGAAATTTAATTTAAAAAGTAGAAAATCTAATCTAGAAAGCAAGAAATCTATTATAGAAAGAAAAAAATGTATTCCTAGTTTTTCAAGAGTTTAGTACTTAAAACCTTTCCCGCCAATAATGGAAAATATGTGGAAAAAATACAATCTACTATTGTATGTTAGCTTTAAGATTTCTCCTACAACTTGTGAGGATATGGTACCCGATGAAATAGTTTCGGTAGAAAATGTTGCAAGAGAAATCATCACTGACATATGGTCATGGGTGATAACGTAACATGTATATATGGTAGTTTGATAATAAATAGTATCATAAATCATCACCATTCGCCAATACAATAAGCATAAAAATAAAGCATTTTCCAATTTATTCAATATAGTAAGCGCCAAAGTTTTAGTTTATGGTATAATATCTCGACCCAACAAAATGGTATAATTTATATATTCTTCACTCAACAAAACACAATCCAGTTTATTCAAAATACAATCCAATTTATATAAAATGTAGTCCATTTTATTCAAAACATAGTCCACTTTATACAAAATGCAATCCAGTTTATATGTGGATCACTATATTCTGGTTGAACTTTAAATGGTATACAAAATGCAGTCCAGTTTATAGTCTGGTCAAACTTTTTTATTCAGCAACACATTTTAGAGGGAATAATATACACAATCCAGTTTAGATAATAGTATATTTGCCAAATTAAAAAAATTAGTGCAGTAATACAAAGCCCAATAAATCATGATGTTGGAATTTGTGGAAAGCCAAAAAGAGAAAAAAATATTACTTTACGAAGGCCACACATATACATTGGAATGCAAGACTCAAATAAAATTCATCTAGAGATGCACAAAATATGTCAACTAGACAAAAAATGTAAAGGATGTGCACATGCATAGTTAGATACTATTACAATCACCCAAGAACACAATCACATTGCAAAAATTGCAAAGGTAGAAGCTAAGCAAATACTTAGAAATATGAAAGAGAAAGCATCTACAAGTGTCGAAACATCAAAACATGTTGAAAATATGGCCATGGCATCGAATACAGTTACAGGTCAACTCCCACCAATTACAAAAATTAAAAGAATAATTGTCATACCAGAAGGGAAAAAATAGTTGTGAATTCATCGTCTGTAGAAACAATAGAAATACCAAAGCATTTCAAGAAAACTATGGCTAGTAAAGAATACTTGTTGTTTGATAGTGGCCCTAAAAAATATCTTATCATAATTTTTGGCACATAAAAAATGCTGGAAGCAATGGCTACCACTCTAGACTAGTTTGTAGATGGCACATTCAAATGTACTCCATCACTATTTGATCAACTATACATCGTCCATATTTTGAAAAATCATACAGTGATACTTGTGATATACGTTCTAATGCCAAACCAAAAAAAGAAAACATAAAAGATAATTTTCAAAGCATTGAAAGACATCAACAACTCCCTACAGCTAGCAACTCTCATGATAGACTTTGAAACAGTTGTAATTAAAGCATTTTAGTTTACCTTCCCCAACAATATTCAGAAAGGATGTTTCTTCCACCTTACTCAATGCCTTTGGCAAAAAATCCAAGCAAAAGGGCTCCAAAAACTATATGAAAGAGATTCAAATTTTGCATTCCAAGTCTGCCAATTAGTTTCACTAGTTTACATTCCAGTGGATAATGTGCCCAAAGCATTCCAAGATTTATGCAACTATCCATACTATAAACCCAACGGGACAGATGGAAAAATAAAAAATGAGCTTCAAGAAGTTATACAGTACTACGAGAATAATTAGATTGGTCAAACAATTCACTATACAAACCAAATAAGAGGTAGATTTATAATTGATCTATGGAACTATTATGAAGTCATTGCCACTGGTCTACCCCGCACTAATAATTCCATAGAAGGGTGGCATAGAGGATTCAACCAGGTCCTCACATGCCATCACCCAACACTTTGGAAACTCATAAAATCTCTACAAGAGGAACAAAGCCTCATTGATGTCACCATGGAACAATATGTAGCAGTACTTGAAGGACCCTCATAGAAAAACAATACAGGGACATTGCTGCAAAAATAGAAAGAGTAGTAGCAAATTGTTCACCAAATAATCACTTGGAATATTTATGAGGCATCACACACAACTTTTAATTACAACTCTAAATTAATGAAATTATATTTTTATCTATTTATTTTTTAAAAATTTGGTGTATTATGATTCTCACTACATTTATGCTACATTCTCAATTTCACTATGTTTTTTACTTGCTACACTTTCCCCTGTAACGTTATGTCTATGTTATATTTTCTCCCACTACGTTTTCACCGCTACATTATCACATAGAGCCAAGGATATACCTCATGAGGTAGACACCTAACATTAACTATAAGATCCTTCTCTCAAATGTCAATCCAAGGATGTATAACTTTGTAAGGAGTTTGCATTGTATATAGAGCACTAAACTACATGGAATGCTGGGAAGGCTAATACATACTTGATGAATGAAAACACACTTGTGGAAGGTAAATTGTAGAAAAGGAAATACTAGAAAGTAAATTACAAGAATTAAAATTATAATCTATGTTTAGAAACTTCCCACACATAATTAAAATACACAAATAGAATTGAAATATAAAAAAAAAATTGAAAGGTACACACACTTAAAAGAATGGAATTAAATGAAAATGTACACACAAAAGATTCAAACTAACTAACGAATGGGAGATCGGATCATTGAATCCTTGTGAGTGGGCCCTCCTTTGATTGGACTAGAACTTGACTTCCCTCCTTACTTAAGACATGATTAAATCAAAGTAACTCTTTATTGACTCAACTATAACATCAAATGGAGTGGCTACATGTACCTTAAAATCTAGTTATAAGTTTTACTCAAATAATACTCTGATATGATTTCCTAACATAGCTAAACTTTACTTCCTTGACTTGTTACTAATTGCAAACTGAAATGTCTCTCTTAAATAGGAAAGGCAACACTTTATTTGGATATTCTAGTATATAGAGGTCACAATCATAAATCTATGGTTATTCCCAAAATAAAACACTCTTTAAATAACTATGCTAAAATAGCAGAAGGAATATAAGACATTGTAACAAAGTAAACTAATAATTAGACAATTACAAAATATGGGAAAATAAAATATTCATTTGTTGCATCCGAATAAGATGGATGGTCTAATTAATTGACTTATCATTTTCCTCAAAATGAGGAACTATTACAATACTCAAACCACGGGAGTTAATTGCTCAAAATTGTCATCTAACTATCAAAACTTAAAAAGTGTATGCATAACTTTTACTATGGGTGGCACTTAGTTTCTATAAATGGTGCCCAGTTGCTATAGGTAGCTCAACGAATTAAATAAATATTTTATCCTTCATAGCTGCTGGTATAAAATGCCTTGCAAGAAGTATATTTTACATTCTTCTCTTTCAATTATTTGTACCAAAGGAAAAAAATTAAACCATACTATTTTATCTAGAAATCACATTCTTTGAATAATAATAATAAATATATGTAACATGGATATAGTTTATAATACTATGGAAAATTTTATATGTAAGGGCTCTAACAATGGCCAAATGGAAGGGGATTTGAGGATAATACTACATGATATGAGTGCCATTTATTGGCCTCATTAGTGTTTCCATGGTAAAACATATGGTTTGGCTTAGCTCCATCCATTGCCATAAGTTAAACCTCTACCTTAAGGTGTCCCCATGATGAAACATAGGGTAGGGCTTCAACACATCTATTTTCATAAGTTCAACCCCTACCTCAAGGTGTTCCCATGGACCTACAAGGTGTTTGTCCATGGGAATGGCACATAGCCTATGTTATAATCTTCATTATCCTCCTTCACGACCACTTTCTCTAAACTATTTAGACTTTGAAACATTAGAATAGAGTTCGTAGAGAGCATGTGGGTGGGCTTGGATGCTTAATATTGTTACATTATACTACACCTCTAAGGCCCCATGAAAACACATAGGAGTGGGCTTAGGTCCATATATTGTCATTAGTTTAACCCTCACCTTAGGGTTTCCCTTGACCACTATAAGGTCCCTATTAGTGGAGATGAAACTTGTGTTTGTGGATTGAAACTCTTTATTTCCCAGCACTTTCTCTAAACCTTTTAGGATTTTTGGTTGTTTTCTTGTGTGTATTGGTTCTTTGGGAATTCTTCGATTCTGTTATGCATTTATTTTTTCATCCACCTTGGTTGTGGATTGTTATCACTCTATATGCACTTTTTTAAATATTTATAAGGGATGAAACTTAATTTGGACAATATTCAAAACTTTGTGGTTTGCATAACAACACCCTATTTCAATAGTTTCACCTAACCTAACAAGTGAGGTAGTGCACATTCTTAATTTACTTGAGAAGTCTTGAATTTATATATATTGTGAGCTCATTAGTTATTACTGATTTTATCCAAATACAATTAGATATTACCAAATATTATTGGATTAGTTTTCGCTGGCCTTGGATATTGTTGTGGGTATTGTTGTATTAAATTTTTAATATATCACTTTAATGTTGAATTGTTGTTTACACCTAGCATGGGGTCAAAGTGGTTTATACCCACTATATTTTGGTGGTAAATTGTCTCTTTTCATTTTTTTTAAAGCAATAGGTAACAATAGTATTACTAGGAAAGATCATATAACATTATTCTTTCTTTCCTTTCAATTATAATTTAAACGTTTTTAATAATTTTTGATTAAAATATCGAATTGAGTACCTATTTTCACCAACTTTATTCATAATACGTATAAAGCTTATAAATTTGCGCATTATAAAAAATAAACCTAATAAAAATCACTTCAATATTTAATAACATCTTATTATATATTCCAATCCTTAACCTTATTTATAACCATCTTTTAAGGTAAACTTTTATAACAATAGAATTAAATGAATTTCTCATCTTCTTTGATATTCTAATTCAACGAATAAATTTTTAATGCTTTACTATGTTTTATATTTTTAAATAAATCTTAACTTTATATTAAATTCAAACATAATTAAAGTGGCCCACTAAAAATAAATTTATGCAATAAATCCAAACCTTCCTTTTGAACAATTGAAACGTGTCTCATTGCACCATGTAGACCAAACATGTCCATGTCCATGTCTAGGTTGTGATTCCCAATAGTTGGTGTTGCCTTTCATTGTTGTTTTCTAGCCACCTTAAGTAAAAGAGAAAGGTAATAAAATAACCTTTTAACACTTATTTGTTGTATTTATGACGAAAATGAATTTATTGGTTATTCTTATGAGGCCCAATTTTTAATCGGGATTATCTTTTATTTTTATTGATCTCATGTACTTATTTGTGGCACGTGTTGATTATCTTTCATTTTTATTAATCTGGACTTATTTGTACCCCTTATTATCTACGTGGCATGTTTTGTTGAGACTTGTGATTATATCCATTTATATATACATAGTTTTTTTATTAATTATGATGAGAAGCAAATAATTAAACATAGTTTATAATTATAAATTTATTACACGTGACTTGTCAATGATATGATTAATGTGAATTATTAGGTTAGCACATTATGTTTAATATGTGATCGATATATTTTCTTTATATTTAGATTATATATTATGTGATTGATATATCTTGATTATTTTTTTTCGAAGTGTTGATTGTATTAGTAATATGGTATCGTGAATCAATTGAGTATATTATGATATTAAAATATGGATAAATGAATATATTTTGTGACTATTGTATGTCATGATTGAGTGTGATATTATCTAGTGTAGTTATTTTACATATACTTGAGTTTTGGATGTATTGATGGGTGTCAAGAGTGGTAGTATACAATGATGGCCAAATAAATGTTGAGATACGAGGGGTTACAATAAGCTATGTCACCACTATTACATATACACTTTTTAGTTACTTGATTCTCAATTCTCTTCTTATTCTTTGAAGAACATAAACTTAATGTATGTAACATCCACATTTTTTAGGCAAAATGTGTTCAATTGAAAACCATCATAATAGTCGATGGTGATGTCAAAGTGAGAAAATATTAGTAGGCTAAGTAGGTCCACTTACCTTATAATTATTAAGTAATGTTGATGTAAAACAACATATGAAGTAAAATCTCATTAAAGGTAATGATTACTCATGAACATCATTTTAAGATGGGTAAAAATCCTTCAAGAATATAATGACAATATTATGGATATTAATATTATTATCACAATAATTTTTAATTAATGTAAGTATGTATGATGAAACACCATTTAATTACGTTGGAGGTGTTTCCATTATTATACTATCAACATAAATTGGACTCATGATATATTCATCTCACATCCTCATTTGATATCCATCACGTATAAGCCCAATACAAACACTCCCTATTTATTAAAAATTATTTCTAACAATTCATATATATACTAACACTTTAACATTAAGCAATACCTAATCTCATATATGAAATTGTTATGTATGAATTGCTAAGTCATTGAAAGTAAGGAAAAAACATAGAACAATTTTATTGCCCAATGTATATGGACAAGTAACACTTAATCACCGTATGCATAAAAATATGCCCACTTCAATGAAACAAAGTCATTGATCTTTAAAAAATCATTGTAATGGTGTCTAAAACAGAGTCATAGCCATGTAAAACCATTTGTCATGCCCAAGTTCGAAGTGAGCTACATGAATGTAGATGTAGGGGCTTTAAGATACATGGACAAAATAAAAATAGCCTAAAATGAAAAAAAGTGCTTAAGTAACAAAATGCAATCACATTTGGGAAGGCCATGGGTGAAAATAAGTGGATTATGATTCAATCATTCTTATTATTACACGGATTAAAAATTTATTGTATATTAATCATAGTTATTATATAGATTAATTAATTATTAATATGTTAGTAATGTAAAGATTTAGATAGTTGTATTGACAGTTAGATTTATCGAAATTTTAGTTGATACAAAAAATTTAATTTTCTAAATTTATTCGAAAATCTCTCCAAATTTTCATAATTTAAAAATTTAAAAGTTTTAACATGTATAAATGAAAAAAATTACCCAAAATTTAAAACTTATTCCATATCGAATCAGTCATTTCGAATTCAAATTTAGATGCATGGAAAAAAATACAAAATTGAACCGAAAATTATCGAATTCAATTACTACTTTGTTGCACGGAAAAAAAATAAAAAATTGATACTAGTTGATATTTCTCCTACTTTTAACAATACATGGTCAGGGATACAAGGCAAGCAAATGTGATGCAGTTATTATGACATATTTTCTTACTTCCCTGTTGTCTTCTTATGTAGCTAGCGAAAAGTGCATGAATCTCCAGACATAAGGTGGAATGTTTTTTTGTTACAATAAATGCTGTAAGCGTTCTTTCATACACGAGCGTCATTAAAATTTTCTATTCCCAGTAGTTGTTTTAGAGGTGTAAATTATGTTGAAAGGAAGAGTTTATTTATTTATTTTTGTTTGTTTGTTTTTTGTTTTTTTTAAGATAAAGTTGGGTTTTGTAAAATGATAAAGTGTAAATCTAAAATTGTATTCTATTCAAATTTATAATTGTTGAGTTTATTTTATATTATTTGGTATGAAAAATATAACAAAAAAAATTTTATATTTGTGATGGAAGTGACAATGAAAAATTAGGTTTTGTATTTCTTCATATAACATGAAAATGTGTTATATGGAAAGGAAATGTTCTATTTCACAGTAAGTTTGAACGATGACAATGTGACGGGGAAGGGTAAGGGCATACATAACATGAAAGTGATGAAATATTTCAAGGTGAGTTGGGTGGTGATAATTAGAGATAATGAAGTGATGGAATCAAAGAAGCTTGCACAGATATATGTGCAAAGCTCAGTGATATGTCACATTTGTCAATACAATCTATAACTTCTACTGCGCTGCTACAATTACCCAATGCATGATTGAAACATATGTTATCTCAATGAACACAAATGTCAAATATCTGATAACCCCTCTAAAAACCTAAAGAATGCACTAGATATCAATTTAGACATATAGAACTTAATTAAAGACAACTCTAAAACAAATTAAACAAAAAATGAGAAATACTTATTCCATGAAAAATGCTTCCTATATGATCTAATCAACTGATGTAAGATATCATATACAAATATATATGAATACAAATATTTCCAAACTTCTTCAATTTTTATTCAATAACACTAATTGCATCATCTCTCTTTATTCAATGAATAAAAAATTGATAAAATTGTTGCTAAAACCACAAATGCTACGAATGTGGGATACTTTATTGGTACAGGTTTATAATCTCCACTATTCTTTGCATATATATATTATACTATAACATATAAATATATATATATATTTTAATATTATTAATTATAGAAACATATTTATTAATATTAATAATAATATTATATATATATACACACATAATAATAATATATATGTTTTTGACCTGCGGAATATCCCACCCAGGGCCATTCAACTACTGGGTATCTTCGCTGGACGCTTCCATGCACATACACATTGTGTATATGTCAATCACTTAGCTGCGAGGAAGGAAAAAACCACAATCTAGAATATTTCATATACACATTGTGTATATGTCAATACACTATTCTTCGTCCGACCCAGCTAGCATTTGACTTGGAATTTGAGCAGAAGACTTTACATACACGTTTAACGTAGAATTTGTCAACAATACAGTCGTTCACCTCTCAACTAATCTAACACGAAATTTTCAATTACCAACTTTAATATCACTTTAAATTAGTCTTACAAATATATATAAAAACATTACTTAAATTTTTTTATAATAATTAATACAATATTTACACACACACATTCCACTGAACTATGAACATGTTCTGCTAATGCCCTTCTTATTGAATTAATATTGTAAATATATAAAACCAATCTCGTTGTAATTACCAATCTCATAGTAAATTAGTAAGTCTTGGACACGGATGACGGGGGTGGACTATGGTAAATTTAATGAATTGGTATTAGGCTACAGGATTAGGTGACCCAATCGTGCTATATATATATATATATATATATATATTACTGAACCATGAATATGTTCTGCTAATGCCCTTCTTATTGAATTAATATTGTAAATATATAAAACTAATCTCGTTGTAATTACCAATCTCATAGTAAATTAGTAAGTCTTGGACACAGACGACAGGAGTGGACCGTGGTAAATTTAATGAATTGGTATTAGGTTACAGGATTAGGTGACCCAATCGTGCCACGCCTTTAAAACTGGTGCTACGTATTGTCATAAAAATGAAACAATACAATTCATTTATTATTTTTGTAAATTTGTAAAGCAAAGTCTATACTCATTACATCAATTTAGATGGATTAGGATGGGTAACTGGGTTCAAATTTGACCACTATGATATATATGAACTAGAATAAACAAGTTACAAATGATGTGACAAGAAGTGCATAATCATTATTAAAATGACAAAAAAGGGTGAACTTTAAAAGTTTATAATCTACAGACTGCGGTGTGTACACGAAATAATTTACATGCATTTCACTGTTCACATACATTTCAAGATGCATCACACTGTACATGCATCACACTATACACAGAATAGTTTATATATATATATAAGACTAACTCTCAATGAGAGTGGTAAATTGGTAATTACAGTGAGTAGTTTTATATATTTATAAGACCGATTTACAATGAAACTTGATATAGATTGGTCTCATAAAAATATAAATATAAATATATATATATATATATATATATATATATATATATATATACATACTACAAATTAGTAATATAAATATATATATATAAATGAAACTATATTATATATATATATAGTTATAGTTATATTTTTATATATTTTTATAATATTAATCTACAAACTATACTATAGTTTGTAGATTAATATTATAAATATATATAAAAATAAAACTATATATATATATATATATATATATAGTTTTATTTTTTTATATATTTATAATATTAATCTGCAGACTACAGTATATTAATTTACAGACTATATATATATATATATATATATATATATATATATCTGCAGACTGTAGTGAATATTGTTTCATTTTATGATAATAAAGGTTATGGGCAACAGTGAAATTTGAAGCGCTGACAGTGGCTTTCATTTGAAATTATGAATATGTATTGTCTCATATATATATATATATATATATATATATATATATATATAAATCTGCAAACTGCAATGAATATGTTTTTATATATATTTATATTACTAATCTACAGTTTGTTTCATTTTTATATATATTTATAATATTAATTTGTAGTGAATATGTTTTTATATATATTTATAATATTAATTTACAATATGTTGCTATATATATAAAGTAACACACACACACACAATATATATATATATATATATATATATATATATATATATATATATATATATATATATATACTCACTACATTCAAATTAAAATACTCAATATATTCACTATTTCATTATAGATCAATATATAAAAAATATTATATTCACAATTTCATTGTAGATCAATATATGAAAAAATTGAGATGAATGAGAGAAAACCTACATTACAACTTATATGTATTTAAGATGAGTTTTAGAGTAGTGGACTGTAAGAAGATTATCACAGTGGCTCTTGTATGTTAAAAGCTTGAAATGAATATCTTTGTCAGCTCTTCAAATTTGATCATTGTTCACAACCCTAAAAATAATGTTGAAATTGTGGCCCTTCTTATTTTCTATTCTACATGCTTTAAATGATAACATTATTTAAACGATCCCTAACTGAAATGCTTAACCCTGGCTACTTACAAAATTTAAAAATGAACATAATTAATCAATGTTGTTTTTCATCAAAGTGTTTATCAAATAAAATAATGAGGTAACTATTGTAGTCAGAGTAAAACACTACGAAACTATCCCAAACATACTGCTAGATTGTTTAACCCTAACTACATACAAACCAAAACAAAAAAATGAATAGAGCTAACCAATGATATTTTTATCTAAAGGTTATAATCAAACAAAAGCATGAAAAAGCTAAGAAAATGAACCCTTAACATTATTTATACTGCTGGAATGTTTCGTCGGGGCATCTTACAAAACAAAACTTAGTAGGTTTATTTGTTCATCCTAGGATTATTATCATATAACAAAGATATACTAAAATCATAACTAAAAATCTCTATAAAAATGATTCTTGACATTTATTTTTATAGTTGGAATGTTCAACCGTAATGACGCAACAAAATCATTTTCATAAAACATGAAAAAATTTAGTTAAAACTTACGTGCTTTTTCATGATTTAAGCTTCCAAAAAATAGCACAACTCCAACCATTGTTAAGAGCATAGGCTTTTCAAGGCCTCTCGCAACGTTAGCCCAACTATGACTGTCTTAATCAGAGGTTCTTTGATAAAATGGAATATTGCAAGGGAGCTTGAATAACCATTATCAAGAGGTGGGGAAGTCAATAGTATTAAGTAGTTCGCATTACACAGCTCGATAATCAGCATGGCTCAATAGTTCATGTCGCACGACATGGCATGGCTCGATGAGTCGACTCAGGTTGTATCATTATTCACTATTAACTATCAATATGGATAGTTATGTTTTGTAATAAATCGGCATTGGCTTGAATAGATAGAAGGTGGCAGTATAAAATTAATAAAACATCACATAACACTAGTTGACAGTTTTAAAGGCATGGATGGTCATGGTGGCACAATTGGATCACCTAAACCTGCAACTTAATACCAAATTCATTAAATTTATCATTTAAATCACAATCCATCGACTCTACTTCCATCACTCACATTTCAAACTCCCAAGTTCCAACTCTTGACTCAAAGAGTGTGCCAAATTGACAATGACAGGCATTTTTAAACTAAGCCCTTCTTTTATCATTTTCTACAAATTAGTAATATAAATATATATATATATAAATAAAAAATATATATTCATAGTTCAGTGTAAATTAGTATTATAAATATATATAAAAATAAAACTATATATATAATATAAATAAAATATTTCAAAATACTTAATTTTGCACTTGTACTCAGAGCCAACACCCTTTATAAGATTTATTTAAAGTGAGATTGGAATTTTGTCTCATAAAACTATATATATATATATATATATATATATATATATATATATATATATATAATTTGTAAAATTATAAGGAATATATATTATAGTGAGTCAGAGTGGTTTTATATATTTATAATACTAATTTACAGTGGGAATTGAGATTGGTAATACTAATCTACAGACTGTAGTGAATATTGTTTCATTTTATGATAATAAAAGTTATGAGCAATGGTCAAATTTGAAGGACTGGCAGTGGCCTTCATTTAAAATTGTGAATATATATTATATTATTTTTATATATATTTATAATATTAATCTACAGATTGTAGTGAATATGTTTATATATATATATTTATAATACTAATCTACAATATGTTTTATTTTTATCTATATCTAAAATATTAATCTACAATGTGTTTTTATATATACTAACACACTGTAAATTAATATTATAAATACCCACACACACACACACAACAACAACAACAACAATGAAATCAAAATATTCAATATATTCACTATTTCACTATAGATAAATATATGAAAAATATTATATTCACAATTTCACTATAGATTAATATATGAAAAAATTGAGATGAATGAGAGAAAATTCACATTACAACTTACATGTATTTAAGATGAGTTTTAGAGTAGTGGATTGTGAGAAGATTGTTGTAGTTTCTCTTGTATGTTATAAGCTTGAAATAAAGGTCACTTCTAGTGCTTTAAATTTGATTGTTGTTCACAATCTTAAAAATAATGTTGAAATTATGGTTCTTCATATTTTCTGTTATGCGTGCTTTAAATGATAATGCTATTTAAATGATCCCTAACTGGAATGTTTAACCTTGACTACTTACAAAATTTAAAAATGAACATAATTAATCAGTGTTATTTTTCATCTAAGGTGGTTATTAAATAAAAATATGAGGTAATTGATGTATTCAGAGCAAAACGCTATGAAACTATCTTAAACATATTGCTGGAATGTTTAAGCCTAAGTACATACAAACCAAAACAAAAAATGAATAAATCTAACCAATGATCTTTTTATCTAAAGTTTATTATCAAACAAAAGCATGAAAAATCTAAGAAAATGAACCCCTGACATTATTTATACTACTGGAATGTTTCATCAGGGCATCTTATAAAATAAAACATAACAGGTTTACTTGTTGTTCATCCTAGGGTTATTATCATATAGCAAAGATATACTAAATCACAACTAAAAATATCTATAAAAATGATTCCTAACATTTATTTTTATAGCTATAATGTTCAACTATAAGGACACAATAAAATCATTTTCATAAAACATAGAAAAAGTTAGTAAAAACTTACATGCCTTTTTGTGATTTAAGCTTCCAAAAAATAGCACAACTCTAGCCATTGTTAAGATCAAAAGCTTTTCAAGGCCTCTCGCAATGTTAGCCCCACCATGACCATCTTATTCAAAGGTTCTTTGATAAAATGGAATATTACAAGGGATCTTGAATAACCATCATCAAGGACGTGGGGAAGTTGGTAGTATTAAGTAGCTCACATAACACAACTCGATAATCAACATGGTTTGACAGTTCACATCACACAACATGACATGGCTTGGTGAATTAGCTCAGGCCGTATAACTATTCACTAATAACTATCAATATGGATAGTTATGTTTTATAATAAGTTGGAATTGGTTTAAATGGAAATAAGGTGGCAATGCAAAATTAATAAAACATCAAGTAGCACCAGTTGGCAGTTTTAAAGGCGTGGATGGTCATGGTAGCATAATTGGGTCACCTAAACCTATAGCTTAATATTGAATTCATTAAATTTACCATTTAAATCATAGTCCCCCAATTCCACTCCCATTTCCCACATCCTTGACTCCCAAGTTTCAACTTTTGACTCAGAGAGTGTGCTAGATTGACAGTAAAAGGGATTTTTAAACTAAGCCCTTCTTTTATCATTTTAATAATCACTAAGCCCTTTTTAATTGTCACGTACTTTTTTTATTTCAAATTTTTTTTACAACTATTTTTTTAAGTCTTCTGGGATGGGTTCAAAACCCTTTGACGAGATGTGATGGGTTCAAATTTGGACCTTGGGTCCGAATGCTCAGAGGAGTTCCACCTGCTTGTATGTCCAATATGCAACATATATGTTTTAACTAATTTTTTAGATATATTTTTTTCAATGGTTACCATTAATCTTCAACATTCAATTTTATATCGCTTATACAATATTTTTCACTCCTTGGGATTTTAGGTTTGGAACTTCTTGGCTATTCCCACTAGTGATCAAATTTGAAGGGTCAACTTTGAGGGTGCAAGGAATGTCAAAATGAATGTAGACATTATTTCTTCTCATTTATAGAGTATATTGTTTATTTAAGTGTTTCCCTTTTGAATGTATGATGTGGACACCCATAAACCGATCACCAATCATGCCCCTGTTATCTCAATCAGTGACTCCTCTACTATGACATTCATATTGTATCAATAATGATGCCCTCTTATGCACCTATGTGGCATGCACTTTGCATAAGATTTGGAACTCATTTCAACCACACCCTTTTCTCACTCTCGTAATTACTTTTAGTTTAGTCCCCAACTCATTGTTGGATTTTAAAGCATTTGGTTTACTTTATCGAGACCCCTAATGCATATTCAACCTTTTCTTGGCACATTTAAGCTGTCAAGGCTTTCCCAAGCTCAAGTGGAGTCTGACATGGCTTGAGCATTCACAGTTTATTCACCCAAGTTCAACTTATTATGCACCTGATATCAAAAGCAATTATCATTTGGCCAATAAACACTCGCCCTAACCCTAAGTAAAAATATAAAAGACTTAAGTATTTATCAGGATTGGACTCTCTCGACCTCTATCGGGGTGTCAAAGTGCACAAGGCTTGGGATTAATGAAAGGAAGGCATGAAACCAAGGAAAAGTGAGCATATGGTTCTTGCTAGTCCTGGCCTTCCTGAGATGGTAACGTAAAAAGACCCAAGGGTGAATGATTGCATCGAGAACCAGGTGGACATAGGTCAGTAGGTTGATGAAAGCCTATGATAAATAAGAGTATGACATTTGTGAAGTGGAGCAAGGATCTAGGAAACATGAAAAGGGTCTAAGATGAAGTGAAGAAGTAGATGTGGAGCCTGTAGCAAGTAAGATTTAACCATGTGGCAAGTGGGGCTAGGAGATTTGAAATCTAGGTCTACAACGTGATGTGTGGCAACCCACCATTGGTCATGGGGTGGTAAAGTGCACAAGGCTCAAGCTCAATGAGAGAAAGGTACGTTGAGGGGCATAATCCCCACTTACCAATTTTGATAGGGCCCAAGAATTCCTAGAACTAACAAAAGGTGAGCACATGGCCCTTGTTATCCCTGACCCCTTCCTAGGATGGTAGGGAAGTCAGACCTCAAGGAGAATGAAGGTTTTCCAAGTGGCAACCATAGTTTTAAGATGGAAACGAAGTGGATATAGGATGACAGGCAGTTAGAGCCTGTTAGAAGGTGATGTGGGGTCCATATAAGGTAAGATTTTGCAATGTCATAAATACAAAGCATGGTTGGGATATATGACATGAGTTTGCAATGTGACACGTGATAACCTCCAAATACAATAATCCCAACCCATTGATACATGTTGTGTGGATTTCATTATTTTTTATATATTTACAATGTTTTATGTAAGGATATTTTCATCTAGTATTAACATGGTAATTTGAAAAAGTGGGAGAATTCTTATTTTTTTAACAATTTTGTAAGGAAGAAATATATATTTGAGAATGTTTTTTTCTTCTCACATAGCTATTTTATTTAAACTATTATTTTACACTGGAAAAGAGGAATTCAAGATATTTCTAAAAAGTGGTTATACTAAGATTTTTAAGTAGTATCAAGTGAGTTATCATAATCTCTAGTTGAATCTATAAATATAATTTGTGATGGATTTTTTTCATGATAAACTGACACAAACCACACATCTCTCACCCTTGTCTTATGCACCTTCAAACTGTCCAACTATGTGGTGGGATGTTGGGAGGATGATGAACAAATCTACAAACATGGAGTATTTTTAAGTGCGTTAGGTGATGATGGTGAGGGGTAATGATAGGGAATTTCAAGTGATATTGTACCCCAAAGGGCCCATATTATACACCATATTTGCATTCCCACCCCTTCCTAATATGGTAGGGAAGTCAGATCCTTAGGTGAATGAAGGCTTTCCAGGTGGCAATCATAGCCTTGAGCCATGAAAAAAGTGGTTATAGGATGGTATGATGATTAGAACCTGTGACAAATACATCCTTGACATTTTTCAAGTGGTGTAAGGATCTAAAGAACCTAAAAGGGGTTCAATAGGTAGTAAAAAAGGCAATGATCATCAACTTCTAAATTTGATGGCCCATCTAAATGTCTCTAAGCCATCGACCTGAGAACACACAAAAATGATGACAAATGTAGAAAATAGGTTAATGTTGAAATGTCACACCACAAAGACCTATTGAATGTTTTCCCCTGATGGATTTTTTAGAATAATTAGAACCCTATCTCATAACCTTTTAAAAATATGTCCAATAAAAATTTAATAGAAGAAATATTTCAATAGATATGCCTCAAATAATAAAACTCAAGCTTTTGGTAAGCTATGTATTTCCTCCTTTTCTTCATTCAAATTCCCATTGAACTATGTCCTAGTGAACTATGACACAAAAAATCACTAAAATGAAAAAATTCAAACCCTATTTATGTATAATTGGCTATTCCGTCATGGAAAATATATGGGAGAGGAGGATCTAATTGCCATAGTTCTTAGAGGGATCATGTATAAACTGGTGGAGGTTCAAACACGCATCCAAAAAACTTTACAAAATTGGATATGCTTGTGGTCATCTTGAAAATTTTACCTTTATTCATTTTGCCAAATAAAGATAAAGATAGTCATGAAATCTTACCTCAATCAAATCAATGTTTGTGATGCCTTCATTCACCCTTAATAATAGAAAACAATCAATCAAAGATGTTACCACTTACTTTGATATAACTGACATGTATCATTACGTAATGTTATTACATTCACATGTCAATTTACAATGTCTTGTTCACTCATAAATAACATTGTCATGTAGATTCGAGCCACTCATCAAATGTGGAGTCCTATCACAATCAAATTAGCATTCATGACATCCTCATCCACCCTTAAAAATAGAAAATGGCCAATCAAATATGTTGTAACCTTACAAGCTATGTACCCCTCTGTAATATGGGTAAGTCATATAAATTTGACAACTGGTCTTAATCCAGCCTTAGTGTATGATATGGGCTCTATGGTGTTTGATATCACATGAAATACCTTATCATTGTACCTCACCATATTTTTATTACTTATACAACATGCCCCATTTTTACACTGAAAATGGAGACCCTCTTTTGAGCTTTTGCTTTACTGTCACATACACTCACAGTTCATTGGTCTTAGCACTATAACTTGCTTTGGTGGTCCATCTCAATTTTTATGTCAAATTGGGACTCAAAACCACCATTTTTTGAAGGACCACATCCATGTGAATCAACTTGGTATTTTACATTTAGCATAAAAATGAAGTTAGGGCCTCCCAATTTGCCTTTGAAGTATAGCTCTCATAACTCTACTAGATTGTTCCTAGAGTTCTTATTATGTCATCGAGTGACGGAAGTGTCATCAGATGAGAACATTACCATCAGGTGATAGTAGTGCAGTTGGTCGATGATAATATCATTATATGATGACAATGTCATTGATCGATGATATTACCATCAGGTGATAATATTATTATTAGTCGATGATAATGCTCTTAGGCAAGTGATCCATAAATAGGCAATGTCCAAAACTACACTAATTACTCTATTTTTATGGATTCTTTATAAGTTCTTAATTTCCCATTAATTAACTTGAAATTAGCATAATAATTAAAACCAATATTAAACAATTGATAATAAACCAAAAGCATGAGCCACAAAGACAATATGCAAACCAAAATTGATAATAGAGTTCACTTGATTTGGGCTATGTCTCTGGGCCTGCTCAAAGGCAAAACCGATCGCTTATTGATGCAAAATTATTTTTTACATCAGTTATCCCCAGTAGGGGTTCTCAATCTATAAATAAATGTTTTGACATCCTCTAGCTCTAGCTCTAGTTACTAGATCTAACTACTAGCTCTTGGCTCTATCACTCGCTCTTAGCTCAAACTCTTCTTGATTTTTCTCGAGTCTTGTATGTTGTTATTCAAATGTTTATTGTGATTTCAAATGACCCCTTGAGACCCTTTATATAGGTTTATAGGTCCACAAAAGATGGGCTTGGATGATTATCCTTTCCTAATTTTTAATAATATTCATAATTATCTCAAGACCTATTTTAATGGGATTAACAATTATCCCATTCTATCATGGGATTACAATTTAAGGCTTTATTTAGCCCACACATGAATTATATGGCTTTTACATGTTTTAATAAAGCATTACATTAAAAATGCCATATAATATCCCACTTTTGTGGGAATAAAGATTATCATATCTTCATGCCTTATTAAAAGGCTATCTTTTGTTTATATCCACATATGTGTGGAAAATATACTTTTTAAATAATTGGTCAAAAGTCCTTTTTATCTCACATTGTTGGGATGTGAGATAAATATATATTTTCTAAAATAATAAACTTTATCCCGTGTTAAGTGGTCTCACCTTGCCATGTAGATATGCCATGTGGAGGCTTGTAGTTGTCCTACGTGTCCATACCAATGTGTGTCATATGTCCATACCGTATTAGTCAACCTTTAATGCTTATTGACTGGGTTTGACTGATCATGTTGACATTTGACCAACTTTGGTCGACCATAATTTTTGCATATGAACTCAGAATTGGTTCATTCAAAATGTGTCAAAAAGCTTGTGACAAGTTATATACCATGGAATTGGTTCAAAAATGTTCCATGACCATAAAATTTTCTATATTTGACTAGATTTTACCACATATTGACCAAACTTTGACCAATGATAACTAGAGCATATGATGTCCATGTTTCACATTCTAACAGTTATCAAAAAGCTCTTGATGAGATCTACATAATAAACCATGTTTAGAAAAACCCACAAAACTTCTAAAAATATCTTCCAAATCACACCTCCCCACTGAGAAGGCTTTTGTTCCACCAAAAGCTTAAACATTCATTTTCTTAATATTGGATTCGGTTCTTTGCAATGCCTCATGGAGATCTCTATAGTGGAATATGTGGTCTCTAAAACTGCTATTCTGATATGGGCAAGCTATGCCATTCCTTTCCTATAGAAAATCATCAATACACAAAAGGATCAATTTTAAAAAGACATCTCAATGTCAAAGAGATAAGTGTTTGACTAATTTGGTGATCTGTCAGTGAATAAGATATCCTATATAACATGGGGATAACATAATTTGTCTATGCTACTAGTTATATTTTCAAAATGGTGAACTGTCTATAACTAAAAAATATTAGTAATGTGCCCATCAACCTGCGTAACCACTATCAAAAATCTCCAAAGTTGAAATTATGAGTTTAATTCCCAAACTATAACAGGAACTCAAAATGCTAAATAGGTGATTCAAAATCAAATTTTCAAATATAAGATCACTAAGCATGATAAACATGTCTCTCAGTTCTTCTCATAAATCTAAACTCCAAAATCAAAGTTAAACAATATGGGATAAGTATTTCCTTTCAACATACAACGTGAATCCCATATAACCAAATGATCTGAATTATTTACATGCCATTCAACAATCATTAACTATGCAACATATAATTAATGGATTTTCCTTTTTAGTTAATACATGATCTAGGGTTGACTTAGTAATTGTTGGTGAATTAACAACTTCATTTATCTTTGTAACAGGCCTATTTTCATCTTTTTTTTTACTATTTTTAGGATATTATGATGGTTGAAATTTCTGACACTATTCCACCCGATGTCCACTCATACAACAATGAGTACAAAATTTCCTCTTTTTGGGTGAGAATACCTATTTGTCATTTCTCACCTTTGAATGATGAGATTGGTCTTTATCACTAAGCTCATCAAGAAACCACTTCTGCAAGAATGACTTTATCTTCCAATAATAGGCAATAGAATGATTACTTAACCCATAAAAAGTACATGGAAAAGCATACATCATTTTTTGTATATTAAAACCATATTATTTATACTGAAAGAGTGCATCATCAAAAAATTTACAATTTCCCCTATGTTTATGATTATAATTTGTGTAAGAATGAGGAGGTGGAATCTCATTACCTCTTCTCTAAATTTTCTTACATCTTTCATCTTGTGATGATGAATCAACAATTTCCTATAAAAAATATTCCTATAGGATTAGTGAGGTACTCACGTGGTTGTCAAAAACTTGTCTCACTTTAGCATTCTTGGAGCATTCTCCAATTTCAAATCTTTCACTAGAATAACCTAAACCTACAAAATGAGGATGATCCTCTACCTATATTGGGTTAGAAATACCTTGTCCATTTTTACCAAGGCCTCTTCCATCAAATCTCATTTTAATTAATAATTTAGATCCAATGCCTTTAGTATGTTTTTTAAAATCACCAAAAGCATTAATTGAATCTAAATCTGAATAGAATAAAAACATGGTGATGAACTTACAATGAATTTTTCTATCATGGTTTCTACATTTGACATGGAAGGCAAATCCTTCTTCTGTTCACCACATTGCAATCTCATCAAGAGCTCATCCTTAGTTTCTAACTCTAATTTCAAGCATGCAATTTGTTATTCAAGGGAGTAGAGCTTGGATCTTAGGAAAACATTCTTGTCTTGAATTTGTCTGTTGATGCTTTCAATCTCTTTCAACCTCTCTCTTTTCAAGGTTTTGCCCATATCTATCTGCAAACAACATATACTTCTAAAACAATGCACATTGAAAATAGAAGATTAATAAACCCAAATGTCTAAAAATACTGAATCAAAACCATAATCAAATACAAACTAAAATCAAGCCACTGAATTCAATTGCTCTAATACCAAACTTGATCCATAAACAGGTAGTGTCCAAAACTACACCAATTATGGATTTCTTCATTATCCATCCCCATGTATAAGCCTTTATTTAAGCTTCTTAGCCTTATCTCTCAAAATGGTGTATGGCAAGTTAAACCGCCCTTCATATTTTATTCTTTAGATAAACCTCCCATGCATTTATATGGGAGATATCCCAATTTCTATGGAAAATATCCCACATTTGTGGGGAAAGAGATATTCATGGAGTTAATCCCATTTCTCAAGTCTTAAGAAGTGGAATTTATCTAAAATCTTAGAGAATATTTTGGAGCTATTGTGGTCACTCCAAATGTGAGGATTTCATTGGTCCACATGTCAAGAATCTATTGGACCACGTGCATGTCCAGTCACCATAATTGCATATTTTTTCCTTGTTCCCTGAAAACTTCAATAGGCCATAACTATTGCATATGGAGTCTATTTTTTAAATCATAAAATATGTTGGAAATCTCTTAATGAGCTCTTCATTATGCAAATAGTTTAGGTAAAATTTGAGACCATATACTTTGGTCATTATTGGAAATTCTCCTAGATCAATAAGTATATTGTTGTCAAGTGATAATGATGTCATTAATCAATAGAGATGTTATGAGGTGATGATGTTGACGTGGGTTGACCATAGTGTCATCGATCAATGAAGATGTTGTGGGGTGATGACACTATCATAAGTTGACCACAATATCATCAATCGATGAAGATGTTGTGGGGTGATGACATTATCGTAGGTTGACCACGTTATCATCATTTGAACACATTCATCATCAACTTATTGCTAAGCTGATGGGCGATTCCATTGTCATGGGTCAACCACATTACCATCAATCAACCTTAGACTTTATAAGTGTTATATTTCTTATTTTATATTTATTCTTCTATCAATTTTAAGAAAATAACTTTTCTTTTCCTTGTGTTGATGCTGAATAATAGAAGTGTGATGGTGGAGGAGTAGCCTTTGCACTAAGATCCATTGAATGACTACATTATAGTCATTAGGTAACCACATAACTGATGTGTTAAGCAGTATGAGTTTGTTGAGATGATTGTTCAGTGTTAAAACCAAATTATCAAGCATTGTATTCAAATTATATATGTGTTAAAACAAATGAAATTTGAATTATTGTGTTCAAATTATACATGTTTAGAATTAATGTTTTTATGTTTTGGTTTGGTCTATTGTTGAATAACTAGAATACAATACAAAGAGACTCTGTAACGTGATGTGTGGCATGTAAATTTTATTCAAAATTCATCTAATTAGTTAGGCATATTACTTGGGTTGTATTTGTACACGTGTAAACATTTGATTGGGAGATAAAACATTAGAAAATAGGGTTTATCTATAGGTAGATCCTATGGTATTCGTAACTATCACTAGAAATGCCTCCAACATAATAAATTATAGATTAAGTTCAAACTGAATAATCCATGTCAAGAAATGAGCAAAACATATTTTCATAAATTAAATAAAAATAATAGGTAACATAATTTCATAAAATAAATGAAAATAATAAGCACAAAGAAAAACCTTAGTTATACCAACCGTCTTGTTTTCTATATTTTTTAATCATGTGCAAAACAAAAGACTAAATCAATAAATTAGCCTATTTTGGAATGTGTCAATACAATGAGATGACAAATCAAGAGGGTTGGTCTCCTTGAATGACGAAATTAAGCATTGTAAGAATATTTTAATGACATTATGACCAAGCTATGAAAGCAATATCATCTAAACATTGTGTTGTGTCTAAGTTGCAATCACAATATGCGAACAACAACTATGCAACTGATTTTTTTACATTCCCCTTCATTTTAAAAGTGTGTGCTAGTTTAAAGGTATTCATGATTGCATAATCAGAAGTGGGGTAGAAATTAATATTTATGTAGAGACTAATCTCATATAAATTTATGCAAAATGAAAGAATTTGGAGGACAAAAATAAAGTGTTTGACAAGATGTCTCAAATCTAATGTCATGGATTGTAATGATTGCAGGGTTTGCATAGAATGGGCTTGCTGAAAATACTTAGACAACTAAAAGCAAAGCATCAAAATTAGCTTTAAAATTTAAATGCTTAAAAGTAACAAAAATAAACAATGTAAATAAATATTCTATATAACAAATTAAATAGTAACTGGTCAAATATTAAACAGTAACTACTTCGAATCATGAATGCAAACTGCTTATATAATACTATAAAAAAAACTAGTTTTTCTTTAAAATATGTGTGGCAATACATAGTTTTGATTAATTTAGTCATACATTACATTGATCATAGGCATCCATTATTTAATAAGAAATTTTTTTCATAAAATTTAATAAAGAATCCTCACCCCATAATACAATTTGGAATCTAGCTAAAATTAGTCCATATATTAATAGAAGATATATATCTTCTATTGGCTTCATTGCTATAATATGATTGTCTTCTTCAATTATATATCTTCTATTGGATTTGTTGTTGTAATATGGTTGTCTTCTCCAACTATTTAGAGTTAGAATATATAACATATATATTATATCTCTAAATAGTTGGAGAAGACAACCATATTACAACAACAAAGCCAATAGAAGGTAGAAAAGATCACAAAGTAATTACAACAATAATAAAATAAATTATATAAACCATCAAAAAAACATGTCAAGTTGGAATAAAATCCTTGAGAAATCTAATTATGTCTCCAATCTTGGAAAATGTTATTTGAAACATAGACGAAATAAATAAAGACATGATGAATCTAGATTCCCTTCAACATTGGAATTTTTAACAAAACCCATTTAAAAGTAGGAATTTTGAACAAAAAAGCCATATTTTCTTCCTTAACTATCAAAGTTCCATCATAAAATAAAAGTCATTTACATTTCACAAGGATAGTATTAGGAGAGCCATCCTCCAATCATAATATCTCAACCCATTATCTATTACTCTAAGGCCTTTCCAAATAGGAAAAATATTTTGCTCTTCAAAACCATCCAGAAATCCATGATTTGAAGACATCTCATATTATTTATCTTGTTTTTCAAACACTCCCACATCATTAGACACATTAACTACCCCATTCAAACCCTTAACCAACAATATGATATTTTTGAGTTTATTCTCCAAAGAGCAGAAACTTATTAGAAATTCATTGACCATAACTGCAATTTATTTTGAAATGACTTAAAAGATAAAAATTTAGTATCAGGGTCCAAGTTTTTATTTTCAACAACCAATTAAAAATGGAATGAGGTTGATTAACATACCCTCTTAATCCTCATTATTTAGCAGGGATTCTCCTATGCGATCTTTTAAAAAATTCAAGGTAAAATAGGAGGAAGGATTAAATACCTACTTTAAATTTGTTTCATTCACAAGAGAAAGTATACCAACAAAAGATGTATAATTATAGCCATGCAACCTAACTGACTTCCTCCCATTCTTAACGTTGACTGCATAATTATTTCCCTTCAATTCATTTTTTCTTTCTTCAACAGCCTGGTTTCACCATACTAAAAATAGATAAAAAGATAATACTGAAGATGGATTATCAAAGGGGAATAAAAAATGGTTTGAGAAATCTCACTCTACCACAAAAGGAATGAATGCACATTCAATCCAAATGCCTTGAGATTTCACTCTGTCAAAACCCAACCATCATTCACCTTGAGCCAAAGCAAATGTCTGATCAATTAATGGTTATCATTTTAAGCACTATGCTACCACACTTAACTCATTGTCATAAGACTTAGGCTTTGAGTGACTGTGCTATCATGTGCCATAGGTCTATGTGAATTAGATTAGTATGCTAGTGCCAACTGTCAAGTCTTGATTTTAGTAATTAATTCATAGATTATGTACCCTGACTACTAAACATTGGTATCTATCAAATATTAATGCACACTACATAATATTAAATATATGTATTTTAATATTTTATGTTGGTCAATGTTTGGTCTAACCCTTCTTTTATCATTTTCAATAAAAATTACACTTCTTCCTTGTCAAATAATTTATAATATTTGATATTTTTATGGCAAAATTTTCAGTCACCCATCTCTTGCAAGTTTGAAGTGCTCAGATGGGCTAGGATGGGCTCAATTTTGATCACTACTCAGGACTCAAGAGTTGAGTGACCATGATACTATGCACCACATGTCTAAGTGAATTAAACCAATGTGGTAATGCCAACTGTAAAGTATTGATTTTAGTAATTAATTTGTAAATTATGTGCATTGATTACCAAGTATTGATATCTAATATTTTATGAGGGACATTTTTTCATCTAACCCTTATTTTGTCATTTTCAATAAAAAATTACACTTCTTATCAAATAATTTATAATATTTGAAATTTTTTATGATTAAATTTGTAGTCACCCTTCTCTCACGAGTTTGAATCCCTTAGATGGGCTACAATAGACTCAATTTTGATAGCTAGTTCCAACATATGATGGAGTTTGAGACTTACACTATCAATAGGTGAAGTCTTAGACTTACTCTATCAATGGGAAAAACCTGAGACATGTGATAACAATAGTTAGATTTGTCTATGTAGATGTCAAATTTCATGTCTTGTATTGTCAGTTGGAAAAGATTATGACATGTTCATATAGTCATCAAACTTTGATCCATGCTTATGTAATGTTTGGAGTAAGTGATATGCATAATTAGGAGGCTAAGTTCAAGGGTTACTCAGAAAGTTATCAGTGATAGCGACTTGACTTGACTATCATTTGAGCCTATGCTTATTCCTTTTTATGAGTAGGCTCACTATAATTGAGGGACCCCACAACTTATTAAAGCTGTCACCTTTTTATTCTATGGGTGGCATCTGCTTTATTTAATTTTGATCTACATTTTACTAGTTTTCACCTTTTTGGGGTATTATTTCCCTTAATCTCTTCATCATTCCATTATATTTCCTTTATCTTCTCTTGCCCTATATTTACTTTCAAAACTCTTTGTGATTTACCTTGTCTTTATTTTATGCTTGCCTCCTTTCTCATACATTGGGACTTATGGGTTGGGAAGTGTTACTCTAGTAGAGAATATATATATATTTCTTTTTGATGCACATGGATTGATTTATCCTTAATAATTGTGTTCTGTGGATTATAATTACAAGTTGTAGCACCACCATCTTCGTAGAACAATTCATTTTTAGCATTTTTGTTTTAAATTTTGCTGGTGGAGTGACTATTTATTCTTCACTATGAGGAAGGGATTTCTTCTCTCTGGATTAAACATTCTCATATGCTTTGGCCATAGTTTTCTAATGATTATAACTTTACTCCTCTAGTAAACATCCCAACTTTGCATCTTACTAGAACATATACTTTCTCAATACAAAGCAATGAGATGTTTGTTTCATGGAGGAAGAGGATGGTAGAGGTCTCTATACAAAATTTTTGGAGTCGAGTTAGAGGGAAGAAGAGAAGGTGGATTACTTAGATGACCTCCATGAAGGTACCACAATCTTCACAAGGGATCTATGGTCAAATAAAGTTAGAAGAGAAGGTTTTAAATCTCCCTACTGAAGGACTTAGGGAGGTAGAGTAGACTAGATCTCATGGCCATTATTTTTTTGGGGGTAGTTTTAGGTTATTTCGATGGTGGTGATGAGTTTCCTAGAGGTTCTGAGGTTATGTCAATAAAAAAACTTGGAGTGGTAGGAGACATAACCTCTGTTAAAGTCAGGGCAAAGCATTTTCAACATTTGAAGGGGTTTATGGACTTATGGCCAAGTAGACTTGATGTGTATGCAAAGGGATGAAAAGGTATGTCAAATATATACCTAGACATCAGGGCAAAGGAAAATTAGGGCAATGGGAAGAGTGGGAGGACCTTAGGCGAGGTTGTTAGAATTCTAGATACAGAGGGTTTTTGGTCAAAAGATCTCCAAAATCTAGTGACAAAAGGGAGGTGTGACATGATTATCAAGTCAATTTAGGGGCTTTTAGGGTCCCCCAAGATGGGCTCTAGGAGGAAAGGTTGGAAATGTATAAAGCTTCATAAAATAGGGTCATATTGGTCTTGGGAGATGTGAAGATAAATTTTTAGAATTAACTAATACAACTCTAATTGAATGTTTTTTTTGGAGGAAAATCTTAGATAAAACCTTAGAACTATGGATTACTTGTGTATGGTGAGCAATGTTTGGTTACTCCTTCATATTCCATATTATAGTTAGAGGAGGATGGCTTACATTCATCTTTAAATCTAAAACTAATGGTTGGAAATATTTGGGTTAAGTGATGGTTTTGGGGATCATTTCCATTATCTTTAAAAAAGTGGACTTTGGGGTTTGATATTTGCTCAATGAGATCCTTGATTCTTCCAATATGGGTTAAGTTACCAGGTTTACCTTTAGATTTTTGGTCAATAGAGGTTTGTAAAGCTATATGAGATAGTATGGGGACCTTCTTAAAGGCAAATGATAGTTTCATTAGGCATCCCTCAGGCCAATGGCCATAATTTTGATGGATTTAGATCTAAAAGAGAGGTTAGATGAATGAATAGAGTTGGAGTATGGATGTTGGAAGCATATTCAATCTCTAAACTATGTTGGAATTCCATTCAAGTGTGATATACGTCACCATTATGTTCATTTAGTTTAAAATTAAAACTTGCTTTTCTACCACAAAGAGTGAAAGAAGAGGCCATATGTAGTCAATAAGAGGGTGAATTTGATACTCCAACACCAAATAGTGGAAATTAGATTGAGGGGGTGAATATGGATGATTATTCAAAGAAGTGGGGGATTCTCAAAATATGATGAATATTACAGTCCCTAAAGAATCACAACCTATGAGATTTATAGGAGTGGAAGAATATTTGATGATGCATGTTGATTAGGCATTTCTAGAAGAGATGAATTTATCAAAAGACACTTATACTCAGGATGTGATAATGTTGGATCCCACCATCTTATAACTTTAAAACTTTCCAAGCAAGGTTAGGGAGCATACTTTCAATTCAACATAGGTAAAGGCTGATCACTTCAAATTTCAGCAACATAATATCCTAAATTAGGGAGTTGTAATGAAGGAGGTAAATAAGTTAGTGAAAGAAAAAAGGTTGATCATGGTCTAGTCCAAGAATTACATGATGCTTATAAAATTAAAAGAGTCTTTATATAAATTAGAATTTATATTATTCAACTACTAATATCAAGTGGATTTGGTGGACACAAAGAAGAGATTCTAGAATACATTGAAGATCCACTAACTGTATTTGAACAACCTAGATATCCCTTGAGATCCAGGATGGAAAACAAGGTGGTGGAGAATGGTGGCATTGAAGGAGGCCTTAATCAAACCATGGTCAAAGAGGGGTCTCATCTAATAAGGGGAAGGATTTCCCATTTTTATCATGCACAAAATAAAGAGATGAGAGAAATATTTCAAGGGAAACAAAAAATTTAATAGGGGCCCTTAGAGTGGGGCAAACCCCTGAGCTTTTAACCCAATGATTATTATGTCCCTAAATATTAGAGTTTGGGTAATCCCTTAAAAATGTTGGCCATTAAAAGGTTAGTGTACTCTCATAACCTTGACATGGTGATGATCTAGGAGACTAAGGGGGAAGGGAAAAGGGTCATTGGGGAGTTATCTAAAATATTGAATGAGTTAGAATTTATCGTTATTGATTTTGATGGTCACTCTAGGGGGTTGATCTTAGGATGGCATAATTATCCTATGAGGTTGGTTAGTTCAGTTGTGTTGGATTCAGGGATTGGTGTTGAACTCTTATAAATGGAATTAGGGAAAAACTTTTGTGTGGTTAATATTTATGGTCCATATAAGGAGAGGGTGACCTTTTAGGATGATTGTTTCACTTGAGTTTTTGAGATCTGATTTTTTTTTTGTGGGGAGGATTTAAATTTTATTACTAGTAGAGTTGAAGTGTATGGGATGTATGCTAGGGTTGATCCATCAGATGATTACTTTTTTCACAAATTTGATAAATCTAGGTTGGTGGATATAGACAAAATTAAGTTGGTTCCAACATGGAGGAATATGAGAATAGGTGATGAGAGAGTGGCTAAGATATTGGATAGGTTATTGGTCTCAGAAACAATGTTGAATGGCTCTGATAGGATCAAGTCTTGGGTGGAAACTAGAAGGGATTCAGACCATCTCCCATTATACTTCATCTTTAAAAGGAAGATTTTAAACCTTCGAGTCCCTTAAAATTCAATCCCTCATTGTTTGAGGAATAATTTTTTATCACATTAGTGAAATATGAATGGACTAATTTTGATGCTTCCTCTCAAGAGTCAACTAGTCTTCAATTTCCTATAAATTTGAAACAAGTTAAGAAAACTACTGCTGGGTGGTATTTTAATAAGTTTGAGGAGGAACATGACATTATTACTATGGAACACCATATTACTCACTTTTTTTTATCATAACTATCAAAAGGATTTTGATGTGGATGTTAAATATTTGCCTAAAGGTTTGGAATAGAAGAAGAGGAAATTCTTGGCATATCCTGAATCATAATGGAGACTTAAAAGTAGAGCCTTGTGGTTGGAAAATGGTGATGAAAACACTAAATATTTTCAAAACCTTTCCAATCATAGGAAAAATAAGAATTCTATTTTGGAAATGCAAAAGGAGGATGGCTCCAAAGTTAAGACTTTCAAGGAGATTGTAAATGTAGGGGTTTCTCACTTTGAGAAGCTATATAAGGAACCTGAAAGAGTTAATACTCTAGATTTTTTAGAATATATTCTTACTTTCGTATATTGTTTAATGAATATGTCAATGAAATATTAGTGAAGGAAGTCACTAAAGAAGAACTAAAGTCCACTTTGTCATCCTTTCAAAAAGATAAAATCTCGTGGACCGATAGGTGGACATTAGAATTATTTCTTGGTTTTTTGACATTATCTCTAAGGATTTGCTTAGAGTGGTGGAGGATTATAGGAGAATGGGGAATATGTTAGGTGTATTCAACACTAATTTTATTACAATTATTACCAAATAGGACAACCTAGCTTCTTTTGATGATTTCAAGCTTTCGTTATGCAATTGCATCTATAAGATCATCACTAAAGTCATTGCCATTAGATTGAAGAGGATATTGTGTGAGATTATTTCCAATGAAAAATTTGGCTTCTTATATGGTTTTAAAATTCATGAGATTTTGGGGTGGCTTAGGAAGGGCTACATTCTGTTAAAACTAAGTAACTACTAGTTACAATTTTGAAGCTAGATTTGAAAAAGGCTTATGATAGAGCTAATTGGATCTATTTATGTTTATTGTTGATGCATATTAATTTTTGTGTTCATATGGTGAACTAGACCATGAGATTTATAACCTCTATTTCTTTAGATATATTAATAAATTGTTGTGTTTTTGGATCTTTTAGACCTTCTAGAGGATTGAGGTAGGGGTGTCCCTATCCCTATTGATTTTTTTATTGATTTCCAAAGGGAAAAGTCGTGATATTTTTGAAGCCAAGAGAATAGGAAAAATTAGAGGTATTAAGGTTTGTAGTTCCATGTTTCTTAGACACCTTCTCTTTATGGATGATATGTTTATGTACTATGTATATCTCTAAGTTAAAAAAAATTACTTGACTTGTTTTGAGTGGATACTGGGATGGATATCAATTTTTAGAAGTCTTCTATTTATTTTATTATATGGAGGTTGATTAAATAAGATGGTCACTTTAGTGTTTTCTTTTTCATCAAATTGATTTTCAAGATGGTTTTAAGTATTTGTGTTTTAACTTGAAACCAAATGACTATGGGAAAAGTGATTAGAATTGGTTGATTAATAAGGTCAAAAAGAGAATAAATGTGCAGTGTAATGGATGGCTCTCCCTAGGAGGTACACTAACTATTGTGAAATATATACTAGAAGTTATTTCAGACTATTAGATTTCATTAGCTCATATCCTGAAGGGTGTATTGGATGAGATTAGGAAGAAAATTTTTAAATTTATATGGATGGGTAGGAGGGAAAAAGATGGCATGCCCCTAGTTGAATGGTAGTCTTTAGCCAAGCCAAAGGATGTTGGTAATTAGGGCCTTAAAAACATATATTTTTTTGGGATGGCACTATCTACCAAAAGTATTTGGAGGCTTATTTCAAAGGGTGAAGGGTTGTAGAATAAAATTATTATTGAGATGTAATTTTAGCCCCTCATTGTATAAGAATGGAGAAGAAGCAATGTGAAACCTATCCTTGATGATTCCTTGTTGAAAGGTTAACGAGCATTAAGGATGGTGGGAAAGAGACAAATATGGATGAGTTCTTGGAGAAGTGGTATTTGAATAGGGAACTAAGAGTATTTAGGGCCTTACCACTAATTGTGTCCTAGGGCATTTTCTTATACTTTATTGATAGTCATATCCCTACTTTTCAATGTTCTTCCCAAATTCAAACCTTGTTTGAACACTTCAAGCACTAGCATAAGACTAAAATTTATATACAATTGTTATCAAATAGGTGAATGATGTTAGCCAAGGCATTCTTGAATTGTGTGGGGTTGGTGGTTATCATTTTCCTTAATTCTTCACAATTCATAAAGTTTTGGGAAGGGTTTAGATGAGGAACAAATAATTTTGTGGGGCTTATGGCCCCTTAAAATTTTATTGAATTTGGTGGTGGATAAAGGGGTGGGAAAGTTGTAGGTTTTTGTTGACTCAAAAATTATTACTAAGTGGTTAAATGGGGTTTATAAACTTGAAAATTTGACTCTATTATCTTTATTAGACCATATTAACAGGACGTTGCAAAAATTTTCAAATATTTCCTTTTAATACATTTTCAGGGAACTTGACACTATGAATGACTCTCTTTTTAAGGAGGGAATCATGCTTGAGGCTGATAGGTGTGTATTTTTTGAAACCATCGATGGGGATCCGAGTGCACTCTTTTTTTAACTCAAATTAATGCCAAATTACTTCTAGGCTAGTGTTTGATTGGTGTTTTGTACTATGATTGGATCATTTTAAGGGTTTTATGCCCAGGTTGGGGATCTTTCTTATTTTCCTATTTTCTAGTTCTTCCATTGTGTTTTGCATGTGGTTGATGTGGAGGGAATCTCTCAGGATTTGGTTTATTTTTGAAGGTTGTTTAGGGGAGTTTTTTCCCTTGGAATGCTCTTGGTAGCATGTGCATATGTAATTTCTTATTTCTTTTAATATGATGATACATTTTTTCCCTAAGGATATGTATGTATGTAAATTTAAATAATATATACATAAATATAATATAATATTATATTATATCTATATATATATTATTTACATTTACACATACACACACATTAAAATGGATAAGAGAAAACTCAAATCTTTGTTGAGAAACTAGATGGTCTCCCCCAAGCTTAAATTGGGCAAAACTATACTTTGATAGAGATGCTAAAGGAAACCCATGCCTAGAAAGGGATGGATACACCCTACAAGACTATACATGTTCCTTTCTTATAATTTTTGACTTGTAGATACCATGGGCCAACAATAACCAAGATGAATTCTTGGTAGTCTCACTGGGCCTCAAAATAGCACTCTCAAAAGGTTTCCAAAAAGTATAAATTGAAAGATAATCTCAACTAATTATAGCAACATTTAAGAAAGGATCCTCCTCTAACTGCAAGCTGAGCTTAATATTGAAACCCATGGTCTCTAATCCTAAAATTCAATTAAACCAAAAATTACTCATTATTTCAAAGAGGCTAATCAAAATAACATCATAGCAAATTTAGGAGTGCACTTAAAAATTTTCAATTTTATTGAAAGTAATGATATATCATATTTTAGTGGTCTCAATAATCATTTTGAAATGGAGAGCATTATTTATCTCATGCTTAGAGAGGATGATAGTCATATTAATCACTCATGATAGTTATTATAGGACTCATATGCTCGAATAGGATAGACTATACATGCAAAAATTATAGTCCCTTCTTCATTTTCTTCATGTCTAACACAACAATAAGCTCCTTCCACATAAAATTGTTTCATTCCTCTCATTGTAAACATGTCAACACCCCCTCAGCCTAGACCTTGTCCCCTAACATCATTCATAGATATATGCAACTATTTTGAAAGTGATATCATTATCAAAAGACTGATATTTCAAGATCTATTGGTTTTTAGAGTAATAGTTGATCCCCCTTTAATGAAAAATAAGTTAAGTGATAGCCTAATCATTTCTCTTACCCCAATTCTAATATCATTCAACACACTTCAATTCATCATGAGCCAGAGGTTGGGATAATAATAGACACATGAACACAAAGAACTAAAGGCAATATGGGAGCTCTACCAATTGGGTAGACATGAAAAGGAAAACTCATTGAGCTTTAGAATATGGACAATAATCAACCTAGAGAGAATTTTAAACACCAAAATAGGAACCAAGATGATAAAAAATAAAGGTGTCCCTCTGTTGGCTAGAAACCTTGCAAAGAAAAGGGGTAGAAAAAAGAAAACTGTAGGCCTTAATTTTTGGACACTAGTGGATGATTGAACATGTTGGTCACCCCCTAGGTTAATATTCAATCCAAAACATTTTATATGTCTTGAAATTGATAATGGATCAACAAATCACAAAATACAACATGCAAATAGTCTTTTATCAAGAGATTTCTTGGATTCTCACTAGGAAGGACACATAGGGTGTATTCTACTCCCACATGAATACATTCTTGGATTGTTATGTTATGACTGAAATCAAATAGAAAAAGTTAAATTGTTCAAATTGTAATTATTTTACTATTACAAACTTCATACCTTCTTCTCTCCCCCCCCTCAACATTTCCTCTAGTATACACACACTCTCTCTCTTCTTGTATCAAAAGTGTAAATGTATTAAGATATTAATATATTTAGCATGGGTGAGGGCCCCAATATAACCCTCTTTAACATATCAAATAATAATAATATTTCATATATATTATAATACTAATATATTATAATATTAGTTATTATTCATTATATATAATATATGATAACTTTATATATTATATATTATAGTATATTAATATATTAAATATACTACTTTATTTTATATATATAATACGTTAAATCACCATAACGCTTGGAGAGAGTATGCAAAGATTGATGGGGAATCAAACCCATGTCTATCAGATTATCTGAAATTGGTAGTAGTTATGGTCCTAATGGTACTTTTGTCTCTCCTTAATTCACTAGATTAAGAGAAATGAGCGCTATTCTTATAAATATAATGGTTTTTTAAGTGTTACTTAGAAATATAATGGAAAAGGTTTGGAAATATATGTATCTATATCTATTTATATATGAAATATTGCATTGGTCAAGTGGATTATATAAGAGGTGTATTTCGTTAAGGAAACCTTTCCATTCTTTTGCCTATTTGGTTTTTTAACATCGCCTAATTTGGTTGTATATAGATAAAGTAGACATACGTGACATGCAACTAAAATTTTCACATGTATCTTTTTGAGATTCTTTGAGTCTATTGTTTTAACCCTAAAATTTGATTTGGTTGGTGTCCAAGGGTACCATAGAGTTAATAATATAGAAATGAATAATCATAAGGGTGATAAACAAATATATAACGTGCCAATTAAGTTACAAACTTAGATAAATAATATTCTAAATTTAAAATATTAAGATATGCCAAAAATAGAAACTACAACTATTTATTGATATTATAAAAAATTTAAAACAAGATTAATTAGTTAGTTCATTATGCATGTGTAGATCTAGGCTAAAATAGATTGTAAGTGGACTGGATCAGGATTCTAGAATAGTTGTCAAATTCTAGGATTTTATATTTTGTGGCTTCAGATGCTTGCATCTAATTTGGATGGTTGCATTGATGTTGGTGTCTAAGTTGGATGTAGGTGTACAATAATGAGTAATGATTAGATTTTCATGTGACCACCTAGATCATTATAGGTTTTTTGTCACCTTTATTCTAGTATATATATATATATATATATACACTAGAATAAAGGTGACAATATATATATATATATATATATATATATATATATATATATATATCATATGCACATATTATTACTTTTTGTCAAATGATCAAACCCTAGCTTACTCACCCTTGGAGTGACTATGGTAAAAATGGTTTAGTGGACACATGGTGTTGAGCTTCCCCAAGGATCCCTCTATTAATGGGTGGTGCCTGCATATAAAATACTCTGAAAAGGGCCTCAGACTTATTTAGTTCTCCCTAATGTGTTGGCTTGTGTGTGCATAAGGATGAAATGTATGATAAGCAAATACATAGAGTGACCTAGCTTGTAATTTGGAAAATATGACTTTTGGGATGCTCCTTCAGTACATAAGACCTACAAGGATATTGATCCTATGCTTGATATGGAAATAGGGATGAATAGGTTGGTTTTCTCACTTGAATACTTGATTGAGTGCTTCTTTGTAAGTTTCCTTTTGAGTTCATGATATTTGATAAGTCTTTTTTAGGTGAGGAATGAATTAGGATTGATCTTGTATATATACCAATCCCTTTTGAAAATATCTTGAAATAAAACACTTAGGTTGACCTTTAGGATAAATTTCATTTTCAAGTTATATGGCTTTTGGGGACTATTGTAGCCAAATATTTCACCCTAGGAGAGTGTGTTCAAGCCTCTTCCATATTTTTACATCATGGGATTACTTCTAGGCCTATGGGTTCCCTATAATAGATTTAAACCTCTAGGTTAAAGGGGTAACTCCCTTGATTTATCTCTTAAGCTCACACACTACACTAGACTAATCACTTGGGGGTGAAAAGGGAAGAAGGTAAAAGAAAGTAACCTATGCTAGTGAGGTGATACACCAAGGATAAGTATACACAACAGACTTGCATCTGCACTAAGAAGGAAAACTACCAAAACTTACCTCAACTCTATGTCCTTCTAACATAAGTATTTCTCATAGAGGCAACTTGTTATGTATAACCAGAGGTGGGTGAAAATAAGGTATGATATTAGACACTACTAGTCCCTCTCACACTTCAAGACACACTTAACAAACACATACACTTTATGAGAACTATTAAAAGAGATATCACTTACACAAAACATGCAAGAGTCAAATGAAAGTAAGGAGAAGACATTCATCACTTAACATCCAAGAAAAATACTTGTCACACTTAGGTAAGAGATTATAGAGATCAAATAAACTTAAAAATCTTTTTCAAAGGCACAATAAGGTGCTAAACTAGTAGGGATTTACCATACTAGGTGTGTACTAGATACAAATGCCAAAATAGCTTACATAAATAGAGCATAGGAGAGGAGAGAGAAGAATATAAGTGGAAGGGACACAATGCCAAGTGTAAAAATATGAGAACCAATTATAATTCAAGAGAATGAAGTGGAGGATAGGTCAATAAGTGATCTTAGACAAGTGTCCATCATAAATGCATCATTCTCCTTCAAATTGGTGTAGAGACTTTTCATTTTCTTCATTGAAACTGCTCCTTGGTGATGAGTCCACTTGACTGTCTAAAATTGGCATAGGGATATTTGACACATTTTCACTATCATGAGAAGGTGACAATAATATTATAGTAGCCTTCATACACTCCTCAAATGATGTTCTCTTATGCACCACTTATCATTCATTGTCTATTAACCACTCGTTAACGTTCTAGGCCTCACTCCTCACACTTGTCATCAAAATTAATTGCAGTTGCTCAAGGAAATCCATGGAAGAGGTGTTAGATACATGTTAAAGACAATTTTGTTTTTTGGTCTATCAAATAGACCTCCAAATATTCAATGTAACACTTTTCACTTTCAAACTTAGGCAGTCATGTTCATTCTCATTATCTTGTTTAGGACTGCCTATAGTGATCAACTCAAAAAAGAGCCTTTAATGCACAAATGAGGTGAGATATGAGTTTGAGTTATAATAAGTCTCTATAGACATCTCATAATGATTTTCATCCATCAATCCCCTTTTACACCTGTAGAATGCATCAAATCTTGTAAGAAACACCATATTAGGTTTTTCCATACAAAAGATAATATGGATCAAATGAGTGTCAAGGAGCTAGGAGAGTGATATACATGTTACAAATGATTTCAAGGCCAATTTACCCCTTTTGAATGCATATCCTTTCATATCTTCTCCATCGAGTCTGCATAAGGGTTTTAGGTCTCTTGGCCTATTAACAATGGTTTATAAAAACCATATGCTAAAAATACAAACCAATTACACTAAGGACAAGCTAAGGACACCCCTCAATTATTCTTATCTTTTTGAGTCACCATGCAATCCCTCTATAATGATATGAGCACATAAAGTTGTTCTCTCAAGCTCTTTTATGCATTCTGAGTACCCCAAAGAGAGGATTAGGTTAAAATGACAATTTTATAATTATTAATTATAAACCATTGATTTTATTTGGTCCTATATTCTCCCATAAATGTTATCTCATGTATTATAAAGGTACTATATTCATAGAAGTTAAGTTAAGCGTCATTAGGGTTCATATCTAGTTTTAGGCCTAATCAAATTGTACTATATATTTATGTGTATATGACAACCTATAGGTTTACAATGGATTTAGAGGATTATTTATGATTATTCACCTTAAAACAAACCTTTCACATCATTATGTAGTCACTAAGACATTGTCATCTCATAATCTTATCACTCACCTATAGGTCTGCAAGTTATGTTGCTACTAGAGTGATATCTGTCTGAGACAGAACAAAAAGTATATCCATTATTGGTACAATAAAATAGATTTAAATTAATATTATCTTAGGTTATGGTAATTTTATGAACCAAATCTCAAGTTATAATTATGTTTCTAGGACTCTCAATACCTCAAATCCTCTAGGCTAGCTTCTAGGTTTGCAGATTGTGCACAAGGTTTAGGTAGATTGAGTATGGGGATATAACCAAATTTTTTATTTTTGATAATCACATAAAATTTGATGTCATAAAATATGATAATTTATTCAATATAATTTTCCACCTTATACCCCTAACAACCTTCAAAACTAGCCTCTTACATGAGCTAAAACTAGTCTGCAAACTGTTTTGATGGTGTCACCTGTAGGTGGCAATTAGGAAGGTCAATGGGATCCTATAAGTGTTTATCAATGTTTTATAATTGTGTTAAATTATATTTATTCCCTATAATATCATTTTTCTCATATCATTCCATACCTTTATCCATCAACTAATTAGCATCCTTCCTTGCTTAGGTTAGTCTACAGTATGAGAGTCCAAACTATAGGTGTATATTTTTAGGGAATGTGGAATTCCTGTAGGTGTACATTTATGATTTAACATTGTGTTTTCACACCTCCATATTCTCCTTAGTTCATTGAGTACCATTCCACACTTTAATGTATTCACCTCTATCTGTAGTCCATACTCTCATCTCTACACTGTCAATGCACTAGAATTTTGCAAACTCTAGGTTCACTTAGGCTCAAATGAGACTGTAGTTCACTGAATGTCTACAGTGAAAACCTGCCTAAATTTAAATTCAATCAACTCTCATTACCTCTTGATCAAACAACTTCTTATCATGTTAATAAGTGACTTCTAGTCTTAGGCTACCATGATAGAGCATTAAGGCTCACACAAACCTCAATAGATTTCCACCAAAAAAGACATTATATCAGGAAGAAACCTTATTTGGAGAAAATAAGGTAAACATTCCCATTTTTCATCTTACTCAATCTTGCACCATGGACATTGCTTGAATACCTTCTATGCCTTAGGTATTGGATGGTCCCTCATTCTCAGTACATGCTTATATATGATTGTAGGTGACTGTATATGTTGGAACTCTGATCAGTCTTTGATCATGTCATAATGAACTCACTTAAAACAAATTTAAATTCCTTCAATGGTAAATATAGAAAATCCATGCTATTCAAGAAGTGGAAACAACATATTAGCATTGAACCTAATCTACTTACAGATATATGAACTCTGTAACCCTAGAAACCCTATTCTGCAAACTATAATATGTTCACCCTTAGCACAAAGAGATGATCCTGTCTGCCACTTCATTTTTCACACATGCAAACTATATTGAAACCAACATGAATGGAATGAACCATCTCTATAAAAACACATATAACACTTACAAGCATCATATCATGTAAACAAATGAGAAAACCTATAGGTATTGGGAATGTGAAAGCAATTTTGAATCACTATCATTCTTAGAGATGGTTCATGAAGCATAGACCACCAATATAAAAACCATGTCTTTGTAATAAAATTCCATTAAGATTACCTTCATCCACAAAAATCATTCAGCTCAACTTTAACCCTTTTGTTCGTACTAGCTACAAACTGGTTGACTTGTTTAACCTACCAAAGGGAGTGATGAGGGAGACAAACTAGTTTTCACCAATTTTGGGAATATAAAAGTAATATGAACATGAATATGAATTGTGGTGATTTGAATGGATACTAATAAAGCTTCCACACATGCCATAATTGTTGTATAGTTGGTACAATAACTGAAACTCCCACTTTTTCAATTAATTTTCTTGCTTTCAACATTTAAACCTCCAAAATTCAATTTCAAAACTAAAAACTGATACCTTTCTAACATGTGAGAGGTTCATTTACACTTGACATACTTGTCTTCTTATGAAAATTGTATAACTTATGAGAATGACCCAAAAGGTGGCCAAGTATAACATAAGGACAATTTAACAAGTATGACAAAGATAAAGACATATTATTTTACCCTGTTAATAACCATGGTGGATGTTTTCCAACCTAGGAGACCTCATGACAAGTTTGAACTTGTAGGTGAGTTGACTAATTTTACTTGGGGGTCAAATTAGTCAACATTTTTATAATTTCCTAGGGGTAACAAGTCTATTATGCCAAAGACTAGTTGCCTTCTCCTATCCTTGGGCAATGGAATCACTTATACACCATATTTGATATAGAGAAATCTCTGACCAAACACCAAACTAGACCAAATAGAAAATGGGAAACAAACACAAGACAAGACATTGGTACTAGGTGAATAATGGATGAACAATAATATTTAATAAAACACTTATTTATTTTATATAAAGGTAAGCATTTAAAGCTTATGGGAAGAAAAATTTGGCTATAAAACCAACCAACAAGTGAAACCAACCCATAACAAAAACATAAACTAGCTAAAAACATATTTGGACCATAATATAATCCAAAAAACTCCCCCTTGATCCAAAGGCATATAAAATATTTCGAGCAATGACTCTGAAGTCATTAGAGGAACTCTGTCACAACTATAAGTGGTGCATTGTACCTCTAGCATGGACCAAAACCTAATGTCGCTCAATAAATAAGTCCACCCCTGCAAGTTTGGAAAAAAATGGGCAATGAACATGATCAAATTTTTCTCATCCCCATTGATAATCATACCGTACTACAACAAAACACAATCAAGCATGTCCAACTACATCGATCTACATAAGGTCCCACACAAGAACCCATCCAAGTGATAATATCGTATTGTGTATACCACATCTCCCTGATGTCCAACAAATGTTGATGACCTTTGATAACATTGAAGGTGCTAACAACCCCTGTCAACTCATACTATCATTAATGACTGATCAAAGACCAATAAATGTAATATCTTCTCCCCTATCGGGTGAGAGGTGAGAAGCTATGCATCAAAAAAAACAAAATTAAACAATCCTATCTACTCCATGACATGAAATCAGGTATAGAAATCCAAAAATAGAACTAAAATCAAGAACATAAGCCAAAAAACTGCTACTACAATAAATTCTAGTCTTGAGCCTAGTAGCTCACATAAGATGGGTGAATTAGTAAGCACTCAAAAGATAGTGTCAGGTCCATCGAGACCATAAAACTTAGCCATATAGAATGCCTTATGATCAGAGGATGTGTCAAAATAACCATAATAACTAGAATATATGATGCTATAATGATCCACATAATTTGCTTCAGCTTTCTTTTTATGTGAAGAATGAGGTTGTCATGAAGGACATACATCTGCAAGATGTCCAATTCCATCACATTTGAAACATGTGGGATCTTTATTGTGTCTGTGAGATCTAGAATATTTTGAATCACTAGAAGAACTACAGAAGTGAGAAGAATGCTTATGATGATGTTTGTGTTTGGAAGACTTTGGAGAGTGTTGATGTGAATGTTGTGGAGATCATCAAGGTGTTTCAAAGAATGTTTTTTAAACTATCACTATACATGGTGATGATTTATGTGTTGGGACTTGTTGTTTACATAGTGAGAGTCTTTAATGGGCATACTTTTCTTCTTTATAAATTGTCTCTCATGATGAGTCAATAACTCATAAATGGTGTCAAATGTGGCATCATTAAGTTTATCACTAAGTTGTAGCATTTCAACAAAATTTTCATATGTAGAACTAAGGCCATTCAATATGATGAAAATCAACATATCATCATCAATTTTACCCCTCATGGTGTGATACTCTTGTTTTAATGTTTTCATGTGTGAAAGATATTCATAGACATCTTCATTATCTACCAGTTTATTATTCAAAGGTTGCATAAGAAGGTCAATCATTTTGTATGTAGGTTGTTTTTCATACAAATCTTTTAATTCTTTCCATGCTTTAGTTTTAACTACCTCAATATGAATGATAACATATTTAGTGATAGATGATTTCAAGAGGGTGAGTACATGCTTATCATGTTTTTGATATTCAACCAATTATGTTGCTTTAGTTGGTGGCGTGGTCTCTTTCTCAGTGATTTCCCACAAAACATTAAATATGAGGGTGTCATTTTTCTGGTTTCATATATGAGACTAACAATTTTAGCCATGAAGCTATAAAAAAAAAGGAAGGTTATTTGAGGTTTTACCTTTACCTTCAAAAATAACTTCCATTACAAAGATTCTTGGAAAAAGGATACATCGTATATCACCTTTACAAATCCAAATAATTGACTAAAATATAAATATACCCAATGAGTTTTGAAACTCAAACCTCTCCTTGTTATCAAGATTAACAAAATTACTATAACCAACTTGCCTTTCAACAAAGTTGAATACAACAAGGCAAGATATTTTATATGACCTTGATTTTGATGGAAGAGAGAGAATTAAAAAAATTACTTTCACTGTAATTTTTACTAGCATGAAAAAAATGGCACTTTGTACTTTGGCAGAGCCCATAAATAATATAAAGACTATAAAAAAAGTAAACCCTACTATTTAATTTAATGTGTCATGCTTTGGCTTATGACACCTAAAGAGAATGATGCATCTTATACATAAAATGTAGTGCATTGTAATTTAGGTTGATCTGATATGTCACGTTGTTTCCTTTTGAGTCACCCTTATTTAATTTTTCATGAATGTCCTTAAGCAAGAGCCAACTTATCATTTTCTCTTTATTGGTCATATCTTTGTTTATTAAGTCGACTCTTTATTTTTAAAATTTTACCCACCTATCGTCTTTTGTGTCAGAAGTTTCTAAAGAATTGAACCTTTGAACTTGAACCTACTACTTGAACCTCATATCAAAGTTCAAGAGTTCAATGGTTCAATAGATTTAATCATTCAATGTTTCTCAAAGCGTACTGTTTGTCCCTTTGTAGTTTTCAATTATGTCTTTGAACCTTCTAGTTGAACTTGAACCCTTTTTGAAAGTTCAAGAGTTCAACGGTTCAATATTTCAATACCCGATGTTTTGTAAAGAGTCATCTTCACTCAGTTCCCTTGTATAAATTAATGTATCGTTGAACCTACCACTTCAACCTCATACTGGAGTTCAACAGTTCAATGGTTCACTTTTTCAAAATTCAATGTTTCTTGAAAGTCATGTGACTATTGGTCGGCCTGTGTAGTTCAACTCGTATCTTTGAACCTCAAAATTGAACCACATTCCAAAATTTCAATGGTTCAATGACTATACTCTCATCTCGCCTCGAGGCTTTCTCTAAGTTAAAATTAGCAAGAAATTTGGAGTAAAATATATCTGAAACTCATTGTAAAGTGAAAAGTTTTAAATTTTTATGAGGTTATAGATAATCATTACTCATCAAAATCATGCATAAAATATGCTTACCATTAATGCATATGTCAGAGTTCACGTCTTATCAAGCATTTTTATCACGTATTGTTTTGGTTTAATTATTCACCTTGGTTAATATCTGTATCAAGAGAAAATAAGTCAAATTTAGCAAACATACTGGGTGATACAAAGGAGAACAATGCAGGTGATATAAGATTTTTGTTACTCAAATTCATAGTGATTTCAGATAAATTTAAGGTGATTTATTTTCTTACTATAAGTTATTTCCATTACTTGGTCCAAAAGAAGAATCCTTTTGAGTTTATGGCATTGTTTAAGAAGTTTAAAACATTTTTTATTCATTATAGCCTCCAACCTGTAGCCATGAAATCTACATGTCTTGGTTACGAGCATGGTTCTGGTCTCATCTATTCTCTTCTTGAAATTTGGGACACCTCTCTGGTTCAATATGACTTAGAAAATTTTAAGGAAAGGGCTAGAAATCTTGTGCCAAATCCTATGATGTAAAAGATAGTAGAAAGTGGTTTGGTCAAAGTTGCGACCTTTCCCATGGTTGTATAGTGCCCTGAATTAGTTTTAGAATGCATGAATAGATATGAACCTCAAAATAGGTGCATCAAAACTGTAGATGGTAATATTTTACTTCATATCAATAGACAAGCCCTAATGTCTGTGATGAGAATTCCACCCAAGGAACCATAATCTGACCTCAATATTACCTCTTTCTATGGTTATTTTTCATTGAAGAAAGCAATTTACAAGAGTGTGATCGCAAGGAATTGGTTATTGAAGTTCCAAAAAGGGGTTTCAAGACTACCCAGACCATTGACAAGAAATAACATGATTCCACAAGTATAAGATATTGTGGTGTTGCTACATAGGCTAAAGGGCAATGCTCAGGCATATTATTGGGAAGACTAGATGTACTTTTGCATATAGGTAATCCTCCAAGGAGAGCAATATGTAGACTAGGCAGAAATTGCAGCTGAATGTTTGCATCTGGGTCTAAGTAATTATTTGGGGAATAAAGATTTTTACATGTCATCATACCTCTTCTATTGCCTGGCATCTATAAGACAATGTGTAGAGCTGCCTCATGCGCCCTTGGTTGAGGACATCAAAATTTATGATTATTATTCACAATTATAAATGCATAATTATTATGAAAATTACAGGAGGATTAATGATGTTTTTACTGGAAAAATGACTTATGAATTAGCAAACAACATCAATAAGAGGATGTCTGATGAAGCTATGCAGCTGATCAAGATTTATGGTAGTTTCTTTATTCAATTTTCTAAGTTCACTTATATCAGAGTTGGGGGTTTTTACGGTGAACCTTTGAGGTTACCCAGGTATGTTTTTGACCATTTTGTGTTGATAGAAGTCTGCATACAATTATCACATGTGGATAAAAAATTCTCAATGAAAAAGAAACCTAGTATATCTTTTCCCATTGAACTTGGATGTTATTCATGTCAATCAGTATCTGATGCTTTAAATTTGGAAGTGGATTTTAAAAAATTCAATTTTTAGTGCTTCACATCTAGATCCCACTTTGACAGCAAAGGCTTTGCTAGGAATAACTTAGATCTTGGAATAGGGTTTTCACATATTCCTCAATTAGAGGATTATTGGGATGATTATTCAGATGAATTTGAGGTCAGAAGAAGAGCGTGGTCCAGGTTCCCCCTAGGACAAATAATTACCCTTAATTTAAATATGGACATTTCTAGAATTTTTGATAATGAAGAACAGGTGACTGATCCACAATTAGAATAGATAAAACAATCACCTATTCCAAAAATTGACTGAGATAAAAATGAAGAAGATAGGATTGAGGTTAAGACCCTCCCGGTGATAAGGAGAACTAAGAAATGGTTGAAGGAACAAAAACTAGGGAGAGCTCAAAATAAATTTCCCCAATAATGTACATCAATAATTGAATCACCAGTCCTAATAAGATCCTCTAACCAGCTTATTGTTATTTATGATGTAGGTACTTCCAAGTTAAAAATTGGAAGGGATCATGTCATCAAAGAATCCAAGAAGGCCCTTATAACTGTTCTACCTCCTTGTGCCACCAGATCAAGAATGAAAAGCAAGAGAAAGAGTCAGATTCCTAAAAAAGTGGTTGTGGATTTAAATTTTGAAGAGGATTCAGAAGAAGCAATAGGTGATAAAGAATCTAATTCACCAATGGTAGAATAGGTTAGTGCAAAACAACAAACAGAGATTGCTTTTGATTCTGCTAACCTGATGATTATTTCAAATATGCCTTCTGATCAATCAAATTTTGATAAAGAAGTCCCGACCTCTGCACCCAAGTGGCTGGAAAGCTTAATCAACAACAAGAGAAAAATAGTATCATTTTATTTGTCATTGGAAAACATGGTGAGTAAATGTTTAGGAAAAACTCCTAAATCTAAGAAATTAAAAACAACATCTAGGGTAGATGTCGACCCTAACATAAGGAATTGGGGTGTAAAAATAGCCTAGCCAAGAACTAATGAGGAAGTTCAAGATCCTATAGTTCAATATTTTACAATTGAAAAGATAGATCTTGGGACTACATCACGTGTCACAGATGTACATCACCTTGAAGCATCTACCAAAAGGATAGTCAGCCAAACCTGGAAGGATGAAAAATATAAAAGGTTGTTGAAGCAAACCTTGCAGTCAATAACAGAGTACATCAATGCCATTCATAATCTATATCCATAACCTATTGCCCAATTACCCCTATCTTTCGATCCAAAATTGCTTATCTATCAAAATATGTTGGATCGGATACATAAAAGCAAAATGCTCACCAGGGTATTTGATGATTGGTTAGATGGCATCATCAAGAAAGGTGCAGAATACATTCATAAACTAAAGAATGCATATGATTTAACCACAATTACTATTGAATATTTGAAGACACAAAATGCTTTATGGATAAAAGATGAAGGCAAATGGATGAGTGTTATGAACCATATTGATGAGGTACAAAAGTATGAAATAACAAAGTTTTTGTCAGAAAAGAATTTGACAGGTCTAGATGAAGATATATTGTATGTAAGTAAGAAAAATATTGAATGCAAGTATTCAATATCCCGACAAGGATGAATTGAAATCACAAAAATGATTAAAGAAATAATTGAATTCACTCAATCATTACAACATGATCTATAGAGTATTGATTCAATCCTATGATGATGGAAAACCAGAAAAAGACATCAACACTATGATTCAATCCTTCAAAGAAAATATTAGCATCGTTAAAGAAAGTAACAACATATTAACCAAAATTTCTCTTAGATTTCAAAGGTAGAGCCACTTCTTTGTCACTGCATAGACACACTCCCAAAGCACATGAAAACGATGGGGAAAATTTAGAGGGAAGAAAATATCTAGAAGGCTAGGATAAAGCACATCAGTATTTCCAATCTTTCAAAAATCCAGGAGTTTGTTACAGCATTTCAAGAGTGGAAAGCTCAATGTGCCTACCCAATCATACACAACAAATTTGGAGATTCTAATCTGTCACTTCAGCCTTGATCTTACTTACACAGTTTCTTTTATTCAATTATTCAATTGGTTTTCTATTTAAAACTTGATCTTTATTTAAATTTGTAAAAACTAAATCCCTTATGGGTCAAAGTTACTATAACTCTGGTTAAGTTTAAAAAATTGGTTAATTAGGGCTGCTCTCTCTCTCTCTCTCTCTCTCTCTCTATATATATATATATATATATATATATATATATATATATATATATATATATATATATATATATATATATATTCAGTTGTTAAAAAGAGGTGGGGGAAATAGTGAAGAAAAGAGAGTTAAGAAATTTTAGAACTGAACTACTGTTATTTACAATATATATGATATTTGTCTGGAATATTTTTCATCTGTGAATGAAAAGGAGAATTAATTATTGCATACTTGGATCTGTGCATTTGAGTATTTGAAATTGGGTTTTTTGTGTGAAATCTTCTTTCATATGGTAATTACTCTTTCACTAGACAATTCATTATATGTGTTTTATCATTTATTGGTTCAACAATATATATATATATATATATATATATATTCCTTATCTAAAAATGTTTTATTTTAACTCTATACCCTTCTTCTTTCAAGAACAAATAAAATAAACAAAAAATGGGTGAACCATTGAGAATAGTTCCCCTCTGAATTAAGGTACAACTCCCTTTAATATTTTCAATGAATCCAAATTACTTTAAACATCATGATGCACTTTTAACTAGAAAGTGCTTAAAGGCTAACTAACATCCATACATAATCATGCTATGAATGCAATATCCTTTTCTATAATAGCAGTGAGTAATAGAATACACAAATTCTATCTTAAATAAAAATATAATAGATAAACATATATATATATATATATATATATATATATATATATATATATATATATATATATATATATATATATGTATGTATGTATACACACACACACACACACACACACACACACACACACACACATATGTTTATCTATTATATTGTTATTGAAGATAGAGTTTGTGTATTCTATTACTCACTGTTATTATAGAAAAGGATATTGCATTCATATCATGATTATGTATGGATGTTAGTTAGCCTTTAAGCACTTTCTAGTTAAAAGTGCATCATGATGTTTAGAGTAATTTGGATTCATTGAAAATCTTAAAGGGAGTTGTACCTTAATTCAGAGGGGAACTATTCTCAATGGTTCACCCATTTTTTGTTTAAATTATTTGTTCTTGAAAGAAGAAGGGTATAGAGTCAAAATAAAACATTTTTAGATAAGGAAAAATCTATTAGCCAACACACGCAAAGGTGATTATATCATCCATGGTTAGGGATTTTGTGGTCTAGTATCTCTACTACGAATTGACCCAAAACAAGAAGATTTTTTGAGGTGTCATACCTTCTATAGTTACAAATAATTAATGGACGATAATATTCTTATAATATTTATGCCATACTAGATCAATTTTGATTTATATGTCTTTCTCCACATTAACAAACCCTATTTATTCACATTTCATCCTTTGCAACACCTGGATGTTCTTCTACTAGAGCATGCCCACCATCTGCTATATAATAGTTAATTTCTTTGTATGTTGTTGTACAAGTGTCACGATGCAATCATACCAGATTAGGCTTCTTAAGCATTATACAATAGTATGAAACTTTGTTATTTTATGCCAAGTTTGAAATGGCTACACCTTAATACAATTGTTGGTGATCATACAATTCAACAAAACATTGCTTCTTCAAGCCTCCTTGAGCAACCAATGCTCTTATACCACTGTTGGCACTAGGTGGATAATGGAGGAATAATAATATTCAATAAAATACTTATTTATTTTTGTACAAAGGTAAGCATTTAAAGATTAAAATAAGATAAATTTGGTTACAAAACTAACCAAAGGGTGAAACCAACCTATAACTAAAACATAAACTAACTAAAAACATATTTGGATCATAATATAATCCAACACAAGAAAGAAAACTCACTTGTGCTCTCATGAACATGTAGGGAAAACACAAACCAACACTTAAGCAAATTAAGTTATGTACAAACTAACCTAAAACAACTTCCTCCTCCTATATCAAAGGGGAAATTGGCACCATATCTTGCTCCATGAGATAGATAAATGTATGAGGCAAGTTTTCCTTTGTGTATTGGCTTTGATGCCTTTAGATTTCTGATGTTTTCCAATATCTTTAGCATGATATTAAATGAAACCATATAAATCACAAACATATCACTTATATAGGTTAATTATTATAGCACTTCAACAATATAAAACTTCTCATAGGAATCCTTAGCTGCAAGTTCCAATGATTCTTCAACAAGGCATGATTCCTTGATCTTCATGGTACTTTGAATGGGGTCAAATTTCTTATTATCTTAAAGCTTTTCAAAGACATTTATGTAGTCATTCCAATCCTCATAATTATCCTCCATTAGGGCATATTGTTCTATCTTCTTGTGCACTTGACCTTCAACTTTGCAAAGCTCTTCAAATTCTTCAAAAAGCTCAAACTGTTCATGCCAATCATCTTTGCTCTCTTTCTCCTCAAGAAACACAACCTCTATAAACTCATCCTCTTGACCATGTTCATGAATGCCAAAGTCATCATAGATTTCTTCATTATGTTCCTCAAGATATGGTTTTTCAATAAGAGCTTTGAATTCTTTCTCTACTATCTCATTTTCCTCTCCTTCAAGAACTATATTCTCAAGACCTTCATACTCATTGAACATTTCTTGATAAGTTTTCCACATGCCTGTATCAAAATCCCTATGGATAACTTCAACTTCATCTATATCTTCTCTTTATTGACTCAATAAGGATGCCTTATTCTTTTCCTCACTAATAGGAGTCCCTATGTTGAGCTCTTCTTCATAGATACTTGTGTTATTTTCTTGATCAGCTGTACATTGAGCTTATTCTTCTTTATTTGCCTCCTTTAAGATGGGTTCTCCTTCAAGAGGAGATGAGGTGGGAGGGTGGTGAATTGGTTCATGGTTTGGAGAGAGAGTAGGATGTGTGATGGAGGGCTCATGAATGGGCATGGGGATGGAAAGAGGCACTTGAAAGAAATCTTGGAGAGAAAAGAGGTTCTGTTGAGCTATAGACACCTCATTTTATTCATCAACCAACTTATGATTTTCATTGTCTTCTCGAAGCCCTTCCATAAATGCAACTTTATCTTCCACATTCTCAACTAAGGCTTCTTTTTCAAATCAAAACTCTTATTGAATAAACCTTAAATATGGACAAGCTGTAGGTTTTTAAAGAGAAAGCAATATGATTTGACCATACATAAAGTTTCATTTTTACCATCACCTTCTTGGTTCCAAATTGGATCTTTGAGGCTAATAGTTGTTTTTTGAGGATTGAATTGGCTCTTCATGATGACAAGGAATATGAGAGGACTAACATGAAACATAAGAAGACACTTTAGGATAGGAGGGAGAGACTTGATCTTCAAATAGATTTTAACTTTCTCCATAGCCTTCTCAAGGCTCTTCAATAGCTGCAAGTTGTCTCTCAACTTCTTGGTTTTCCCACCTTGCAAGCTTATCAAACCACCATTGTATATAACATCTCATTTCATGCAAATCTTCATTGATGACATAGTTAGCTTATTCCTCAGCCAATATCCACTTCATCAAGAATTGGATAGAGCTTCTCATCTTTTCTATGAAATGACTAGGAATCACATCAAGATCTTGATCCCATTTCTTCATCAACATTTCTAATTTTAGCATCTCAGGAAAAAGTGCTAATAAGGACTTAGATTGAGATGGAATTGGAGTAAGAGGAGGAGAGGAAAAGGATTTTTGGTATTGGCCTTGAAAATATTATATAGGAGTTTGATAGGATGGATATGGTTGTTGGGGAATAATAACTCTAATTACTTGCCTCTTGAGAGCTTGGATTTCTTCTTTGAGAACTCGTATTTTAAGAGCGTGGATCTCATTTTTAAGAACCTTAAACTTATCTCCTTAAAAACATTCTTCATAGGCTTATTCACAAGATTGTTCAACGACTTCATGAACATATGGAGGAAGAATGGGTTGACCAAAGGGTTGATAGCAACTTTGATAGGGTTGTGTGTAGTAAGAACTCTCAACATATCCATCCATATCAGATTCATTAGTCAAATGAAAAAAAAAAATTGATTAAAATATTTTACAATAGGTACCTAGGTTGATCAAACCAAATGATTACATTTGGAGTCACCATAAGTGTTTGTTTCAATGCTTCCAAAATATGATAAGAGAAAGAACACACCAAAAATCCTTCCACACTTTTAGACCTTGGTCCCATTGGGCATATCAAAACTATTGTAGCCAAATATTGCACCCTAGGAGAGGGTGTTGAAGCCTCTCCTATATTTGGACAACATGGAATGACATATAGGCCTATGGGTTGCTTATAACAAGTTTAAAACTATGATAACAAATTAAAATACAAGAGAATTAAGTGGAGGATAGGTCAAGAAGTAATCTTGGACTAGTGTCCATCAAAAATGCATCATTCTCAATCAAATTGGCATAGAGACTCTTCATGTTCTTCTTTGAAACTACTCCTTGGTGATGAGTCCAATTGAATATATAAAACTACCATAGGTATCTTTGACACATTTTCACTATCATGAGAATGTGACAACAAGATTTTAATAGCTTTCATATGCTCCTCAACTAATGTTCTCTCATTCACCACTTGTCATTTATTGTCTACTAACCACTCATTAGACTTATAGGCATCACTCTTGACACTTGTGATCAAAATGACTTGTAGATACTCAAATAAATCCATGGAAGAGGTATTATATACCTAATCAAAGCAATTTTGTCCTCTGGTCTATCAAATAAACCTCCAAAGATTCAATGTACCAGTTGTTACTTTCAAACATATGAAATCATGTTCATTCTCACTATCTTGTTTAGGATTGCCTATAGTAATCAACTCAATAGAGAAAATTTCATGCATAATTGAGGTGAGATACAAGTGTAGGGAGTTATAATTAGTCTCTATAGACCTCTCACAATTATTTCCATCCATCAATCCCCTTATACACCTGTGGAATACATCAAATACTATAAGAAACACCATATTAGGTCTATATGTACAGAAGATAGTACAAATAAAATGAGTGTCAAGGAGATTGGGAGAGTGATAGACATATTTCAAACACTTTCAAGGATAAATGACCCCTTTTGAATGCATATCCTTTCACTTCTTCTCTATCAGGTCTACATAAGGGTTTTAAGAGAGTTTTATGTCTCTTGGACTATTAACAATGGTTCATAAAAACCAAAAGCTAAAATTACAAGCCAATTAAATTGAGGACAAGATAAGGACCCCCCTCACTTATTAATAGCTCCTTGAGTCACCATAAAACCCTTTGTACTAATATGAGCACATAAAGTTGGTCTCTCAAGATCTTCTATGCATTTTAAGTACCTCTGAGAAAGGTTTAGGTTAAAATGACCAATTTTGGATTATTCCTTGCAAACCAGTGATTAAAATTGGTCTTATATCTCCCTAAAGTTATATCTCATGTATTATAAAGGTCATGTAGTCATAGAAGTGAAGTTTAGCATCATTAGGGTTCATATCTAGGTCTAGGTCTAATAGGCATGTATTGTGTATTTGTGTGTGTATGACCACCTATAGGTTTCCAATGGTTTTAGAGGATTTTATATGATTTTTAAACTTCAAACCAAAATTATACATCATTTTCTAGTCACTAAGACATTGTCATCTCATTCTCTTATCACTCACCTATTAGGTCTGTAAGTTATGTTGCTACTAGAGTGATCTCTGTCTGAGATAGAATAAAGAGTATCTCCCCTTTTATTAAAATAAAATAGAGGTGATGAAAGCTTATATTAGGTTATTATAATGCTCTAAACCAACTATCAAGTTATAACTATGTTTCTATAACTCTCAATACCTCAAATCATCTAGGTTAGCTTCTAGGTCTATAGACTGTGCTTAGGGTTTTGATAGACTAAGTATGGGGCTAGAACCATGTTTCTTCCTTTATAAGAATCACATAAAATTTGATGTCATAAAATTTGATAATGTATTGAATACATTTTTCTACATTATACCTTTTTCAACCTTCCAAACTAGCCTCTTACATGAGATAAAACTAGTCTGTAGACTGTTTTGATGATGTCACATGTAGGTGGAAATTAAGGAGGTCAATGGGCTCCTATAAGTGATTATCAATGTTTGGGAATTATGTTAGATTATATTGATTCCATATGAGGTCATTGGGATCATCTCATTCCATACCTCTATCCATCAACTAACTAGCATCCTTCCTTTCTTAGGTTAGTCTGCAGTATGAGAGTCCAAACTGTAGGTGTATATTTTTAGGGAATGTGGAAATCCTATAGGTGTACATTTATGCTTGAAAATTATGTTTCCACACCTCCATATTATATTGAGGCAATTGAGGACCATTCCACACTTAAATTTTTATTCACATCTGACTGCATGCTATACTCTCATCTCTACACCATCAATGCACTGTAATTTTACAAACTCTAGGTTCACTTTGGCTCCAATGGGACTATAGTTCACTGAATGGCTATAGTGAAAACTTTCCTGAATTGAAAATAACTCAACCCTCATTCCATCTTGATCAAAAAAATTCTTCTCATGTTAAGAAGTGACTTCTAGGCTTAGGCTACCATGATAGAGCATTAAGGTTCACACAAACCTCACTAGATTTCCACCATAAAAAGACATTATATCAAGCAGAAACCTTACTCAGAGAAAATAAGGTAAATGTTCCCATTTTACATCTTCCTCAATATTTCACCATGGACATTGCTTGAAATAGTCTAGGATCAACACTATGACCCTATATGACTTGAGAAACTCATTCAAGTCATGGAATTGAATAACTCTAATGCCTTAGGTTTTATATGGTCTTTCATTCTTTGTACATGCTTAAATATGACTGTAGGTGACTGTGTATGTTGAAACTTTGACCAGTATTTGATTATGTCTTGAGAAACTCACTTCAAATAACTTCCAAGTCCTTCAATGGCAAATATGGATAATCCATGCTATGCAAGAAGTGAAAACAACATATTAACATTGAACTTAGTCTACTTACTAGATATGAACTCTATAACCATGGAAACCATATTCTGCAGACTATAATATGTTTGATCTTAGGACAAGGAGATGATCTTGTCTACTAATTGATGTTTCACATGTGAAAACTATATTGAAACCAACATGAAGGGAATGAACTAGATTTTTAAAAACACGTACAACACTTAGAATCATCAAATCATACAAATAGATGAGAAAACCTATAGGTGTTGGGAATGTGAAGGTAGTTTTGAGTCACTATCATTTTTAAATATGGTTCATGAAGCATAAAACACCAATAATAAAACCATTGGCATGTAATGGAAGTCCATGAATATTACCTTCATCCACCAAAAGCATTCATCTCAAATCTACCCCTCCTATCTCTACCAGCTACAAATCAGTTGACTTATTTAACCTACAAAAGGGAGTGATGAGAGAGACAAACTATTTTTCACTAATGTAATGAATATAAAATTAATTTCAATGTGGATAGGACTTGTGGTGAGTTTCATGGATATTACTAAAGCTTCCACATGTGTCATAACTAATGTACAGTCTGTACAACAACTAAAAATCCCACTTTTTCAATTGATTTTCTTGATTCCAACATTTGAACATGCATAACTCAGTTTCAAAACTAAAAAATGACACATTTTTTTACATGTGTGAGGTTAACTTAGACTTTGACACACTTGTCTTCTTATGAAAATCATACAACTTATGAGAATGACCTAAAAGGTGGCCTAGTATGACATAAAGACAATTTAACAAGTATGACAAAGATAAATACATGTTATTTTACCCTATTAATGACCATGGTAGACATTTTCCAACCTAGGAGACCTCATGAAAAGTTTGAAATTGTAGGGAGGTTGACTAATTTGTCTAGGGGTCAAATTAGTCAACATTTTGGTGATTTCTTAGGGGTAACAAGCTTGATATGTTAAAGACCAGTTGCCTTCTTCTATCCTTAGGCAATGGAGTCACCTATACACCACATTTGACACTAAAAATCCTATGATCAGACACCAAACTATACCAAATATAAAATAAGAAATAAACACAAGACAATACAAGAAATCAAACACACTTGTGCTCTCATGAACACATAAGGAAAGCACAAACAAACAGTTAAGTAAACTAAGTTATGTAAAAACTAACTTGAATCAACTTCCTCCTCTAGGATCAAATGGTAAATTGACACCATATCTTGTTCCATGAGATAGAGGAATGCATTAGGCAAGTTGTCCTTTGAGCATTGGCTTTGATGTCTTCAACTTTTTGATGTTTGCCAATCTCTTTAGCATGATATTCTATGCAACCATAACAACCACAAACATATCACCTATGAAGTTGAATTCTTCTAACACTTAAACAATATAAAACTTCTCATGGGACTCCTCAACTATAATTTCCAATCATTCTTCAACAAGGCATGATTCCTTGATCTTCATGGTACTTTGAATGGGTTTAGATTTCTTATTATCTACAAGCTCTTCAAGATCTTCAAGGAGATTTTTATAGTCAATCCATTCATCATCATTGTCCTCCATGAGGACATCACGTTCTATCTTATTTTTCACTTGACCTTCAACTTTGAAAATCTCTTCAAGTTATTCAAAAATCTCAAACTGTTGTTTCCCATCATCTTTGCTCTCTTTCTCCTTAAGAAAACAACCTCTTCAAAATCATCCTTTTGACCATGTTCATGAATGCCATAATCACCATATATTGCTTCATGATGTTCCTTGAGACATTATTTTTCAATAGGAACTTTCATTTCTTTCTCTACTATCTCATTTTTCTATCCTTCAAAAACTAGATTCTCAAGACCTTCATACTCATTGAAAAATTCTTGATAGGTTTGCCACATGCCTTGATTAAACTCCCTATAGACAGCTATAACTTCATCTATATCTTCTGTTTATTGACTCAATAAGGATTCCTTATTTTTGTCCTCACCAATGGGAGTCCCTATGATGAGCTCTTCTTCATAGATACCTATGTTATCTTCTTGATCAGCTATACATTGAAATTGTTCTTCTTTATTTGACTCCCTTAAGATGGGTTCTCCTTCAGAAGGAGATTAGGTGGGAGGGTGGTGAAATGGTTCATGGTTTGGAGAGAGAGTAGGAGGTGTGATGGAGGCCTCATGCATAGGCATGGGGATTGAAGGAGACACTTGAAAAAAATCTTGGAGAGAAATAATGTTCTGCTGAGCTATAAACACCTCATTTTCTTCATCAATAAGCTTATTATTTTCATTATCTTCTTAAAGATCTTCCACAGATGCAACTTTATCTTCCACATTCTCAACTAAGGCTTCTTTTTTACATTAAAAATCTTTTTAGATAGACCTCCAAGATGGACAGGTTGTAGGTTTTTAAAGAGAAGGCAATGTGATTTAACCATACACAAAGTTTTCATTCTTACCATCACATTCTTGGTTCCAAGTTAGAACTTTGAGTCTACTAGAATCTTATGAGGATTGAATTGGCTATTCATGATGACAAGGAATATGAGAGGACTGACATGGAACATAAGAAGACACTTGAGAATAGGAGGGAGAGACTTGATCTTCAAATAGATTTTCACTTTCTCCATATCCTTCTTGAGGCTCTTTAACAATTGCAAGTTGCCTCTCAACTTCTTGGTTTTCCCACCTTGCAACCCTATCAACCCACCATTATATATAACATATCACTTCATACAAGTCTTCATTTATGACATAGTTAGCTTATTCCTCAACCAATCTCCACTTATTGATCAAGAATTGGATAGACCTTCTCATCTTTTCTATGAAATGACTAAGAATCACATCAAGTTCTTTATCCCATTTCTTCATCAACCTTTCTGATTTTAGCATCATTGTTATAACCCTTCAAATTTTACTTAGAATAATGTAGTAATTTTTTTATAAAGTACTTAACATTCATTGCACAAAAAAAAATTCAACAACTTATCCAATCATAACCTTAGATGATAACATTTTAAAAATTCAAATGTTGATTATAAATTAACTTTTTACAACTGTAAGGAAAGTAGATATATTAGGACTCAGCCATAACTAGTCCACTAATATAACTATTTTTTAGTATATACAAATGAAATACATTTACATTTAGTTTAGGCCTTCAAAATTAAGATAATAAATAGATACCAAGCCCTATGGAGCTTGAGTCAAACCAACTCGTGTATCTCTGAATCTCAAGTGTAGTCTCTTAATAAGTAATACTGTTGTGGAGAGAGAGAGTATCATCTGAGTGCTTTTCCACACCAACAATGGACCAAATATCCCCTTCATAATACCCTATTAGATAATGTCCCTCCCATCATAGATAGATAGATAGATAGAACAATGCAGGAATCTAGAGAATAAGCAAGTACCCAAGTGTGTATGATTTCTAAAACTAAACATGTAGTGTATCATAGAAAACTCATTCTATTGCAAGATATTGTACTGACATGTAAATCATACATACCAAAAGATAATGTCTCAATCTACACTATTTAACCACAAGATTCATACTAATTACATTCTCCTATCAATCATATCACATCACATGGTAAAGATAGGTGTATATAAAGTGTACATTTATTTTATCAATGCATGAATGAACCTTACATTATCATCTAACTCATATAGGAAATAATGCCTATAAATCATATCACCTGGGTATGATTCACATTAAATTATAGATTCCCATTTGCTACAATAAGATTCAAACAACTACACTTCATGATATCTTATAATATCATAGTCTAGTGTTCTAAGACACATCTACTAGTTTTCCACGTACATGTATACAAAATAGTCATAAATACATGGAATCATAACAATTTAATTAATCAAGTACATATAACAAAGTGAGTCATACAAACACATAAAATTATAACCTAGCATTCATTTACACTCTCATGGTTATATGTATGTATACATGATGTCCTACTAACTGTTACAAAATATATTATTTAAGTGAAACCAACATATATATTTAATCAGTCAACGTAGGTGAGAGTCTAGACATACAACTATAGTATGTACCATCTGAGCATATATATTTAAGATGAAGTATTATATGATATCTCATATTATCATAGCTCATTGTGTAAGAGCAGTCTACTCAAACATGAACAATCAATATTACACTACAATTATTAAATAAATAAGTTCAGGATTATACCATCCGAGTATACCCTATATTAAACTGCACAATAATAATCAGATGAAACTTAATCTCTAGGTACACATCATGATGCACTATTTTATTCTAAAAATGTCTAATCAAATGTTAATATTAATATTCTCACAAAATATAAACTCCACACAAGTTTTCATCTTTACATAACGTTAAAAATATGACCCTACCGATATGTTTGCATAACACTACTGAGTTACATAAATACTATTTACCTCTACTAACATTCTAAGCAAAGACATAGTATAGATTTAGATCATATAACTATATCATTCCATGATCAAGTATAAATCAAATAGAAGTATATCAAAATTTCACATAGATGTTTATCTTTGCTATTATTTACTCAATGTAAAGTGATATTCTTAAAACTATAAAACTTTAAGCACAATCATCATGTGTAAATTATATACAAGGATAAATAGTCACATCTGAAATCACTAATTGACTAAAACTCACTAATTCATCTGATACAAATTAGAGGATCTAAATAAGGTTGGGAATCAAATTGTCTCATATAATCTTATTCTTATGTTATATGATCATAATTTTTATTAACAATCGTATCAAATTGTATGAGTAAGATCCTCTATAATGTCATTTGATCAAGAATGTAATTATCTTATTTTAAAAGGTATCTCCTATGTCTCACAAGCATCAATGTAATCTAAGCCAAGAATTCAACTTAAACTAAGGAAAACATTATAACCAATGTAATGTTTGCCTACAAAAGTTAGTTTATATTTACCCTTAATTCTTTAACAAATTTAACTCCTTTCATTCTCCATTGTTTAACTAATTTGACCCATTATTTACTTGGCAGTATCATCGGTGTTTGTTTACAGAGTACCACTAATATAATGTAAAAGCTCTATATTGTTTTGATTACATATATATTTTTATATTCCAATATTATTTTCAAAAAATTTACTAATTAAATATTGTGTGAAATGACACCCAAGTTTTACTATTTCTTTTTGAACCAGGTATACAGATCATACCAACTTTGGTTACCATTCAAGGGGCAATATTAAGAAAAATATCACAATTCCCATTAAATTCTCATGATAATCAAGCTCTTTTATTTAACTTCTCACTCAGGCTATCCACAATACATAAATCCAAGGCATAATTAAAGTTCCACCGAACCTTTGATCTTGTAATTAAAGAGAAACATAAATATTTTAATTGACTCGATATTTTAACCAAAAAACTCATCATTCTAATGCATCTAATCAGCGTATCAAATTGTAAAATTAACATATCAAATTAGATACTCAATAATTTAATTATAGACAAAACATTTGAAAACATATACTCAGCATATCAATTTAATATTCAATGTTCCAATCAAGATTTTCAGTCTATATAATTAAAACATAGTCTATGTTTATGGTGTTTCTTCTTTTTAGAACATTGACATGGTATATATATAGCATATAAAATGTTGCCTGTCATTTTTAACTCTTTCTATAGAATATAAAACACAAGCTAGTATAATGAAACTTAGTCCATAAATAGTAATTGGCTATTTAAGAGGAAGATATACGTCCAAAAAAAGTGGAACGCTAACCTAAACAAAAGGGACATAGGTCTAAATTAAATGATACACATTCTTATAAAGATAACATGCAGGTTTTGGAAGACTAATACACAATCTTTTTTTCTCAATATATAATTATAATGCAAGTTATTTTAAGTATAACACAATATTGTATAAAATATAAAATGCAGTCGTCTAAAATTAATACTTAGGTTGCCAAAATTAAAATTCAAGCTTTTACAAAGTGAAACACAACCTAATTATAGGGTGATGTAGGCCAATGAAATTAATACACTTGGTTAAAAGGAATAACTATGCAGGTTATTCAATTGCTATGCTGGTTATATAGTGAGATGCTAACTATACAAATTGAATACGCAAGTTCAGAGATAAAACACAACCATTAAAAAATGAGATGTTCATTTAAATATTAGAATGCTAACCAAAGAATAAATTGATATCTTTAGAGAGGAATGCTATCCATTAAAGAGTGAGATGCATGCCAAAAATGAGACACAAGCCAATGAAAAACAACACACAAGTTTAGATATAAAAATCCACACATAAATCACCCCATTTAGCACACAAAAAAATAATTACAGAACCAACCTCCTTGATATTTACTAACGAATACACCTTTCTCTTCTTTTTTATAATCTCTCTCTTTCAAATCTCCTACCTGTTTCTTCTCCATGTCTATGTGTTTCTAATATAACAATTGAGTTTCTTTATAAAACTAAACATCTCCCCCTCATTTGCTACACCTACCTCTTTGCATGATATTTGCACTCTCACTTTTGTCTTTGTTAATCTGTAGTTATCTTACCTTCATGGTCGAAGATTAACTCACCTTTAATTTTTTTTAATCATATTAAAACATGTAAACTTTTTTTTTAAAACACTGCATCATATTTCCCCATCTTATCTCAACATAAGTTTAGGTTGACCAATTTAAATAATTATATATATTTTTCTAACTTTCATGCAATTCTATGCATGCATTTTCAAGACTAAATTTAGATTGCCATAACTCATGGTTAATACTCTAAGATACTTCAAATTCTATGAAATCAATAATAATAAGGATAATTATTTATTTTTATAATAGATATTAAGTCAATAATTTCTTTTTATTGTAAGATAACCATATCTAAACTAACTAGTATCTATATAGCAATTAAATATCTATTTTCTTGATTTATTCTAAAAAATCAAGACAATTAATATAAAATAATCTAATGCATACCAAGAACTAATCTACAAAAAATCTGATCACAAATAAGATTTCCATAGCCATGTATTATTATTTAAAACATGCTATGCATATAACCTTTCAAATCTACTATGTGTAGGGTCACTAGTAATTCCTCTGTCATCCCCTAATCATCCCATCTAGTCCATCCTCACTGATGATGCTCTCCCTCGATAATCTCTAAGGATAGGATCTATCATGCATCTACCTCCTAACAAGTAGTTAGTATGAGTCGTCATATATCAACTAATGATGCAAAACTAATAAATACATATCCATAATATACACAATAATAAAATATAACTATCACATCATGTATACTAATCAACAATAACATTGTCCCATTATAGTATATGTCAAAAAACTCAAACCAAAGCAATAATAATCAGATAATAACTACACTAATCGAGGGATTCAAAGGTTATAAATCATAGGGTGAAATAAAGATGTGATGTCCTTTCCCCCTAAAATTGGTCATCATCTTGATGACACTTATTTAGTCCATAGCTCTTAAAAACAAACAAAGTTTAATAAAATAAATACATAATATTTAGTATCAATTCATGCTAACAATTACAAAATTTTACCTGAAGAATTTATCCTAGTATTCCTAGTTAGCACTATTCTTAGAGTATTAGTCCCACAAAACCTTTGTATGTGACATTTCCTATTATGAAAATAAGTTTTATGAAAGTCACTTACATTGATTGGTTCTATCATAACCACCCTGGGGTCTAGAACTGGTAAGGCAAGCCTATAATATCTGAATAAAAATTTAACAAACTTCCCAAAACACATGAGATCATCACAAAAGCCAAAAAAATGACCAGAGAAATTCCACAAAACCTTCAAGCGCCTTTTCACATCTCTCTAATCTAGAGAGTGTATTTATCATTTTGGAGAAAAGTATTTAGGAACCTGGTAAGAATGATGTGTATATGTTAATATTATCACTACTTCATGTAACTTAAGTTAAGTATAATATGTCAATACTGTCACTACTCAATCGAAGATCATGACAAGAATGATGATGAATAGGAATGAAAAATATTATATTTTTAATACATATAAAATCATGAAATACCCATCCATAGTATACATGTGTATGGCCATATGATTGACTTTGACAAGTCCATTGTCAAATATTAGATTTGATAAGCCCATCTATTAGATTCAACTCAGTAACAATCAAGTTAATGTGAGGCTAAGTAGGACACCGTCTTATCACTTGGAACTCACTTTATTAATTCACTCCTAAGGTCCTCCCTTAGGTCTCCATGACCTAATTAACTCTATAATGTGCACAAGGTTTAATGAGACATAAATCTATACTAACATATCATAAAAATCAATACTATATGCTAAATAATTCTAGATGTGCTAACATACATTCAAGAAAAATGATACAATAATTCTAAGATTGCATTAAGTTACCACTAGCCAAATATAACTAGTATCATTTTGCAACTTAACCTATAATATTATATTCATAGTTAAGTAAAAATAATGTTAAGATTAACATAACTTATAAAGGCCAAGGATCATACCATCCTTACAACCTTATAAATGAGACAATGTCTCCTTGCTCACATGACTAGCACACAACAATTTAAAAGTTTATCTTAATCCTTTTAGACTATCAAGATGTTTTGTACATCTTATACCCTACTTGCTCCTGAAGAATGGTACATATATAACTCTTCAAAACAACATGCTTCAAAATAGAATAATATGAGTCTAAATAAAGGTATATAATAGCATAATAATAATTACTAGAATTAATATAAATTCAATGTTAGCCACTCCTCATGGTCAAGTTCTCAGGTTAGATAAAATAGTGACTCTAACAAGTCATAAGTGGAAAGTAAAGAACTAAAAGCTCAAAAACAAAATTCTTACATACCCTCATATGGTAAAAGGAAACATTTCAACCCAATGTTAGGAACCCCACGGAAGCACCATTGATTACCATATACAAGCAACTTAAGATGCGGAATTAAACCAGAAGTAACAAGTAACTAGAATTTAGAAATAACACAGAATATGAGAGACAATACCCAATTGTATTAATACTCATCCAGAAAAGAATACAATAAAGAAGATGCCACTTCTTCTTCACACCTCTCAGAGGCTTCCCACACCTCAAGTGTACAGTAATTCTTTCCTCAAAGCTCTCTCTCTTACGGTCCCAACACACAACTCAAACACAGAGTTGGTGTTCACCTCCAACCAGTCAGTATCCACTATTGCCAGTACACAAGTGCTCCACGCACTCTACAAGTGCTCCACGCACTCCAAGTAGATCTCCCCTAAACTTGCAACAACTTGCAACTCAAATGATCTTACTTATGGAAGGAACTACCTTGCCTTCCTCTTTTGCTCTCTGATGTGTTGCTGTCACCTTTGATCCTGCTGCCACCTGCAGATCTCCTTTGACCTTGCACACACACCTGTTACCATGTAGATCTCTCTACACCCTAAAGAACCCTTGTCCTTGCCTCACCAAGTCCTTATGATTCTCCAAACTAGTACCCCGATGGATCTTCTCCCTGATCTAGCACACCTGTAGACCAACCTGATCATACACACTCGGCACCCCTATAGAACTAGGAGGAACACCCTTGCTCTCTTCACACACAGAAAGAGATAACCTTGCTCAACTCAGCTAACACACATTACAATACAACCCATGAGTCTATTATATAGATTTCATGAAAACAATAATTAGACACCTAATTACAATAATTAGATCCACAGCTTCAAGTCTAAAATTGGCTCTTAACATGCAAACACTCGATTCGTTAACAAACTATTCGTGCAACTGATAGTTCTGGAACCGCACAAGCGACCGACGTTGGTCCCTGTCAAGCTAGAGATGACTGATGTCGACTAATACCTGACCGATGTCAGTTGCTTTTCCCACTGTATATGACTGATGTCGGCTGATCAGATCGATGTCGGTTTCCCTGCAACTTAGCAACCTCTCAACAACCTCCTCCATGTCTGCAACAGTGAAGCTTTTAGCTCCACAACCTAACAATCTCCCACTTGAAGATAAACAGCTACATTGTACCTATACCTATATCCCATCTAATATGTTTTTTGACTTGTATCCCTCTTCAAGATCAATCTTGAAGACCACCCACCACACAACCTGTGGTGCACCTCCTGTCATCCAAGTAACCTGCCGCATTTGCATCTACAAACCCATGTAGAAAAGAACTTGACCCTGCATAGCATGTCAACCTGCTGCTAGTCCCTCTTAGATACTTGAGAATCCACTGAATTGCCCTCCAGTGCTTCTTTCTCGAATCGGCTCCAAACTTTCTGACAGCACCCACTGCTTGGGAAAACTCAGGTCTATACTAGACCTCATGTGATTTCAGACACTAAACTGTCCAGCCCTTGGTGTGCTCTGATTTTGCATCCTGTGTATTGAACCTTGCCAACACCTGATTCACATCAGCTCCCACTGGAGACAAAATCAACCTGTGATCTTCCATGTCTCTCATGCCAAAAAATTTTACTGCTCCAAATTCCTCATGACATGCCACTGAACTAACCTTACCTTTAGCTCAGCGAAACCCTGTATGTACGAACCTGCTAGCATATCACCCACATACAATAATAGGATAATGTTGCGACCATCATCCACCTGGTAAGACAAAACACAATGGTTACACTAACATTGACTAAATCCCTGCTTTGTCATCCACCTGTCAAAACCTATACCACTATCCTGCAGCTTCCTCAAGACCATATGACCTGGCCTTCCATCTCACATGTCTATTCTCTCTATTCTTTAACCAAGGTATCCATTCATCTTAGTGCTTTCATATCGGCTGGCAACCCTACCAAATCTCTCGTTTGGTCCTACATCATGTTCATGCCATGCTCCCACTATTTCCTGGATCCTTTTTGCTCTGTAGTCAACTAGTATAAAGAAGAGGAACAATAAATTTGAGGCTTACTTGCACTTTCAGTCCTCCCCATGGGCATTTGAGACTCCTTGACAGCTTGTTGTCCACCCAAAATCTATCTCAGTGACCAACCTCGATCACTACATAGTCTGCATCCGATCGACATCAGTTCCATGCGACTGTCCAGGTCATCGACGCCGGTTATCCTATCGACATCAGTCTCCACCTGCCTGACACCACTAACTTCTCTGGGCTGCACATGACCGACGTCGGCACCTGTCTGTTCGATGTCGATTATCCTTGATTGACGTCGGTACCTATGTATGCCTGTGAGTGATGACTTTTTACCCGCGAGCTCTCCATGGATCAAAACCATGTCCAAACCATCCTGTTCAGAGTTACTCAACCCCATCCACTGATCTCTATCCATCATCTCCTCCAAGAACACCAAGGCTTTCCAGTTTTTAAGTTTATCAAATACATTAGTCTTCCTTTTCTTGCAATAAACACAATCTTTTCTTGTAGCATCCCACTGCTCACAGAAATCTTGGTCTATGCTCTCTGAAGCTGAACTCTTCCCTTTTGACTTAAGAACATCCATTCCCTTCTCACTTATGTGACCAAGCCTACAAAGCCACACCTGTGCAACAGAAGCGGAATCAGTAATACAAGCAAGTAGATAAAGAGTACCTGCTTTCTTACCACATGCTAATTCAAGTGCATCCTTGGTAACATTCCAAAAATCTGCTATGAGAGTTACTGTGCATCTCTCATCACCTAAATTTCTTGAAGCAATTAGCTGCATCTCCAAGACTGGGACCTGCATGACCTCCTTCAACACCCATGTGTTGGCCGCCTACAATTTCAGCTGCACTTCCCCTTTGCCAACAATCTGACAAGGCTCACCAACCCCTCTACTTGGGGCTGCATGGAAAGAGGCAACATAATCTATTAACCAAGATTCAACTTTATCCAAAGCATCCTGTGTAACAACACCCGCAACATCTGCTTCTTCATGTTGATCTGCTACCAACCAACAATCTTTCTTTACCTGTTCTTTCTTTTTATAACACCGTAATTGACCATTCATGATTTTTAGTTCCTCCATTCTTAGCTTACTTTCTTCTGCCATTGCTATACTCCCACTCAATCAAAAACCCCTGAGAGAGACCTGTAACCAAACACAAACCTACTCCCTGCAACCTTAGCTCTAATACCAACTGTTAGGAACCCCACGGAAGCACCATTAATTACCATATACAAACAACTTAAGATGCGGAATTAAACTAGAAGTAACAAGTAACTAGAATTTAAAAATAACACAAAATATGAGAGAGAATACCCAATTGTATTAATACTCATCTAAAAAATAATACAATAAAGAAGATGCCACTTCTTCTTCACACCTCTCAGAGGCTTCCCGCACCTCAAGTGTACAGTAATTCTTTCCTCAAAGCTCTCTCTCTTACGGTCCCAACACACAACTCAAACACAGAGTTGGTGTTCACCTCCAACTAGTCAGTATCCACTACTGCCAGTACACAAGTGCTCCACGCACTCCAAGTAGATATCCCCTGAACTTGCAACAACCTGCAACTCAAATGATCTTACTTATGAAAGGAACTATCTTGCCTTCCTCTTTTGCTCTCTGATGTGTTGTTGTCACCTTTGATCCTGCTGCCACCTGCAGATCTCCTTTGACCTCGCACACACACCTGTTACCATGTAGATCTCTCTACACCCTGAAGAACCCTTGTCCTTGCCTCACTACGTCCTTATGATTCTCCAAACCAGTACCCCGATGGATCTTCTCCCTGATCTAGCACACCTGTAGACCAACCTAATCATATAGACTCGGCACCCCTATGGAACTAGGAGGAACACCCTTGCTCTCTTCACACACAGAAAGAGCTAACCTTGCTCAACTCAACTAGCACACATTACAATACAACCCATGAGTCTATTATATAGATCTCATGCAAACAATAATTAGACACCTAATTACAATAATTAGATCCGCAGCTTCAAGTCTAAAATTGGCTCTTAACATGCAAACACTCGGTTCATTAATAAATTGTTCATGCAACCGACAGTTCTGAAACCGCACAGGTGACCGACGTCGGTCCCTGTCAGGCTGGAGATGACCGACGTCGGCCGATACCTGACCGATATCGATTGCCTTTCCCACTATATATGACCGACGTCGACTGATCAGATCGATGTCAGTTTCCCTGCAACTTAGCAAACTCTCAACAACCTCCTCCATGTCTGCAATAGTGAAGATTTTAACTCCACAACCTAACACCCAAGTTTCCAAACACTACCTACTTATCAGCGTTTGCAAGAGTAGTATCATAACTTACTTTCATAACTAAAAACAAAATACTAACCACAAAGATGCATAAATCCATCCAATCCTATAAATTTATCAAAAAGTATAAAACACTATCCCACGAAATCAAGGGAATAAAATTAAAACAATAATTCAGTAACAAGTTTTCTGAAACACTAAATCATCATCATAAGAATATGAATCTTCTCTATAGTTTAAAATGATGTAAAAAGAGAGTGGGAGCATAACAACTCACCTCTAAGATAACTAAGAGAGATGACACTTATTCTCAAGTCTATATAAATATAAGGATCCTAATTCGCATAAAAAAATCCTAACACAAAGGAATTCTCAACCAAGACAACTACATTCAATGACAAGAAAATTTACACTACATTAGGTGGTGCTAATCTAGAATGGTCTTGTAGGATGCCCACTCCTAAGATCTATGTAAATAAGACATAAAACTAAAGTATAATTACTTAAGTGAAAAGCAATCAATGCCTTTATTACACTTACAACATAAGACATGAATGATAAAGGTGATTTGATTAACAAGAAAGATATAATCACACTCAAGGTGTTCAATCTAAAAGATCAAGAATATAGTAATAAATTCTTGTTCACAACTCAATAACTAAGCTATGTACTCTCCTACCCATACACCTTATAAAACCATGACCAATGAGATACACGATAAACCAAATATTTAATAACTTTAATTAGGTAAAAATGTTCTTAAGGTACACACTCAATGTACTACACACACATCCACATTTATTTTTTTTGTTAAATATAAATGTACAAAAATGCTAGTGGACTCATTATGTCCTAGAGTTGGAGCCTCAACTCTAAGACCACATGTTACAACCCCTCAATTTTTATTTAGAATAATATAGTATTTTTTTTAAAATTACTTAACTTTCATTTCATATAAATTGACTCAACAACTTGTCCAATCATAACCTTAGACAATAACATTTCTAAAATTGAAATGACGATTGTAATATGACTTTTTACAACAACAAGGAAAGTAATCCATTAGGATTCAACCACAGCTAGTCCACTAATACAATAACTATTGTTCAGTATATACAAATGAAATATAATTAAATTTCTTTAAGGTCTTCAGCCTTAAATTAATAAATAGATACCAAACCCTCTAGAGTTTGAGTTGAATCAACTCATGTACATTTGAATCTTCAGTGTAATCTCCAGATAAGTCATACTATTGTGGAGTGGAAAAGCATCATCTGAGTGCTTTTTCACACCAACCATAGACCAATGATCCCCTACATAATCCCCTATCAGTGAATGGCCATCCCTTCATAGATAGGTAGATATAATAGTGTAGGAATCCAAAGAACAAACAAGTGTGTATGATTTGTAAAACTAAACATGCAGTAGATCATAGAAAATTCATTCTATTGTAAGATATCACACTGACATATAAGCCATACATACCAAAAGATAATATTTCATTGTACATTATTTAATCACAAGATTCATACTAATTACATCCTCTTATCAATTATATCACATCACATCTTAAACATAAAAGTATACAAAGTGTATATTTATTCCATCAATGCATGAATGAATCTTACTTATCATCTAACTCATATAAGAAATAATACCTATAACTCATATCACCTGGGCATGGTTCACATTAAACTATAGATTCCCATTTACTACAATAAGATCCAAGCAACTTCACCTTATGATATCCCATAATATCATAGTCTACTGTTCTAAGACATATTTACTAGTTTTTCACGTATAGTTTTACAAAGTAGTCATAAATACATGAAATCATAAATTTTTATTCAATCAAGTATATATAACAAAGCAAGTCATACAAACACATAAAAATATAAACTAACATTTATTTACACTCTCATGGTTGTATGCACGCATACATGATGCCCTACTAACTTTTACAAAACATATTATTCAAGTAAAACCAACACATACATTTAATCAGTCAATGTAGGTGAGAGTCTAGACATACAACTATACTATGTACCATCTGGACATATACATTTAAGTTAAAGTATTCTATGATATCCTATACTATCATAGCTCATTTTTCAAGATCAATATACTCAAACATGAACTATCAATCTTACACTATAATTATTAAACAAGCAAGTTTAAAATTATACCATCTGAGTATACCCTATATTAAATTGTACAATAATAATCAGATGAAACTTAATCTATAGACACACATCACAATGTATTATTTTATTCTAAAATGTCTAATCACTTGCTCATATTAATATTCTGATAAAATATAAACAGCACACAATTTTTCATCTTTACATGATGTTACAAATATGACCCTGTTGACATGTTTGCATAACACTATTGTGCTATAGAAATACTATTTGCCTCTACTAGAATTCTAGTCAAAGACAATATAGATTTAGATCATATAACTATATCATTGTAGGATAAATTATAAATAAAATAGGAGTATATCAATATTTCATAGAGATATTTATCTTTGTTATTGTTTACTCAATGTAAAGCGATATTCTTAAAATTATAAAACTCTAAACACGATCATTATGTGTAAATGGCTTACAAGGATAAATAGTCACATCTTAAATCATTGATTGACTAAAGCTCATCAATTGATCTAACAGAGATTAGAGGATCTAAATAAGGTTGAGAATTAAAACATCTCATATAATCTTATTCTTATATCATATGATCATAATCTTTATTAACAAGCATATCAAATTGTATGAATAAAATCCTCTATAATGGCATTTGATCAAGAATGTAATTATCATATTTTAAAATGTATCTTCCATGTCTCACAAACATCAATGTAAGCTAAGCCAAGCATTTAACTTAGACTAAGAAAAATATTAGAACCAACGTAATGTTTGCCTACAAAAGTTAGTTTATATTTACCATTAATTCTTTAACAGATTTAACTCCTTTCAATCTCCATTGCTTTATCCATTTGACCCATTATTTACTTGGTAGTATCACCAGTATTTGTTTACAGAGTACCACTAATATAATGTACAAGCTTTGTATTATTTTGTTTACATATATATTTCTATATTCTGACATTATTTTTAAAAAGTTTACTAATTAAATATTGTGTGAAATGGCATCCAAGTTTTACTATTTATTTCTGAACTGGGTATATAAATCATTTCAACTTTGATTACCATTCAAAGAGAAATATTAAAAAAAAAATCACAATTCACATTAAGTTCTCATGATAATCAGAGTCTTTTATTTAACTGCTCACTTGAGCTATCCAAAATATAGAAATCTAAGGCAGAAATAAAGTTCCATCGAACCTTCGATCTAGAAATTAAAGAGAAACATAAATATTTTAAATGACTTGGTATTTTAACCAGATAAATCAACATTCCAATGCATTTACTCAGCATATCAAACTATAAACTTAGCATATCAAATTAGATAATCCATAATTTAATTGTAGGTATAGTGTTTGAAAAAATATACTTAGCGTATCAATTTAATATTCAGCCTTCCAATCAATGTTTTCAATCTATATAATTAAAATACAACCTATGTTTATGGCATTGCTTCTTTTTAGAACACTAACATAGTATATATATCATATAAAATGTTGCCCACAATTTTTAACTCTTTCTATAGACTATGAAACGTAGGCTAGTATAATGAAACTCAGTCCATAATTTATAATTAGCAATGTAAGAGGAAGATATATAGCCAAAAAATGTGGAATGCTAACCTAAACAAAAGGGACACAAGTCTAAATTAAATGATACACATACATATAAAGACAACATGCAGGGTTAAAATACTAATACATAGTCCTTTTTTTCTCAGTATATAATTATAATGCAAGCTTTTTTAAGTGTAATGCAACATTATATAAAATATAAAATGCAGTGCTCTAAAATTAATATGCAGGCTACCAAAATTAAAACATAGTCTTCTATAAAGTGAAACACATCCTAAATAGAGGGTGATGTAAGCCAATGAAATTAATACACTGAGCTAAAAGGAATAACTACATTGGTTATATAGTGGGATGCTGCCTATACAAATTGAATACACAAGTTCAGAGATTAAATATAGCCATTAAAAACTAAGACGTTGATCTAAACATTAGAACACTGACCAAAGAATAAATTGATATCTTTAGAGAGGAACATTGTCCATTCAAGAGTGAGATGTAGGTCAAAAAAGAGACACGAAGCAATAAAAAACAATACACAAGTTTGGATATAAACACACACACATAAATCACATCATTTGATACGCAAGAAAATAATTACATAACCAACCTCCTTGATATTTGTTGAAGAATATATCTTTCTCTTCTTTCCTCTAATCTCTATCTTCCAAATCTCTTAACTATTTCTTCTCCATGTATGTGTATTTCTAATACAACAACTGACTTCCTTTATATAACTAAACATCTCCCCCTCATTTGTTGTGCCCACCTCTTTGCATGTTATATCTCTTTGCATGCTATTTACACTCTCATTTTTGTCTTTGTTAATTTGTAGTTATCTTACCTTCATGGCTGAAGATTAACTCACTTTTAATTTTCTTTAATTATATTAAAACATGTAAATTTTTTATTTAAAACACTATGCCATATTTTTCCATGTTCGCTCAACATAAGTTTAGGTTGACCAATTTAAATAATAATATATATTTTCCTAACTTTCAAGCAATTTCATTCATGTATTTTCAAGATGAAATTTAGATTGCCATAACTCATGGTTAATACTCTAAGATACTTCAAATTTCATGAAAGCAATAATAACAAGGATAATTATTTATTTATCTAATAGATATTAAGTCAATAATTACTTCTTATTACAAGATAATTGTATCTAAACTAACTATTATTTATATAAAAATTGAATATCTATTTCCCTGATTTATTTTTAAAAATAAAGACAATTAACATAAATAAATATAATGCATATCAAGAACTAATCTACATAAAAATATGATCACAAACAAGATTTCCATAACCATGTACTATCATTTAAAATTTGTTATACATATAACATTTTAAATTTATTGTATGTGTGTAGGATCACTAGCAATTCTTCTGTCATCTTAAAATCGTCTCATCTAGTCTATCCTCTCTAATGATGCTCTCTCTCGACAAACTCTGAGGGTAGGATCTATCCTACATCCACCTCGAAACAAGTAGGAAGTTAGTCTAAGTCATCATATATCAATCAATGATGCAAAACTAACAAATACATATCCATAATGTATAGAATAAAAAATATAACTATCACATCATGTATACTAATCAACAATATCATTATCCCATTATAGTATATGTCAAAAATCTCAAATCAAAGCAATAATAACCAGATAATAACCATACTAATCCATGGATTCAAAGCTTATAAATTATAAAGTGAAACCAAGATGTGACATCTTAGACATAAGTGCCAACAAGGACTTAACTTGAGGTGGAATTGGACTAAGAGGAGGAGAGGAAAAAGAGTTTTGGTATTGGCCTTAAAAATATTGTATAAGAATTTGATAGGATGGATAGGGTTGTTGGGGAAGAATGACTCCAAGAACCTGCCTTTTGAGAGCTTGCATTTTAAGAGTTTGGATATTTTCTTCAAGAGCCTTAAGCTTATCTCTTTGACAACCTTCTTCATAGGCTTCTTCACAAGACTACTCCACAACTTCATCACCATATGGAGGAGGAATGGGTTGACCAAAGGGTTGATTAGAAATTTGATAGGGCTGTGTGTAGTAAGAACTCTTAACATATTCATCCATATCAAATTCATTGGTCAAATGAAACATAAGATTTGATTAAAATCTTTTAAAATAGGTACCTGGGCTACTGCTCACAACTAGATTATTGCATTCGGAGTTGCCATTGGTATTTTTTTGAATACTTTTAAAAGTTGATAAGAGGAAGAACTGATATAGCTAAGATTAGGAGGAATGAACAAAAATATATTTGGGAAAGCAAAATTAATTTTATTTTTGTATAATGGTAAGTTTAAAAGCTTATAGAAAGAGGTTATAAAATCCAACCAATGGGTGAACCAACCTATAAATAAAACCAAAATAAAAACATAACAAACTACATATTTAGATCATTAAAAATAATCCAACAAACTCCCCCTTGATCTAAAGGGGTATAGAAAGACTGAAGCAATGAATTATGAGTCATCCAAGTAGACTCTACTATAATTACAACTGATACACTATGCATCCTAGACTGATCAACAACCTAATCATCCCTACACTAAAGTAAAATAAGATCACACTCTATCTAAATACATTGATCCTCACATAGAATCTATCCAACAAGTGATTTCCCTAGTACTATGTATGACACATCTCAAACTGATGCCTAACAATTTCCAACATCTCCTGTAGGCCTTTGCTTAGCACTAACAATACTATCAACTCAATATTGATTCGTATCACAACCATCGATGACTGATCAAAAGCTAATATGCAATATCTTCTCCCCCTATCAGATGAAAGGTGAGAAATTGTATAACAAATAAACCAAGTATAAACCACTAAAATGCTCTACATCAAAGATCATATCAACACTAGATCTATGAAAGCAAAATACACAAGCCAAAAAATACTACTATATCAAATCCCAATCTTGAGCCTAGTAGCTCACACAAGATGGGTGTGTTATCATATCAGAATATATAGTCATTAACTATGGAGCAAGCAACTTCATAGTCATCCCATCCATCAAAAGAATATACAGAAGAATAGTTAGAAGAGTGATCAAAGTGACTAGAGTGATCAACAATGTTTGCTTCTTCCTTCTATCAATGTCAAGAGGACATCCTTTTGGAGGGGCACTCTATAGAGAGGTGTCCTATGCCACCACAATTATAGCATATTCTCTCATGTCCACTAGAACTAGAGGAAGAATAGCCACATGAAGAAGAATGCATGTGCTTATACTTGTGTCTATGTGAATGTTTATAGTGATGCTCATACTTTGAAGAACCAAAGTGGTGTCTATGCTTCAGAGAACCAGACGAATCCCTATCTCCAAAATGATGCTTATGTCTAGTGGTGTGCCATGAAGAGTGTTTCTATTTTTGATAGTGATTCGAAGAATGTTTTTTCTTATGCCCATATAATAGATTGCCTATTTTGGTATAGTGGGCCTCCTTCATGGATGTACTCTTCTTCCTTGCAAATTGTCTCTCATGTTGAGTTAACAACTCATAAATAGAGTCAAATGTGGCATCGTTAAGCTTATCACTAAGCTGTAGCATTTCAATAAAATTAGAGTATGAAGAATTAAGACCTTTCAATGTGATATAAATCAACATATCATCATCAATTTTACCATTAGTTGTACAATATTCTTATTTCAATGTTTTCATGCAAAAAAGATATTCAGATACATCTTCATTATCTGTTAGTTTATTGTTTAATAGTTGCATGAGAAGGTCAATCTTCTTGTGTGTAGGTTTTTTGTCATACAAATCTTGTAATGCTTTTTAAGCTTTCCATGCACCAGTCTTAACTACCTCAATATGAATGATTACCTATTTAGTGCAAGATGATTTCAAAAGTGGGAGTACATGTTTATCACATTTATGATATTCAATCAACTTTACAGCTTCAATTGATGGTGTGGTTTTTTCTCAGTGATTTTCTATAGCTCATTAAAAATGAGTGTATTTCCTATGTTTCTACTCCATTCGTTGTAAATTTTAGGTGATAATTTACCATTTTTAGAAATCAAACTCATGATTTTTGCCATGGTGCTAAAGAGACAAGTCAAAATAAGACAAGGGAATACTATTTTGAGGTTTTACCTTTACCTTCAAAAAATAGTTTCCAAAAAAAATTCCTAAGACTTATAAAAAGAATGCACCTTATAACCCCTATTACACCCTTATATCACCAAATTTACCCTTATTACTCCATTAAAAAAAATCATGTCAAAAAATGATTTTGACAAAATAAATTAATTTCAATGGGATTTGAACCCTATTTTTTTCTGTAAATATATGATGATACAAATGGAGAATATTATATATCTTTTCTTTTTAGGATGGGAAAATAATAATAAATAAAAAATACATTCAAAATTTTATCACTCCATGTAAAAACAAATTTTGGGATTTTCACTCGTATGTGTGGAGGACCCCACTTATCCCACTCATCAACACAAAGAAAGGAAAATAAACAAAACCTAATTTATAATCTTAATGTTATCATTATTCTAGAAATCTCTATACATATAACTTTAATTTATAATCTTGATGTTATCAAATTGTGCAATCTTGAAGTGTCTAGGTAGATGTTGCCTGAACTGAATACTTCCCTTGCATTATCAAGGCATGTGCAGACCTTGGTAGAGATGGTTTGATACTTGAGAACCAATAACATTCCTAAATTATCTGTCACCAATACACAAGGAGCTCACCATACAAGTGCATGAAATGCTTAAGGTTAAAAAATAAATATCAAAAGTGGGCTTACCAGATGCATAGTAGACTATCACAGTTTGGATGTTGAGTAGTGTAGAATTTGTCCAACATGCTTGTTAATTAATTTTCCATGCTCTATCATGATTTTAGATTTGAAATAATTTATTCCTCCTCACTGCATACACACTGAACACATCATAGAGAACCTTCAAGCAATTTACAATATCCAAATCAGTCTGTACCTACGTATCTCAATTCTCCTATCTCATACATGGCTCTGATACCACTAATATAACCAAGATTAGGATGAATTAATAGAAATATATTCAAAAAAATAAAATTAATTTTATTTCTATACAATGGTAAACTTAAAATCTTACATAAAGAGTTGGTTATAAAAACCAATCAACAGGTGAACCAACCTATAAATAAAACCAAAATAAAAACATAACAAACTACACATTTGGATCATTAAAAAATAATCCAACAAGAACACACCAATAATATTTTCACTCTTTTGAACCTTGGTGTCATTAGGCATCCTAGAACTATTGTAGCCAAATATTTCACCCTAAGATAGGGTGTTCAAGCCTCTCCCATATTTGGACAACATGGAATTACTTCTAGGCCTATGGGTTTTCTATAACATAGGTAAATCTTTAGGTTAAATGGATATCTCCCTTGATTTATCTCTTAAACTCACACACTATACTAAACTAATCACTTGGGTGTGAAAATAGAAGAAGGTAACAAAAATTAACCTTTGATAATGAGGTGATATGTCAAGGATTAGTCCACATAACACACTTATATCTGCATTAAAAGGAAAACTATGAAAACTGACCTCAACTCTATGTCCTTCTAGCATAAGTATTTCTCATAAAGGTAGATTGCTATACATGACCAAAGGTGGGTGAAAAGTTGATAAGAGGAAAAACACACCAACAATCTTTTCACTCTTTTGAACCTTGGTCTCACGGGGCATGCCAAAACTATTGTAGCCAAATATTTCACCCTAAGAGAGGGTGTCCAATCCTCTCCCATATTTGGACAACATGAAATTACTTCTAGACCTATGGATTGCCTACAATAGAGGTAAATCTCTAGGTTAAAGGGATAGCTCCCTTGATTTATCTCTTAAGCTCATACACCACAGTGCACTAATCACTTAAGGGTGAAAGAGGAAGAAGGTAACAAAAAGTAACCTATTTTAATGAGGTGATACACCAAGGATAAGTCCACACAACACATTTGCATCTACACTAAGAAGAAAAACTATCAAAATTGACCTCAACTATATATTCTTCTAGCATAAGTATTTCTAATAGAGGTAGATTTATATGCATAACTAGATGTGGGTGAAAAGAAGGTCTAATACTAGAGACTACTAGTTCCTCTCACACTTCAAGATACACTTAACAAATACATACACTTTATGAGACCTGTTAGAAGAGATATTACTTACAAAAAACATGCAAGATTTTAATGGAAGCAAAGAGAAGACTATACACAATTAGAAATGCATCATGTCTATAAATCAATCTTAAATTGGAGAAGATAGATCATACTATACACTTTCAATTGGGAACACATTTGTTAAGCAAAAACATGACCAATATGGGGATCTAATAGACCTAATTAGGTGATATTTTATCATAATACATAGTGATATGGATGGTTCCAAAGCCTCCAATCTAACACAATCACACAACAATTTTAAGGGGGTCCTGAGTTTTGATATTTCATGTAAACTAATAACAAGTAAAGTAAATCTAATCTAGTGTTCATCAAAGCTTGTGGCATAACTTGAAGGGTTAGAAATAATCAAAATATGTATAAGAGAATCTCAATAAATTTATGTATAAGATCCTAATACATAGAATATGAAGAGTAATATTATTTAAAGCCAATACTTATGCTACTTCTATTTACTAAAGAGAGCAGCAAAGTTAGAGAATACTTACCTGAATGATGAACCCATCGAGACTCAATCTCTCCCTTGGCCAAAGGGGCTTTGCAAGAGGTTATTGTGGTTTGTAAGGATCAATAAGAAAGGTCAAAACATTCAAGACTTATCCATAAAACTATATTTTTTAAGTAGAAACCCTAAGCTAAGACTCCTTAAGTAGAATGGTGGAAGAGCAGATTGTAAAGAAGTGGAAACAAATAATAACTCTTGCTTGCATATTGAAATAATGATGAAATGATCTTATATTTATAGGAATATTTTACCCTAAACCCTTCCAAAAATTTTGATTGACGAGGTCGACCTAGCATAATTTTAGACAATTATTCACTAGGTCATGAGCTAGGTCGGCCAAAGGCCAAACTAGCTCCTAAGTGAAAATCACCTGAAACTGTACAGAGTTGACCTAGTCAACCTAGCATAATTGACTGACAAAAGGGACATAAGGTGAGGAAAAGAGGGATGGAAAGTGGAAAAAATTAGAAGAGTGTGCAAAGGAAGAGTATTAGCTTAGGGAAAGGTTTTTAAGAGCTAGATGGATTGGTAATAATGTGGTAATAAGAGACAACAATCCTACGAAGCACCAATTGTCTACGTACCCCTTTTCTAGTGCACCCTTTAAGGCATATACTCAGAGAGATTGAGGCTCGATGGGTTCTTACAAGATGTAAAACATTAATATTTGATAAAATTTAAAAATATTATGTGTATACATATGCCTCACTCGAATATCATCACATGTCACTAAGGTGTAATAGAGAATGGTGCTTTGAGAAAAACCATAACACATAATTTTGATGTTAAAAAAAAGTTGCAATATTTTAAAGCATAAAATAATAAAAGTAAATGACTAAAAATGGAAATAAAAAAAAAATTAAATGTGATGCATACCTTAACTTACCTTTATTGCTAGATGATTATCTTTTGTGTTATTAGTTTTGATTGTGTAGAGTACAGAGACTGCTTTTGACAAACCCAAAAATATAAAACTAAAAAGAAAAAACAAACAAATGTAAAAAAACCAAGATAATTGGTGCTATGAGGACAAGACATACTTGGGAATTTGGTAAGATGGGGTGACAAGTGCTATGTTAGACTAAATGACCAAGTCAAAAACAAGAATAAATTAGGGAACCAAAAAGCCAAGGCTATTAAAGACGAAAAACTCAAACAAGTAAACCTCAAGTAATAAAGGCAAACTCACCATGTCAAACCAATGATACATGTCAAAAAGGATTGTAATAAAATAGTGATGTAAAAGCATTAAAAAATGGTAAAATAACATTGATGAGTGAACATTAATAATCCTTATCTCACTCAACAATGGAAAAAGGTGCATAAAAAAGAAAACAACATTGTCGAGTAAGAAGTAACAAGTCAACCTCACACAACAATGGAAAAAGGTACAGGTAGTAAAATAATGATAAATGGTAAAAGAGAATCAAAATAAGTCTAAGAATGTAGTTCTATGGTGTAAATAAAGTAATCCATAGTTTCTCAAGTATGTTGTTTCGCTCTAAGGATAAATAAAACTAAAACAAAGTAGTGCTAGCATGTTTTTAAGAGGTGAAGAAGAAAGGAATATAGAAGAAGAGGGGAAACAAATTTGGAATTATAATTTTCCTATCAAGGGGGTAAAATGAAATGGGTGGAGGGTAGAATGAAGGAAAAACCAAAGTAGAGGAACTCTTTATCGAAATCGAGACATTCAAATTAAGTTTGTCAAAACAAGAGGATTGTCAACCTTAAGGACTCTAAAGAACATCTCTTAGTCACATAAGTCTTAGGTCAATAAATGCAGTATATAATTTATCCCATGAAGGCTATATGTATGAAAATTAAAATGGACCTACCTTCTCATAATGAGTTATTCATTCTTCAGGACCCCTTATAGAACCATCAGTCTACTACAAAGATTGCATAATTGCATGAGAAAGTAGGTAGCACCATAGAGTTTGTTGAATTATCATATTCCAATCTACTAGCCTATCGCACCCCAATGGACCTTAGCTCTATGTGAGACCAACTGTGGAGTTTGAGCTTCAATTAAAGATAGGAGATGTGCTTGTAATCACGTCTTTTGGTGTGATTTTGAATTTTGAGATTTGTATGTTGCCTTTTGTTTCAAATGATTTGGCTCTTAAATTTTTTAATGGATTTTTCTATTCATCTTCCATACGAATTTGTAAAATCAAACACAGGTTCTGTTATACCTAATTTTCACACTCCTAATTTTTTTGAAATAATATGCTATTATTTATACTCTATCATAGTGATGACTTAGTCATAAAATTTAAAACTGTGTCAGAGACTTGGTCAATTAGTAGTATATTCAAATACATATTTTTAATTATGAATTGATGATGATTGATTGATGAATTCATGTTTATATTTTAAGTGGTTTCAAAAAGCATAAATAGATAAATGAATAAAATGTGCATATATATTTATCATTGAGAATGTCTGTGATCAATTATCTTGCTTTTCAGTTTATGATCATATTATAATGCAACAAAATAAAGATACTTTGATGGTTAAAAGCATTATATGATTATGGTGATGATTCAGATATGCATTAATTTTCATTAAGTGTTATATGAATTTTATATCAATTCTCATTTGGCAGTGTGAACATTCTGTGGTGATTAATTTGATATTTTCAACGGTAATGTGAAATTTGGTCTGAAACAAATAAGGATGGTATATAATGATAATCTTGCCAGTTGTTTTCAAAATGAGTATAGATGAATCAATCATATTTTTTTTTACAATTGGGAAGGCCTTGTATTTTACAATTTTTCAAATCAAATCCATCATTTGATTTATCATAAACTTTACTTTGAAAAGTCATCTGAGTCCATTAGTTGATAAATGGTTCCCATTCAGTCATGATATAATGGTCTTTTTAAAAATATTTGGATTGATTCAAAATTTGGGAGAATTATTTCTTTAAGATATAAAGGAATCCTAAGTTCTAAATGATTAATCTTAATTTTTTATTTAACTAGGGTTCCTAAGTAAAATATTATCTACCCTAAATTCTAAAATTATATGACTTATGGTTTTAAAAGTTCCTATCTTAAGATCATTTATTATAAGTTCTGAAATAATATAACCATCAAATCCTAGTGATTCTGAGGGCATTTAAATGACTTAGAAAGTATATAAAAAAGTCTTGTTTGAAAGGATTAATATTATTGACTTAGGTATTTGTCTCATAGAAATTATTTTGAAGGGCATAAGTATTGTGGATGACTTGTTTCAAGTTTGAACACTATATGACATAGGATGGTGAGTTGGCATTTGAGTTGGTAGATGATGTAGAGCATGATCTCAGTACTTTGAGATCAAGTTAGAGATTTGGCAGCAAGAAAGAAGTTATGGTGAAGTATACATGCCTTGATTCTCAGAAGTTGGTAAGGGGTTTGGTAGGTAATTTGGTGATTACTAAATTTGATATTTTGCTAACTTATTTAGTGGAATTTCTAAGTATATCCTCAATTTAGATGAACCAATAAGAGGTGGACAAATTAGTAAGGTAGTTATGATTAGGATTGGCAATTACAAATAGCTGTCCTTTCATTATTCTATTCATTTCATGAAGCTTGTTTACAGAAGCAAACCTCTGACAGTTTGAATTTGTGAATTACAGATAAAAATTTTGGGCAAAAAGGTAGCAAGAAAGCATTTACAGATATGCCACGAACTAGATAAATAAGTTTTGAGATTTTTTTTGTTGATATTTTGAGTAGTTGTCACCTGTTTGATAAGAAATAGTTTATGTTCTGCATATGTATGTGTATGTATGTTGGAGAGTTAAGAAAGGTTGTGGTTTTCTATTTATCGCTTCCATGCATGAGATATTAAAGTAAATAGTTATTATCTGATATTTTCTTGTCAGAAGCTGAGATAACAATAATTTGTTATTGATATGATTTTTCTTGAATGGTTGAGGATTCTCTTTTTAAAATTTGTTTAGTATTAAGATTTTGTCAAATATATTCAATGGTGTGTTTCGAAACATCTATGGTTAAAAAGGTTTTATTGAGATTTCAGTTTTGTTAATAAACTTTGTTCATCTATTCATGTATATTTGAAAGAATTGATGGGTTATGATCATGCATGTTGGTTTCAATTCTTTGCATGTTTTGTTGAGAAAATATGACATGTTGAACTTTGAAATTAATGAAGGTTTTCTTAGGATTTTGTGTTTCAGTTTAAGATTTGATGGGTTATCATGTTGAAATTTTTGATGTCTCAATATTTGAAATTATAAGTCTGTGCATCTTAGGGTTTTTTGAAGTGTGAAATATTGAAAAAAATGTTATGCTTAAAAGGTTTATGGGTTCAATAAGATTTTTTAGTAAAGATTGATATTTACGACTTTATGTAGAAGTAAACTCTGCTTGTTTATTTAATTTGGAAAGTTTTAAGTGGTTGTTGGTCTGAAATATAAGTGATAAGGGAGATTATGTTTAAAATGGAAATATTTTCTCAGTTGTAGCCTTTTACAGTTTTGTTTATTTATGGTTTCCATGTAAAACTGAATTATGTCCACATATTTAAGAAATTTTGAATTATTATGGTTGGCCATAATATAGAGGAGACATATCAAAAAATTATTCTAACTTATAAATGTAACTACATTTATATAGATTTGCATATAGAGATTCAGTAAGCAAAATCTTGAAAATAAGGAAGTTGTTTCTAAAATTTTACCTAAGATTTAAAGTTTTGGGTTTTATTATGAAGCTAAGGGTCAAAATAATCAGTGATTTTGAAAAATTGTGACAAGTTCTTTTTGTTTTGAGACATAATGGGTTGGAAACAAAATAGTTATGTCAAATATTTTCTTGATTTAAGAGTTCTTATTGAGATTTATTTAAGAGAATACATGCATAAGACAATAATAATAAAGTGTTGATAGAATATTGTTTTGAGACACAATGTTGTCTATTTTTCAAGGAATCACAAGTTGATAAGTTTATGATAGTCAATATATGGAAAATAAGTGCCTCAAAGTTAAGAAATATTTGTCAGAAATGAAATTCATAAAATCTTGCTTTGAAATCAATTCAATTTATCTTCTCAGATAATATTCAGATAGTTTGTATGATACATATACTCCTATTGAAGTTAGAGTTCAAACGGATTAAGTTGGATATTGATGATCTTTCAACTGATACAAGCACAAATATAGTTCATCTTCCAACTGTTGAAATGGAGTACAATGAATGTGTCAATGAACAAGGGAAGCCTATAATTAAATTGCTTTCAAATTTTGATGATTAATGGATGTCTAGGGAATAGACTTTTGTTTTTAGTTGAAATTTTAGATGACAGAATTTTATACTTTTAGTTACAAAACTTTAACTTTAAAATTTTGATATTTTTGGTGATAATATTTTGGAAAGTATAATAGACTTTGATTTCTAAAATATATATGCCTAAGTTGATTTTGGAATATGCATTATGGTTTGATATAAATAAGGATTTTATTAACTTTGATTTGTCTATTTATTGATTGATATATGTATTCCATTTTATTATTAGGTGATTGGGGTCCCCCCATTAGATAGAACCCAGTCTATAATCAAATACTTGATCTATTAATATTTTTAAGTCTCAATTAAACCTATCTTTAATTAAAAATTATTTATAGTTAATTAACTTTTAAAGCTAATTAGTTAAATTAAACTAATAACTAAGGTTAGTTATAACTTATTTTTGAACTATGTTTGTAGGATAAAAGGATATCAAGGATCCATTTGAGGGGGAAGAACAACACATGTATTGAAGACTTATACATTGTGAACTCAATCATTTATCTCTCTCTTATATGCAATTTTTTTGAGATGACATGACTTTTTTAGATAGATCAATGGCACTTTCTTTGACAGTTAAGTATACTGCTTATACAACATAGGTATATCTAATTTTATATTGTCATTTATAACTCATTATATGAAGATTGTCAAGTTTAATATCTTTTGATGATTGTAGCTTACAGTTCAATGTGCAGAATCTGAGTATTCAATCTGAATAATGATGAAAACATCACTTTTTACAATAAATTATCGATCTAATTGATTGTAAAAATTACTTTTAAAGATATTTTGTATAAAAATATTTATTTCTCAAATAAAAATGATTTAATTTGCTAAGATGAGTCTTATTTATTAAGACTCACAATTTTTATATTTTTTAATGTATTTTATTTATTTGATGATTTCTAATTTAGTTTTCATTAACATTAGTTTACTTTCTTCGATAGTTTTTGTTTATTTCTGATTTTTTTCTTTAGTCAGTGTTAGTTTTAGTTTAGATTAGATTTCTTATTTTTAATTTTCTTAATTAGTTTATTGTTTAGTTTCTTAGTAGATATATGTTGTTATTCTTATCATCTCTTTAGGATTGTTAAGTTATATTGATCTTTTATATTTTCTTGTTTATTATCTTTGATGATCATTTATAAGCACAAACATAAGATATACTTTTCAATAATCTAAAATTTATGTCCTTCAAGAGATTGTCTAATTCATAAACTTTATTTAGTCGAATAGGTTAGATGACAGTTTATATCATATTTGAGATTAAGTTATATATATTGAAGAAATGATTAGCTTCTTAGATCAAAACATGGTTTATGAGTAACTCTTCTTGACATAGTTGATTTTCATGTTATGTTTGATCAATTTAATAAATATTTGTAAGATTGATTTAGATTTATTATTGAACATAGTAATCTCCAAAACTTTAAAATACCCCTTTACACACCTTAGGATTGATTTTTAGCCATAGGTCCCTTACGATTAAATTGGTATGATTTCATCTTGACCTTCACAATAGGCAAACAGGTTGATTTGTTGGTGTGACATATTTCACTATCAACAAATTTGGTGACTCTACTAGGAAGTTTAAATCAAGTGTCTTTTTTTATACATTCTTTTCTTCAATGATTTACATTACCATAACTGGTCACCATTTTTCAATTCATCATTATCATAACTGGTCGTCCAAATTTTGATTTTAGTTGCGTGACTATTTCTTGCTCAATTATGTAAAATATGGATGAGCTGACTCAAGAATGACTTTACATCAAAAGATTAATTGAAAATAAATTAGATCAACATTTAATAGCTTGGTTCACACTTTATTTGAAAGAAAAAAAGTCCATAGGAGAATATTTATTATGCTTACTTTCAAAATTAAATGAAATTCCTTTTCTTTCTTTGTTGGAAGAATAACTTACCTGAGAATTATATTCAAATTATTTATAAAATTGGTATTGTTGACTTTGCATCAGCCTTGAAATTTGCTCACATCCGAAAATAAAATCAAAATTTTTGTAAGCTTTGCTCACTCAATCACGATATGTTTAAATGCAAAAAAATTTCTATACTAATGATACATTTTGAACATGAATTTCTCAAAGAATTTTATATATTTTTTTATCTATGAAAATACTTCTCAAAAATTATATTACAATTTAGATACTTCATCAGAGTGTTTTGATTTAGACTTTTCATCAGATTTAAAATTAGAATAATTTAATTCATTCAATCAATCTGATCAATCATTTGATAACATATTTTCTCTCAATTCTGATTTACTTTATAGTGATGACCTTTTTTCAAATAAAACTACTAATTTTATTTCAAACATATCTAATGATGAAGATAATGATGTTTTGAAAACTTCTAAACTAGAAACTCTTAACTTAGATATGGAAATTTCTTTAGATTTTGAATCTGATTACTCTCTCAATAAAAAGTATTCATCTAATTATGATTTTATAATGGCCTATAACAATATAAAATCTAATTTGAATCCTTCTGATAACTATCCTATCACTTTTAATTTTAAAGATCATGTTCATGATGAAAATTTTAATTTTTTTTATGCTAGATTTAGTGCTATAACAACAAAAAAAATATGTTCGTAATGTTACACACACCAAGATGAGCAATCAATTGACTAAAGTTGAGTACAAAAAGTTTAATTTTCTAGATTATTCAAATCACAATATGAAATTAACTAGTGAGTATGATATTTTTTTATAAGATTTCTTTTACAAAAGTTAAATCAGAAGACTTGTTTGATAACATTGACCATGAATGTTTCAAATTTCATGACCCTTTAGAGTTTGGAAGAATAGATCTTACTGAATATGTTAAATTAAAATATGTTTAAATAGAGATACCTGAATAGTCAAGTCAATTTATTTATCACTATTCCCTCAATTCTAACCTCAAAAATATTTATCTCACTCTAAATTAGATAATCTTTAATATACAATACAAAACCAAGAAATAGCTAAAAGCATGCATAATCATGATTTAATGTTATTTATTCAAGGTTATTTAATGTGTTTATCATGTTGTCTAGTTGTTTTTAAATCATATAGCTTGACTTATCATGAATATTTGTATGCCAAAAATAATGTCTTTCATTATAATCATATTGGAGATCTCATATCATTTATTCTTAAACCTCCCTTATTGATTAAATTTTATTTCTTTAATTTTGTTGGTTTCCAATTTTGGTATATCCTTCGTTTTGTCTCACAGTGAAAGATTTTCGATGTTGGTTAGATGTTTATTTTTATTTTAAATTTTGTAAATATTTCATTTTTTTTCCTTTTAGTTTGTGTTCTTTTATTTTCTTATTGTTTTTTTGCTTTATTGTTGTTTTTCGCCTTTCACTTTTACAAGATCATAAGTGTTTCAAAAAGTGAAGTTTTCATACTATGGATGAAGAATGCAAAGGATAATGCAATAAAATTGTAAGGTTTAGTTATTTCAAGATGTTATTCTTTATAAATTTAGATATTTTTTATATATGATTAATATATACTAAGTTATAATTGGTTGTAAAACAATACTACACTTCCATAGATTGTATTTGAGGTATTTGCATTTGTTTGTGCATCCAGACCAAAATTTCTTGTTATATCATTCTCTTTCTTCGTACCATGCTATCCAAACAGCTCATCTCTTATTGAAATTTATTATAAGGAGTTCATGCATAGTTGCTTGATAAATGATTTACCTAAATCACACTCTCAAGTTAATGTTCATATAATAGGTAATTTGATGTCTACCCAATTTCATATTTTAAATTGGATAGCAAGGTCACTAGTGTTATGCCTAATTTTCACACCCCTAACTTTTTTGAAATGATATGTTATTATTCATACTCTGTCATAATGATGACCTAGTCAAAAAAATTAAAACTATGTTGGGGACTTGGTCAATTAGTAGTATTTTTGAATGCATGTTTTCAATTATGAATTGATGATGATTGGTTGATGAATTCATATTTATATTTTAAGCAGTTTTGAAAAACATAAATAGATAAATGAATTATTTATATATATATATATATATATATATATATATATATATATATATATCATTGAGAATGTCTGTGATCAATTATCTTACTTTTTAGTTCATGATAAGATTATAATGCAGTAAAATAAGGATATTTTGATGGTTGAAAGCATTATATGATTATCGTGATGCTTCAGATATGCATTGATTTTCATTAAGTATGATTTGAATTTTAGATTGGTTTTCATTTGGCAATGTGAGCATTCTATGGTAATTAATTTGATATTTTCAGTGGTAATGTAAAATTTGGTTTGAAACAGATAAGGATGGTATATAATGATAATCCTACCAATTTGTTTTCAAAATGTGAGTATAGATGAATCAATCATATATTTTTTTTTATATATTAGGGAAGGCCTTATATTTTACAGTTTTTCAAATCAAATCCATCATTTGATTTATCATAAACTTTAATTTGAAAATTCATGTGAGTCCATTAGTTGAGAAATGGTTCCCATTCAGTGATGATATAATGGTCTTTTTGAAAATATTTGCATTGATTCAACATTTGGGAGAATTATAAGGAATCCTAAGTTCTAAATGATTAATCCTGAATTTTTATTTAACTAGGGTTGCTAAGTTAAATATTTTCTACCCTAAATTCTAAAATGATATGACTTATGGTTTTAAAAATTCCTATCTTAATATCATTTATTCTAAGTTCCAAAATAATATAACCATCAAATCTGAATGATTTCAAGGGCATTGAAATGATTTAAAAAGTATACAAAGAAGTCTTGTTTGAAAGGATTAATATTATTGACTTAAGTATTTATCTCATGGAAATCCTTTTGAAGGGCATAAGTAGTGTGGATGACTTATTTCAAGTTCAAACCTTGCATGACATAGGATGGTGAGTTAGAATTTGAGTTGGTGGATGTCGTGTAGTTGGCAGATGTCTTGGCACTAAGTTGGCAAAGGAATTTAATATAGAGCATGATCCTGATGCTTCGAGATCAAGTTAGAGATTTGGTAGTAAGAAAGAAGTTATGGCAAAGTGTACATGCCTTAATTCTCAAAAGTTGGTAAGGGGTTTGGTAGGCAATTTGGTGATTGCTAAGTTTGACCATTTGCTAACTTATTTAGTGGAATTGCTAAGTATATCTTTGATTTACATGAACCAAAGAGAGGTGGACACATCAGTAAGGTAGTTACGATTGGGGTTGGCAATTACAAATAGCTCTCCTTTCATTATTTTAGTCATTTCATGAAGCTTGTTTGTGGAAGATAACCTTTTGTAATTTGGATTTATGAATTATGGATAGAGATTTTGGGTAGAAAAGTAGTAATGAAGCATTTTTAGGTATGCCACGAACTAGATAAATAAGTTTTGAGAAAAAATTTATTGATATTTTGAGTAGTTGTCACATATATGATAAAAAATAGTTTGTATTCTACATATGTTTGTGCATGTATGTTGGAGAGTTAAGAAAGGTTGTGGTTTTCTAGTTGTCACTTCCATGCATGAGATATTGAAGTATATAGTTATTGTCTTATCTTTTCTTATCAGAAGATGAGATAACAATAAGTTGTTATTGAGATGGTTTTTATTGAATGGTTGAGGGTTCTCTTTTTCAAATTTGTTTAGTATTAATATTATGTCAAATATGTTCAATGATGTGTTTCGAAATATCTGTGGTTAAAAGGTTTTATTGAGATTTTAGTTTTGTGAATAAACTCTGCTCATCTATTTGTGGATATTGGAAAGAATTGATGGGTTATGATCATGCATGTCAATTTTAGTTCTCTGCATGCTTTGTTGAGGAAATATGTCATGTTGAACTTTGAAAATAATGAAGGTTTTCTCAAGATTTTGTGTTTCAATTTGTGATTCAATGCATTATCATGTTGAAATTTATGATGTCTCAGTATTTAAAATTATAAGTCTATGCATCTTAGGGTTTTGTGAAGTGTGAAATATTAGATAATCTATTATGATCCAAAGGTTTATGGGTTCAATATGATTTTGCAGTAATGATTCATATTTACAACTTTCTGTAGAAGTAAACCCTGCTTGTTTGTTTAATTTGGAAAGTTTTAAGTGGTTGTTGGTCTAAGTATAAGTGATATGAGAGATTATATTCAAAATGGTAATATTTTCTTAGCTATATACTTTCACAATTTTCTTTATTTATGGTTTTCTTGTAAAAGTGAATTTTGTCCACATATTCAAGAAATTTTGAATTATTACGATTGGTTATAATATAGAGCAGGCATATTGGTAAATGGTTCTAACATATAAATGAAAATAAATTTATATAGATCTGCATATAGAAATTTAGTAAGTAAAATATTGAAAATAGTAAAGTTATTTCCAAACATTTACCTAAGATTTGAAGTTGTGGGTTTTGTTTTGAAGCTAAGGGTCAAAATAATCAGTGATTTTGAAAAAATGTGACAAGTTATTTTTGTTTTGAGACATAATGGATTGGAAACAAAATAGTTATGTCAAATATTTCCTTGATTTAAGAGTTCCTATTGATATTTATTTAAGAGAATACATGCATAATATAGTAATAAGAAAGTGTTGACGGAATATTGTTTTAAGACACAATGCTATTTATATTTCAAGGAATCATAAGTTGATAAGTTTTTGATAGTCAACATATGGAAATAAGTGCCTCTCAATTAAGAAATATTTTTCAAATATTTAATTCATAAATCTTGCTTTGAAATTAATTCAGTTTATCTTCTCAGATAATGTTCAAACAGTCAGAATAATACAGATACTCCTATTGAAGTTAGAGTGCTCAAACGGATTAAGCTGGACATTGATGATCCTTCAACTGATACAAGCACAAATACAATTCATCTTACAGCTATTGAAATGGAGTACAATGAATGTGTCAATGACTAAGAGAAGCCTTTAATTGAAGTGCTTTCAGATTCTGATGATTATTAGATCTCTACGGGATAGAATTTTATTTTTAGTTAAACTTTTAGATGGCAAAATTTTATAGTTTAAATTTCAAAACCTTAACTTTCAAATTTTGATATTTTTGGTGATAATATTTTGAAAAGTATAATTGACTTTGATTTTTGAAATATATATGCCTAAGTTAATTTTGGAATATACATTTGATTTGATATAAATAAAGATTTTATTAACTTTAATTTGTCTATTTACTAATTGACATATGTATTCCATTTTATTATTAAGTGATTAAGGTCCCCACCTGTTAGATAAAACCCAATCTATAATCAAATACCTGATCTATTAAGACTTTTAAGTCTTAATTAAATCTATCCTTAACTAATAATTATTTATAATTAATTGCTTTTAAATTCAATTAGTTAAATTAAACTAATAAATAATTAAGGTTAGTTATAACTTATTTTTCAACTAAATTTCAAAGATTCATTTGAGCGGGAGGAACAACACAAGTATTAAAGACTTATGCATTGTGAAGTCAATCATTTATCTCTCTCTTCTATGCAACTTCTTTGAGATAGCATGACTTTTGTAGATAGACCAATCTTACTTTCTCTAACGGTTGAGTATCCTACTTAGACAACATATGTATATCCAGTTTTATATTGTCATTTATAATTGATTATATGAATATTATCAAGTTTAATATCTTTTGATGATTGTATTTTGTAGTCTTTTGTGCATCATCTGAGTATTCAACCTAAATAATGATGAAAACATTACTTTTTACAATAGGTTATTGATCTAATTGATTGTAAAAATTATCTTTGAAGATACTTCGTATAAAGGATGTTGATTTCTCAAATAAAATTGATCTGATTTGCTAAGATGACTCTTATTTATTAAAATTCATAATTTTTATTTTTTATAATGTATTTTATTTATTTGAGTTTGATTTCTAATTTAGTTTTCATTAACATTAGTTTAATTTTTTCGATAGTTTATGTTTATTTTTGATTTCCTTCTTTAGTTAGTGTTAATTTAGTGTTAGTTTTAGTTTAGATTAAACTTATTATTTTTATTTTTCTTAATTTGTTTATTGTTTAGTTTTTTAGTAGATAAATGTTATTTTTATCATCTCTTTATGATTTTTGAGTTATATTGATCTTTTATTCTTTCTTGTTTATTATCTTTGATGATCATTTATTAGCATAGACATAAGATGTACTTTCAACAATCTAAAATTTATATCCTTCAAGAGATTGTCTAAAACTTTATTCTATCAGATAAGTCAGATGACAATTTATATCAAATTTGAGATTGAGTTATGTATATTGAAGGAATGATTAGCTTCTTAGATCAAAACATAGTTTATGAGTAACTCTTCTTGACATAGTTTATTTTCATGTTGTGTTTGATAAACTTAATAAATGATTGTAAGCTTGATTTAGATTTATTATTGAACATAGTAATCTCCAGAACTTTAAAAGACCACTTTACATGTCTTAAGACTTATTTTTAGCCATAGATCCCTTACGATCAAACTAGTACAATTCCATTTTTACCTTCGTAATAGGTGAATGGGTTGATTCATTGGCATGACATTTTGCACTGTCAATAGGTTCTAAAGATGACTTTCATTTGAATACTTAGAACTTGATTTCTAAGAGAGAGAACTTCAAAAATCATGGGGTTTAAGAGTCTCATAAATCTAGGTAAAATAAAAGTGATATCTTGACTTTGACCTTGTTTTATCCAATGAGGAGTGAAAGGAAAAGAAATCAAGAGGAGTGACATGTGGAACAATCTGAATTACTTCAAATTGAAAAAAATATGACAAAGGTCAAAAAAGATATAATGACAGTAAAGTGTGATTTTTTATCATAAGAATGAGGGAAATGGAGGAAAACATGGTAACATAATTTTTTCTACAAATTCCATCTATCAAAAGAAGTAAAATCTAAGTTGAGAACAAGGATCAATAACTTATAACTATTGAAGGAATGACAAGATGGTAATTTTATGAGGAAGGTTAGCTCTTATCCACGGTCTTATACTACAACTCATTAAAGAGACACCCAAGAGGGTACTAAAAAGCATTGAAAAAATAAATGAGAAAAATAAAAGATGGTATTTGTGAGGAAGACCTAGTCCTAGTCACAATTTTACAATGCAACTCATAAAATAGAAACCCAAGAGGTGTGAAAAATGTGTAAAAAGAGCAAAAAAATAAAGAATACTATGGTAAATCATGATGAATATCGAGGCCTATCCGTGGTTTGACAATGTAACTAATGAGAGAAAGGGGAAACCAAAAGACCAAAAATGAAGGAGTAAAGGTTTGTAAGAAGAAAGAACTATTGCAAAGGGAGAGACCCGTATAAGTAACCTACAAAAAGTGTTAGATAAATAATATATAAAAAGTATGAAAATAAGAGAAGGAATCTACATTAACATTTATATCAAGGCTGAGCATGTGAGAGACAAGCTTATGTCTCAAAAGGTTTCTTGAAGTTGAATTAGTTTGGTATCATGTAATGGAGAATAAGAGTGGGCATCTTAAGATGATCCAAAGGGAAGGTGGATGTAGGGATGGGCCTCGCAAGATTCCCTAGAGTTTGAAATAATAGGTGGTTGGGCATCATCAAATGCCCCAGAGGGTAGGGAAATGTGAGGATGGGTATCGCAAGATGACCCACAAGTTGAAAAGAGGAAGAAAAGATAGGAAAAGATAAGAAGCAAAGAGAACCCCATATATTGTCTAAATGGATTCAAGTTATCCAAGAAGATTCTGATATGGGAATTCATGATGACTTGAGAAAAATGAATAAAATGCTAAGAATGATAAATAGGGAAGGTAAAAATTTGTAAAAAGTCAACTTGGTCGACCTAGTACAGAGAATAGGGTCTAAAAGTTGATAAAATAGGAATACAGGGTCAACTGGGTTGACCTAGTTTTGTATCCTATATAGGAAGTAAGCAAGAAAAGATACAAGGTCGACTGGGTCGACCTAGTTCTATATCTGAGGGGTAAAAAATAAAATTGTTTTGACATAATCAACTATATACTAAAACAAGAATAATTTTTTTGCAAGTACTTATGAAAGCAAGAAATGAAATGAAACACATAATCAATTGGATCAGTGAGGTTGATCCAATTGAGGTAGACAGCATAAAACCTTATACCAACACTAGTTAATGCAATTTTTTGCAATACAACATACAATTAAGTAAAGATAAATCAATTAACTTTGAAATTAAAAGCTAAGTATTTGGTCAAACTGAATGTTATTAAATTATTCGAGTATAGTTTTATATGTGATAGGAAGTTGGCTATAAGGAACTAGAAAGCAATCTAATAATGGTTTCAAGATGTTTGGGCTAAAAGGGATCTATTTTGGTAATGGTACTAGCTTGGTATTGTTAGGTTGTGGAGCTAAAAGCTTCACTGTATGCAGACATGGAGGAGGTTGCTAAGGTGCAAAGAAACTGACATCAATTAGGCCAACCGACGTCGGTCATATCCAATGCACAGAGTTGCCGACATCGGTCATTGATCGGCCGACGTCGGTCATCTCCAGACTAACAGTGACTGACGTCGGTCGCCTATGCGGTTCTAGAACTGTCAGTTTCATGAATAGTTTGTTAACGAATCAGTTGTTTGCATGTTAAAGACTAATTTTAGTCTTGAGCTGCAGTTTCTAATTATTGTAATTGGATGTCTAATTATTGTTTGCATGAGATCTATCTAATAGACTCATGAGTTGTATTGTAAAGTGTGCTAGATAGAGAGCAAGGTTAACTCCTTCAAAGGGAAGAGAGCATGGTTAGCTCCTCATAGTGCCATAGTGCCAAGTGTGTATGATCAGGTAGATCTACGAGATAGCAAGATCTGGTAGAGATCCACAGGGGTGCTGGTATGGAGAATCATAAGGACTTGGTGAGGCAAGGACAAGGGTTCTTCTGAGTAAGTAAGATCGGTTTGATTTGCAGGTTGTTACAAGTTCATGGAAGATCTACTTGGAGTGCATTGTGTACTCGGTTGAGTATGTGTGTATACTCGGTTGTACTGGCAGTAGTGATACTGACTGGTTGGAGGTGAACAATAGCTTTGTGTTTGAGTTGTTTTTTGTGACTGTGATTGAGAGAGAGAACTCTTGAAGAGATTCACTATTTACGTCATAGAGGTGTGGGAGCCCTAGAGGAGTGTGAAGAAGACTGTGGCATCTTCTTTGTTGTATTTCCTTCTGAAAGAGTATTAATACAATTGGGTATTGTCTCTCATATTCTATGTTATTTTTGAATTCTAGTTACTTGTGCTTTTGATTTAATTCCATGTTTAGTTACTTATACAAGGTGATCAATTGTGCTCCTAGATCTTAACAGTTGGTATCAGAGCTAAGGTTGCAGGTTCACAGAGCCTGGTTCAAAGCAGGTTAGTGTTTGATTACAGATCACTCTCAGGGGTTTCTAATTGAGTGGGAGTATAGCAATGGCAGAGAAAAGTACACTAAGAATGGAGGAATTCAAAAGCAAGAATTGTCAATTACGGTGTTATGGAAAGAAAGAGCAGGTAAAGAAAGATTGCTGGTTGGTAGAAAATCAGCATGAAAGAAATAAAGAAGCAGGGATTGTTTCATGGATTAATGCACTGGTTACTCTTATATGTTCCTTGGATAAAGTAGAATCTTGGTTTATAGATTTTGTTGCCTCTTTTCATGCAGCCCAAAATAGAGTATTTTTCCATGTTAAGGTCCATGGAGACTTTGGAAAGATTTATTTAGGGGTTGGTGAGCCTTGTCAAAGTATTGGCAAAGGGGAAGTGCGGCTGAAATTATAGACGGCCAACACATGGGTGTTGAAGGAGGTCATGCAGGTTCCGGTCCTGAAGATGCGGCTAATTTCTATAGGAAAGTTGGGTGATGAGAGATGCACAGGAACTCTCACAGTGGATGCACTTGAATTAGCATGTGGTAAGAAAGTAGGTACTCTTTATCTATCTACTTGTATTACTGATTCTTCTTCTATTGCAAAGACGTGGCTTTGTAGACTTGGTCACATGAGCAAGAAAGAGATGCATGTTCTTAAGAGGAAGTCAGATGTATTTGACAAACTTAAGAACTAGAAAGCCTTGGTGTTTATGGAGGAGATGATGGATAAAGATCAGTGGAGAAGACTGAATAACTCTGAGCAGGGTAGTTTAGACAGGGTTTTGATTCAAAGTGAGCTCACGGGTAACAAAAGTCATCACTCATAGGAAAACATAGGTACCGACGTCGGTCACGGGTAACCTATGTCGAACAAACAGGCACCGATGTCGGTCATGTGCAGACAGGCAAAGTCAGTGGTGTCAGGCAGGGTGGCTACCAGTGTCAGTCAGAGAACCGACGTCGATGACCAGTGGACACTAACGTCAATTAGGGAACCAGGGTCAGTGATCAAATTGGTTCGACATTAGTCAGGTACAGACTAGGGTCGACCAGGAAATGGATTTTGGGTGGACAGCAAGCTGTCAAGGAGTCTCAAATGCCCATATGGAGGATTGAAAGGGTAAGTAAGCCTCAAATTCATTATTCCACTTCTTTATATTTGTTGTTCACTATAGAGCAGGGAGGATCCAGGAAACAGTGGGAGCATGGCATGATGAGGAATTTGATTCTTAGGATGTAGAACCAAATGGGGGATTTGGTAGATTTGTCAGCCAAAAAGAAAGCACTGAAAGATGAATGGATTCCTTGGTTAAAGAAGAGAGAAGATGGACATGTGAGACAAAAGGCCTGGTCATATGGTCTTGAGCAACCTATAGGATAGTGGTACAGGTTTGACAGGTGGATGACAAAGCACGGCTTTAGTCAATGTCATTGTAACCATTATGGTTTCTTTACCAGGTTGGATAATGGTCGCTACATTATCTTGTTACTGTATGTGGATGATGTGCATATTGCAGGTGCATACATACAGGGATTTGTTGAGCTAAGGGTAAAGTTAGTTTAGTTGTATGTCATGAAGAATTTGGAGCAGTGAAATTCTTTGGCATGAGTTTTCCTAGAGATAGGGAAGATCACAGGTTGATGTTGTCTCAGGATGATTGTGTGAAGGTAGTGCAGGATGCAAAATGGCAAGCGCACCTATGGATGGACAGTTCATAGAACAGGGTCCCCAATCACATGATGAGGTTGAGTACATGTGTACTCCCTGATATTGCCCCAGTAGCAGGTGTTGTTATCAAGTTCGTAGCCAATTCGAGAAAGAAGCACTGGAGGGTAGTTTAGTGGGTTCTCAGGTATCTGAGAGGGAACAGCAATAGGGATTCATGCTATGCAGGGTCAAGTTCTTTTCTACATGGGTTTGTAGATGTGAATACGGTAGGTTACTTGGATGACAGGTGGAACACCACATGATGTGTGGTGGTTGGTCTTCAGGATTGATCTTGAAGAGGGATACAAGCCAGGAAATAGATTAGATGATGTATAGGTACAGGCATAGGTGCAGCTATTTATCTCCAAGTGGGAGATTGTTAGGTTGTGGAGCTAAAAGCTTCACTGTATGCAGACATGGAGGAGGCTGCTAAGGTGCAAAGAAACTGATGTCAGTCAGGCCAACTGACGTCGGTCATATCCAGTGCACAGAGCTGTCGACATCAGTCATTGATCGATCCACGTCGGTCATCTCCAGACTAATAGCGATCGACGTCAATCGCCTGTGTGGTTCTGGAACTGTCAGTTTCACAAATAGTTTGTTAACGAACTGGTTGTTTGCATGTTAAGGACTAATTTTAGTCTTGAGTTGCGGCTTCTAATTATTATAATTGGATGTCTAATTATTGTTTACATGAGATCTATATAATAGACTCATGGGCTGTATTTTAAAGTGTGCTAGATAGAGAGAGCAAGGTTAGCTCTTTCAAAGGGAAGAGAGCATGGTTAGCTCCTCATAGTGCCATAGTGCCAAGTGTGTATGATCAGGTAGATCTGCGGGATAGCAAGATCTGGTAGAGATCCACAGGGGTGCTCGTATGGAGAATCATAAAGACTTTGTGAGGCAAGGACAAGGGTTCTTTTGAGTAAGTAAGATCAGTTTGATTTGCAGGTTGTTGCAAGTTCATGGGAGATCTAATTGGAGTGCATTGTGTACTCAGTTGAGTATGTGTGTATACTCGGTTGTACTGGTAGTAGTGATACTAACTGGTTGGAGGTGAACAACAGCTCTGTGTTTGAGTTGTTTATTGTGACCGTGATTGAGAGAGAGAACTCTTGAAGAGATTTACTGTTTATGCCCTAGAGGTGTGGGAGCCCTAGAGGAGTGTGAAGAAGACTGTGGCATCTTCTTTGTTGTATTTCCTTTTAGAAGAGTATTAATAAAATTGGGTATTGTCTCTCATATTTTGTGTTATTTCTGAATTCTAGTTACTTGTGATTCTGGTTTAATTCTATGTTTAGTTGCTTATACAAGGTGATCAATTGTGCTCCTAGATCCTAATAGTTGGTATCAAAGCTAAGGTTGTAGGTTCACAGAGCCTGGTTCAGAGTAGGTTAGTGTTTGATTATAGGTCACTCTCAGGGTTTTCTGATTGAGTGGGAGTATAGCAATGGTAGAGGAAAGTACACTAAGAATGGAGGAATTCAAAAGCAAGAATGGTCAATTACGGTGTTATGGAAAGAAAGAGCAGGTAAAGAAAGGCTGTTGGTTAGTAGAAGATCAGCATGAAGGAAATAAAGAAGCAGGGATTGTTGCATGGATTGTTGCACTGGTTGCTCTTATATGTTCCTTGGATAAAGTAGAATCTTGGTTTATAGATTTTGTTACCTCTTTCCATGCAGCCCCAAATAGAGTATTTTTCCATGTCAAGGTCCATGGAGACTTTGGAAAGATTTATTTAGGGGTTGGTGAGCCTTGTCAAAGTATTGGCAAAGGGAAAGTGCAACTGAAATTGTAGACGGCCAACACATGGGTGTTGAAGGAGGTCATGTAGGTCCCAGTCCTGAAGATGCGGCTAATTTCTACAGGAAAGTTGGGTGATGAGAGATGCACAGGAACTCTCATAGTGGATGCACTTGAATTAGCATGTGGTAAGAAAGTAGGTACTCTTTATCAATCTACTTGTATTACTGATTCTTCTTCTATTGCGAAGACATAGCTTTGTAGACTTGGTCACATGAGCAAGAAAGAGATGCATGTTCTTAAGAGGAAGTCAGATGTATTTGACAGACTTAAGAACTAGAAAGCCTTGGTGTTTATGGAGGAGATGATGGACAGAGATTAGTGGAGAAGACTGAATAACTCTGAGCAAGGTAGTTTGGATAGGGTTTTGATTCAAAGTGAGCTCACGAGTAAAAAAAAGTCATCACTCATAGAAAAACATAGGTACTGACGTCGGTTAGGGATAACCTACATCGAATAGACAGGCACCGACGTCGGTCATGTGCAAACAGGCAAAGTCAGTGGTGTCAAATAGGGTGGCTACCAACGTCAGTCAGGGAACTGATGTCGGCGACCAGTGGACACTGACGTCGGTCAGGGAACCAGTGTCAGTGATCAGGTTGGTTTGACATTAGTCAGGTACAGACTAGGGTCAACCAGGAAACAGATTTTGGGCAGACAACAAGCTGTCAAGGAGTCTCAAATGCCCATATGGAGGACTGAAAGGGTAAGTAAGCCTCAAATTAGTTATTCCCCTTCTTTATACTTTTTATTCACTGTAGAGTAGGGAGGATCTAGGAAATAGTGGGAGCATGGCATGATGAGGAATTTGATTCCTAGGATGCAGAACCAAATGGGGGATTTGGTAGAGTTGCCAGCCAAAAATAAAGCACTGAAAGATGAATGGATTCCTTGGTTAAATAAGAGAGAGGATGGACACGTGAGATGAAAGGCCTGGTCATATGGTCTTGAGAAACCTGAAGGACAGTGGTAAAAGTTTGACAGGTGGATGACAAAGCACGGCTTTAGTCAATGTCATTGTAACCATTGTGGTTTCTTTACCAGGTTGGATAATGGTCGCTACATTATCCTATTATTGTATGTGGATGATGTGCTTGTTGCAGGTGCATACATATAGGGATTTGCTGAGCTAAGGGTAAAGTTAATTCAATGGTATGTCATGAAGAATTTGGAGCAGCAAAATTCTTTGGCATGAGTTTTCCTAGAGACAGGGAAGATCACAGGTTGATGTTGTCTCAAGATGATTGTGTGAAGGTAGTGCAGGATGCAAAATGGCAAGCGCACTTATGGATGGACAGTTCACAGAATAGGGTCCCCAATCACATGATGAGGTTGAGTACATGTGTACTCCCTGATATTGCCCTAGTAGCAGGTGTTTTCAGCAAGTTTGTAGCTAATTTGAGAAAGAAGCATTGGAGGGCAGCTCAGTGGGTTCTTAGGTATCTGAGAGGGACCAGCAGCAGGGATTCATGCTATGTAGGGTCAAGTTCTTTTCTACATGGGTTTGTAGATGCAGATACGATAGGTTACTTGGATGACAGGTGGAGCACCATAGGATGTGTGGTGGTTGGTCTTCAGGATTGATCTTGAAGAGGGATACAAGCCAGGAAATAGATTAGATGATGTACAGGTACAGGTACAAGTGCAGCTGTTTATCTCCAAGTGAGAGATTGTTAGGTTGTGGAGCTAAAAGCTTCACTGTATGCAGACATGGAGGAGGTTGTTAAGGTGCAAATAAAATGATGTTAGTCAGGCCAACTGACATCGGTCATATCTAGTGCACAGAGCTGCCGACATCAGTCATTGATTGACTGACATCCGTCATCTCCAGACTAACAGCGACTGACGTCGGTTGCCTGTGCGGTTCCAAAACTATCAATTTCATGAACAGTTTGTTAATGAACTAGTTGTTTGCATGTTAAGGACTAATTTTTGTCTTGAGCTACGGTTTCTAATTATTGTAATTGGATGTCTAATTATTATTTGCATGAGATATATATAATAGACTCATGGGTTGTATTGTAAAGTGTGTTAGATAGAGAGAGCAAGGTTAGCTCCTTCAGAGGGAAGAGATCATCATAGTGCCATAGTGCCAAGTGTGTATGATCAAGTAGATCTACGGGATAGCAAGATCTGGTAGAGATCCACAAGGGTGCTGGTATGGAGAATCATAAGGACTTGGTGAGGCAAGGACAAGGGTTCTTCTGAGTAAGATCGGTTTGATTTGCAGGTTGTTGCAAGTTCATGGGAGATCTACTTGGAGTGCGTTGTGTACTCGGTTGAGTATGTGTGTATACTTGATTGTACTGGCAGTAGTGATACTAATTGGTTGGAGGTGAACAATAGCTCTGTGTTTGAGTTGTTTGTTGTGACCGTGATTGAGAGAGAGAACTCTTGAAGAGATTTACTATTTACGCCCTAGAGGTGTGGGAGCCCTAGAGGAGTGTGAAGAAGACTATGGCATCGTCTTTATTGTATTTCCTTCTGGAAGAGTATTAATACAATTGGGTATTGTCTCTCATATTCTATGTTATTTCTGAATTCTAGTTACTTGTGATTCTGGTTTAATTCTGTGTTTAGTTGCTTATACAAGGTGATCAATTATGCTCCTAGATCCTAATAGGTATTGGGTCCTATCCCATCACTTTACACACCACAATGATAATGGTGTCATGTTTTTAGGCAAAATATGTCATTCACCACGTGTATATACTTGGCCAAAAAACCAAGTCAGCTTCCCCCTTGGCGATGAAATCTAAGCAGGTAGACTTTGGGTAGACAGTTGTTAAAATGTTTTTTAAGATTTTATGATTTAGTAGTGTGTGCATAAAAGATAAAATAGTGAAACTAAATGGTATATTAAAAACCACCTAATTAGACTATGTGATCTATTCTAAGCAATCAAGCAACAAAAAATGAAAGTGTGAACTAATTACTAGCATATAAGGGTTAATTTCAACTTTGAAACATATTACAATGTCAATTTAGTTGATAGTGTATGAAAATAATATAGAACAGGGTCGATAGGGTCACCTATGTACTATGGAAGCAAAAATTCTGAAAGTAAACTACATCGACAGAGTCAACCTAGCTTTCCAAACTGCACATTGAATATAGAACTACATCGATAGGGTCATCCTAGTTGACTATACAGGGGAAATTTTAATGACTACAAATTATGAAAAATAAAACTATAAAAAATGCTATAAATGATAAAGAAGGATAAAAAGGAACCTTGATGGGTTAGAGGATGAAGAGGAAAATAAGATTGTTTTTGAAGAACCTTGATTTGTACTTGTAAATTTTGCTAACTATGTTGATTGGGTCAACCAATCTTTACAAAAACCTATTGTTGATAACCTAAAAATATATAAGGTCAATTGGGTTGACCTAGTATGCTAAACCTGATGCTTAAAAGTGTATAGAGTTGACTAGATTGACCTAGTAGTCTGAATTAGAATTCTAAAAAATCTACATAAACAGAATAACCATTTTGATGCGACTGTGTGTTAAACATGTGTGCAGAAGTTAGTACTGTGTTGATATAGTTGACCCAACATCTCAAATATATAAAAAATAAAATGATGAAAGAATTGAAGAAAAACTTTCAAGGGTTAGATTCACGTCAGGTTCACCAGAATATATGCAATCAAAAATGCATCATGTTTATAAATCAATCCTAACTCAGAGAAGATAGATCATACCATACACTTATGATTGGGAACACATTTGTTAAGCATGGACATGACCAATATGTGGATTTTATAGAATTAATTAAGGGATCCCTTATCATAATACATGATGTTAGGGAGGGTTCTAAAGTCTCCTATCTAACATAATCACATAATAACTCTAAGGGGGTCCTGAGTTTTGATATTTCACCTCAACTAATAACAAGTAAAGTAAATCTAATCTAGTGCTCACCAAAGATTGTGGCACAACATGAGGTGTTAGAAACAATCAAAACATGTATATGAGAATCTCAATTAAGCTATGTATGAGTAAGACCCTAATACATAGAATATGAAGAGTAATATTATTTGAAGCCAATACTTATGCTACTTCTATCTACTAAAGAGAGAAGCAAAGTTAGAGAATACTTACCTAAATGATGAACTTGTCAAGACTCAATATCTCTCTTGGCCAAAGGGGCTTTACAAGAGGTTTTTGTGGTTCATAAGTATAACTAAGAAAGGCCAAAGCATCCAAGACTTATCCACAAGACTATATTCTCTAAGTATAAACCTTAAGCTAAGACTCCTCAATTAGAATGATAGAAGAGTAGATTGTAAAGAAGCATGAGTAAATGATTAATCTTGATTACATATTGAAATAATGAAAAAATGATCTTGTATTTATAGGTGGATATACCCCTAAAACCTTCAAAAAACCCAGTTGATAGGGTCGACCCAGTTGACCCAACACAATTTCAAATAATTATTCACTAGATCATGAGCTAGGTCAGCCAAAGGCCAAACTAGTTCCTAAGTGAAAATCACCCAAAACTATACAGGGTTGACCCAGTCGACATAGCACAATTGACTAACAAAAGTGACTTAAATTGAGGAAAAGAGGGATGGTAAGTGGAAAATATTGGAGGAGTGTGTAAATGGAGATTAATAGCTTAGGGAATGGTTTTTAAGAGTTGGTTAGATTGGTAATAATGTGGAAATAAGGGACAATAATTATAAAAAGTACCAATAGTCTGCCCACCCCTTTCTCAGTGTACCCTTTAAATAATGCACTCAAAGAGATTGAGTCTCAATGGGTTCCTGCAAGATGTAAAGTGTTAGTATTTGGTAAAAGTTAAAAATATTATATGTATACAAAGACATTCATCACTTAACATCCAAGAATACTACTTGTCACACTTGGGCAAGATATTGTAGAGATCAAATCAACTTCATAATCTTATTCAAAGGTAAAACAAGGTACCAAACCAAGAGGGCTTTGCTATAATAGGTGTGTATTAGATATAAATGCCAAAATAGCTTACATAAATAGAGCATAGGAAAGGAGAGAGAAGAAGATAACTGAAAGGGTTGCAAGGCCAAGTGTCAACTATGAAAACTAGTTACACTACAAGAGAATGAAGTGGAGGATTGGTGAACAAGTGATCTTGGATAAGTGTCTATTATAAATGCATCATTCTCATTTAAATTAGAGTAAAAACTCTTCATGTTTTTATTTTAAACTATTCCTTGGTGATGATTCCACTTGACTGTCTAAAACTACCATAAAAATCTTTGACACACTTACATTTTCATAAGAAGGTGACAAAGAGATTGTAAAAACTTTCATACACTCCTTAACTAATGTTCTCCCCTAAACTAGTTATCATTCACTATCCATTAACCACTCATTGCCCTTTTAGGCCTCACTCTTCACACTTGTCATTGTAATGACTTGCAGTTGCTCAAATAAATCTATAGAAGAGGTGTTAGATACCTATTCAAGATAGTTTTGTCCTTTGGTCTATCAAATGGACCTACAAAGATTCAATATACCACTTCTCGCTTTCAAATGTAGGCAGTCATGTTCATTCTCACTATCTTGAGTAAGGAGTTAGAATAAGTCTTAATAGACCTCTCACAATGATTTTCATCCATCAATCCCCTTATGCACCTATGGAACACATCAAATCTTGCAAGAAACACCTTATTAGGTATGTATGTATTGAAGATAGTATAGATCAAATGAGTTTTAAGGAGATTGGGAGAGTGATAAACATGTTCAAAACACTTTTAAGGCTAACCCCTTTTTAATGCATATCCTTTCATCTCTTCTCCATCGGGTCTGCACAAGGGTTTTAGGAGGGTTTTAGGTATCTTGGACTATCAATAATGGTTCATGAAAACTAGATGATAAAACTCCAAACCAATTCTATTGAGGATAATATAAGGACCCCCATCAAATATTCCTAGCTCCTTGAGTCACCATGTAATCCCTTTGTACTGATATGAGCACATAAAGTTGGTCTCTCAAGCTCTTCTATGAATTCTGAGTACCCCTAAGAGAGGTTTAGGTCAAAATTACCAATTTTGGATTATTCCTTGAAAATATTTATTCAAATTGGTTTTATTTTAACCTATAAATGCTATCTTATGTCTTAAAAAGGTCCTATAGTCATAAAAGTGAATTTAAGCATCATTAGGGTTCATAACCAATTTTAGGCCTAATAGACATGTACTGTGTATTTATGTGTATATAACCACCTGTAGTTTTCTAATGGATGTAAAATATTATATATTAATTTTCACCTTCAAACTAACCTTTTAAATCATTATATAGTCACTAAGACATTATCATCTCATTCTCTATCACTCACCTATTAGGTTTACAGGCTATGTTGTTACTACAGTGCTCTTTGTTTGAGATAGAACAAAGAGTATTTCCCCTATTATTATGTTAAAATAGAGGTTATATAAGATTATATAAGTTTATTATAATTATCTTCACCAAATCTGAAGTTCTAATTATGTTTCTAGAACTCTCAATACCTTAAATCCTCTAGGTTAGCTTCTAGGTTTGCAGACTATGCACAAGGTTTAGGTAGACTGAGTATGGAGATAGAACCCTATTTATTTATTTCTAAGAATCACATAAAATATTATGTAATCAACTTTTATAATGTATTCAATGTGTTTTTCCACCTTATACCCCTGTAAACCTTCCAAACTAGCCTCTTACATGAGCTATAACTAGTCTGCAAATTATTTTGATGGTGTCACTTATAGGTGGCAATTAGGGAGGTCAATGGGCTCCTATAGGTGATTATCAGTGTTTTATCATTGTAAAACATTATATTTATTCCATGTAAGGTCATTAGGATCATATCATTCAATACCTTTATCCATCAACTAACTAGCATCCTTCCTTGCTTAGGTTATTCTGCAGTATGAGAGTCCAAACTATGGGTGTTTATTTTTAGGGAATGTGGAATTCCTATAGGTACACATTTATGCTTGAACATTTTGTTTTAAAACCTTCATAGTCTCTTAATTTTATTGAGGACCATTCCACACTTTAATCCATTCACCTCTGACTATAGGCCCTACTCTCATCTCTACACCGTCAATGCACTAGAAGTTTACCAACTCCAGGTTCACTTAGGCTCAAATGGGATTGTAGTTTATTGGATGTCTGCAGTGAAATATTACCTAAATTAAAATTAATTCAAACCTCATTACCTCTTGATCAAAAAACTTCTTCTCATGTTAATAAGTGACTTCTAGACTTAGGGTACCATGATAGAGCATTAAGGCTCACACAAACTTCACTAGATTTCCACCAATATAAGACATTATACCAGGCAAAAATCTTACTCGAAGAAAATAATTTAAATGTTTCCACTTTGTATCTTCCTCAATATTTCATCTGGACATTGATTTAATTGGTCTAGGATCAACATTATGACCTTATATGACTTGATAAAGTCATTCAAGTCATAGAATTGAAAACCTCTTATGCCTTAGGTTTTGGATGGTCCCTCATTCTCCATACATGCTTATATATGACTCTAGGTGATTATATATGTTGTAAATATAATAATTATTTTCTCATGTCTTGATAAAATCACTTCAAACAACTTACAAGTGTTTAAATGAGAAATACAGACAATCTAGGCTATGCAAGAAGTGAAAACAACATATTATCATTGAACCCAGTCTACTTACAGAGATATGAACTCTGTAATCATGGAAACCCTATTTTGTAAACTGTAATATGTTCACCCTTAGCACAAGGATATGATCCTATCTTAAAATTCATGTTTCACACATGAAAATTATATTAAAACCAACATGAATGGAAAGAAACAACTCTGTAAGAACACATACAACACTTAGAAGCATTAGATCATGCAAATAGATGAGAAAACCTGCAGGTATTGGGAATGTGAAAGAAATTTTGAGTCATTATCATTTTTAGAGATGGTTCCTGAATCATACACCACAAATATGAAAACCATTACCATGGAATAGAAGGCTATGAAGAGTGCCTTTATCCACCTAAACCATTCATCTCAACTTTGTCCCTTTTATCCATTCCAGTTGTAAATCGATTGACTTGTTCAACCTGCCAAAGGGAGCGATGAGGGAGACAAACTAGTTTTCACCAATTTTAGGATTGTCAAAGTAATCTAAACATGGATATGACTTGTGGGGATTTTAAGGGACACTAATAAAGCCTCCACATGTGCCATAATTATTGTACAGTCTGTACAACAACTAGGACTCCCATTTTTTAAACTGATTTTCTTACTTCCAATGTTTTAACCTACATAATTTAGTTTCAAAATTGACAATTGACACCTTTATGACATGTGGGATGTTCACTTACACTTTGACACACTTGTGTTCTTATGAAAATCATACAACTTATGATAATGACCCAAAATGTGGCCTAGTATGACATAAGGACAATTTAACAAGTATGACAAAGATAAAGACATATTATTTTGCCTTATTAATGACCATGGTAGACATTTTCCAAACCTAGGAGACCTCATGACAAGTTTGAACTTATAGTGGGGTTAACTAATTTTATCAGGGGGTCAAATTAGTCAATAGGAAATGTACACTTAGTTTGAAAAGGGAAACTTATGTCGATGTAGGTGTTTGGTTGGGATGCAAGTGTTTGGGAAGCTATAAAATAGGTCCCTATCTAAAACTAATAGAGAAGGATAATTATCAAGTCTATGAAATTTTTCATAGTATAGACAGCATGGTCATGAGAATAATAATGTTTATACCAAGAGATAATCAATTTGCCACAAAGATATAGTGAACACGAGCCTTTAGACAGGGGGAAGGTCTTAGAACTGAAGGGTGCATCCATGATAGGTATTTTCCAAGTGTACATTACTAAGGTGCCATATAATTGATATTTAGTGTCTACATCCATCGCCTGAAGTACTTTGACATTTCCCCTTCCCTTTAGTTTCGAATGCACTTTGAAATCTTTCATCACTTACATTCTGTATAGCCTTGACTTTCCCCACCACTTTGCCATTGCTTAAGATCGTCATGAAATTAAATGTCTCCTCCTCATATAGCTCATTTCCACATCATATGAAGAAACATATAACCTAATTTTCCACTAGCATCTCCACTATAAATATAATATTATTATTACTTAACCATTTGTGTATAAAACGTGAGACAAGATTAGTAGTCATGGGTTTCAAATGTGATGTGACTGCCAATATACATCTTTCACGTTATAAAACACCATTTTCCAAAATAAATAATTGCATCCCTCAAGTGTTAGTTGCATATCTACTTGAGAGAGAGAGAGAGAGAGAGAGAGAGAGAGAGAGAGAGAGAGAGAGAGAGAGAGAGAGAGAGAGAGAGAGTAAAATTAATTATCATACATTAAATTAATTCATGGTGAATTACTAATATAAGTGTTAATATAACTTATAATTAAAATAATCACTAACTAAATCATGTGGCATAAGTTAAACTACCACTTAATCCCAAATTTAGAGTGGTTGTTTTAAAAAGGGATTGGCTATAAATTAAATAATCAATTATGATGTTAAGAGGGAGAGACATGGAAGACTCCTTGGATAGTATTATGGTTAATAAATAATGGAGGACTATGCACGATTAAAAAAATAAGAGAAGCACAATGTTAAAAATATAAAGTGGTCGAAAATGGGTTATGTTGATAGATATTGCATCATCAGGGAAGGATGTTGGTATTATGGGTGGAACTAATAGCTTCTACAGAAATGTAGGATGACCAATATATGATATTGGAATCTGTGAGGGTCCATCTAGATTTTTTGATGTCAAGAATGCCCAAGTATATGGTGGTTATGTTCTCCACATGGGCTCTTGGCTAGAGAAGCTAAAAATAATAATGTGGGGAATTAAATATATATTTATATTATCAAGTGGGTTGTAGTCCAAAAATGAGGATGATGGTGTAAAATTTGTTGCTTGCCATCCACCAATGTAGAAATCCTAGCCTAAGTATATGGTGGTTATGTTCTCCACATTATCAAGTGGGTTTTAGTCTAAAAATGAGGATGATGGTCTAAAAATTATTGCTAACTATCAACCTATGTAAAAATCCCATCCCAAGTATATGGTGGTTATGTTCTCCACATAGGCTTTCGGCTAGGAAAGCTAAAAATAATAATGTGGGGAATTAAATATATCTTTATATTAGCAAGTGGGTTATAGTCCAAAAATGAGGATGATGGTGTAAAAGGTCTTGTTATCCATCCATCAATGTAAAAATCCTAGGAGATACCAAAAGGGATGAGATCGGGAAGCATGACGCAAGTAAATTTGGTGGAATGAATACCCCTCAGTCTTTGGCACTAATCCAACTTAGAAGCATTTTATACACCTAATCTATGTAAAAACCTAGTTTCAATTTAATAAAAATCACGATATTCAATGTTAATTTTTAATATGCCTTCACTTGATTCAGTAGTCTTCAAAGTAATTCATTTTTCTATAAAGGTAACCCATATATTATGCATGCTCTCACCATAAAATAATGTAGGTCCAAGGAAATTATTCATGATTAATATAGCTATAAATGAATACATGTTTAATAAATTTTATTGAATCCATTAGATTCTTATATCCTTTGTCTTTTTATTATTGTTAATTATCTTAGTTAAATTATTTGTTCAGTTGTTCATGATTTCAGCACACTTAAGATTTTGATTTTTTGTTTTAGATTGTATTTAGTATAGAATGTTTTATGTCCATAATTTAATTCATTGTGCATTAGGTTTGTTATCCTAGTGTTCATTTTTAAGTAAAACACTTTCCTAATTTATCTATAATGTTTTCTAATTACTAAAATATTGGAAGGAATACCCTTGTGTGTTGGTGAAAACCATGTTGCCCTTGAAACTTGTTGGATATGTTGCTTCCTTGTTCAAATATTGGATAAATTTACTTCCTTAGAAAAACACATGGATATATGCGGTGTTATGCCTCAAATTTGCATAACTTTGCAAGCCCTTGAGTTGGGAAGATAACAACCCTCATAAATGTGGAGAAAAGTATGTGATGTACTAATCCAAATAACTACTCATATCTAATGAGGAATGTGAACCACATTATGGGTTTTATATAAGTAATTTCATGGTTATTGAACATCATTGAACCTCAATGTATATTACTCATGAAAACATTAATCAACCGCTACAAACATATTTATAGATTCAAGATTTTTCACTTCTTGGTGTAAATTGAAAAAGTGTTTGGAAATAAGCAATTGTAATAGTGTTCATTAAAAAATGAGTAAATGTGGATGAATTAGTATCATTCCCCTTTGGAACTATGCCAATTGTAAATATTCATAGTGTGTATATGCATGAATTAGTATCATGCCTCATGAATATGAAAGTGTGTATCTGTGCATGAACTAGTATCATACCCCTTGAATGTTCCAAATGATATAGAATGTTATGCATCTATATAATGAATTTGAGAACCTGTATCTCAAATGCATTTATATGTGAAAACTTGTAATATATGTTCTTTTAAACTATGTGCATAATATAATGCATATGCACTAAAGTGTGTATGAATTTGTACTGAAGTCTTTATAAAATGAATACATATGTATAGTATATGCCCACATAATTTATATCAATGTTCTAATATATGTAATGTGATTGAATTCATCTGATATTTGAACCTTTTAAAATCTCTAAAATTGAATTTTACAATCATATAGGCTAATGTCTTTATGACTAGCCCACTATAATCCCCCCTTTTGAGATGAGGAATGTGTCATGTAAGTTAATCATCCAAAAAAAAGAGTTAAATATATCATATCATGTATAAAGATAGAATCATGTATAATCATGTGAACATGTAGAGAGTATGTCATCATAGTAATGTATATGTTAACCAAAGAATGTATGTAAAATGTGTAATGCAAGGCATATAAGTGTCATGTCTAGATAGATGTATCAATGATGTACATAGCAGTAACCATCACTATAAAGATAATTGAATAATAATACACTCTAAAGGTGCATGATATGAATCATGACACCACTCAATTTCAACAAGCTCAATAATCATAACAATCTCAAGATTTAATGTCACACAAAATGCCAAAATCCACGTACTATTTTTAGGAGGACTAGATCTATGATGAGGCCTTGGCCCTTTAGGAAAGTTGTTTAGCTTTCACTTTTCTCTAAACTGTAATGTGAGTTTTCTCGATGACATATTCACCCTAGAGGTGAAAACCCTTCCTTTGATGATGGTTGATTCATGTTCATTCCCTATTGGTTTTTTTTACCAAATCTAGTTTCTAATTGGAGGCTTAAGCATAGGTTGCTTCCCTCCAAATTATTTTATTTCTCTATGTGGAGGACTGTTTCATGTTTTTGAGCAACTAAGATTGAAGGTTTGGATAGTTTATGTTCCAAATCTATTATTTCCTTATGGTTTGAAACTACTATTGGTTGGTGTTATTTCACTATCAGATCATTATCATAATGGATTATTTGGTATATAGTGGGAATGGGCCTATATGAGAGCATTTGAACCTGCTTAGGCCATTTTACTTCAAGTTTAGGTGAGATTTTTTTGATGTGTTATGTGCAGCCAAGTTAGGTCCTTTGATGACCATGAGGTCTAACTTATCTTTGACCCCTATATGATAGAAGTTTTCTTTTATGGTTCTTGTGGACTTATAAATATTTATCAATCAACGAGTGTGATTTAATGGAAACCCTCATTTGGATTTTTGGTGTTATGGGTCTGGTCAAGAATATGATTTTGTTTTATGTGTGACCCTAAGCTGTAGTAGGATAGAGCCTCCATTGAGGTAGAAGAATAAAACTCATGTTTGTAACATTTTTTATGAATCGAGTGAGGCTATTGTTTGTTTGCTAACATCTTATTGTTTCTTAGTAATTATCTTGATGGTCAAGATTTTATCATCCTATTTATTTGTTTCTTGATGATGAGCTTTGTTGAAAATTTCTCATGGCTTTGTAATAGGTTCTAGGACCCTGTCAAAACCCATTATTTATCCTTATTAAAAAATTAAAGTTTGACTTTGGTGTTACTTGTGCCTAATGTGAGATAATATTATAATTATTATTTGAATTTACCTCAAAATATTATGCCTGAATATGAATTTTTGATTTATCCCTCTTCATTGTATATGAATCATCCAAAAATTCCCCATCTACAACAGGTGTGAATAAAGCATGAAATAAATATTTATATTAATAGATGAAGAATAAGTTACGTAGTTGATCATATGTAATTTTTTCCATGTTACTATCATTTTCATCACTGTCATAATAATATGTGGCCATGCCATCTTGATTTTCTCAATTAAATAGTAAAGAAAGATTAAGAACAGGGCTTGATTGCTTTGTATCAACTTGTGGTTCATGTTATATAACCGATTAATATGTTATGATTGGTTCCTTATCATTTTTGGTATTTGATTAATCCACCTCATGTGTATGCATCTAAGTTAAGGGAATAGGTTATGATGGAGAAATGATAGAATGATCTTCTAGTTGTGATTGGTTTTCATTAGTAGATTGGGTCATCTTGCAATATCTGAAAGGGTTGACATCTATTGTTTATGTCTAATAATAGCCTTCATGAATGAATTTGATACGTATCTATAATGTTGGTACTAATTCCATAGCATGTATCCAAGGTTTCCCTAAAATCAAGTTGTAATGTAAATTGATTAGGCATCACATTGAAGGTAGTAGGTACCATCTTGGGACCTAGTTTTACATCCAATGATAAGGTCCCAAATATTTGATGTGAAGTGTTGTTGATTCCATTTATGCTTTGATCTGATTTTTGAATAGAATGCATATTGATCCACAATTGTTGTAAAAATGAAGTGTTACAAATATTCACTCCATAACCATTATCTACTAACACACATTTGACCATTTTATTTTGTATTTGAACTTGAGTGAATAATGATAGATTTTTCTCTATTGTGTGTTGCATAGGAAAGTCTTCTTTGTAAAAGGTGATGATTTGTTTTGATATCTTTGAATGCATTCCTGATAGAGGTAAATTATATAAGTTTTTTATCACTAGGGAGAGTTGTATCATGCAATGCCCCATATAATATGTCTTTTTGGATCGTTGATCTCTTGAGTAACTTCAAGATAGAAATTTTAGAATGGGTATTCTTTAGTTGGTTTATAATGTCATACACTTTGGGTTGATTAGATAAATTTGTGGCATGTCGAGGGGGTTGAGTAGGAACATGTTGATTACCTTCATTATACCATGCATGATGGGTTACCCAACCTTGTCTAGTGTTGATAACATGGATAGAGTAATCTAATATTAGCCGTGGGAAAATAATGGGAGTGGGATGGTAGCTAGTAAATCCTTGAGGTATAGTGGGATGGGGACTAAAAGGGTTCACATAACCTTTGCATCTATTGATAACAAGAGGCAAATCATATTGGGTTTTGCAATAATATGATTTGAGGAAGGCTTAGGATTGTTCATTATTAATTTTAGCCTTATTAGTGTTCTTAGATTTGATCAATTTGATTAAATGATTGATTAAAATGTAACATAACAAAGTGAAAAAATATGAAAATATTAGCCTCAGGATTTGTTGTTTATCAAAATTTGGGATAAGGAGGAATGCTTAAATCCTAATTATGACAAAATTCTATGTAAAATCAGAATGTGTAAAATAAGCATAAATTAAACATTTCTAATTTGAAACCTACTTTTGATGAAAATATGCTAAAAATGGAAAATGTATAGAAAGAAATGACTTAGTTGTATTTGGATATGTAGGAATAAGACTCCATACATATCAAATAAAAAATTATATCTTCAAAGGAAACTAGCCCATGTTAGTGTTTTAGGGCACATCAACATCCAGTAGATTTTTCCCCTATATGTAAAAATGAATGTGTACCATCCCCTGTAGGTTTTGTATAATTGTGTAAGAGTTTTTGATATGGTGTAGGAGTTTATATGTGCCTTCTTTTTCACTTGGAACCCTAGATCAATAGACAACAAGGAATAAATTAAATATAAAGAAAAAGGTGTTAGTGGTTGAAGTTATGCTTGACCTCAACACTCCATGTGTTGAATGTTGCCTACATACCAATACTTTGAAGAGGGATTAAACTTCATGTAGTTATTCTATGCTATGGTGGTGTGTGTTAAATACTGATACAAAATTATATATAATGGTGAAATCCTAGTGTAATTACATGCTTAAAAAATTACCTATGACCTTGGAGGTGGATTCAATTTTACTCAAAGCTCTTTGGGCTATAGGCACTTAGATTTGGGAAGAATAGGTGCTTTTTCCTCAATGTGCAATTAGATATTATGGTGTTTTTCAATCTTGTGCCTCTTGTGTGAAAAAAAAGGCTAGAAAATGTGGCTTTATAGTGATAATTTTAGAATTCATTCAAATGGGGCTTGTCAATTGTGTGAGATGGCCCATTCAGTGCATTTGAATTTGAAAAACTAGTTGTTATTTGGTTGAAGGATGAAATTGACAAATTTAGACACTATCGATGAGCAGAATTGTATTGAAAGAGAGACCTTATCTAAGAACTAAAGACAAATAAATTGGAAGTTTGAATCAATATAAGGATGAGATTAAAATGTGTAGAATGAGTAATATGAACATTTAGTAATCTATAGTTGTTTGGAAGTATTGGTCATCCACATAAAAGTTAAGAAAGGTATTCAAGGATTATGGAATTCAATATAAGATCATGTTCACAATAAATGGTCATAAGTGCATTATTTCAACATTAACCATTAATTTATGTGTCTGCATTTCCCCACTTTTATTCTAGTAATGCAACAAAATGAAAGTACTAGAGTAAAAGAATAAGTGTATACTTAAGCTTATCTATGAAGAATAATCTCGAATGTAGATCCCACACTGAACTATGCTTCATGTATAAATCGCTCCTTACTGAAGATGAAACTACAAAATTAAAGATAAGAAAACTTATAGATCTAATAACAAGGAATGAATACCCCTGAATGATATGTGAATAGTTATGTTTTCTTGTGTAAAAACTAGTGACTGCAGAGAGGGTAGGACCCTTAGAAATTTTATTTCATTGAAACACTTGGATTGGAGTGTGCATGCCCAAATTATCATTGAAATACAAGTGTGATTAAGAACTTAAGGTTTGTTTGTCTCCATCATTGCATACCCAAGGTAGTATAGTAACTTGTAACCTTTGTATGGATTCTAGTAGATCATTCAGGTGCAAAATTTATGCCAACAGGTGAATCAAATGCTAAAAATAAAACAAGATTCATTTATGGTGTAAAAACTAGTACAAAAATAATATGATATGAGTATGATGTTTACAACATAGATAATTACATGGATTTCCATTCCTTCTATGAAAAACTAGTGTAAAACTGAGTAAGGAAGTGATCATGTCTCACACACATTCCCCCAATATGATATTTGGGTGTATATGGATTCTATAATTAAGTAATATCAATTGAATTTATGAGCAAAACCATGTTTGATAACTTGGAACACATGCCACATGTGATGACCCAAAATTGAGAAATATTGTACTAAATATATGTGTAAAATCTTAAATTTTATCTAATTAGCCACTCAAAATTATTTTAGAACTGACAGTAGTTCTAAGAATTCTAAAATTTATTATTTTTAACTACTGGGATGACAACACACTATTATGGACATGGTTGACATGTGATACTATCCAAAAGGATCATTATTGTTTGAAACTAATTTCTAGGTAGAATATGTGTATGGAATGTTATCAACCATTCAAAACCTACAAGTTTCTATTTGTGCAATGTAATGTTGCAGCTTAGTCTCTAAGAAAAGCCATTGTGTATGCCTTATATTTTGATGTGAGTTGTGAAACCTACACAAAAACTTAACTACAATGAAAAATTATACAAATTATGTTATAGAAAAAATTTAAATGTGTAGTAATTATGAGAACATTGGAGATCATGGCATCATATTGATAATATGATCAAAATAGGAATACATGATACATGTAGAACTAAGAACACATAATGTCATGTCTAGATAGATGTTACCAATGAGAAAAATAGTGCATAATCATAAAAAATGAGTATTGGAAAGTGAATAAAACTACTTGGGGAAGATGCACGATGTGGATCATGGCATCACAAACTCAAAAAATACATGATATTGATCAGTGTACAAGATTGAGGTGTTATGTAATTCAAAAATGGTGTTATAATACCTTTCCCTTACGTGATTCTAACTTGAGTGTTTTGTTGGTGACTGACCTTCAACCAAGAGCATGTTATAATATATAACTAGTGCATATAATCTGAAATTGAAAGCATTGAAATGATTAAAATTGAAAGAGAGTGAGGTTTAGGAGTACACCTATGTATCGATGCAATCACCTTACCTTTCAAATATTTGATTTGAAAAGATGTATAGTTATGAATCATTAGGGTTGAGATTAGGAAAAATATAAATTTGGAAAGTGCATATATATAGAAATATTTGAGGACATGGGCCCCCAACCTTGGAGAAAAGGTGGTTTTCCACCTGACAGTTGAGATTAGATCAACCATGCAACCCAATCATACTTATAACCTAGTGAGCATGAGTGAATCAATTCAACTCAAATAATAAATATGATGAATTTGGACGATGTAATCAAGTCCAACCTATAAACTTGAAAAGATTAAGTGATTTAATCACCTCAACCTTACCAAAAAGTGAACCAACTAATGTAATAGATTGGTTCAATATAGTTTATAACAGTCCAACCTAGTAAGCTAAAGTCCATAAAAGTGTTTAAAATCGAATAACCAATTTAATTTTATAATTTAGGTGATCTTTTCATAACATATGAACCTTATGTATGTTTCATGTTGAAACTTGGGTATAACAATGGTAACAATGTATAGAATTTTTCCATGACTGTGTATCTGAATCATATAACTATGACTTTTTGTCCAATTTGTAAACTATGTAAGTGTGGAGAACATGTTTCCATAACATTCCCCCATGATAATATAAAACTGAGAACTAATGTAAGCATGGAAAACATGTTTCCAAAACATGCCCCTACTATAATTTGAATATGTGAACTGGTATGAGTGTGGAGAACATGTTTTCATAGCATGCCCCCACTATAATAAAAAAATTTGAATAATTTGGAAGCCATGCCTTTATGGCATGTCTCCCATTAATATGCCCCCCATTTTGAGGTGAGTGGAAGTAGAAACTAGTAGTTACCTTACCTCAAAAGGATAAGATAACCATGTAAATTATAAATGTGTCATGTAACATATAGAAGGAACATGTCTTAATAGATTTATCATTTAATCACATAGTATATGATCACATTAAGACCTAATATGCATGGTATATATCATGGCAATGTCTAGATAGTAATAATATAAGCTCAACAAGTAATCAAACACATGCACAAAAGCACTCAAAATCAAATCAAAAGACAATGGTCCAAGGAGACCTCAAACAAGGGGCATGTTCAAATGTTGCACAATCAAAGGGACACAACTTATTCAAATGTCCACAAAGCAAGGAATGAATCAAATGTCAACATGTAATAATCCATGACATATGCAAATGTCATAATAGGCAAGCATAGGCATGAGGGCCAAAATTAATGGATCATATTCAAATGCTTAAACAAGTAATCCAATTCATGATAATAGCAATCAAGGAACACACTCAAGAAAGTGAAAAATTGAAAGCATGGACAATAATTAACCATCATAATCATATCATACTAGTCCCTAGATAATTGTGTTAGAAAAAAATGTTTAATTACATAGCATATCAAGCACATTGTGAAATATATAAACATGGATAAAGGCATGTGTAAGTATATAAGCTCAAACATGATAATGGAAAATGATCATAAATTGATATAACATGGGTGTGTCATGATTAAATAAGTAGATGTCCCGTATATCCACATGACATGAGTAAAGGGAATACCCAACATCTGAAAGTGCATAGATCATGTGTCTATATATGCTTGTATCACACTCAAAATATGTGTGAAACACATGTGTATATAGAAATAAATGATATGTTATCCACTCATATGGAACTAATAACATATATACCAAGGAGCTAATATAACATGTAAATGATGAAAATTATTTTAGAATTTATACTTTATGTTGATTTTTTTTGGTATACTTTTTTGGAATAAATTATATGAAAGGATTATCCTATGAGCTCATCCAATGGATGCTCATAATTATCTCCCCAATGGAACCTAGTGCAATAAACTAGTGGTACTACCAAGGAGCATGTATAGATGCAATATATGTCATTATAATATTTATTATGCCCTATGTATGTATACTAAGACTATGTGATCATGAATAAATAATAGAAGTGATGGGGGTTCATGGAACCCATCATTAAGTGTTATGTCGTTTCTTTGGAATAAAAATAAGATGAACATGTTTAAGTGCTCTGGATATCTAAATATGGTGTGTAGTGGATGAGGATTATATGGAACCCATTGTGGATCTCTAATACAATGGTATCTCAAGTATTGGTCATCAAGTAAAAGGGATTGTTTATTATTTACCATTTTGTAGATAATTAACCTTAGTAGGTGTGATAATTAACTACATTAGTGTAATTTTTTCTTGTGTAAGTGGATGTACATATGGAATTTTGGAAACTATAATTACCTAACTGACATGAATGTATTTAATGCACCCATGCACTATAGAAGGTATTGCTTGAATTTTATGTATTCAAAGTCATTCCAATAACATATCAAAGACACCCATGTAATTAATAACTAAGAATGTGGTAACCACATGTATGGAACCCACCTGTAAAGGTAATTCAATCTCATTAAAAACCTACTGTGAGGTCCCATCAAATGCTCTAATTGTTCTAGTCAAAGGGTGTAAATTAATAACATAAGGTGATTTCATATAATTTTATTCAATAGTTATAACCTTATTTTTCAAAAAAATTATATTCTGAACAAGAGCTTGCACCTCTTGGTCTTTTAGGTTATATATTTGAGAAGTCGCCAAAAGAGATGTACCCATAGATTGGGTAGATATAGGCATTTAAATTGGTAATTGGGTTGAATTACTAATGTTTCACATGTAAGATGTGGTGATATTAGTTTCAAGGAATAAATGTGTGAATACATATCTCGTGCCCCCACTAGATGTATGAAGTGTTAAGGTGCTCAAGTGGAGGGTTGTTGGTATATAGGGATGACCCATATCTCTAATAACATGATCAATAGATGGACCTGCTTGTTCATCTTTGCTTTCAGATTTTTTGGTTTTTTGATGTGGTTCTTAGAATTTTATCTAAATCTTCAATGTTTTGACAAATACGATCACGAAATAATGCAATTACTTGCACTTACTAGTGATCTATTTGTTTATGTTCATTGGTTTCATTAAACTCATGATTTTCATTATCATAATCTTCTTTTATGATAACCTCCTCGGTATGTTTTCATGTTCAACATTTGTATCATCATGGACCATAGAATTAGGCCCTTTATTAGTTTGAAACATCTTAGGTGGTAGTAGAGGAAGCTTAATGTATTCAATAGTCACACCTCCTAATCTAGGGTTATGCCTAGGTTGCAAACTTAATAATATAAGCAAGAAATGAAAGAGTACAACAACATAAAACCCTAGCTAACTAAATACCCTAGGAATTAGAAAAAAACATTGCATTCATATAAATTGGGTTCACCAAATTCTTAACCCTAAAATAAAGATTATGGAATCTAGGGTTAAACTGGTAGAGATAACCTAAGGCCTAAGAATGGTAAACTCTCTTTATAGTAGGACAATTAATTTATAAATTTAGATAAACAATATTTTGAATTTTTATATTAAGATATGCTAAAAATAGAAACTATAACTATGTTAAATATAATAATGACAATGAAAACAAGATACTTAGTTGATTTTAATGCTAATATAGATTTGAATCTAGAATATGAAGGAAATAGACTAGATCTAGATTTTGGATCAATCTTATGATTTTAAAAATTATATGTTTGTGGCCTCAAACACTTGCATCTACTTAAGATAGTTATATCAATGCTTTTATCTAATCTAGACATAGGTGTCCAATATAGAATACTTATTGGATCTAGATGCGACCACCTAGGATATTCTAGGTTCTATGACACCTTCATTCTGGTGTGCTTAAATCTATATCATGGGTTGTCTCTCCTTGTCAATTAGAAAAACCCTAGTTCTTCATCTTCATAGTGGTTATGGGAAAAATGGGTTAGTGGGCTCACAGTGTCGAGCTAACTCTAACAATCCCTCTATCAATGGGTGTTGTCTACATAGCCACTACTCTGAATAGGGCCTCAGACTCATGTACTTCTCCCATATGTGTGGGCTTGTGTGTGTATAAGGATGCAATGTGTGATAAGCAAGTACATAGAGTGACCTAGATTATAACTTGGCAAATATGCTTCATGGGATTCTCCTTCATTACTTCAAACCTATAGATGTGTTGTTCCTACGACTGATATAGAAATAGGGGGAAATAGGGAAGCTTTACTCACTTGAATGCTAGATTAAATACTTCTAGTATTTTCCCTTATGAGTTTCTAGGTTTGTGTTAGATCTATGTTAGGTTTGTATTAGGTGAGGAATGAATGAGGTTTGATCTTGTAAATATGCCAATATTTTTGGAGAATATCTCATGTTAAAGGACTTAGGTCAACTATAGGTATACGTTTCATTTGAAAATTAGATGACTTTAGGGCATTAGACACTTGTATTGGGATAGGGAACTTGCATCAACATAGGAATCAGATTGGGATGTAACTATCTCAGTAACTAAAAAATAATCACATGTCCAAAACATGTAGAAATAGAGGATAAATAGGTTTATAACATTCTGAGCATGATAGAAGCTTTGGGTTATCAAAATAGCATTGGTCAAACTAAGAGATGAGTAATTTGGCATAGAGAGATAATGTATGCAAGCCTTTCAATAATGAGAAGGTTCTAGAAGTTAAACATACATCTATGATATGTATTTTCCAAGTGTACAAGACTGAGGTATTATATAATTTAGAAATAGTGTCTACACTTCACACATGTAAAATAGGTTGCCATGATTGCCTATTCTTTTGTCTTCAATATTTATTACAACCCTATTAACCTCATTGATAACTTTTCTGATGACCTCCTTGTCTTTGAGAGGATCCCCATCTTTATTGTTGACTAGAATACCCTTTGTATTCCTTACACAAAGAAGGAAGTTTCTGATTTTTCCATTGTTGTGGTCATGTAGGGGTCCATCCCTATTGGTATTGAGGAGATTGAGGATTCTACCTAGGGATAGGTTACTCTAATGAGGACCCCATCTACTCTGTGTTACATCTTTGGTATCATGCACTAGCACAATTAGTTTTGTCACAAGAGATTGTTGTGTAGTGACTGCGAAGACATTTTAGGTGATGTCCTCTTTTACCTCTTGTTGAGATCTATGGCTATTTTCATCATGGTTATGAAATTTTAAAAAAACTATAAAATACATTGCATGACTGCTACATATACTATTATAATAAATGACACTCCATAGTTATATGTCCTACATTGAGAAACAATTCATAGAATCTTATTTTTATTTTTTGACATTTATTCTGGTGGTGTCCCTCCTATCTACACCCAATGCACCATACAACCAATCTTAGTTTCTTTACTTTCGTAGTTTTATCCATCCTACACAATATTGCATCTAACTTGGCATCATTTTTTGTAATGCTAAGTGGGTATTCTCTATAGTCCTCTATTTTTTCAACTTTGATAGTTGCAGATTTATCTCAAAATTTGTGGTAAACTGGGTCTATTCTATTTTAAATGACATATTCCTTATTACACCTTCTATAAACCAAACAACTTTATCTAGATCCGAAAACTAAAATTTCATCTTGTTAATCACATTAGAAAATTGATGATCATAATCCCATACAGATTCTACCAAATTTTGTTTGATTTTTATCAAATCTTGATTTTTTTTTACTAACACACTTTTGTATTTTGAGTTCTCTTACCAATTTCTCCTTAATCAGTTGAAGATTCATATTTGCATGATTATTCTTAAATATGAATTATAGAGTTCAACCAAACAAAGCTCATAAAAGGTTGCACTTCTCATCTACATCATCTATTACACCCTTAACTTGTGAATTCATCTTGTAGGTCAATAAGTACTATTTCAAGTTAGTTGTCCCATCATATGTCACTATGGTAAAAAAAAATCCTACAAGTAATGCCATTTTTCCTACACTTGTGAAAATTATGAATGGTTTGAATGGTGATGAATTAATTAGTTGTCTATAAATTTGATATGAAGTCACTTAGAGTACTCAAAATCTTAGAATCAACAGTTGTGATAAGTTCACATCCAATTTCATTCTTATGACTAACTTTTTTTTGTAGCTTCTTCAAACCACTTCTTATTTATGGCTACTTATCTGATGTCCTTAGGACTACTACTCTTAGCTATTCAAATAGGCACAAGCGATGCATCCCCTTGGAGTGAATGAACTAAGGTTGGACTATTTATCATACCCATTCTTGAACTTGACTTGATTTTGTGTTTTATCATTTCTTCTTAGAAGGATTGCCTTTTTTCTTCCACATATAATTGCTACCTCTATAACTAATCTTTAAATCTATTATTAAGTTGTTATAACTTCCCTTTTGTAACCTCTTTTTGGCTTATCCATTCTTTTCATTCCTCACTTTTTAGGTCAGTTTCCAATATCTGACCAATCTCTACATTTTATGTGGTTCCTACATTCCCTTCCATATCTTTCAGTGCTCTCTGACCTTTATATTCGATTTATTCTTTTGAAGGTCTAATTCCTCCCATTTTCTTTGTGGCTTCCCTTCTACTCCTATTTGTAGCTATATGTGGCCCTTCCTCTTCAATAAAGTTCTACTCGTTCCATCTTCTTTGTTATTGTAACTCTCTTTGCAGCCCCAAAATTATTTTATCATCTTACTTCTCTATGTTATACAAACTATGGGTATTTAATTCAGGGTCCTTACTTAAATAATTCCTCATTCAATTCCCTCTAGTTTGCATCCCCATATTACCCTGAGCGAATAATCCATATCTACTAGAATCGGCACCATGGCATTTTCCACAACTAACATATTCAACAACATAGGTAGTCACTTAAAAAATTATCTTTGATCCCTATAACAAACAAATTTTATTTAGCTTAAAATACAATATACTACTAAATAACAAATTTCATAATGTACCTATCAATTAAAGTCTTCTCCTAATGGTCAATCACATATGTCCACTTAGTTTTTAGGTTACATAACCATTCTATATTTTCTTCACTCCACGTAAACTGTTTTATTTCACATGGTCTAAACAATAGTATTTGAGTTTAGATATCTAGGTTGCAAGCAATTCAGGCAATTCACACCAAAATGTTTCATAAATTTCTTTGTGGATGTGCTCAAAAATAATCTCTTCCATAAATACTCATATTCTTATAGCTTCTTCCTATACAAACTTATTTATACTCATGTCTAGCTGGTTTTCAAGGTCCCTTTACCCAGATAACCATTTCAACATATTAGGTCCTAATAACGACACTCGTACATGTTATGTGTTTTGATAATGTTGCAATGGGGCTCTAAATTGTTACAATAAATTATAGGTAGAATTAATGCTAAACAAATTGTAGCTTAATGCACTGAAATTTCTACTTTCTTGTCATTAATGTATATTTAGTTATTATCATGCTTAACATTTAATGAATTAAAATTTAATTAATAAACGATAATACATTCATTTACAAGGAAAATACACTCAATCAAGATAGATTTATATACATTTAGGAAAATCTATACATTAGATTACAGATCAAATAGTTTCATTTTTTTTAACTCCTCGTTGCCTTTACAAAAGTAGAGTATATAAAGGCTACAAAGAGATTGTGGCTCTTCGTCTTCTTGTCCTCTCATTTTTTCTGCTAAATTAGTCAAGGTACCCATTCACCTTCAATATGTTTCATCAACCTACATGAAACCTCCTTTTATACAAAATATGCTACATTGTACACTTGTTACATGTTTATCATACCAACAAAAATGTGTGAAAACTATACTTTGCACCTTCCTACGAACAATATTGTGACCACCATAGATCTTTAGCAGATACCATCAATTGATTTTATTCATTGAGACATAAGATACAATATCTATTTGATAGTAATGTTTTCAAGTGGAAGACCTTAATATTACATTGAATTATTCTATCGCTATGCCCAATTGACATTTGCAAAAATTTAACAATTTAATTTTGAATCATCATACCATGAAGCAAGACAATGTTCACACAACATTACATATGCATTAACTAATTTTTCCTAATTATAATCCTTTAGATGGTATTATAGGTATGGTCACCGATTTCTAAAAATAGGCCACATCTATTGCATTATAAGACTGCAAGATTAAAAAGGATGATAGTAATAATGGTCCACTCGATAAACATGTTTTTTGTCAAATCACATTCTATAATTACACATGGAACCATGAAAGATAAAGGTTAAATTCAAAATTTAATCACAATGCCATTCTGACCTACTAAAATATATATTCAATGAGACTTACTTGGCACAACCATTGTTCTTGAGAGTTATGATAGGATTTCATGGATACCCATTGACAATATCACATTACCAGTCACCATGGGTCTTAAGACAATATTGGAATGGTTTTATGTATTGTTGGATGGTGGGACTTGTGTCCATTACTTGGAGACCCATGTGTAAATAAAATGAGATAAATCCCTTCTACATTAAATTGATGTCTAAAATTTGTGTATGATAACAACGTATATATCATTCACAATACACATTATGTCTTACCCATCCAACATTAGAAACAATGCAAGATATTACTTACAGTACTTCATAAAAATTAAAAATCAACCTCCTATGTATTTTCCAAAATTTAATCACCTAAAGTTATGGTTCCTATAGTTCCTCAATCTATAGTTCTAATTCCTTGACTTATGAATCCTAGAGTTATCACTCTTGTAACTGCACCACCAAGAGATATATTACCTTCTAATTCACATTCTATGATAGTCTTCTCACAAAATTTTGCATATATTCTTTCTCGAGCACCTAAAAGTGTTCAACTGTACAAATTAATATATGAACTAATACAAGTGTTTCTTTCCAAAAGGTTAAGGTGGCCCCTATACCCCATTCTCAAGATGATCATCTTAGTGATGATGATTCAAGTTACCACATAAATAATGATCACATTATCAATCCTACATCTTATGATACTTTTTTAGGTACTTTTAGTGATGCATTTGATTCCCCATGATTATTGATATCCCTCAATAGATGGATAAACAAGATCATTGGTTAACTATGATAGCCTATCTCTTATGCTTGATTTATACATCCTATTGTATGTAACTTATTTTCACTCCTTTTTATGTGTTGTGCCTTCCATGTGTCTTCCTTCATTGAGTTTGTACCTTGCCCCATGCTTCTTATAGATTTTACATCTATGTTTTTTCCTTGGTTTGCATGACATTATTAGAGCCCCTATATTTTTTTATTTTCTATGTTTTATTGGCCCTTTCCCCTTGATTGTTGATTCCAGTTTGAATAACTATGTGGACTTTATGGTGATGATAATTCATATATTAATACATTTTGTGCTATCATGCATTAATTTCTGAGTGAATTTTTATGTTGTTTAGAATCCTCCCCTTCTTCTTTATTCTAGATTTCACCCCTTGTCTTGCCTCCTTGCCTTTTTTATTCACCTCTTGGTTTCTTTCATTGGTTCTTCTAGCTTGTGCCTCTTGGCTTCCTCCTTGTGTGATCTCCTTCTTATAAAAACCATAAAAAAATGCAAAAACATTAGAAAACATAAAAATAAAATGAAAATATGCCTCTATCTTTGTCAATGGATACATATCACGCTTATCAACCTATGTTAGAGGTTTACATATACATATTACATATGTGATTCTCATGGTATTCTTTGATTGGGTGAGATGCAAGATATACATGTTATATATAATCATAAACTTACAAATGTTATGTGAATACATTTACACACACACTCAGGGAAATTCTCACATTGGTGAAATGGCTTATATTAGGTGCATCTCTTTACAGTGGGTCTTAGGAAATAATATTCCTAATTTCCATTTATCATATAGACTACATATATTGACTATACATATCTTGATATTTATTACATATTGCATGTTCCATGGATACAATTCACTTGTGTACCTTATGATTTATCAATTGCTTGCATGTGTGTGTTTGTACTTGTGTGGGGTTGTGTGCATTATGTCAATGTCTTATCTAAGATGTCAAAGATGATCCTCTAGTCATGGTGTCATGTAATTAATTACTTGTGGGTGATATTTCTTGCTCATTGGTTACATATTTTATTCATGATTGCATGGTTGCATCTAGTTTTATTGTCTATATTATGTGATATACTATGTTTAGTGCCATGATCTATATCATACATTATACTACTTATGATATACTATGGTTTTTGCATATATTTCATGGTCTTTATCATGCATCTATTGGGGCATACTACTACTAATGTATGTGTATTTGATTGTTATATCTAGCCCACCTAAGGGTGCATTCCTATATTGGGGCATACCCTTTATCCTATCTTATCATGTCATTGGGTGCATCATAACCTTATCTATTACCTAAGTTTCATTCATACTAGTTATACCTTATCATGTGATTGGGGACATTGTACCTATGCATTTCTTGAGTTTATCATCCATATCTTATGCATATAAAGCTCACTACACCCATGTGTTTATTGATCACTATGTTATCCTCTTTATACCTTGTCACATGAGGGTACTACATTTATATATTGTGTTTATTGATCAAGGCCAAGGTTCCCAGTGAAGGGATGCCTCACCTTGTACACCTCAAAGTTAAACAACAAATCACCCAAATTGGTTTCCATTATCATAACTAAAAATATAAGGTATTTTTAGCTCTTCAACTTTACATAGGGTCCCTCAACTCTCCTGTATCATGGAGTTCTCGTGCCTCATTTCTACACTCAGGCTATATGCCTTCTAAGATCTCTCAACTCTCTCTCTTCCTCACTCTAACTCTACATTCTAACATAGTTGTATCCTTATGTTAGACCTTTCTCTTTGACTACAACAATAACCTTTGACAACCTTCTGAAAAAACTATCAACAACTAAAAAAACCCTTAAATGGTGCCCAACTCCTTTTAAAGCTATATGCTATCATGTTGGCCAATGTATTGAAAATTATAATTTGTATGCTTGGAACCAACTTGTAATCCTACCCTACATATAACCTTGCCTTTTATAGGCCTCAAGATTTACAGTTATAATAGGTATTATGTCACATCCATGCAAATAAAACTTGTGTTTTTTTCATCATATCAATTATAATGCCACCAAGTGTTGTCCACACTATTGACTAATCATCCAACTGTCTTTTCTTGTCTTAGGTTTAGTGTCTACTACCTTACACCTTGTTTATGTGCTTCCATATTGTAGATGCCTCCCCCTATGATTTGATCATTTATCTAGTTGTTTTAACTCTAAGTGACTTATCTTTCTCGTTATGTCATTTTCACACACCTCTCGAGTGAATATACGTGTTATTATGCAATTCCCTTTGCACTCTATTCTTTACTGCCCAAGTTTTCCTTTATTGTTTGTCTGCATGTATGTTTTCCTTTGTGCTTAAAAACTTGGGTGATGTAAGATTATTTATTCACCTAGGATGCTCCTGTATCAAACTCCCTAGGTAATTTGAAATGTAATCTCTTACTTACAAGTTGGGTTGAGTGATAAAATCACTATTTAGGTTAGTTGTTCAGGCCTCAATGTTCCCTACCACCTTGAATTCATCTAAGCAAGAGTGATCAACACTTTATTCTTTGGATCCTCCTAGGATAATGAAAAGATCATCCTCACTCCTTTCCTCTTATTCACTATTTTCTTCCTCATTTTGTCTCTCAAGGGTCTATACCCACCTTATTCATCTACCATTGCCAAGTGTTTTCAATACTTTTATTCATGTGCACACCATACAAGGCTCTCCTTTTCACTTCTCTTATCTTCACTTTTTTAGGTATAATCACACCTATTTTTGTCCATATCTTCTTGTGTGCTTCCATCCATCCTTTCCCTGTACGTATATTCTTCATTTTCTTCTCCTTCGGGGCAAGTAAGCATATTCCCTTTCACACCTTTTATAAGGCATATTTGTGCAGTCTCCCATTGTCTACCTTTTTACTCCTCATTTATATTTTGCATGCTTTGTTCCACACTTAGACTGACATCCCCATCAATCACTTATTATCCTAGGTGATCTTTATTTATTCCTTTGGTAGTCTCTCAATGTCATGCAAAAATATAATTGTCCTCTCCTTTTCAACTATAAGTTGGTTGTGATATACCTTATATTCTCCTCCAATGACTTTATGATGTTATGAACATTAAACTTTGTGCATCTTGGGTTAGCTATAAGCCAAATCCTTCTCATCTTCTTCAACACTTGTGTAGGCAATTCCTATTTCTCATGGTCTTCATGCACATCTCCATATTTTGCCTATGGGGTAAATATCTCATGTTTCCTTATTTGTCTCTTTTTATGTTCTCTATTGAGGATCCTCTTCTTGATTATTGTTCTTATTACATGTCCTCTTTTCCCTAGTGTAGGTGATTTCTACCTAGTACTTTGATTGGAAGATGTTTATGTGTCTTGACTGCTTCACATTTAGTGATATGTTAATTCCCCTTATATATTCACTTTTACATGTTGGCTACCTAAGATCAATGACTCTGCCCATGCTTTACTCTCTTTTTACCATCAACTACCTTTGATCAATGATTGTATCAATGCCTTATCCTCCTTGCACTCAACTACCAAATTGTTGTTGATAATTCGATGCCCTTAACTTATTATTTTTACATGAACTACCTCTCATCAGTGTTTCTATCTAGACTTAATATTTAATGCCACCTACTATTACACTCATTAGCACAATAGTATGTAGGTGCTCTTAGACTCATGAACCATTGTCACAAATCTCCCTTATGAACTATGCATATTTCTCCAATAAATGTTATACTTACCACATGTCCACTCTTTATTGATTGCCTCACATTCGATGGTCTACTAGTCTTCATCCTTCAACATTTTTTGCTAATTGCCTTTTAGTTAGTGGTTTTATAGCCTTCTCCATTGGTTGCCTCACATTTGATAGTCTACTAGTCTGCCACAACAACCCACTACTTTCCTCATAATCAATGATCTAATGGTCTTCATTACAAAACACTGTTCCCACTAATTGCATCCCATTCAGTAATCTACTAGTCCCTCTCTCAACACTCCTTCACTAGCTACCTCATAGTGGGCACTTTGCTAATCTTCTATGTTGGTTGCCTCACATTTGGTGATCTATCAATCCCTTTCTCTCAATACTCCTCCACTTTCAAGTTCTTCTCCCTATGCATGTTTTCAAGGTTCATGAAAATGCTCTGATACCAATAAATGTAGGTTGGGGTGAGGGTTCCCAATTAAGGTACACCTCATCTTGAAACCCTATAGTTACACAATAGATTACACGAACTAGTTTCCATTGTGTAATTGAAAATATAAGGTATTTCTTGCTCCTCAAATTTACATAAGGGCCCTTGTCTCCCTTTCATTATGGATTTATCATGCTTCTTTTCTAAACTTAGGCTATAGGCATATTAAGAGCTCTTGACTCTTTATTTTCCTCACTCTAACTTTGTATTTTGATAGAGTTAACCTTATATTCGACCTTTCTCTTTGACTACATCAAGAACCTCCAATATCCTTCTACAATAATTATCAACAACTAATACCCTTAAATGATGCATGATTCCTCATTTTATAATTAATTTTTATCATGTTTAGAAAGGTATTAAAAATGATAATTTTTAGGCTCGATGACAATTGATAAGTCTACTTTAGGCACAGCCTTGCCTTTTACAGACCTCAAACTTTCTAGTTCTAAGAATTATCGTGTTGTATCCATGAAAGTAGATCTTGTTATATTTTTGTCATTGTATCAATTATAGTAATCTTGAGTGTCTTTTGTACTACTTATTGATTGTTTGGTTATCTTTTCTTGTCTTAAACTTGAGGTTTGTTGCCTTGCACCTTATTTATGTGTTTCCTTATTATAGATGTTTCCCTATGTGCACAAATCCTTTATCTGATTCCTTAGAGATATGTGTAACTTGTCTTTATGTTTATGTCATCTATGTGCACCTCCTAAGTGACTTTCCACATTTTTGTGCAATTCCTTGTGTGCTTTATTCTTTGGTGCCTAACTTTTCATTTATTGCTTTCATGCGTGTACATTTTCCTTTATGCTTCAAAACTTTGGTGATGCAATATTTTTTATTTACCAAGGATACTCCTACATCAAGATCTCAATCAACCATCGTCTATTTATCTTGATATATATTCTAAGATTTTTTTCCCTTCAATTCAAAATCAATAGTTCATTGATTTTGACACTTGCCCATTTATGGGTCTTTTATACCTTAGCTTGATTCACCCTTACTTGATTTTATCTTATCACTATATTCTAAGTATTGCATGTGTTTAAAGTGTCCTATGGATCCCTATATATACAAGTATATCTTTAACAGTTCATATATTGAAAAAAGTCTCCTATCTGGATCTCTTACAAGTTATTTGTTTATCATACAATCGTTCAGCCTTATCAAGAGTTTTGCACTTTATTCAAGTTTGCACATTAAGCCTACATTACATCATCATCATTCCAAATCTTGTGTCTTCACATCTTGTATCTAAAGAAGGTCATATCAAAGCATATAATTCCATTTGATTATCTAGGGAGATGAGGTGAATTCCTTTCTCTCATTAGGTTTGGATTCACTCATAAGAACTAGAACTACATATACTCCTAATTCCAAGCATAAAAAATATATAGTTGTAAATCCTTAAGAGGTTGCTCAAGAAAAACAAACTTGCACACTATTTTATGAATACATTATTGGGGATATGTCTAGATCAAAGGATAAGAAAATCAAATAATTTTATCGACAATTCCACAAAGTGAAGCCATAATTTAAATCATCATCAGTCCACATAATAGTTAATAAATTTATAAAACCCAAAAAGTAGCAAAGGATAAAATTGGTGCAAAAGGACACAATTTACCACATATGCATTCTAATATGGACACAATCGATGCTTGACTGATAATGATTTTTTACATATCATAGTCAGATTCTTATGACAAATTTAATACCATTTTTAGACTATTCCTAGTTACAAATTTCAACTACAATGCTCAAATGTGTTTGTTTCAGTCTTATTACCATCACTTTCCATTATTATTGCTTGATCAAATCCTTCCATTGTATTGTCAGTCTATTTTTTTGGCATTAGTGCATCTTTAGACCTATGAATTATAATATATTTTTAGGTCTTCATTGTGCCATAATTTTACCATTTTACATAATAACATTTACCCATAGTGTAAATAAATAATAAAATAGATACTTGAACTAAATTATTTATATTTTAGTCCCACAAGGGGCATCTCGTATTGATATCTCACCCCTTATATTTTTCACATGTGTAATAAATTATTCATATGCTTATATTTATTATAACATATGCTCACATGGGGTCAATTATTTACAACATGCATACTTCCAAGATTACATCTTTCTATTTTGGACATCATTAGTTTTATATTTTATGTTACACATAATGCACACAATTCCTTTCTTTTTATATATGTGCTTCACAAGTCCATCCCAAATCTCAAAAGGGGACATAATTTCACTTATTATATTCATATAGACTCCATGTATTTAAATTTCACTTAAATCCATGTCAAGATGTACTCAATACATGACACCTATTCCTAATGTGGGATATATTCACAAAAATATTTAGCACTATTTTTTTGCAATACTTAAATTTTTATTCCAAAATTTTTTTTCAATAAAAATTATACTCATAAATGTATGCATGATTTAGCACATGTTAAAAGGTAGGTGGTTTCACAAGGGAATCACACAAATCCTCAATCAAATCATCATTTTCAATTTTATAGATTTTAGCAAATTATTATTATTAGCCCTCACCCATGTTTGTGTATAAAAATAAATAAATTTCTTACAGGATGTATAGGTTTATTAGATATTCAAGAAGATAAAATATTATATCCACACCATGTCTTATTTACTTTGATACGGATATATGTGTACACCAATATGAGATAAAATGTAGACACCAAAAAATCATTGCTAAACATTTATTAGTCGTAAAATTGCATGTTTCTTGGATGTCAGTGTATTTGTTGATCATTGGTCCAAATTAAGTGTTAGTAGTTATATTGTTGACCTCTGGTGCTCCTTGTCCTTTCAAATTAACCTCCCCAATCTCTCCTTTTCTGTATCCTCTCTCATCCCTTATTTTGTTTATCCACTGCCATGAACATATTTTATGGTCATAGGCCTTTCAAGATCATATTATACAATCATGTGTTTACCATAATTATACCTTAAGGTCATGGTCTTATGTGTTGTGTCCCCTTTGGATTATTTGGATACATCGCTTATCCATTTTTTCTCTCCCTATGATAATTATGATGTCAAATTATGCACAAATATAGTCATAATTTGAATTCAAGGAATCTATAAACACACGAGCACCCTAATGTATTTAGGCAAATATTATCTATTACTTGAATAAAAAATACATCCAACATTTTTTATTTAAAATAATCTATTAATCATTTATAATCATTTATATAGTCATAATTTTACTTCTATTTTAGGCCTAGTGAGTATTTATGGAAATTTACAATGTAATTTGATTGGAATCAATGTATCTCTAATAAATAACTTTTCACTACTAAAGACATCATATAAGGGATTAAAAATCTAGCAATGGATAAAGCTCAAGTCATAGACAACCTAAGAGCAAAGTATCTAAAACAGAGAACAAATATCCTAGCACCTCAAATCAAAATTATTTTCAATGAGGTCATTCAAAATGGTTTTTTGACAAAGTGACCAACCAACCTAACCATATCTTTGTTTAAAAGTGATGATTTGAATAATCCCTCAAAATATCAAACTATCATGGTGAATCCCATTTTTTCAAAGCTGTTTGGGTGTATGATAGAACGTAAGATTAGGAGTTGGGTAGAGGAAAAAGGAAAGAGAACAAAGGGTAAGTGGGATTTAGACCTAAGCACTCAACTATCAATCATTGTCTCACACTTAGACATATAGTTGAAAAGGTTTGGGATTAAAAAAAATTATATTGTTGCTCTATAGTCTTCAAAAATGCATTTGAAATAGTTTCAAGAAGTATATTATGGAGCAAAATATATAAAATATGGTCCTACCACACCACATGGTAACAATTCATAGATTGTACGAGCAAGTCAAGGATAAAAACAAAACACATGCAAGGATATCCGAATGTCTTGGGAGTGATATATACATCAAATAAGGTTTCCCTCTATCACTAACTTTATTGTGTTATACATTGACAAACTACAAGATTGGATTAATGTTTCCCTGATTTATGTTGGTGACTTGATTCTAATGGCAAAGACAACCTAAGATCTAAGAGACCACCTACGTGCTTTAAAACTATTTTGTAAATAAGTATGGATGCAGGTGACCATCGAAGAAAACTTAAATCCTAATTTTCTCGATGAAAAGGAATAAGCAACATCTTGAATCTTAATTAATGGGAGAGTCTCTTGAATACGTGTCAAAACATAAGTATCTTGTAATCAACTTTCATAGAAATCTTAACTAAGATACAAGTACTATGAAAATAATATTAGGATGTTAAAGAGTTATTTAGATGCTTCAAAATAAGGGCATGAATGTTGAGTTATAAGATTGAAATACCATTAGGGTCCTATTTGGGTTACTTATCACTCTGATCATGTTGTATGGATGCAAGGTATGGGCTAATAGAATTACTAATTTGAAATGCAGCCAAATAAAGGATCCAAAAGCATATAATCATAAAAAAAATTCAGAATCAAGGCTTCAGTTAATTATAAATTATACTCGTTAAAACATGAAATGTGCCTTTAGAATCAATTGATATGACCAAAATACTATGTTACTCAAAAAAATATAAGACAAGAAGACTTACATGTTGTTTAGGCTGCAAGAGATAAATAGATGGAAAAACATGTAGATGAAACATAACCACAAATGGATGAGTAGATGTGATATTAGTATAAATGAATGCCCAAACCCTAACAAAGACATACAATTGTGTGAATGAAAAGTTTAGTATAATGACGTGGAGGAAGAAAACAAAGGGTGCCATCTGCCAAGTCCCTATGTGAGCTAGTAGATTTTATTGTTTTTTGTTTATTAAGATTTCCTAAAAATCAAGTGGATGTAAAACATGTTCATACTTTGAACAAGAAACAAAATCAGGTTATTTGGTTAATCTCGAATGCAAATTTTGATATAAGAAGTTGTATAGAAGTCGATGCAAAAATATTATTGTATTCACATGTGTTATAGCTTTGAATGGGATTGATAAACTCTATTGATGGTCAAACAGATGTCAATTTTTATTTTGATGCATTGAATGTTATGTGGCATTCTCAAATTACTTTGATGTTTCTTGTGATGCAAAAAAAAACATTACAATATGCATATAAAATAATTATTTATAGTTTTTGAATTTGCCATTTTCATTAGATGTGTACGATTGGGACATTCAATAAAGAGAGACCAAGTGTCCAGATTGCATTAAGCATAGTTTAATGTGAAGGAAAGTAAATTGCCTAAGTACTTTGAAAGTAATGGGTAAGCAAAGTCAATATTGTGACAATCCTGGGCAATAGAAAATAAATTACTAAAAATAGATTATATGTGTAAGCTTATGCATAACATGCATGTTTAAAATATAATCACGAAAAATAATGATTTTGTCAAAATAATACTTGGTGATAGGAAATAACACAAACAAAGATAAACTTAGTTTACAAGTGAACATGCAATTATAAAATCTATCTCTTCTAGTAGCCACATGATTTTGGACTATGGTTGACAAATTTGGAATCATGGCTACCTGGGCCATATTTATTGGGTTGAAATAATGTATAGAATTTTAGTGGTAATAGTTGTATTAGCTAATGAATAATAAACATGTGTACTTATATTTTGGGGTGGAGTTGGGGAGGCTATTGTTGTTGCAACTAAAATAGCTTGAATTGTATTGATGTGGGTTTTATGCACACCCCAAAAACCTTGTGAGGTAGCCTCTAAATTTTTATGATATATGAATAAATATTCACTCAAAGGCATGATTTACAGTGTATTAGGTTTTATAAACAACGTTTTGGTGAAATAGTCATGAGCAGAGCAGTTGTTTAGCACATATGGGTTTGGCTATGGATGAATCTGGATGTACTTGAGATGGATGAATATATTATGGATCTAACCTAAGGTGGGTAGGATGCAAATAAACTCAAAAAATAGGGAAAGGTAAGGTAGAAAAGGAGGCATGTGGGTCAAGAAAAATAAAACCTTTCTAAACCAACACTTGAACTATAGGTTGGACAAGTAATCAAAAGCTAATGTGTGTTGCAAGCTACTAAGAGCACACCAACAATAAAGCATAGTTAGATGTCCAAGAAAATAGGAAATATAGTAAACTTAAGCATATATGATCAAAGGTTGCTTAACATACAAAAGGTATTCGAATCAACAATAGCAGAATAATAATAACTGCATTGAAAAGATAACTAATGCAAAGCATGCATGTGTAATGGTGATTGCCCAAAATAGAGAAATTCAACTAAAATACAATATATACATGCAAAATAAATTAGGAACTTAAAATTCCTAATTATCCAAACATGAAAATACATATGCATAATTAGAGGGGTGTGGATGTGGCACTACTGGAAGAAGAAAATTATGGAATAACAGTTATAGAAGTTGGAGTAGACGGAACTATCATTATAACTTGAGTTATAACTAGAACAGGCATTATAACTAGTGATATGCCTATATTTATCATTGATGTAGTTAAATCACTAAAAATTGGAAGTGGCACATATGCATGTCCAACCTATGTTTGCACTAGTGTGTATTTTGGAGCCTGAGTACCTTGAGTTGGTGCAAGTGTTGCCCCTACAGCTGAAGTTGATTGTTTGGTTTCTTTCATTTGTAAATATAATGCATGGCTCACCTATAAGTCAATGTCAATGGTCTCAAAATTGAGCAAAGGCCTCTTAAATAATTAAGGAAGCTTGTCCATCAACATCTTATATGGGTACAATGCTGCTTTCACCTCTACATAAAGTGTTTTAGTTCTTCAAATTTGATCCCTCATGAAATTCACTAGCTGCATAATATCATCATTGGTCCAATAGATCATGCCCTTAATCTTAGCTCAAAAGCTATCAATTATTGCTCGAAAGATTTTTAAAAATGGGCTTAGGCACTAATTGCCCCATGGGAGTGCTTACCTAAGTGATTCTCATACCATTCAAAATAGAGACTAATTTTCTTTCTTGATTTGTAAATTATTGTGTTAAAACTCACATCTCTTGATGTCATTCAAGCAAGTTATCCCTATTAGCAACAACATAATTTTAGGCCCATGCAACCTCAGATGTTATTATTAAATTTAAAGGGTCATAATCCTTATTTCTAGTTGCTTGTCTTAGAAAGTAAATTTTGTCATCAATGTCATTTATTTTATTGAACAAATGAATTTTAGCCCCCCACTTAGGTTGGGACGTAATCTTGGTAGACTTTATTAAAGTAATGGCATCATTTAGATTTTGAGCTACCCCATACAATTTGTTTGTAATTTCCTTAGGTTCCTTAATTGTGATCCTTTATAGTGGCCTCTGAATTTGTTGATCATAACTTTTAAACATTTTTTTTATCACCCCTTGAGCAGCTTCCATAAAATCATAAGGATCTTATATGTACATATCCATGTCTAAGGGATTTAACTTTGTTCTCTTTATCAGAGAGAATATGTCTTCTCTCTGCTCAAACTTGACTTGTTGTCTTTTTATAACCATAGTCTTTATTTTAACCTTTCTCAAGTTGTTTGTTTATCTATGAAAATAGAATTTGATTGTTGCTTGTTTGAAAATTGTTAGATCTTACCTTCTTCTTATTGTTGCAGTTATTTGATCCATGAAGGAATGTTTAATGTATCATGTTACTTTCTTAGCTCTACTTGCTTTACAGGAATATATGAAGGAGATTTCCTCAGAAGAAGTATGGTTGTGGGGAATATATCCCTGCTATAGGAAAAGGGGGAATAGCTTTCCTCCATCTAATGACTTGCTTTTAGGTTGATGTATCAATTATGTATTTAGTCTTCCCTATAACTCTATGCATTAAAACTATAAGAGATTTTGTGTATTCATCTAGGCCAATGGCCATTCCCAATTATGTAGACAACCTAGGAGGGGTGGCCTACGTAGCAAAAATGGAAGTAGACACCAAGTTTTGAAAATGTACCCTCTTTGATGGCTTAGGGGATTGAGGACTAGTTCTACTAAAGAAATAATAAGTTATTGGAGTGATAAGTAAATTATACAAGTAATTTGTCATTGATGTATATGAAACCCCAGTAGTCATAGTAGTAGTAGGGGGATCCCCATTAGTAAACTAAGTTATAACAATAAAAATTGGCATTATAACTATCAAGGCTTATTTATTTGACCTAAATAATGTAAATAATAAAAAATATTTATTATAATAATTTGAGCAACAATAATAGAGGAAGTGATCAAATAATGAGGAGTTGGTAGATTTACAAACTAGGGAGACATAGTTGGGGCACCAGTTATTGTAGTTGTCAATGTAGTGACTTGAATTGGAGAGGTTGGGGGTGTAGTTAATGATGCCTCATATATTGAAATGTGTAGGTTTGATTATGTATCTTATTTTATATCCTTTTATGTATCTGATAAAAAATTAGTGGCCACTGAGTTAACATCTCCTTGGTCAACCTCTTCAGATTTTCCTAATATTTCAATCCTTTCGAACTGAGTACTTCATTTTAGTCATCCATTCATCTTCTTCATTTGACTCAGTTGTGTCATAGAATTACTTTATCTCTTCTATGTCTATTTTGGACAACCATTCTTCCTATGTTCCCCATCTCTTGTCTTCTTCTTCACTATCATAGATTTCCACAGGGTCTGACCTCAATCTACCCTTTCTTCTATCTTCCCTTTCCATGGGAAATTATTCTTATTTCTCTTCTACTTCTACCTTTTGGGGTGAAATATACAAAGTCTTGGGCTTCCTTTTGCAGGTTATTTTTGGTTTATTAGAATTATAGGTTGCTCCTATAGAAGGTGGTGTTGTCAAATTTGGAATGTACCCTTGGAGAGTGGTGTGAGATCTCTTCTTCCAAATGACAAAATTGGAACACTGCAAGGTTATGGGTGACCTATGTTTGTAGTGAACCTCAAGAGATGGTTGGATCCCCTAATGTAACACTTAAAACTAACTCTACTCTACTATTGTAATAAGGAAAAGGGATAGGAACTAAGCACAAAACTAAACTTAAAGCTTGAAAATAAGGTGATGCACTATAATGTTTGATTATCTCTACTTGCCTAAACATACACAAGAGAACTAAAGGAACCAACACACCATACACAACTCATGATTTTACATACTTATATATAAGTGTTTCATAGAGAGGATTGAAGCTTATGATAACACTTAGAAAGGGTAGAAAATGGAGTTATAGAGGCTCAAATGGCAAAACTTCATGGTTGAATCCTACATGCACTTGATGAAAACATAGAGTATGACTTTTAAATGAATTTATTCCTAAATAAAGATAAGGAAATAGGACTAAAAATCAAGGATAAACAATTCTATCACAAGATAAGATCAACTATTTCATGATTTTACATAACACACAAGTAGTGAGAAGGTAAAAATGGTTTTTTTTAATTAATACAAAAGGTAAAACAAGTCAAAAACTAATAGTTATATGCCACAAGAAGCAAGAGGTATATATTTTTTAATGAATATCTCTAGTACATAAAGGATAATGAAAACTATAGAGAGAAGAGAGCAATGATAAGAGCTCATAAATGCTATCATAATGACATTAAATAGTCATAAAACTAAATATAACTATGAAATCAATGTTATCCATCCTTATCCAATGCATTATTATTTGAATTTAGGTTGACTTCATTAATAATAGCATAGAAGGTTGCTATAGAACTTGGACAAGTCAAAAGGTCTTCAATAGAGCCCTATTTTGAAGGTGCATTATCTCCTTGACTCATTGTAGACTTAACCCTCCATCATCTTGCTCTTGAATGATTTATTTATTATTTAACCAACTTTTTTTTAATTCTCATGAAGTGATTCCTCAATTTTAGGACAATTTGAAACAAACCTTCAGCCTCTTTGACCTTATCAAACAACCATTTACCTATTTAAGTCCTATGTTTGACCTTAGGAAAGATTATTTCTCCTAAATTTTTGTGCAGGGTTTGGATAATGGGCCTTTTAGTCAATATATTTTTGAAATTAATTTATGAGTATGATTTACTCTCCATTTTCCTACATGAGACTGATTATACACTTGACCTTTCATTTGCACACTTCTTCATGCATTGACTAGCTTATTTGTAGGAGTATTCATGTTCCATTAAGGCCATTTATCCATCTTGGGTATGGAATTCAGGGGCCTGGAATCTCTTTTAAGTCTTATCACTATTTATAATCTGATATATCCTTCAAATTTAATCCCTTTATCCTTGGTGAGGCCATACTAGTTGCCGACTCAATCAATTAGGCCTAAAATAAGGCCTACTTGTACATAGTGAGCTATAAATTATTTATATAGCATTAAAATCTTTAAAAAAAATCATTACCTTAAAATAACCTTGGATCACCTACACATAAATTTTAAAAACATTTGGATGACTAAAACTTGATTTATGGCACTTTTAGCCTCTTTGAAGATGGATTTTCACCCTTTTTTACATGTACATGTTTGTATTTTTGAGTTTTATCTCTCTTTAGGTATATTACAAACATGAAACCACTTTAATATTTATAAAATGTCAAAAAATAACTTCATTAGAATTTCCATAGGTTTTGGAGCTCTAAAACTTAAATTATGGTCTTTTTTGTGCACCTAGGATCTCACAAGGTAGTAAGCATGCCAGTCTAGTAAAAATTTTGTATCTTGAGCTATAAGAGGTTTCAAAAACTCATTATTTTTATTATAGGACTATATTGACCCCTTATACCCTTTCTAATATTTGTTTTGGTATGTTCAATTCAAAAAAGTACCCCAAACTTCCAATTTCAGGTCTGTATGCCCTTTTCCTGGCTATGTGCATGCATTTTACAACATAAGTATGTATTTGGATAGTTTTATTATATGTATAGACAAAATATAATGTATTTAATCTTGTTTTAGTGTTTAAGGATGACCCCCAATGTGTTAGGAACCCCTCCAAGGAACACAATTGATTACTTTTCTTATAAGCAATTAAACACGGAATTATACCAGAATGATTAAGTAACTAGAAACTTGAAACAACAAAGAATTTGAGAGACAATACACAATCTTGTATTAAATAATCTTCAAAAGAAAATACAATAAAGAAGATGCCACTTCTTCTTCCACCTCTAAGGCTTGCCACACCTCAAGGACTTATTCCCTCTCTCTCTTGCTCAACCACAACCAACTCAACAACCTGAGTTGTTATCCCCTCCTTGAATGCTTCAGTTGATCTCCTTGACCTTACACCTTGCAAATCTCCTTGACCTTGCTTTCTTGCTTCAATGTTTTATTTGCCTTAATTACAATACATGCCTCATGGGTCTTTAAATAAGATCCCATGCATACAATAATTAGACCTCTAATTACAATAATTAGACACGTAACTCGAGACTATAATTAGGCCTTAACATGCAAACACTCGGTTTAACGAACTAACTGTTCATGCAACAAACAGTTCTAAAATCACCACAGGTGACCAACGTCAGTCCCTGTCTGCCTGGAGATGATCGACGTCGACCGACTCCTACCGATGTCGGTTGCCCTTCTACACTGTAGATGACCGACGTCGGTCCCACTGTCGACGCCGATATCCCTAGAACTCAGAAACCTCCTCCATGTCTACAATAGTTGAAGATTTTAGCTCCATAAACTAACAATCTCCCACTTGGAGATAAATAGCTACAACTGTACCTGTACCTGTACATCATCTAGTTTGTTCCCTTGAATTTGTATCCCTCTGTCAGGGAAACCCCCAGAACAATAAACATGCTCCAATCCCTACTGAGTCAGGATCTTGCTCTACCAATTAGAACACATGTGATTACTTCTTGTATTATCAACTAAATACGAAATTATACCAGAATCAATAAGTAACTAGAAATATGAAACAACACAGGAATTAAGAGACAATACACAATTGTATTATATACATAGAAGAATATACAATAAGGAAGATGCCACTTCTTCCTCCACCTCAAAGGTTCGCCACACCTCAAGACCTTCTTCCCTCTCTCTCTCGGTCCCAACAATCAACTCCAATACAGAATTGATGTTCACCTCTCCAACCAGTCAGTAACACGCTGCCAGTTCACCAAGTACACATCCGTACTCCAAGTAGATCCCCTGCTCTCTGCTACCTGCAAATCACTAGACCTTACTCACCATGTAGACATCTCTACACCCCTAAAGAACCCTTGTCCTTGCCTCACCAAGTCCTTATGATTCTTCAACCAGTACTCCAGTGGATCAGCTCCTTGACCTTGCAGACCTTGCAACTCTCCCTGATCATACACACTCAGCACCCCTTTGGAACTAGGAGGAGCTACACTAGCTCTCTCTAAAAGCTCTCTGGCTTTCTAGCACACATTTACAATACAGCCCATGAGTCCATATATAGATCTCATGTTTACAATAATTAGACTAACCTAATTACAATAATTAGACTTGCAACTCAAGACTACGACTAGCCTTCAACATGCAAACTAACAGTCTCAAAATAGACTCTCTCAGATTCATCATGCAAACTGCCTGTTCTCGCACAGGCTGCCGACGTCGGCACCTCCATGACCGATGTCGGCCGACTGGTAACCGACATCAGTTGCTTCCTCTTGCTATTTGACTGATGTCAGCTGATTAGACCGACGCCATTTCTCTTGCAACTGATTCTGCAACTCTACATCCTCCGTAACTTCTCCTGTTTACATCTTGGTAAAGCTTTTAGCTCCACAACCTAACAATCTCCCATTTGGAGATAAATAGCTGCACCTGTACCTATACCTGTACACCGTCTAAATTATTCCCTGGCTTGTATCCCTCTTCAAGATCCATCCTGAAGACCAACCACCACGCAACTGTGATGCTATACCTGTCATTCAAGTAACCTGCCACATCCGAACCTACACATCCATGTAGTGAAGAACTTGACCCTGCAAAACAAGAACCCCTGCTGCTAGTCCCACTGAACTGCCCTCTAGTACTCCTTCCCCGAATTGGCTCCATACTTTCTGACAACCCCCATTGCTTGGGAAAACTCAGGCCTACACTAGACCTCATGTGATTTCGAACCCTGTTTCAAGCTAAGCTTGAACTGTCCAGCCCTTGGTGTGCTTACCGATTCTGCATCCTGCGTAATAAACCTCGCCAACACCATCTTCACATCAGCTCCCACTGAAGATAAAATCTCCATGTCTCTTATGCCAAAGAATTTCGCTGCTCCAAATTCTTCATGACACACCTCTGAACTAACCTTACCCTTAGCTTAGCAAATACCTGTATGTACAAACTTACTAGTAAATCACCCACATATAGTAACAAGATGATGTCATGACTCATCATCCACCTAGTAATATAAACACAATAGTCACACTGACATTGACTGAAGCCATGCTTAGTCATCCACCTGTCAAACCCTGTACCACTGTCCTGCAGCTTCCTCAAGACCATATGCCTTGGCCTTCTGTCTCTTGTATCCATCCACTCTCTTCTCTAAAACGGGAATCTGTCTCTCAGTGCTTTCTTCCAGCTGACAACTCTACCAACAAATACCTATTTGGTTTTTCTCTAAGGACTCATACTCCTCATCCATGCCAAGCTCCCACTGTATTTGGACTCTACCTGCATTGCCTCTTCACATCCTCCTGGTTCTTGACCATCAGTAAGCAATATAAAGAAGGTGAACAATGAATATGAGGTTCACTTACCCTTTCCTAACCTCCACATGAGCGTTTGAGACTTGCTGTCCGCCCAATATCCATTTCAGTGACCGATCTCGGCCATCTCCTAGTCTGCTCCTGACCGATGTCGGTTCCCTACACTGACCCTGACTACCGACGTCGTTTCCCTGCCGACGCCGGTATCCTTTCAGCCGACGTCGGTTCCCTCATGACCGACGTCAGTCTTCTTGTTACCGACGTCGGTTACTGTGTGACCGACACCGGTACCTGTGTTCGCCTGTGAGTGATAACTTTTTACCCGCGAGCTCTTCATGGATCAAAATCCTAATCAAATCAACCTTGCTCTGCTCAGAATAATTCAGTTCTCTCACCTGATCTCTATCCGTCATCTCCTCCATGAACACCAAGGCTTTTCAGTTCTTTAGCTTGTCAAAAACATCTGTCTTCCGCTTCAGAACCTGCATTCTCCTTCTACATATGTGACTAAGCCTATGAAGCCACATCTCTGCAACAGAAGGTGAATCAGCAATATAAGTAGATAGATAAAGGATACCTACTTTCTTACCACCATCTAATTCAAGTGTATCCGCTATGAGAGTTACAGAATATCTCCCATCACCCAAATTTCTTGAAGAAATTAGACTCATCTCCAAGACCGATACCTGCATGACTTCCTTCAACCACTGTGTGTCATCCATCTGCAATTTCAGCTTCACTTCCCCTTTGCCAATTCTTTGGCAAGGCTCACCAGCTCCTCTCCCTGGGGCTGCATGGAAAGAGGCAACATAATCTGTTATCCAAGATTCAACTTTATCCAAGAAACCTTCCAAAACATCCTGTGCAACAACACTTGCAACATCTGCATCTTCAGTTCCTTCATGCTGATCTGCTACCAACCAACAATATCTTTTTCTCTGCTCTTTCTTTCCATCAATCAGACCATTCGTGCTATTCAGTTTCTCCATTCGTAGCTTACTTCCTTCTGCCATTGCTATACTCTCACTCAATCAGAAACCCCTGTGAGCAACCTGTAATCAACGAACACTACCAGATCTGAAACCACCTGTTAGTAACCCAACCAAAAGCTCTGATACCACGTGTCAGGGAAACCCCCAGAACAATAAACATGCTCCAATCCCTACTGAGTCAGGATCTTGCTCTACCAATTAGAACACATGTGATTACTTCTTGTATTATCAACTAAACACGGAATTATACCAGAATCAATAAGTAACTAGAAATATGAAACAACACAGGAATTAAGAGACAATACACAATTGTATTAGATACATAGAAGAATATACAATAAGGAAGATGCCACTTCTTCCTCCACCTCAAAGGTTCGCCACACCTCAAGACCTTCTTCCCTCTCTCTCTCGGTCCCAACAATCAACTCCAATATAAAATTGATGTTCACCTCTCCAACCAGTCAGTAACACGCTGCTAGTTCACCAAGTACACATCTGTACTCCAAGTAGATCCCCTGCTCTCTGCTACCTGCAAATCACTAGACCTTACTCACCATGTAGACATCTCTACACCCCTGAAGAACCCTTGTCCTTGCCTCACCAAGTCCTTATGATTCTTCAACCAGTACTCCAGTGGATCAGCTCCTTGACCTTGCAGACCTTGCAACTCTCCCTGATCATACACACTCAGCACCCCTTTGGAACTAGGAGGAGCTACACTAGCTCTCTCTAAAAGCTCTCTGGCTTTCTAGCACACATTTACAATACAGCCCATGAGTCCATATATAGATCTCATGTTTACAATAATTAGACTAACCTAATTACAATAATTAGACTCGCAACTCAAGACTATGACTAGCCTTCAACATGCAAACTAACAGTCTCAAAATAGACTCTCCCGGATTCATCATGCAAACTGCTTGTTCTCACACAGGCTGCCGACATCGGCACCTCCATGACCGATGTCGGCCGACTGATAACCGATGTTAGTTGCTTCCTCTTGCTATCTGACTGACGTCGGCTGATCAGACCAATGCCATTTCTCCTGCAACTGATTCTGCAACTCTGCATCCTCCATAACTTCTCCTGTTTGCATCCTGGTGAAGCTTTTAGCTCCACAACATAACACCCTCTTCAAGATCACTCTTGAAGACCAACCATTACAAAACCTGTGATGTTATACCTGTCATCCAAGTCCCCTGCCACATCTAAACTTTCTAACAACTCCCACTAGAGACAAAATCAACCTGTGATCTTCCATGTCTCTCATGCCAAAGAATCTTGCTGCTCCCAAATTCTTCATGACATACCTTTGAACTAACTTTACCTTTAGCTCAGAAACTCCCTGTATATGTAACCCTTCAACAAGCAACAACATACAATAACAGGATAATGTAGCTAATATTATCCAACCTGGTAAAGATAAACACAATAGTTACACTGACATTGACTAAAGCCCTGCTTTGTCATCCACCTGTCAACCCTGTACCACTGTCCTGCAGCTTCTTCAAGACCATATACCCTGGCCCTCTGTCTCACGTGTCCATCCACTCTCTTATCTAACTTGGGAATCCATTCCTCATCCAGTGTTTTCTTCCAGCTGACAACTCCACCAACAAACACATGTTTGGTTCTTCTCCAAGGACTCACACTCTTCATCCATGCCAAGCTCCCACTGTTTTTGGATTCTACCTGCATTGCCTCTTCATATATTCCTGGTTCTTGACCATCAGTAAGCAAAAAATAAAATAAAGGTGAACAATGAATATGAGGTTCATATACCCTTTTTGACCTCCATATGGGTGTTTGAGACTCCTTGACAGCTTGTTGTCCGCCCAACATCCGCTCCAGTGATCGATCTCGGCCATCTCCCAGTCTACACCCGACCGATGTCGGTTCCCTGCACTGACCCTGATTGCTGACGTCATTTCCCTAGTCGACGCCGGTGTCCCCTCTGCCGATGTTGGTTCCTTTCTAACCAATGTCGGTCTTCTCCTGCCCGACACTACCGACCCTGCTGGTCTGCACATGATCGATGTCGGTACCTGCCTGGCCGATGTCAGTTCCATGTGACCGACGTCGGTAACTATGTGTTCCTGTAAGTGATGACTTCTTTATCCACGAGCTCATCTTGGATCAAAACTCTGTCCATACTACCCTGCTCAGAATTATTCAGCTCATGTGACTGATCTCTGTCTATCATCTCCTCTATAAACACCAAGGCTTCCCTGTTCTTGTCAAAAGAATCAAATTTCCCTTTCTTGCAATGAAATCGATGTATGGCTTCTGAATTTGAACTCATACCTTTTTACTCAAGAACATCCATTCCCTTCTTATTCATGTGACCAAGCCTATTAGGCCACATCTTTGAATCTACAGCTGAAGTAGATAAACCAGAAGTAAAATCAGTAATACAAGTAGATAGATAAAGAGTACCTACTTTCTTACCTCTTGCTAAAACAAGTGCACCCTTGGTAACCTTCCAAGAATCCACTGTGAGGGTTACTGTGCATCCCTCATCACCCAACCTTCCTACAGAAACCAAACTCTGCTTCAAGACCGGGACATGCATACCCTCCTTCAACACCCATGTGTTGCCTGTCTGCAATTCCAGCTGCACTTTCTCTTTGCCAACCATTTGACAAGGCGTACCATCTCCTAAATAAATCTCTCCAAAGTCTCCCTGGACATATTCATGAAACAAATCTCTATTTGGGGTTGCATGAAAAGAAGAACCAGAATCTAAAACCCATGATCCTACCTGACTATTCAAAGAAAGTATGAGAGTATCCTGTGCCACAATACCTACATCTTTTGACTCTTCATTACCATCATGTTGATTTTCTTTATCCCTCAACCAACACTCTTTCTTTGTGTGTCCTTTCTTTCCACAAAACCAGCAGGTGATACCTCTGGATTAGGATCTCCTTCCCATCTTCGACCTTGATTTCCCTTGCTCGACCTTCTCTCTTTGCCTTCCCCTGCTTTCTGCACTTAGAGCATTCCCTGATGATTCACCTATGTTTTTCCTGCATATTTCTTCATTCAAGATTACACTCACAACATCATCAACTTTTAAGATTTTAGAAGCAGACGCAGAATTACTTACTGCCATTACCAAACTATCCCAACTTTCAGGTAAAGAGCATAAAATTAAGAGAGCCTTTACTTCATCATCAAAAATAATATTGACTGAAGCTAACTGGTTTACCAAACCATGGAAATCACTAAGATGAGTATATACCAATCCACCTTCCTAAATTTGCAAAGTAAATAACTGCTTCATAAGAAATACCTTATTTGAAGTAGAGGGCTTTTCATATAAATTTGCCAAAGATTTTATCAACTCTTCCATTGTCTTACACTGTGATAAGTTGGAAATCACAGACGATGCAAGGCTCAACCTTATGGATCCCAGAGCCTTCCGATCAAGAACATTCCATTCTTCATCCTTCATATATGTGGGCTTGCATGCAACCCCACCCAACGATAAGTACAAATCTTTCTGATACAGATAATCTTCTATCTGCATCCTCCAATGTTGATAATTCTTGCCGTTAAACTTCTCCATTCATAGCTTACTTTCTTCTGCCATTGATGTACTCCCACTCAATCAGAAACCCCTGAGAATGACCTGTAATCAAATAATAACCTGCTCCCTGCAACCTTAGCTCTGATACCAACTTTTAGGAACCCCTCCAAGGAACACAATTGATTACTTTTCTTATAAGCAATTAAACACAAAATTATACCAGAATGATTAAGTAACTAGAAACTTGAAATAGCAAAGAATTTGAGAGACAATACACAATCTTGTATTAAATAATCTTTAGAAGAAAATACAATAAAGAAGATGCCACTTCTTCTTCCACCTCTAAGGCTTGCCACACCTCAAGGACTTCTTCCCTCTCTCTCTTGCTCAACCACAACCAACTCAACAACTTGAGTTGTTATCCCCTCCTTGAATGCTTCAGCTGATCTCCTTGACCTTACACCTTGCAGATCTCCTTGACCTTGCTTTCTTGCTTCAATGCTTTACTTGCCTTAATTACAATACATGCCTCATGGGTCTTTAAATAGGATCCCATGCATACAATAATTAGACCTCTAATTACAATAATTAGACACGCAGCTCGAGACTATAATTAACCCTTTACATGCAAACACTCAGTTTAATGAACTAACTATTCGTGCAACGAATAGTTCTAAAACTGCCACAGGCGATTGACGTCGGTCCCTGTCTGCCTGGAGATGACCGACGTCGGCCGACTCCTATCGATGTCGGTTGCCCTTTTGCACTGTAGATGACCGACGTCGGTCCCACTACCGATGCTGGTATCTCTGGAACTCAGCAACCTCCTCCATGTCTGCAATAGTTGAAGCTTTTAGCTCCACAACCTAACACAATGATCTTGGATCAATTTTGAGTCCTCAAGGTCCTTCAACAATGCAAAACTTGATGAAAACCTCACTTTTCTCTCTTTTTCAACATGGTTGTAAATGCATTTTTGTTAAGCACACATTATATTAAGAGGAGGGGTGAATCAATATAAGTTAATGTTTTAATTAATGAAACTTGATTTCCATAATCAAAGCATTCACATAAAAATGACACAGATTGACACTAAATTTATGTGGAAACCCTTTCGAGGAAAAACCATAAATGAATAGTTGTTTAGAACTACCATCCAAATCCAGCCATATAATAATAATATTTTTGAAAAATTTGTAAGCACCAACCTACTATAGACACCAATATCCTAGTTCTGAGAACCAACTTAGAGAGAGACATTGACCTCTTTCTCTAAGGCACCAACCTCTTACTGAAATAATCTTTCTACCTTTTTACTGTTGTTTTATCAACGAATGATGGCAAATTTAATTTCATCTTTTTCTTATCTAAACAAATATATGTATGCTTGAATAATATAAAGAATTAATTCCATTATTTAAATATTCATGTCTTTGTTTGATATTTATTATTATTCTCCACACATTTGCTTCCTTCTCTTCTTTATTAATCTTCACATATCTCACACTTCAACTTCCATATCTTTCTCAGCCTTCTATCTGCCTTATATAGCCTTCAAAGGCTCTTCACAATAGAGGCATCCCATCCAAGAGGCACCTATTCACCAAAATATGTGACCATTGACATTTACATCAACATTTCTATAGATATTTCCATCGACAATTCCATTAACATTTCTATCGCTATTTTTGTCGACAATTCCATAAACATTCATGTCAACATTTTTGTCGATAAGTTTGTTAACATTTTTGTCAACATTTTTTTTTTACATTTCTATTGAATATTTACATTAATTATAATTCCTTTGACATCAATGATAATATTCCAATAATCTACCCATTTGTCATTGATGCCAATTATGTAAAGAAACTCCCCCTTGCTGTAGTTCTCCTCCTTTGCTCCCCCTTTCATTAATTCTCCATATTTGACATCAATGGCAAAGGGATGTTCATTATTCTTCCATCCATAAATAAATCATGGGAAACATCCATGTCATCTTCTTCAACATCACCACAACTAAATGATTTTCTTTGTGTTCTTCCTTATCCTTTTGCATAAGGACTTATTCTTTTCTCATTTGCTCCCCTTGAATTTGATCAAATTTAGATTTTTTGACATCATCTACATCTATGTGGATTATCTCTAGTGGCTCAAGTGGTAACTTCTCTTTTCCACTTCCATTTATATTTGCATATCATTCTCCATATGCTCATTAACATTCCCATCTTGATCACTTGTTGGATCTGAGCTACCTTTTATAATTTGCACTTGACATTGGCGCATGCCTATTGTAAGTTGTTTTTTACCTTGACTATTTTCATTCTACTATGTTCCTACTTCTATAACTTTTTTCTAATCATAGCACCATCACTTGCATCATCACTCTCACAAACAATATTCATTAATTAATCATTCTCTTTATCTTCTAAATGCATATCACCAAAAAAAATATGGAGCTAAAAGATAATGCAATGATTATCTCCCCTTCAATTGGTATTTATTCTTATGAGCTTAGTGATACCTCTTGTGCATAGAATTTAGTTTGCACAAGCATATGTCTCTCCTTACTTTCTTGTTCCTGCTTCTTTTTCCATACTTTTGAAGTTTCTTAATTTTTTTTACTCGTGGCTTCTAATTTCTTATTTTGCCTAGAAGATTTCATAAAACCACTTATACAGATGTGTGATGTATATCCAAAGTTGTTACACTTATAGCATCTTACATTGTAATCTACTAAAGGATCAAATGGATTGTAATTTCTATTTGAAGACCCATAAAAAAATTTGTTATTGTTCCATACAAAATCATTTCTTTCTTGTGTCCTAAAATCACTTGTTTTATGACCAAAATGATTATAGAAATAATAATAACCATAAAAGGAACTGTAGAACTTGGTCATATGTGTCTATCTTAGAGGAAAGGATTTTCTGAATTTGTCCTTGTTATTTTTTAGAGAAGTGTCACATTCTTTCTTATTGTTGCTTCCACCATTCACAAACCCTATGAGTACATCTGCATAGCTCTTGGGCTTCTCTACATATGCTTCCTTTGGTGGTTCTATATTTTTTGAATTTTGGACTTCTATAATGATCTTTTGGTTTCCTTCATAGCCAAGACTAGTCTTGACGCATGATGACCTTTGGAAATTGAGATTATCATATATTACTTTGGTGTTTTTTTCAAACTTTAAATTACTTTTCAATTTAGCACATGTTTTATCCAATTCCTTCTTTAAGAAATCAACTTCTGATTCTAGCTTGTTAATGTGATCTTCTTTTGCCTTAAGCTGGACTCTTACTTCCTCCTTTGTCTTCTTGGCTTCTTCTATTTCAATCTTTAGACTAATGATGACCTTTTCTGACTCTTCAAGGCTATGAGACATTTTTGTTTTTAGGTCATGATTTTCTTCTTCATATTTTTGAATCTGTAATATTTGTTTTAGATTCTTTTTCTTAAGAACTTTTATCTCACCTAAAGCACAAATGAGTTCTTTTTCAAGATTTACTTATCCTTCATCCTCATCATATTCCTCCTCTTTTAAGGTATCTTCACTTGTAAAGGCATCATTTTTTATATCTATGAATAGAGTTTCTTATCTTCCACTGCCTAAAATGCTCTCATCACTCTCTTCAGCTGAGCTACTATTCTTTTTAGAATAGAAACTTTTCTTGTGTCTACCAAACTTTTTCTTATTTTCATTTTGTTTGAAGTTTTTCTTGTATTTAGATTTGCTTTCCTTTTTATTTCTTTCCTCATTATTATTTTTCTCATCATTGTTATCATCCTTATATGGACATTTAGCAGCAAAGTGCCCTATTTTACCATAATTAAAACACTTTAAAGGTAGATTACCTTTGTATTTGTCAGATCTCTTTTTAAGCTTTCTGGCAAATAGGGCCTCCTTTTCATCTTCTTCACCACTAGTGCTATCACTTGATTCAAGATCTTTATATTTCCCTTTCTTAGAAGCTTTAAAGGTTGCTTCTTTGTTAGAATATTTCTCTTTTTTGGTCCTAATTTCATATGCCACGAGGATCCCATGCAATTCATCCATTATTATCATCTCTATATCTCTCATTTCTTCAATGGTGGAGACATTGGCATCAAATCTTGAGGGGAGAAACCTTAATAATTTATACACAATCATTATATCTTTAACCTTTTCAATGAGTCCTCTAATGGTGTTAACAATCTCATCCACATGAAGAATATAGGCCCCAACATTTTCTTCATCTTTCATTTTCAAGCTCTTGAATTCTCTTTTATGAGTTTAGAGTTTTACCTTCTCCACTTTCTTATCACCCTCATATATGTTTTGAAGTATGTCCCACATTTCCTTTACTGAATCACATTATATAATCTTGACAAACTATGATTTTGATAAGCCACACAAAATAGCATTCATGCCTTTTGCATTATTCTCATTAGCCTTCTTTTCAGATATATTTGTTGGTGGAGATGATAAAATAATATAACCATTTACTATTGCTTTCCAAATATCAAACCCTAAATCCATTAAATAGGTTATCATTCTTATACTCCAAAAATCATAATTTGTTCCATCAAAAAATAGAGCCTTATTTATGGAGAAACCTTCTTGTCCAGCCATGAGTGTTCCTAAGATCTACCTTCTAGCAATTAGGTTGTTTATGAAGGAACCGCTCTGATACCAATTGTTAATCACATGATTATACTTTGGGGGGGGGCGGGGTGGGGGAAGTGAATCAATATAAGTTAATCTCTTACTTAATGAAACTTAATATCCATAATCAAAACATTTACATAAAAATGACAGACTGACATTAGATTTACGTGGAAATCCTTTTGGGGGGAAACCAAAAATGAATAGTTACTTGGAATTACCATACAAATCCAACCATATAATAATAATCTTTTTACAAAATGCATAGGCACCAACCTATTAGAGACACCAATATTTTTCCATAAGGCATCGACCTCTTACCGAAATAATATTTCCACCTTTTTACTATTGCTTTATCAACAGATGATGACAAATTCAATTTCCTCTTCTTTTTCTCCACAAAAATTATCTTATGCTTAAATGATAGAAAAATTAATTTTATTCTTCAAATCTGCATGTGTTTGTATGATATATTTTTTTATTCTACACACGCTTCCTTCTCTTATTTATTAATCTTCACATATCTTACACTTCAACTTCTATATCTTTCTAAACCTTCTATCCACCTTATATAGCCTTCAAAGGTTCTTCACAAAAGAGGCATCCCATCTAAGAGGTACCTCTTCACCAAAAGATGTGACTATTAAAATTTTCATCAACATTTTCGTCCACAATTTCATTGACATTTCCATTGATATTTTCATCAATAATTTCATTAACACTTTCATCAATATTTATGTCACTATTTCCATTGACAATTCCATTAACATTTATTTCGACATTTCAACATTTATATTGATAATTTTGTTGATAATTTCATTGATATTTCCATTGATAATTTCATTCACTTATGTTACATTAATTATAATTCCTTTGACATCAATGACAATATTCCAATAATTTTCTCTCTTGTTGATGATTAAAACTTATTTGAAATAGTCCTTGGGGATTTGTGAAAGAGTTTTAAAAACTTTCACCTAGGGTCAAATCTACAAACCATTACCACAGTAAAAGTCATTGATGCATTGCTCAAATAATATCTCAATCTCTTTTACAAAAATTGAACATACAATGATATGTATTCTATATATTCAAAGCTTCCATATAGAGCTTAATCTCCATAACTTCCATGCAAACATAATGAATGGGGCTTGCATCTATAGGCAAGGAAGATCAATCCTAACTAAGCTATGAATCTAAGTGATCAAGATAGATATCAAACCTAGGATTAAGAGATAACTATCCCTAAAGAATATAAATAACTATAGATTATTTTCATAATATATAAGAGATAAATATGTAATATCTCATAATATCTAAAATAAAATAAATGAAATATGCACACATACGTGGGTGGAAATAATAAAGTACCTAGGTGAACATAAGTTAAGGTAAATAACCTACTCTAACACCCCCCTCAAATGAATTTAGGGGTCAAAAATAAAGTAGCATATCCATTATATGAGTTCCAACAATGCCTGATTAGGTACTCATGTATAATATATCCATGAAACAATCTCTCATAAAGTGGAGAAAGGGAGAAAACCTGTAAGAAAATAAAACTCCCCTCCAAAAATAAAAATGAAGGTAGGAAATAGGTCCCAAAAATAAGACCTAATGAGGTACCCATACAAAAAAAAAAATCAATTTGAAGACAAGTGTCCCTATGGATGTCAATCAATCTTACCAGAATACATGGATGTCAAGTTATTGTAATTGTCGAGTTGAAGTAGGAATAGTGTTGAATATAAAGATTATTGAATATGAACACTACTCTCTAGAATAGTGGGTAATATCATGAACTCAAAGAAACATTGCCTGATCACCCTCCCTCATGTTAAACTGAGAGAATATGGCAATAAAAGTCTCTAAATAAATGGATTAAAAACGGTAATAAGTGAACACAAAGACTAGTGGGAATACCATACTGGTGTCACTACACAAAATATCACCAAGAATATCATTAAAACATAGCAATCCTTATATGGGTTTTGAAAAATGAAGTACCTAAATAAGATACCCACGTACAAAGGAGAAATTTTAAAAATGTAGATAAAATCTCTCAATAAGATGGTCTTAATGGTGATAGAAGAGAGTGGCAACTGAAATAGTAAATGTTGTACAAACTAAGGTACATACACATGAAGGTAGACTAGACTATAAAAGCAAACCCTTCATGGCACTTTATAATTTAGTATAAGTACAATATATCCCATACACAAAAATATGAAATAAAAATAAGGAAGACATTATATACACCAGAATAGATCCAAACAAGGAGACTGTCGACCTATCAAAGAAGTCATCACAAATCATGAAAGTTACTCCAAAAAATAAGAGAGTAATGTGGGCCAAAAAACACAAGTGGCACAAAAAAATATACTCAAACAATACAGGACATCAGTTTTTATCAAAAATGCATCTTCAAGTGTACAAATAAATGAGTATGAGAGAAATAAAGTGTTTTTATGAAGGGATCTAAATAATGGAGGAATCATGCTAGTAAAATCATCACAAATAATGATGGTGCCAACATAAGTGATTTGAAATCCATCCCAAATCAAATATGAATGGTGAATGACTATGCCTGCATAAAAGTGGATGAAAAAAATCACAACAGTAAAATGTAAGGTAACTTGTAAAGGGACGTTGAACTCAATCGAAAATGCATTTATGATTGAAATCAAGATGGCAAAATCAATTAAGGTGAGTTTATTTGCTTGTGAAAGGGTTTGGCCACCTGCCAAATTGGGCCTCACCCTCTAAGCTTTGATAAATTAAATCATAAAAAAAGGTACGTGGTTAAACAATAAACAAATATAATATATTTTTATGTATCCCAATTACAAAATATTATTTTTAATAAAAACAATCAAAAATTCATCCAAGGATATAATTTTATTAAAAAAAAAAATCTCTCCACAATGATTTTTTTCAATAATATAACTTAATAAAACTATGATAATTTTTTCAATTCTTTATAAAATGAAAATTTTTAAAATGTTTTAAAAATATTAAAATAAGGCACACAAAATCTTTAAATGGTTTGGAGTGATCAATTACAATTTTCTCACAATTAAACAAAGAAAAGTCATATTTTTTTAGAATAGTACTGCTTAGTAAAACTACTATAACTTTTATAATTTTTGATCAAATTAAAAAAATTAAAATGTTTTGAAAATTAGAAAACATGGTGCACAAAACCCCTAAAATTGTCTATGCGATCGCTTATAATTTTCTCACAATCAAATAAAGAATAGCCATTTTTAAATAAAAATAGATTTATAAAAAACTTGTAGATCTTGTCTCCGATATCCAACTAGGATGAAATTGAAGGTGATCATGTCTTTCTCATATAATATGGATGAATTTTTGAGATTTTATTTATTCTTTAAATCTTTAAAATTATTTGTAATAAAAAACATAAAAAAAATTTCTCCAAAAATAGATTTGGGTAAAGAGAAGTTAAGAAGCTAAGTAATAGTTGGTGGAGACCACTCTGATACCATAAAAGAGTTTAGAAAACTCTCTTCCAAGGTCAAATATATAAACCATTACCACGGTAAAAGATATTAATTTATTTCTTAAATAATATCTCAATCCACTATACAAAAATAGAATTTATAGTGATAAATCTTTTATATATCCAAAGTTTCCATCTAGAGCTCCATCTCCATAGTTTTCATGCAAATACAATGAATGAGCTTTGTATATATAGGTAATGAAGATCAATCCTAACAAAGAGATCAAGCTAAGTGATCAATCATAACTAAAAGATCAAGCTAGAGATCAAACCCAGGACTAAGAGATAACTATCCGTAAAAGATAGAAACAACTATAAATTATCCCCATAATAAATAAGAGATAAATATATAATATCTCATAATATTTAAAATAAGATAAATTAAACATCCACACATAAGTGGGTGGGAATAATAAAGTACTTAGGTGAATATGAGCAAAGGTAAATAACCTACTCTAATAATTGGAGGAGTGTTTGAGACCATCCCAAGCTTTGGAAACCTTCATTGATCTCTAAACTTGCTTGCAACCCCATTTGAGCTTTCATGTAATGTCCCCAAATTGGGACAATGATGAAAAAGAGTGTTTTCCAACAAACCCCTAGACAAATCCCAAAGGAAATATGAATTATGAAAATGAAAACTAACAAACCCTAGGTTTACATTTGCTCCACTAAATTGAAATTTCACACTTCCAATCAATCAACAAAATAAAAGATAAATGCCTTGTAAAACTTAACCAATATTGGCTCACACCGTATGAAGAAAGGAGATGAATTGGTACGTCTTTCAATACCAAACCCTCAACACCACCAATCTGATTTTAATGCCCTCTTTTTGTCACCAAATCCAACTTAAAAAACCCTCCACAATTGAAGATAAACTACAAATAAATTCCAACATGCATATCATATAAAAAGTGGTCAGTGTTATGGCCTAAAACATGATCAAATCTATCCAAACCAAGTTGACACAATTATGAATAATTAGCATGTAATAAATCAAAAAATTAGACTTATATTCATGCCAAACCTACTGGATATAGTTTATAGAATCCACCAATATTAACAATAATTAATGTTATATTATTTAAGGCACCCTAAACCCTTGCAGACCTCCTTTAAGTAAATCACCCAATTCAAAAATTAAGGGTAGAATTTCAAAATAAAAACCCTTGCCTTAACCTTCCAAAAATCCTTCAAACCCTTATGATTTATTTCCAAATAAATCAAAAATAAAATAACAATTGTACCTTTCCAAAATATAGTCTAAAAACCCTTTAAAGATGTCTAATAACTCTTCAAACTGATTCACACTACCTCAAAAAATAACATAAAATAAATCCGATTGTTTAAACTTACTAATGATCCTACAAATGACATTTAAAAGGATCATAGGTCAAGTCACGTAAGCTGGAAAAATAATATAAAATATTATGAAATATTTTATGCTTCACAAACCCTCCAAATTAGCTCTAAAATCCCAAAACTAGCCCTCAATATAAGTCACCAAAGCTAGAAAATCATATAAAATAATATGCAATATGTTTAGACTTCAACAAACCCCTCTAATCAGCTCACTCAACTCTCTATGTAAGTCACCACCCAATGAAATGACCTTCAACACCACATGCAAGCTCCCAAAGTAAGTCGTCACTCTCCAAGACCTACAAATTTACCAAAAACCAGCTTTCCATAGGGTTTGAAATATTCCTCACTATAGGTGGTATCCAAAAACACCTTTGTATATCCACTTGCATGTAGCATAAAATTTTGAAGCTCAATTATAACCCTTAAATAGAATTTCCTAAGTATTATAAAAGAAGGTTTTCATCCCCAAACCTTAGACACTTCTTCAATATTTTCATCTTCAAGATGTGGTAATCAAGCTTGACATACTTGATCAAAGATTCCAATTCAATATTTAACATACCTCTCCAAAAGACTCCTTAATTGCTTTTATAATCAACCCCCAAAGGTGGCTCCTAAGTTAGAAGGATGTACCTTTTAAAACGTAAACAACTTATCTTTTTAAAGCTCTCTTTTTGAGGCTTTAGGCTCTCATGACCTTTTAAGGTCCTCAAATTAAGTGAAATTAGATCAAAAGTATATTTTTGCAAACTCAGTTGAAATTTAGAATACTTAAGTACTTTTCACCTCATAGATTAGCCCCTCTCAACATTGCCTTCTCTTTCCTTCCCTTAGCCTTATGGAACAACCAAGCTAGGCGTCCAAAATCAATCTACGCCAAAAAATGAGACATTACAGTCCTCCCCACCCTAAATTATTTGTCCTCGAGCAATTTCAAAAGCCATGGGTTTGTCCCCACACTCTTCATAATGCATCTTCCCACTAGAATGGCTTCCTACTAACAATAGTACTCAATTTGAACTCCGAACTTTCTAAATTGTATCTTGTAAATTGCCGTTATGGGTTCAAGGTGTCAAGATCATCTTCCATGAATTCCTCATAACCCAAAAGAACTAAGACATGTAATGCTTGCTTGCTTTTGATGTAGTCTCTCAAGGTGATTAATGTACCTCTACAAAATGTTCCTAAAATTTTGAAATAAGTCACTATGATTTTATCATACAACTATTAGTGGTATCAAGCTATGAGCCAACAATCCTCGCTCTGATACCAACTGTTAGGAACCTATGGAAGCACACAATTGATTACCATATACAAGCAACTTAAGATGCGAAATTAACCAGAAGTATCAAGTAACTAGAAACCAGAAACAACACAAAATATGAGAGACAATACACAACTTGTATTAATACTCATACAGAAAAGAATACAATAAAGAAGATGCCACTTCTTCTTCACCACCTCTCAGAGGCTTCCCACACCTCAAGTGAACAGTAACTATTTCCTCAAATCTCTCTCTTACAGTCTCAACACACAACTCAAACACAGAGTTGGTGTTCACCTCCAACCAGTCAGTATCCACTACTGCCAGTACACTAGTGCTCCACGCACTCCACAAGTACACAATCGCACTTCAAGTAGATCTCCCTTGAACCTGCAACAACTTGCACCTCAATGATCTTACTTATGGAAGGAACTGCCTTGCCTTCCTCTTTGCTCTCTAACCGAGTACACACTGTACTCCAAGTAGATCCCACCTGATTCTGCTCCCTGTTGTGTTGCTGTCCTCCCTGATCTTGCACACCTGCAAATCAATCTGGTTCTGCACACCTGCAAACCTGGATCATGCACACACATACACCTACAGATCAATGATCTTACTTACCCATGTAGATCTCCAAAAGTAGCCATGCACACCCTGTTGACCAAGATCCTACATACATGAAGAACCCCTCTGATTCTCCAAAAAGCCAGCACCCACACTTGGCACTGTGGCACTAGGAGAAACACACCATGCTCTCTTCACACACAGAAGGAGCTAATATTTTGTTCTCTTACTCTCTAACACACTTTTAATACAGCCTATGAGTCTCTTAAATAGATCTCATGCAAACAATAATTAAACACCTAATTACAATAATTAGATCCACAGCTTTGAGTCTAAAATTGGCTCTCATCATGCAAACACTCGATTCGTTAACAAACTGTCCATAACACTCACAGTTCCAAACCACACATGCAATCGATGTCGGTCCCTGTCTGCCAGGAGGTGACCGACGCCGGCCGATCCATGACCGACGTCGGTTGCCCTTCCTATCTAATCCTGCTGACGTCAGTCAGCCTAACTGACGCCAGTGTCTGTGACACTCAACAACCTCCTCCTACCTCCTCCATGTATGCATCAGTGAAGCTTTTAGGTCCATAACCTAACAATCTCCCACTTAGAGAAAAACAACTGCACTGTACCTATACATGTACCCCGTCTAATCTATTTCCTGGCTTGTATCCCTCTTCAAGATCAATCCTGAAGACCAACCACCACACATCCCGTGGTGTACCTCCTGTCATCCAAGTAACCTACCACATCTGAAGTACTTGACCCTGCATAACATGAATCCCTGTTGCTGGTCTATCTCAAACACCTGAGAATCCACTGAACTGCCCTCCAGTGCTTCCTTCCCAGATTGACTACAAACTTTCTGACAGCTCCCACTGCTTGGGAAAACTTAGGTCTATACCAGACCTCATGTGATTTCAGACACTAAACTATCCAGCCCTTAGTGTGCTCCAGTTCTGCATCTTGCATGATGAACCTCGCCAACACCTGATTCACATCAGCTCCCACTGGAGACAAAATCCACTTGTGATCTTCCATGTCTCCCATGCCAAAGAATTTTGCTGCTCCCAAATCCTTCATGGCAAACCACTGAACTAAGCTTACCCTTAGCTCATAAAAACCCTGTATGTTCTAACCTGCTAGCAAACCATCCACATACATTAATAGGATAATGTCATGACTCATCATCCACCTGGTAAGACAAACACAATGGTTACACTGACATTGACTAAAGCCCTACTTTGTCATCCACCTGTCAAACCTGTACCACTGTCTTACAGCTTCCTCAAGACCATATGACCTGGCCTTCCATCTCACGTGTCCGTTCTCTCTATTCTTTAACTAAGGTATCCATTCGTCTCTGTGCTTTCATACCGGCTGGCAACCCTACCAAATCTCCCGTTTGGTCTTGCATCCTATCATGCCATGCTCCCACTGTTTCCTAGATCCTTCCTACTCTGTAGTAAGCAACGAGTATAAATAAGAGGAACAATGAATTTGAGGCTTACTTACCACTTCAGTCCTCCATATGGGCGTTTGAGACTCCTTGACAGCTTGTTGTCTGCCCAAAATCTGTTACAATGACCGACCTCAGTCACTACACAGTCTGCATCCGACCGACGTCGGTTCCCATGCGCCTGTCCTAACTACAACTCTATCGACGTCGGTCTCCCTATTGCCGACATCAGTTCTCCTGACCGACGTCGGTCTTACCTATTGCTAACGTCGGTCCTCTTGATCAACGTCGGTCTTACCCTGCCTGACATCACTGGCTTCAGTCTGCACATGACCGACATCGACACCTGTCTGTTCGACGTCGATTCCCCCTGATCGACCCCGGTACTTGTGTATGCCTGTGAGTGATGACTTTTTACTCGCGAGCTCCTTTAAATTAAAACCCATGTCCATACTGCCCTGCTCAGAAGTATCCAACCCCATCCACTGGTCTCTGTCCGTCATCTCCTCTAAGAACACCAAGGCTTTCCAATTTTTAAGTTTGTCAAACACATTTGTCATCCGCTTAAGAACATGCATCTCTTTCTTGCTCATGTGACCAAGCCTACAAAGCCACGTCTTCATAATAAAAGAAGAATCAGTAATATAAGTAGATAGATAAAGGATATCTACTTTCTTACCACCCGCTAATTCAAGTGCATCCGCTGTGAGAGTTCTTGTGCATCTCTCATCACCCAACTTTCCTAAAGCAATTAGCCGCATCTCCAAGACTGGGACCTACATGACCTTCTTCAACACCCATGTGTTGGCCGCCTGCAATTTCAGCAACACTTCCCCTTTGCCAATACTATGACAAGGATCACCAACCCCTCTACGTGGGGCTGCATGAAAAGAGGCAACAGAATCTGTAAAACAAGATTCAACTTTATCTAAGAAAAATCCCAGAGCATCCTATGCAACAACACCTGCAACATCTACTTCTTCAGTTCCTTCATGTTGATCTATAACCAACCAACAATCTTTCTTTACCTGCTCTTTCTTTCCATCAGACCATAAGTGACCATTCATGCTATTCAGTTTCTCCATTCATAGCTTACTTTCTTCTGCCGTTGCTATACTCCCACTCAATCAGAAACTCCTGAGAGTGACCTGTAACCAAACACAAACCCTGCTCCCTGCAACCTTAGCTCTGATACCAATTGTTAGTGGTATCAAGCTATGAGCCAAAAATCCTTGCTCTGATACCAACTGTTAGGAACCCATGGAAGCACACAATTGATTACCATATACAAGCAACTTAAGATGCGGAATTAACCAGAAGTATCAAGTAACTAGAAACCAAAAACAACACAGAATATGAGAGACAATACACAACTTGTATTAATACTCATACAAAAAAGAATACAATAAAGAAGATGCCACTTCTTCTTCACCACCTCTTAGAGGCTTCCCACACCTCAAGTGAATAGTAACTCTTTCCTCAAAGCTCTCTCTTACGGTCCCAACACACAACTCAAACACAGAGTTGGTGTTCACCTCCAACCAGTCAGTATCCACTACTACCAATACACCAGTGTTCCACGCACTCCACAAGTACACAATCATACTTCAATTAGATCTCCCCTAAACCTGCAACAACCTGCACCTCAATGATCTTATGTAAGGAACTGCCTTGCCTTCCTCTTTGCTCTCTAACCGAGTACACACTGTACTCCAAGTAGATCCCACTTGATTCTGCTCGTTGTTGTGTTGCTGTCCTCCCTGATCTTACACACCTGCAAATCAATATGGTTCTACACACCTGCAAACTTGGATCATGCACACACATACACTTGCAAATCAATGATCTTACTTACCCATGTAGATCTCCAAAAGTAGCCATGCACACCCTGCTGACCAAGATCCTACATACATGAAGAACCCCTCTGATTCTCTAAAAAACCAGCACCCACACTTGGCACTGTGGCACTAGGAGGAACACACCATGCTCTCTTCACACATAGAAGGAGCTAATATTTTGCTCTCTTACTCTCTAACACACTTTAAAATACAGCCTATGAGTCTCTTAAATATATCTCATGCAAACAATAATTAGACACCTAATTACAATAATTAGATCTGCAACTTTGAGTCTAAAATTGGCTCTCATCATGCAAACACTTAGTTCATTAACAAACTATCCGTAACACTCGCAGTTCCGAACCACATAGGTGACCGACGTTGGTCCCTGTCTGCCTAGAGGTGACCGACGCCAGTCGATCCATGACTGACATCGGTTGCCCTTCTTGTCTAATCTTGTCAACGTCGGTCAGCCTAATTGACGCTAGTGTCTGTGACACTTAGCAACCTCCTCCTACCTCCTCCATGTTTGCATCAGTGAAGCTTTTAGCTCCACAACCTAACAATCTCCCACTTGGAGATAAACAGCTACACTGTACATGTACATGTACCCCATCTAATCTGTTTCCTGGCTTGTATCCCTCTTCAAGATCAACCCTAAAGACCAACCACCACACATCCCGTGGTGCACCTCCTGTCATCCAAGTAACCTGCCACATCCGAAGTACTTGACCCTTCATAGCATGAATCCCTGCTGCTGGTCCATCTCAGACACCTGAGAATCCACTGAACTGCCCTCCATTGCTTCCTTCCCAGATTGACTACAAACTTTCTGACAGCTCCCACTGCTTGGGAAAACTCAGGTCTATACCAAACCTCATGTGATTTCAGACACTGAACTGTCTAGCCCTTAGTGTGCTCCGGTTCTGCATCTTGCATAATGAACCTCGCCAACACCTGATTCACATCAGTTCCCACTGGAGATAAAATCAACCTGTGATCTTCCATGTCTCCCATGCCAAAGAATTTCGTTGCTCCCAAATCCTTCATGGCAAACCACTAAACTAAGCTTACCCTTAGCTCAGAAAAACCCTGTATGTTTGAACCTGCTAGCAAACCATCCACATACAGTAACAGGATAATGTCATGACTCATCATCCACCTGGTAAGACAAACACAATGGTTACACTGACATTGACTAAAGCCCTACTTTATCATCCACCTGTCAAACCTGTACCACTGTCCTGCAGCTTCCTCAAGAGCATATGATTTGGCCTTCCATCTCACGTGTTCGTTCTCTCTATTCTTTAACTAAGGTATCAATTCCTCTCTGTGCTTTCATACCAGCTGGCAACCCTACCAAATCTCCCATTTGGTCATGCATCCTATCATGTCATGCTCCCACTGTTTCCTGGATCCTTCCTGCTTTGAAGTAAGCAATGAGCATAAAGAAGAGGAACAACGAATTTGAGGCTTACTTACCACTTCAGTCCTCCATATGGGCGTTTAAGACTCCTTAACATCCTGTTGTTTGCCTAAAATCCATTACAGTGATCAACCTCGGTCACTACACAGTCTACATCCGACCGACGTCGATTCCCATGCACCTGTCCTGACTACCAACTCTACCAATGTCGGTGTCCCTGTTGCCGACGTCAGTTCTCCTGACCAACATCAGTCTTACCTATTGCCGACGTCAGTCTTCCTGATCGACGTCGATCTTACCCTGCCCGACATCACCAGCTTCATTCTGCACATGACCGACATCGGCACCTGTCTATTCGACGCCAATTCCCCTTGATCGATGCTGGTACTTGTGTACGCCTGTGAGTGATGACTTTTTACTCGTGAGCTCCTTTGAATCAAAACCCATGTCCAAACTGCCCTGCTCAGAAGTATCTAGACAAATCCACTGGTCTCTGTCTGTCATCTCCTCTAAGAACACCAAGGCTTTCCAATTCTTAAGTTTGTCAAACACATCTGTCTTCCGCTTAAGAACATGCATCTCCTTCTTGCTCATGTGACCAAGCCTAAAAAGCCACGTCTTCGCAATAGAAGAAGAATCAATAATATAAGTAGATAGATAAAGGATACCTACTTTCTTACCACCCGCTAATTCAAGTGCATCCACTGTGAGAGTTTTTGTGCATCTCTCATCACCCAACTTTCCTGAAGCAATTAGCCATATCTCCAAGACTGGGACCTACATGACCTTCTTCAACACCCATGTTTTGGCCACCTGCAATTTCAGCAACACTTCCCCTTTGCCAATACTATGACAAGGCTCACCAACCCCTCTACATGGGGCTGCATGGAAAGAGGCAACAAAATCTGTAAAACAAGATTCAACTTTATCCAAGAAACATCCCAGAGCATCCTGTGCAACAACACCTGCAACATCTACTTCTTCAATTCCTTCATGTTGATCTGTAACCAACCAACAATCTTTCTTTACTTGCTCTTCTTTTCATCAGACCGTAAGTGACCATTCGTGTTATTCAGTTTCTCCATTTGTAGCTTACTTTCTTCTACCGTTGTTATACTCCCACTCAATCAGAAACCCTTGAGAGTGATCTGTAACCAAACACAAACCCTGCTCCCTGCAACCTTAGCTCTGATACCAACTGTTAGTGGTATCAAGCTATGAGCCAACAATCCTCGCTCTGATACCAACTGTTAGGAACCCGTGGAAGCACACAATTGATTACCATATACAAGCAACTTAAGATGCGGAATTAACCAGAAGTATCAAGTAACTAGAAACCAAAAACAACATAGAATATGAGAGACAATACACAACTTATATTAATACTCATATAGAAAAGAATACAATAAAGAAGATGCCACTTCTTCTTCACCACCTCTCAGAGGCTTCCCACACCTCAAGTGAACAGTAACTCTTTCCTCAAAGCTCTCTCTTATGGTCCCAACACACAACTCAAACACAGAGTTGGTGTTCACCTCCAACCAGTCAGTATCCACTACTGCCAGTACACCAGTGCTCCACACACTCCACAAGTACACAATCGTACTTCAAGTAGATCTCCCTTGAACTTGCAACAACTTGCACCTCAATGATCTTACTTATGGAAGGAACTGTCTTGCCTTCCTCTTTGCTCTCTAATAGAGTACACACTGTACTCCAAGTAGATCCCACCTGATTCTTCTCCCTATTGTGTTGTTGTCCTCCCTGATCTTGCACACCTGTAAATCAATTTGGTTCTGCACACTTGTAAACCTGGATTATGCACACACATACACCTGTAGATCAATGATCTTACTTACCCATGTAGATCTCCAAAAGTAGCCATGCACACCCTGCTGACCAAGATCCTACATACATGAAGAACCCCTCTGATTCTTCAAAAAACCAGCACTCACACTTGGCACTGTGGCACTAGGAGGAACACACCATGCTCTCTTCACACACAGAAAGAGCTAATATTTTGTTCTCTTACTCTCTAGCACACTTTACAATACAGCCTATGAGTCTCTTAAATAGATCTCATGCAAATAATAATTAGACACCTAATTATAATAATTAGATCCATAGCTTTGAGTATAAAATTGGCTCTCATCATATAAACACTCGATTCGTTAACAAACTGTCCATAACACTCACAGTTCCGAACCACACAGGCGACTGAAGTCGGTCCCTATCTGACTGGAGGTGACTGACGCCAACCGATCCATGATCGACATCGGTTGCCCTTCCTGTCTAATCCTGTCGACGTCGGTTGGCCTAACCGATGCCGGTGTCTGTGACACTCAGCAACCTCTTCCTACCTCCTCCATGTTTGCATCAGTGAAGCTTTTAGCTCCACAACCTAACAACATCCATTGAGTGCCAATGGTATAGAGATACAACCTCTCTCGAGTGTGTCTTCTATCACTTTCTTTATGCATAGGAAATATATCAAATTGATCAAAAAAAGACTCCACCAAATCATAATATAGAGTTTCACCTCCTATGCTCGATTAAGCCAAAAGCATACTCCCTTATGAATATTTCTAAAACATGCCCTTGGTTGAAATCTTTCTAAAAAAATAGACTTTTGGCCCTCTTTATACTGTTTTACCTGTCCTTCAAAATCAAATTTCCTTGCATTACAAATTTTAAAATGTACTTTAATACAAATTTTCCCCAACATGGGTTGTATCATGCCATAAAGGTGCCAAATTTTTCCTCTTTTATGTGGTTGTACACGTTTTGTTAGCTCAGAAAACTTGAAACTAGAATTTTCAAATTTCTTACCATTCTTTTCAGCTCTTTCCCTTATCTACCATATGCAAAATAAATGGTTCTTGTTGCTCAAAAGAATCCATAGGTGAGCCCAACTATGTTTATCCTTCTTTTTTAAGTAGAAAGATCTTCTTTTCTTGTTCTTCAAATCTTGTGAACAACTGCTAATAACTTTCATTACTTCACAATTCAAGGGGTGCCTTATTTCCTTATAACAATACTACTTCCACTCTTACAAGAATAAATAGGGTTTTGCCCAAAGCACATTTTGGTTTGCCCTTGGTAAACCATTCTCATCTCATCCCTCTAAATAAAATCATGACAAAAATCAAAATTTGTAACACTTATGAATTGTCTTAGAGAGGGTTCCATGTTGGAATGAAGGGGCTGCATTTTATGTAGAGGGGTAACCTTCTTTCCCATCTTCCTCATGTTCATAAGAAATCATCCCAACATATTATTTGCCTTAAAATAAGGGGAATATTTATCACTCAAACCATGCAAAACACTCTCATTACCTGTTACCTTGAATTTAAGCTCTATGGTTTGATATTTTTGAGTGTACTCACCAAGTGAGTGCAACCATTGAATACCAAGGACCATATTGGTCTCCCCTATGCCCACCACATAAAAATCATATTCAACCACGTAATTTTTTAAAGTGAAACTAAGCTTTGGAGTCTTTGTTGTACAAGGGATGGTGAACCCATATGCCACTATGACCTTGAATCCTTTAAACAAAATAGATTGTAGCCCACATGATGTTACCAATCCTCTATCAATGAAATTATGATTTTCCCCACTATAAATAAGTATGGTGATAGGTTTACCCTTCAATTATCCCTTAACTATAATGATATAATACCTTAGATCCCTTGTGATGCCAAAGTGCCACTCAACTCCTCTTATCCCTCTATCTCTAAAGTGTTCTCCTCATAATTGGTTGTCCCAACTTCCTCCTCATTTTCCTCTTCAAAAAGTACTTCGATGTAGTGTACTTGACCCTTACCACAATAATTACGGCCCTTCTCCCAAGGGTCCTTGAATGTGAAGCAAAGACCTTTCCTTCTCAGTTCATTTCTCACATCAAAGCTACTACATGGTAGCTCCATATGCTGCCCCAAACCTAGTTAGTTTGTTTTAGTCAAATGACCCACATGATTAGCCTTAGGTGGCCCTATATAGATACTCTTGGGTTGCCCCAAATTGCCACCTCTCTGTTGCCTTGTAGGTGAGAAAAGAGTATTCTTTGTCTATCCAAAAGGTGTAAATTTTCCCCTTAGAGTAGAAGACTCCAAATCATAGGCCTTATAAAGGGCCTCTCTCAATGAAGGTGGATCAAATGCCTTGACCAATAACCTTAGGGAGTCATCCAACCCCTATGTGAATAACACCACTAGTTTCCTATCCAAAATATTAATCACCATGACTGAAATTCTTTGAAACTCTGTGACATAATCATCTATTGAGGCCTTTTGCCTCACTTAAGCTAAATCATAGAAATGAAGTTCTAGATCTTCTATATCAAACCTCTTACTAAACTCCTCATAAGACTGTATGTGTTGATTCCCATGCATGATCAAACAGTGATACCACCAATCATGGGTTGTTCCCTTTAAATGTAAAGTTGTGAATTGAATGGCATCTCCCTATGCCATAGATCAAATTGAAAAGAAGTTATCCACCTTCTGAAACTATGCCCTCATAAAACTCCTTTGTGACCCATCAAATATGGAGAGAGATAACTTTACCAATGCATGTTAGAGATCTCTTTGGATGTCCCTCTACCTCTGATTGATCCTGGGCCCATTTTGTCCCCAATTCCAAGCTAAAAACTAAAAAAATCTCATAGCCTCTTTAACTATTATTAATAAGGTGACATACTCATCCATTTCCCTCTCTAACACCTCATGTGGACTAGGTAACCCTTCCCTTTTTGATGTGATCTCCTCCCTCTAAATAAATGTAGGTTGGGTGGGCCCACATATGGATGTTCCATTCCCTGACGGGGTTGTATGTGCATCTAATTTGTTCTTTGAGGCATCACTATCTCTATCAAGTGATTTCAAGCCACCCATCTCACTGAGGGAATGAAGAAACCCCTTCATCACTATTGTCATCCTCTCCTGAGTTTGCAAATACTTGTCAAACCTTTCCTTAGCCAACTTGTCTCTCCTCTCACCTTATGTCTCCTAGTGTCCTATGTCACCCATGGCTTGATCCTACTTAAGCAAACCAATTGGTGGAAGCCCTGTTACCCACTTACCACTCCTCAAGTAATACTTAACCTCTTTTTTGCCACTCATGTATCAAACCCTTCACCCCACACAATAGCCAAGATATGGTTTTGATACCATTGTAATGTCCCTAAATTAAGACAATGATGAAAAAGAGGGTTTTCAAACAAACCCATAAACAAATCCCAAATGAAATATGTATTCTAAAAATAAAAACCAGCCAACCCCAGGGTTGTATTTACTCCACTAAAATAAAATTTCACACTTCTAATCAATCAGTAAATTGAACGATAAATACTTTGTGAAAATTAGCCTTGCATTATATGAAGAAAGGAGGTGAATTGGTATGTCTTTCACTCCCAAAACCTCAACATCACCAATTTTATTTTAATTCCCTCTTTTTATCACCAAATACAACTTAGAAAACACTCCATAATTGAAGATAAGTTGTAGATAAATTCCAGCATGCATATCATATAAAAATTGGCCAATGTTAGGGCCTAAAACATGATCAAATCTCTCCAAACCAAGTCACCATAATTATGAATAATTAGCATGTAATAACTCATAAAATCATACTTGCATTCATGCCAAACCTATTGGAAATAGGTTATAGAATCCACCAATATTATCAATAATTAATGTTATATTATTTAGGACTAAACAAGGCACCCTAAACCTTTGCGCACCTCCTTTAAGTGAATCACCAAACTCAAAAATTAAGGGCAGAATTTTAGAATCAAAACCTCTGCCTTAACCTTCCAAAAATCCTTCAAACTCTTATGATTTACTGCCAAATAAATCAGAAATATAATTAAATAATTGTAGCTTACCAAAACAAAGTCTAAAAACCCTTTGAAGATGTCTAATTCCTCCTCAAATTGATTCTCCCTACCTTAGAAAATTATATAAAATAAATTAGATTGTTTAAACTTACCAATGATCCTCCAAATGACCTTCAAAGCTCCCAAGGCAAGTTTCCCAAGCTAGAAAAATAATATAAAATATTATGCAATATTTTATGATTCATGAACCCTTCAAATCAGCTCTAAAATCCCAAAACTAGCCCTCAATCTAAGTCACTAAAGCTGAAAAATCAAATATAATATTATGCAATATTTTTAGGCTTCAATGAACCCCTCCAATCAACTTGCTCAACTTATAGGCAAGTTACCACCCAATTAAATGTCCTTCAACACCATGTGAAAGCTTCTAAAGTAATTCACCACTCTCTAAGACCTGAAAATTCACCAAAAACTAGCTTTCTATAGGGTTTGCAGTATTTTTCAATAAGGTGGTGTCCAAAAACACCTTTGTAGATCCACTTGTATGTAAACATGCAATTTTGAAGCTCAACTATACCCCTTGAATAGAGGTAACCAAGCATTAGGAATGGATGTTTTCATCCCCAAACCCTTGGCACTTCTTGAAGGTTTTCATCCTCAAAATATGGTAATCAAGCTTGACATACTTGATCAAAGTTTCCAATTCAATATTCAGCACACCTCTCCAAAAGACTCCTCAATTGCTTTTATAATCAACCCCCAAGTGTGGCACACCAGTTAGAGGGATGTACCTTTTTAAACATAAGCAACTTATCTTTTTAAAACTCCCTTTTTGAGGGTTTAGGCTCTCATGACCTTTTAAAGTCCTCAACATAAGTGAACATTAGATCAAAAGTACCTTTTTGTAAACTCAACTAAAAATTAGAATACTTAAGTACTTTTCACATTTTTACTCATAAATTAGCCCCCCTCAAGGTTCCCTTCTCTTTCCTTCCCTTAGCCTTGCGGGAACAACCAAACTAAGGGTCTAAAACCAAGCTACACCAAAAAGGGGGACATTACATTTTCAAGCAACCTTGCTTCTTAAGGTTTGCTCATAGAGCTTAAGCCTTCTTCTTGGGACTAAATGCCATCAAATGGGAGTGCATAGACCTCTTCTACCTTATTATCAACCATTTTGAGCCATGCAACTACTCTACTAAGATCCCACATTGGTTTTGAGATGGTTTTGAGCATTGTCTTCACTATGTGATGGATCTAAACTCTCCAAAACATTCATATGGCCATGAATCTCTGTATTATCATCCTTTATGGACTATAGATTCATTTTTTGCTTGGAAATGGTCACTAAAAACCTAAAAATTAAATATTTTGATCTTTTTCTTTCTTTGAAAAGCCTCTAAATTACTTTCATTCATTATTTAATCTGCCTCTACTTATAGAATGCCATTTTAATGGTGTTTTCACCCAATTTACCCTTTTTATAGCTCTTTTAAGCCTTAACAAGTCTGAATGTGATCGATATACCACTAAAAAAATCATCTTGTTTCTTGATAATGGCATGGTCGAAGAACAAGAGGTCTTTAAAGTTAGATTTAGTCTCAACTAGCTTGCCCGAGATGGTACATACATAAAACTATGATGATGTCACATTTGGGTTGGATGGATCTCAGTGATCTACTTACTCAAGATGGTTTGTACATAGAACTATGTTGATGCCACCCTCAGGTTAGTGGGATGATGACACATGGATGGTTCTTAATGACCCGCTTACTCGAGTTAGTCCATACATAGAATTATACCGATGTCTCCTCTAGATTAGTAAGATAATGACATGTAGATGGTTCTCAGTGATCTACTTTCTTGAGATAGTTCATACATGGAATTATGTTGATGTCTCATCTTATTAAGTGGGATGATGACACATGGATGAGTCTCGGTGACCCACTCACTTGGGATAGTCTGTACATAGAACTGTGTTGGCATCACCTCTAAGTTATCATGATGATGACACGTGGATGGTTCTCACTAATCTACTTTCATAAGATATTTCATAAGATATTTTGTACATAGAATTATGTTAGCATCACCTCTAGGTTAATGGGATGATGACACGTGGATGGCTCTCGATGATCTACTTTCTCAGGATGGTTTATACATAGAACTATGTTGGCATCACCATCAGGTTAGCAAGATAATGACATGTAGATGATGATATCTGTAGTGATCCTAATGACCCACTAACTTAGAAATTATGTAATATGAAACTCTCATGTGTCAGTCTCTGGAAGAGAGGGATGGTGACACTTGGTAAGATCTCAGAGACCTTTCCTGAAAGTGTCTATAATATTTATAGGTACTCAAATGGTCATGAATTAGTAGGTAAGTGAAACTTATCAAAATCTTAAAAAAATGGAATGGAGTGGTGACTTGGATCGTCAACAAGTGCTCTGAGTGAGAAAACAAACATCGATGGTAGAGTCGATTGAGTTGGCAGATGTCCAAGTGTAATACAGGAAAATTTCCAAGTGTAGAAATACCTACACAAAATAAAACACAAACAAAGAACAAAGTTCATAAAAAACACATCAGATTGATAGTTGTTAGTATTGGAAACCTAATGTATATAAGATTTTAAACAAACACATAAGCTCTGTTAGCTATTAGAAATGAAAACCTAATATGCACATACATAAGCTTATTTTAAATTAAAAGAAAATAAAAAGTGAAAGACGAAACACTAGTTTGGCCAAAGCATAGTTTTGATTTATTTTTCCTTGCTATAAATTTTAAGAGTGGATTTAGACTATGGAAATAACCTTAGGCTAATATATGTAGATTCAAAATAAAAGCCTCCTATGCAATTCAATCTTGTGACAATTGTGAGCAACAAAATATACCAGATCAAAACTTAAATTTGGAGGCAATTATAAAGACCAAAATACATTGTTAAACCATTTATTTTTGGATAAAATTCAAAGGTTGGCAAATAAATGAATAGCTTGGGCAAAATTATGAGTAAAGTGTCAAATGCATAGTAATTTAATGTATAATAATTTAATGCATTTAAGCAATTCAATATCTATTTGAAATATATGATATCTATTGCAATGATCAAGAAAAGATAGGAATTAAATGCAATATTAAGTAGTAGACTAACATTGGAATGTACAAACAGACATAGGAATTTAATCTAATCTCAAGTAAAAGATTTTGTTCATTTTGCAGAGCAAATTGCAATGTACAAGTAGAGCTAGGAATCAAATCAAATCTGAAGTTAAAGATTATGTTCAATATGGCAAATAAATGTAGGTTTTAATAAAGGGAAAGTTATTAAATAGGGCAATTGTAGTTGTAGTGGCAAGTTACTATTTAGGCATTTTTATTATCTAAGGGTTGTAGAAGTTATTCATTTTCCCTGAGAGTTAATTGCCTTTGGTTTGAGCTCAATACTTAACAAGTGCCAAATGAATAGAATATCATTTATAGAAGTTTATATATTAAATATTTATTGATGTTCTTTTCAAAAATGTTTTAATCATTGCATTTGAATTGTGGGTTGTATGTTAAGATTGTTCTCTTCTTCACCAAAGACAATCGACCAAGTAAGTAATTATTATGTATATATTGTTCTATTAGCTATGAATACTTTAACAACTTTATTTTCTTCTCTTCATCTGTTCTTATGTCTCCTTTCTAAATTAATTATTTGTCTAACATGTTAGTAAATATATACATTTTTTTTCAAATATCTCCATCAAGAGGTTTGTGGTCTTTTGTTGGTTGGCTTCAAGAGTAGATGCTTTTTTCTTAAGTTATTTTTTAAAATACATTTTTTTGTGACCATTTATTTGATTTGTTCCAAGTCTAGTTTTACATAATTGTGTATGGATAAATTAACAAAAGAAAAAAACATGGAATCAAAAATATAATCAAGTCAAGAATAAACAATGATTTTATCCAGTGCCAATGAGACAAATTTTGCTCAGCAACATGCACAAAAATGGTGATATTGGAATCATTTTTGTTTGTTTTCTATTGGTTATGCAATTTTTTTTGTTGAAAAATAAGGAATTTTTTTTTTTTGACTTATAATCTTGTCATTATGTTGTTAATTTCTTTCTTTCTTTTAGGACATGAGCATAAATAGTTCCTACACACACAATATTATACATTTATGCTAGTAAAGTCATTAGTGCTTTTGAAGGGGATATTTTGATAGTTTACAGACCTACTCATATTACAAATCATGTTTCCTTAATCAAGGTAGAGATACTGCACATGGATTTGGTTGATGTGCATGGATAGCTGACAATAACATTGAACATCAACAATAAATTAATCCAAAATTTTCAAACATATATTGCTCTAGGGAAAAATATTTGGGTTTCAGAATTCTTGATCAAGGAAAAATCAAAATATGAAAGAGGAGATGCTATCCTTTGCATTATGTTGACTACAAAATCAAGTATAGAAAACATAACAATGGTTTGCAGAAAATGTAAACTCATACCTAAAGTGCAATTACTGATATCATAACATTAGATGATTCTTTTTTAGTAGGCTCATTTGGAGCTTTGATAAAAAGTTGTCAACAAACAAATAACTAGTTTAACTTGTATGTTGAGGATGGAGAAGCAGAATACAATACTACAGTTGTGAGTATAGATTAATTTGCACTTTGATTTTATCTACCATCAAGATTTTATTCAATTATTAATTAGTTGTAACTATTTGATTTTGGATTCAACTTGGTGAATAACATCAACAAGTTTGTCATGCAGTACGAGACCAATTTATGTCTAAGAAACAAATTATGTATATTTTCAAATTTTCATATGCAAATGGCCAAAAGGTTCTCAGACACTACGGATAAATTATATTTCATTTATTGAACTATTAGATAAGGAAAGTGCCAAAAACATTTGAAGACAATCATTGTAGCAAACATTTAGGGAAGTGTTGTTTCTTTTTATGTGTCATTTTTTTCTTTTTATAGTAAATAAGAAAAACTTTAAATTGTTTTTTTTATGCTTGAACAAGATGAGGAAAATAATAATTAGCTAATAATAACTTTTCCAAGTCACATGAGCACTAATACCAAAAAACATATATTCAACTTCATTTCAGCTAGTATGAGATTGTTGTCATCATGTGATTCTACAAGTGGACCTTGAGCACGATGGTTCTTTACATTGTCCAACATGTCCACTAAATTCAATAAATTCTTTTATTCATGCATTGACATGTAATGTCTATACAACATATGGGAAGATTGAATGCATTTTGAAAAAACCTGTGTTTGACACTTTGATGATAGAGTTGATAAAAATATCTTTTGCACAATATAAAAAAGACATCTCAGCAATTGTGTTCCTATTACGTAAATTGTAGATCAATAGCAATTTCACAATTGCAATGGATAGTACAGTTTTTGCTATTGAACATGATTGAAGCATGTTTCTAAACCAATGAGACTTTCATAATCTTTATCTATATATATGTTTATAAATTTAAAATTATTTTTTATGTGCTTTGCTAACAAATGTGTTTGTTTTTTTTTGCATTACACGATACGAGAAATCTTCAAAAATGTGGCATAATAGTTTTTTTTTTATATTACCAATATGTATGGCAGGCATTTCTACTATTGATTTTGTATAGAACATTACTATAATTTGTTTTTCATTTTGTAACCATACTTGCATTTGACTGACAAAGTTCATACATAGAAATAGTAAACCGATACATTTTGACATTTCACATAATATTTTTTTGTATTGACATGAGTATGTAAAAAAACCAATAACAAAAATGTGTGATCCATGTTATTTTATAGCTTGAATTTTATATTTCAATTTATTTGTAGTCATGTTATTATGAAATATTTTACAAGATTATGCATATGTTTCATATAGATTGATGTAATAACTTTTTTTTTCAGTTTTTACTTCAAGACATGGACCCAACACAAGTACTCAATCATTTCATTTTTTCATCATTGTATATGTCCTTATTTTAAAATCATATTTTTTTGTCACTACAATCTATTTTCATTTTATGATTGTAAATTTATAATATTTTCACAACTGAAAGAATGAGCTTTTATCTTTAATTTGAAAGTATATTAATATGTATTACAATTTGATGTTTGTCTTGGTCAAAGAATATAGTCTTATCCCTTGCTCTTCATTTGTTATAATTTATCCAATTTTTTTTAAGCCATGTTTAGAAAGTTCTAAGAATTATATGCTTTCATGGTGATTGATTTGTCAAGGAATTAGTGCACATGTTTAGAAAAACTTGACATACATTTGTCTTGTATATAAAAAATGCAATGTTTCTATTTAATAAAAAAAATAAAATATGTATTTGGTTTGAAAATGATAGATATGGAGGCAAGATTCAATGATTTTGAATTGATTGAAGACACTTAAAATGTGACACTTTGTGTTGATTTTAACCTTTTTTGCACTAAATACCTAATCCTCTCTAATCTTCTCTATTTTCTCTAGTCACAATCCATCATCACTATTCACTATTCACTACTTTATTATCCCTAAATTAATCCAAAGTTAATTAATTAATCTTTCTCTAATTAAAAATTCCATGGATTTTAGAAATTTATAATTTTCATAAATCTAAAAAAATTAAAATTATCCTCACATACCCAAAAGCTCTACCTGTCACCCACCATTCTGATTTAATAATCCACCTTTATTCCTATTGTCTTTCATGATCCAATTTAATAATTCACTTTTATTCCTATTGTCCTCCATGATCCAATTTAATATTCCACCTTTATTCCCATTATATTTCATGATCTGATTTTCTCCAATTTAATAATCCACTTTACATCCACTTACTAATTTTATATCATATCTTCCTCCCAAATGAATTTTATATTCATTTTTGGGTCCCGCATGTTCTTCACTCCAATTTTTAATTTAAATTTCTCATTATGAATTAAAAATTGCTTTTTATTCTCATCCCTTGATCTTCATGTCAAGATGAACGGTTCACATCCATTTTTAAATTATATAAATTAGAGATTATTTCTCTAATTTAATCAAGCTTATTTATCCCAAAGTTATTACACTATTATATCTCCAAGCTTCTTCATTAAAAATTTATCATGTTGAGATTATAAGAGATTGTATACCATGACGCTACCCATTTTCCCTTGTGTTGGAAGAGTGAACAACCACAATCCAAAAATAGCAAATCAAATTCACATCTCAATGGAAGAAGCTTCATTTTATGCTAAAGTTTTCATTATATATATATATATATATATATATATATATATATATATATATATATATATATATATATATATATATTTGTAGAATGCTTGTCAAAGAAACTCCACAAAAGGGTTAAACAAAAATAAATTTCTTTTCTTTTGGTACTAACACTTATAATTTAGTTTTTTATCACTTTTGGTTTGGAGCTAATTATTTATTTTTAAGCATTTTATTTGTAATTAAAGAATTATGTATGTTCTTCCCTTAACATCACATTGATGATGATACTCGAGAATCAAAAATAATTTCATAATTTTTTGTGTTACTCAAGTGGTGTTTGCATATGCTCTTTTTTAATTTGAATCTAAGTATTTCTTTTTAAGTATTCTATTTATAATTGTGGAATTGTGTATGTTTTTCCTTTAGCATCACATTGGTAATGATACTCGAGAATCAAAAACAATTTCATAATTTTTGTGTTATCCAAGGGGTGTTTGTATATGCTCTTTCTTTGGCATCATATTGATGATGATACTTAAAAATTAGATTTTTTTTTTTTTCTACAAGCTTTATTGACCGTGAATTTTACCACCATGTAGTAGGTCAAACCTTGTGTATCGATGGGGAATATAAATTGAGATCCAATTGTTTCAATTGCCCAAGTAGTTATGTGTTTTAATCACACCATAACATAAGGGGATTTCATGCTCCAATATCTAGAGTTTCAACAGTTGCCTTAAAATATAATATCGTCGATTATCAACACACTGAAACCCCTACGGATGTGTTGGGCACTTTGTGACAAGACCCAATAGTGTGTGTCTATGTTATCTATTTCTTCCATAGTTTTGGGCCTCAATATACCACAAGTTATCTTGAAGGACTCTCCTTAGATAATATTTTTTTAAATTTAAGCCTAGGAAAACCTCTTTTATCATTTGACTTTGGTGTATCGATTAGCAATTAGTGTCGAGAATTTACCTTCCATACACCCTCAAAACTAGACTCAATAGACCATAGGAATGATAGGATCCTCCATGGTTAGTACCTTAAAATATTATATCGTAACTGAGAGCATGGACAAGTAAATGATATCGAAAGGCCCAATAGTTTTTCGTGACCTCATCCTAGTTTTTCACTTTTTATGGGCAATTTCTTGACTATTTAGAATAAAAAATTTATTTGTTGTTTTTCTTGTATTTGACACGTATCTTATTTGTAAATTTATTCAATCAAATCTTTTAATCACTTTTTTATTTTATTCTTTTGTTAATAATATCATCCATTATAAGAAGCATGGAATTTTGGAACCACAACTCAACTAATGTCATCCTAAATCACAATCCAAATAATCCATATTATAACCCAGGGTTCAATCTAATCAATTTTGATTCAAATATATATTTGAATCAACAAAAATTCAATCATCCAATAAATATAAATCCAAGTTTTAATTTGCATTCAACCTCACCCATCAGTCTATTATATCCAAACATCAACCAATTGAATCCAAACTTGAATACTTATTTAAGTTTACCAATCTATCATATGATAAATCCAAATATAAGTTTGAATGTACATTCAACCTTACCCATCGATTAGTCAAGTCCAAATTTGAATACTTGTTCAAGTTTATTCATCTACCAATTGAATCCAAATTTGAATGCTTATTCAAGTTTACCAATCTACCAATCAAATCCAAACTTAAATAGTTATTGAATTTTACCCACCAACCAATCAATCCAAGCCATAACCAATCCATTTCTAGCTTCAATGCTTATTCATTTTCACCCATAGAACAATGAAAGAATTTTAATTTAGGGATAACACCAAATCAATTTTCAAGTTATAATAATCAAATCCTTCCAATTTCAACACAAATCTAATAGACCCATCCTTCTAAAATCAAGCTACTTCCTCAACATAATTTGTTACTAGTGGATCCCAAAACTTTCAACAACAACATCATACTAACACTATTGATCATTTTTTTCAAAAACTATCAAATTTCCCATCCACTAGTTACAACTCCAACATCCCTCAATACACTAGCCAAGAGTTAGCTGATGTAGAATATATTAGCATGAACCCATATCCATTTATATTCAAAAATCCTACTTCATGGGTATGTCAAGATATCTCTCCTGAACCAAATCAAGCCATCTCATTTCCAAATCAAATTCATATTTTTTTATCCATTATCCACCAAAAAACTATTTTTGATCAAATACCCTTTTTTGATAAACGTCCAATCTTGACTCAAACATCATTTAATCCACTTATCAACAAATTATCATATGCCCTCAATCTAATGCCTAAGACTTTGTGTTTCCATAAATCTCTTCATGTCAAATCTAAAATTTCTAAGAGATCGGTAAAAAGAAAATTTGGTAAAAAATCACTTCAGAAGGCCATCTTTATGGCCACATCCATGCCAAGATCAAATTTATTATTAAAATCAAACGTATAATTTCTTTTGGGATTGAAAGAAAATTCAACATATATATTGGTCCCAATAATAGTTTTATCAATAGTCAAGTTTGAAAATGATAGTTATAATTTTATAAACAGGAAAGAAGCCTCATCTAGCATCAATACAAATCCTCTTAGTAACATCAAATCAGTCTATTTCATCTCCATAATCATTATTCTACATTTTTCTATTAACCTTACACTACTTGCACATGTCAAATGGAATCCACAAAAATGGACCTCGTTGGACTTATCCCATAGAAACATATCGATTATAACATCTACAAAAATCCATGAAAGCATCCCATTTGAAGAAATGCTACTTCGTCAACCATTACTTGAAGCTCCAAAAATCAATCACAATACACCAATCGATGAACAAATTAGCTCCTTATTGCTTGTTGACAATGACATCACAAACAATAAAAATATCAAGTCAATTAAGAGAGAAATAACATAGAATGATATCCTAGTTACAATCCAAGAAAGAATCTTAACTCCCATGTTGCTTAATATTATGTCAAACTGGTAGAATGACGTTATAACAAGTTGGAACATGATTTTGAGATTAATTTTGAGGCACATCACAGTAAGTTTGAATATTCTAGATTTGCCAAAAAAATTAAGGATTGTCAATACAAATTTATCCTATTTTGACTTTTGTAGTATTTGGTGGTTAGAAAATAGTAGTTGGGTAAGAGATATTGGTTTTTGACAATATGGAGAGCTCATTAGTCCTTGGTGCTTGATACTATATAACAATATCACTTGTAGCCCATATAGAGAAAGGCATTTGGATCCTGCAATGATCCAGAGAACTCTTAGAAGGTTTCTAGAGTTTAGCTTTACTATTAGGCATATTAATGTGGGTATATTTGATAACTATAAATTATAAGAAAAACTAAAATTACCACAGAACTCTATCAAAGAAATTTATATCTAGATTTATTGATTCATTAAGGATTTCCTGATAGGGAACGATATTCAGGATGGTTCACTAATAATTTTTGGTGGGATCAACAACCTCATCCTGGTCAAGCACTATTCAAAGTTAATGACAAAACTAAAATTGAGATTGAAGAGGAAATCTAGTTAGAATGACAGAGATTATCTAGAATTGACATGGGATAAAAAATATAAAAAATATATATTATGCATCTCGTCACCCTCCATTGGGTTTATATGCCAATAAAGCCAAAAAAAATATAAAATCAAAAATTAAATAACTTGTCTACATGTATCTTGACACTTGGAGGCAGCCCATTTACAGTTACATTTTACATTGCCCTTGTTGCATTACATTTTCCATCATTTGTATTTTGTCTTGCATATCAGATGTCATGTCTGGTGATTATTTAGTTTTCAGTTCATATAACACAAAATTTCAAAATGTAGCTTATCATATCATTTCACTTTTTTATAACACCCTATTATTCCATGGAAAACATTTTTCAAAATTAGCATTACATTGGTTCTTGCCTTTGTTCTTACGAGTAGAGTACATCTATTTTCCCTACATCTTCTTGTAAGACTTAGACAATACTAGCTTATTACTTAACCTAGAAGTGTGTCTATGACAGAGTCTCCTCTTAAAATTACCTCTACGCTGAAAACATTAGTATGCTAAAAAAAAGGGTGAGTTTACTTGCCTATATTGGTCTTAGATTATGATCCCTTGCATCTTACTAGTTGCATGGGGCCAGGGGTTAAATTCCTTCTAAATAAAATGACACCCTTATCTAAATCTTATGCAACATCAAATTCAAATTCTATATCTCTCGCCCTTCACTGATCTTTGGTTTTGAGCCCTCGCATCTCACTAGTTGCATGGGATTAGCACTAGGGAGAGATGCCCTTACTCACCTATGTATAGCCTTTAATGATGAGCCCATGTGTCTTCTTAGTCACATGAGACTACTGTAGAGGGTCACAAAAACTATATTGCATATTAAATCAAAAGGTGTCCAAAAAAAAGTTTTTCAAAAAGCTTGTCTATATGTATATGCTAAAAAGGGTAACTTTATCCTATTTACTGATTTTGTTAGGGTTATTTCTCTCTAGACACAAGTAATAAAGTTAGTATTTTGTGAGTCTAACAAGAAGTACATTTTTCCCCTTTGGTCATAAGGATTATACCAATTTCCTTTTCTATGCAAAATTTTGATTTTTGGTTTTCATCTTCACCATTTCATTCCTATCTTATTTCCTTTTTCATTCCTTTGCTGCAAATTGAAATTCATATGTTGTGTAAACCAAATAACTGGGTCATCACCTAAAAAACAACTATTCGCACATTCACAAAGTTTCATGCATATCCATCATATTACATCCATTTGATTCATTTTGTTCTCACATATATAATCATTTTCCATAGCATTCTCAAAAAAACATAAAGATACATGGTATATCATCCATGTCAGGTCCTCTACTGTTGAGTTTGTATAATAAGTATCTTATAATATCATCTCTATAGAGGGAATGTGAATCAAACATCTCAAAGTAAAACAAAAAATAAGAAAATAAGAAAAAGATAAAAGTAACAAAAAAATAGTTCATCCACAAGTGAAAACCAGTACACCTGTGCTTTGGGCAAGTGTTATGGTGAAAATCAAATTTGTTTCCCCATTCATCCCATAATTACCTCTCTCTTACACCTATCCATATGCAATCCATGTTGTTATTAATCCTCATTATTCAATATTATCAATTAATTTCTTTGTTTATGTTTTCACATCAATCATCCACAATCATTTCTTACTATTTCCACTCAATCTCTCACACCTATCGATTGTGACCTAAAAGATCACAATATCCATATTTTCTCTATCAATCCATCACTCACTTGCTCAATCATTTAGTTGTTAAATAATCAACCAAGATGGTCTCACATATTTTCAATATGATATATCATTCCCATATCTGCCATTTGTTTTTCTTATCATTTCTCTATTTCATTTCATTTTTCTCATCCTCCTTGATTACACTTGGTGACATTACTCGTGATTTGTGATCCTTTTTTCTCCTTTTCCATGTTCAGATTCTTACATCATTATCCATCTTCATCTTTATCTATGACCTCACTATATTATCACTCCTACTTCATCCATCTCCTTGTCTGCCTTCGCACCATCCCTTGTTGGCTCTCCCTCATATTCACCCATTAGAACTCCAACTCCTGACTACTTAGAGTGTGGTCACCAGTTTGTAGTGTTGCTACATGCATATCCATGCCTGTTTCCTCGTATCTTTCACTCTCTTACTTTAATGCATGAAATCTTATTAGGTTTACTACTTAAAGTACATCTATTTCTTCTTTCAATGTCTTTACATGTTGTGCTTGGGTACTCTTTTTGTACCTTGTCCCTATCCAGCTACTCCATTCACCTCATAACCATTTTCCAACCCTTTTCCCAATATAAAACCAGTTTTTCAACCTCATCCCAAGGTTGTTATCTTAAAGTTACCTTTGTATTGATATCCACAACCTAATGCTTCTTCTCCACATTCATACCATCTCTAGGTTCATCTTGTCTCCCCTTAAATTGTTGGTGCGCCCATATTCCTTCATTTTCCTAGTGTGTCCTATTATTCCCCTAGATGTAGTGGACACTTTGACTGTGTATGTCACTATATGAGTGCCCACTCATCTATTATCTCTTTATTACCTTATATGAAGTGGACACTGCGACTATATGCATCACTAAATGAGTGCCCATTTGTCTATTATCTTTATCTTACCTTAGATGTGGTAGACATTATGACTATATCAATCACTCTATGAGTGCCCACTCATCTATTATCTCTATCTTGCCTTAGATGGCATGGAAATTATGATTCTCTCATCACTAAAAAGGTGTAAGCTCATATTTTCTCCCATTCCTCTCTTACTCTCTCCATAAGGCTCTCTCCCTTTTGTGAACATTATTATTGTCCATGCTATCATCATTTTGCGAGTGCATTTCCATCTTCCTCTCCCTCTATCTATTTCTTCTTATCCTTTCCTCCTTCATTTTTCTTCTCCCCCTTTCTGGGAGAACTACATGTGGCCTGAAGTTTATCCCTATTATCATGGGCATTCATACCATTTTCAATGGTAAGAGTATTTAGACTATGTATGCCACGCTCAAGAGAAAAGATCCCCTAGGGTTAATTTGGCCACTATCTCTATCATCTCCATTCATCCAAACTATGATTCAACTTGTTCTCATTTCTATCTAAAACTACATGGTTATCTCAAGGCTTCCTCATCTATCATTCAATTTTGTCCTACATGTTGGCTACCACAAGTCTCAACCTTGGCCTAGGATGTTAATCATGTCATTTACTTCTTTTTTTGGTGTCGATTGCTTTAGTTTTTGTTTTCACCTATGTTTTGTTATGATTCTGATGAACTTGTCTTCATTAAAGTTGTTTACTCTTGATTTTATTGTCATGTGTCTTGTGATTTAATTCTTTTATCCTAAACTTGTCATTTTTGTTTGTGTATACTTTTATTTTTTATTTTTTATGGTGTTCATCTTCTTTCCACTTGTTTGTTTTCTTTCTTTTTATCATGTTTTGAATCAAGATGCTTTTGTGTATTACACTATAGTATGATTATGATTTTTCCATATTATAATGCACTCTATTTTGCACAAATTGTAATATTTTTAGTCTTTATGCATAAAATATAGATATTCATCATGGTTATTTTATATCATTGGTGATTATTGTTTTATGCTAAATTAAAACTTAGGTTGCTCAACTCTTACTCACCTATTCATGTTAGAATTCCAAAGTAAGGCAAATAAAAACACAAGGCAGTTGTCTACCCATCTATACAATCTCTATCTATTTACACTTTATGAATCATCCTCTCTTCATATCCTATTCCATCCCATTCCAATCCATAATTTTCGTATTTTACAACCATTTTTCTCACCATTTCAAGCCCCAATTAATTGAAATGCTACCAATATTTATCAATTGCTTGCAACTATCAATTTTGTAAAATCTTCCTCTCAACGTGAAAAATATTTTTGTTTTGTTTTCAGGCCCATGGTTTACTGGGATATATCATTCCCACCTCTACTCATGTTACCCTTGAGTCCTAATCACCATCCAAGCATGTAGTTTGTGAGCATGAAATATTCTTTTTTCTATCTTGTTGTTCCCAAAGTCTGTCACTCATTTTTGGGACAACACATGAACTATTTTTGGTCCTACAGGCCAAAAAAAAATTCTCTCTTCCATTTGTAGAGTAAAATACTCTACATTTTATTTTGAGTTTCAATTGTGCACTCTAAGTTTTGTCCCTACGCATTTCAGTTTCGAGGCAGTAAGGGTTATGACACAGGGTGCGGGTTTTTCATTTTGCACGGGTTTTTCTTTTTGCCTAAAATTTTGTCTAAGTCTCAAAGTCGAGCAGAAGCTACCAAGTGTCATCTACTAAGACCCATTATAATTTGTTTCTAAAAGTAGTGGAACGTGCCACATGTCCCGCTATAACTCAACAGTGCGCGACAAGTGTCTACATCTGTGTTTCAAGTTTCTTATAAGCTCCAAATCTTCTTTAAATAAGCTTCTCTCAGAGTTTTGTGGAGGGTGCCAAGTGGCAACTGCGGAAGGTTTTAATATGTTTTTCTAAAATGCAATAGAAGTCACAATGTTTCCCTTGTAAATCTCAGCAAAAGCTGCCAAGTGTCAACATCTGCAATTTCTTCCTTTTGTTTCGTTATTGAGTAAGGACTATGGTGGGCCTTGGGTAAATTACTAAAAGTAAGCGAAGCGCACCAAGTGCCATCATCTGTGTGAATCCAAATGAGTCCCAAATTTTTATATAGTGTTTCTAAAGCTCATCAGAAGCTACCATATGTCATCTTCTACAAGACTCTCAAAAGGTATCTAAAGCTTCTATAAGTTAAGCGGATGCTGCCAAGTGTTCTCGCTTGTTTCTTAGCAAAAAGTGCCACTTGTCCCCGTTCCCCTTTTGAAGATGCTCAGGCAAGAAGTGTTGTGGGTCCCTTTTTCTGTAAGTTGATAAAGTTTCAAAGTAGCAGACTATGACAGATGTCAAAGACAGAGCACTCCCAATACAAAGCCAAAGGAATTGCCAAAGAAGATGACGTGCTCACAGACGTCAAACTTGAGCATCGCAAACTAATCGTTGGCTTTCAAATGATGATGGACCCAAAGACGTCAAATTTATGACAATAAAGTATCCATTGATCTTTGTAGGCTTAAGTGCTGACCTGAATGCATTCAAAGGCCTTAAGGCCAAGGCCAAAAGGACAAAACCAGAAAGGAGAAAAGATAGCCCGAGGGCTCAAATCATAGCAGAAAGGGGGAGAGGCCGAAATATCTACATAGTCGTTATTCCAGTAGATGGAACAATTTGTAAAGTAGATATTCTGATTGAAAAACATTGAAGGTGTGGCCTGTTGGTCTCCCTTTGAGTAAAGACAAAATAGACAACTGCGTAGACATCAGAGGGGACAGACCAGATGATCCATACCCAGGAGAAGACATTTGAGATGAAATGACACGCCATAGTTAAGGCAGCCGCCCTATTCCAACATGGCCCCTTGATAAAACTGAAAATGCATTCAAGGCATTGAATGCATAGCATGAGCCATTCCATGAAACAAAAGGCCAAGTCTTTCTTGGTTGCTATATATTATAATCTCTTTTATTGTTTTAAAGAGATTTTTTTGATAAAAGAAAAAGCAAAACTCTACCAAAATTGAGAGGCTATCACTAAGACTTTGAGCTCAGGTTGTTACTCATATTTCTATGTTTGAATGAGAAAGCAAGTTACTTTCAAACTTTGTGCTGTCATAGCTTGTATCATTTAGGAGATTGTTCTTATGTCTGTCTTTTGAATGTGTTCTTGTCCATTTAATGAAATAAGTAGAGCTAGTGGAGATAATCAAGAAGGTGCCCTGAAGCCAATTGTGAGAAGACTTTGTGCTATCTACAATTGCCTTTAGTGTGTTTCTTTATTTTTCTATTTATGTGTAAAAGACCTTGGGATGACTTTGTGCCCTCATTGTCTTTCGTATTTCATTCTTTGGGCAGCTGAAGTGGAGACTTTGTGCTATACTTCATCCTGCTGGTTACTGCACTTTGTTACCAGTCACTTATCTCTACTTGAAAGAACTTTTGTTGTTTCTTGTAAGACCACTTCTAAAAGGAGAGAAGTGTCTTTAGTGTCTTCACCAAGATTTTTCCTTTTTCTGTGAACATCATCTCTGAAAAAAGAGAGATGGATAGTATAATCCTACCCCTGAGTGTTATTTTATGCATATATTTGTAGTATATAGCTCCTCATATTTAACAAGGAACCTCCCCTTGATGAGAGGAGAGATTTCTCCCCTTTGGATGTGGTAAACCTGCAACTCTGGATGACCAATCTCCCTTCCTGTGGTTGATAAGACCTATTTTGCTCAACAGTTAGCTGACTGACAAAATATTCACCCAACATATCTATTATCTTGTTTTTAGATAGGTGCAAACTCATTTTACCCCAACTTTAACCTTGTAAGTATGATATTGCTTTCTAGTGCTTCAATTTATTGATGACCTTCATCATCACCACTTCATCATTTTTCCTCCTATATCATTTTGAGTGTTCCTCCACTTTACTGCACAAGCACTCGAGGGGGCATCATCATGGGTCCCTTATTTTGTTCCCATCATTATCTTATTCTTCTATCCAAATGACTTCACCTATTGGTTAGAAATGACAAAATCATAACATCTATTATTCTTCATCTAATTTTCTATTCGCACCTTTTCATCAACTTTTTCATTCTTTGCAAAGTGATTACTTCGACAATGTCTCACAATGACTTCGCAAAGAGGGGGAAAATGTAGACACTTAAAATCACACACTTTGTGTTGATTTTAATCTTCTTTGCACTAAATACGTAATCATTTATAATCCTCTCTAATCATCATTAATTTTTCTCAATCACTATTCATCATCACTATTCACTACTTTATTATCCCTAAATTAATTCAAAGTTAATTAACTAATCTTTCTCCATTTAAAAATTCCATGGATTTTGGAAATTCATAATTTTCATAAATCTAAAAAAATCAAAATTATTCTCACATGCCCAAACGCTCCACCTATCCCCCACCATTCTGATTTAATAATCCACCTTTATTCTTATTGTCTTCCATGATCCAATTTAATAATCCACCTTGATTCCTATTGTCCTCCATGATCTAATTTAATAATCCAGCTTTATTTCAATTATCTTCCATGATCTAATTTTCTCCAATTTAATAATCCACCTCACATCCACTTACTAATTTTATATCATATCTTCCTCGCAAATAAATTTTATATTCCTTTGTGAGTCATGCATGTTCTCCACTGCAATTTTTAATTTAAAATCCCCGTTATGAATTAAAAATTACCTTTTATTCTCATCCCTTGATCTTCATCTCAAGATGGATGGCTCACATCCATTTCCAAATTCTATAAATTAGAGGTTCTTCCTCCAATTTATCCAAGCTTATTCATCCCAAAGTTATTGTATTATTATATCTCCAAGCTTCTTCATTACAGGTTTATCATATTGAGATTATAAGAGATTGCATACCGTGATGCTACCCATTTACCCTTGTGTTGGAAGAGGGAGCAACCACAATCCATAGAGATCAAATCAAATCTATATCATAATGGAGGAAGCTTCATTTTATTGCTAAGGTATAATTTCATTTTGTTTCTTTCATTTGTATCTCTATCATAGGTTGAGTTAGTTTAGAATAAGATTTCATTTGATTTTTTAGCTTATTTATTTTTGTAAATTTCCTTAATATAGTGTTTAAGAGACTTTATTGATTCCTTGTCTAGAGTTATAAAATATTCAAAATTCGCTTATTTAAAACACTTGTATTCCATTTTTTAATTCGTTATCTCTTGTTTAAAACTTCATTACATGGTTAAAGATTTTTTATTATTCTAGGTTGCATGGTATCTTGGCATCTAGCGTTGATTGTGATGCCCTAAGTTATGGTCTAGATCTTTGTTTATAAAAAATGGTGCCTACTCACAATCATAAAAAAATATAAAAATGAAAGGAAGATATTATTTCAATGCTTTACTATGAACATAATTATTACTGCATTAAAGTAAAAAAAAAATTAATGCGCTACTACATAAATGCCACATCTTTCTAGGTTTGATCATCAGAATGAAATCAACCTACTTCAACCAATATCTCAGTAGTAATTGCACATGATCTTATTGTATTGCACAATATTCTTGAATAATCAATTATCTATATACTAAGTCTAATTATTGTGAAGGAAAAAAAACTTCAATGTAAATCACATATGATTTTTGAGTATGGCACAAGATTTGTATTGTACACATTAGAGATGAATTAGTTTTTCACATTATGTTTATTAGATTAAAATCATGACCAACATGAATTTATGTGACTAAGAAAAACCTCGGACGATAAATATGAAAATCAATACATGAAAATAAAATGATAATCACTTCAAATATTTTGGACCTAATATGCTCCATATGCATAATTCAGATGGGGTCTTGTTGGGTCCAACACACCCTATCTTCAATTCCTAAGATGGGGATCATATTATTATAGTTTGGTCTTTGGTTTGGAGTCTTGTAGATGTGAAGTTATATTTTTTGAGTGCTTCATTGATATTAAGCATATAAAAATTAAGGCTTTTCATTATCAAAGGTTGCCTTAAAATTAATTTAGGTGATATGTATTAGACAATGTCAGGACACCAATGTCTATATGTCATATAATAAGCCTTTTATTAATACACATAATTTTAGTTTAATAATTAATTCTAAATTTATAGTTGATGGATACATTATAATAATCATTTAAACTATTGGCAGTTTTGGGGTCTATTCTCCCATTTATTTATTTTTATTCATTTCACGTGCTTTACACTTGTCGGAGGCGATGTGAGGAGGTTTTATTTATCAAGGACACATTGTTATTTCATTTGTAGAATTATCATCTAACTTAACTGATCTGAGGAGGATTGAAGCTGGGGGTGTGATGTGTGTTTGTTTCTTATGGAGCGACTTGTCTAAATCACTATCAATGAGCCCTTGCTTTGTGTCTCAATCGAGAAGAGGGATATGTCATTTAAATGGAGTATGAGTGAGGCTAGGTTAAAAAGAATCTTTGATTTGTAATATGCATCTATCATAGAGGTTGTCAAAGAGCCCGTGGGTCTGGTATATATTGAATCCCCCTATAGGGTATAGGTAAATTTAGACATTGCTTCCTTGTTTATCAATAGTTTGCTCCTTATCATGGGAAATAAGTATTTGGTTAGGGTAGTGACTAAGAGGCTAATAAATATTCATTTCAAGATTGGATGGCATCAAGTAATTATAACATTTTTATGCAAGATCATGAAAGTACTACCCTTCACTAGACGGGAGGTATATGACATTATTCCACTATCTATCTTATATGAGCTTGAGGAAATATTTTGTGTAGTTGTGTCCCATATAAACATGTTACAAGGTCTTTTATGTTCCCCCACTCCTAGTCAAATGGTCCCAATGTTAGATGTAAATGCTCTATAGGCTCCTTTACCAACTCTCTTATCCATTCTAGGAATTTGTCAGTCTCTGTAGGTGCTTGTTGTGGCCCAGATCCTAGAATGAATATTTGGGATAGGCCACCCCATACCACCACTAAATTGTCTCATTACCATAGGGCATAATGGAATGAAGATGACTTTCACCCAGTTTGCTTCCAATGTGGTAATGCATGTTTGGCTTGAATCCAATCTATGTGCTCTTGGCTTTGTTGGTTACATAGTACCCCAAGATGAGGATGACACTATCATGGCTTCACTCTATAAATCAACCTACTTGGTTGATGGTGAGCATTCAAATGATATCCTGTAGATGTATTAACCTCAATTTGGGATTTTGTCAAGTCAGTCTTGTAATCCTTTAGATGGTTTTTTGGGGTGATTATTGATACTGGTTAGTCTTGATCTATTTTGACTGGATATTGAGGTAGTTTCATGTAATATGTTTTAGTTATTTATATTTGTTGATTGATGGTTTTTTAGTTGTTTTTTTTAAACATTGCCCCATCTTGTGGTTCTTCATGAGTCATGGGTCTTTTTGTAATTAGTTCATTGTTTAATATTATAAGTGAGGAATCTTTAACCCTCAATTATCTATAAAAAATGAAGCGTATTTTGATATAAATTTATAATATAAGTTGAGCACAATAGTAAATATTATGTAGGGATTAATTATAATTAGTTAGAGTGAGAGTATTATTTGCTCATATGAAATTTATATTATTCTTTCTTTAGTAGGGACTAGCAATATGTTTGCAAGCTTTAGTGATTTGTCAAGTTATAAGAAAATAAATTTGGAAACATATAACCTTTGTTTTGTGAAATATTTTGGGATTATTACAAAAAATTGTAAGTGTTGTAATATAAGTATTTTTGGTTAAGTATTTGTCGATAGGTATTTATATTTTTATAGAAAATCATTTCGACAATAAAAAATATGTTAAAATAAACTATTGTTGATTTTTGAAATAAAAGTTATCTTTCCATTTAGATAGGTTATGTTAACATTGTTTAATAAGTAATCAACAAGAGCTACATAGTTTTCAACAAATATTAAATTCATAACAATGGTTGATTTGGCATCCCATGCATGGCCATATCAATGGACTCCTCACAATGAACATTAATCTTGTCAATATTTACTCATAGAGAGAACATTTTTATCCAACAAAATTTCTTAAGAATAGTTATGACACCATGGAACCATTATGATAATTTGGTTTGTCCTACTGAGTGGGTCCAAATAAGACCAAGTACAAGTTAGACTTTGTATTATCACTGATACCTAAGTAAAAAAGCTTCCATCTAAGCCCTATGTTAAAGATACATAACAATCTCTATTGAAGTAGTTGCAACGTGTCTTTGGTAAATTTAATGAAAACCCAAAGTTCAAGAGATCGTGGTTAAATACTCGTAAAATCCTTTGAGTGATGCCACAATAGTTTTATGCCATTATTATGGAGTTGTCTTACATTCAACATGGACTGACTGTACTAGTTGAATTTTAGCAAACATTAAAATTCAGATACAAAATATCTTATACGTAAAATACCAATGGCATCTTCCACTATTTTTTTGCATTTTAATATCATTTTTTTCATTAGATTATAATAATACAATTCTCTATAAACTCATGGACAAATTACAATCAAATACCTTGATGCAGTCATTATATTATAATCCCCTAATTCAATTTAAAAGAACATTTAAAATTCAAATATAAATTATCTTATGATAGAACTGTTATGTGCACTTTGTTATTACATTAATATAATATCATTTTTGCATGTCTCTGGTACATAAAATTTGACATTTTTGATAATGTAAAAGTCCCTTATATATTTGTATCTAATACAGGTTAGTTACGTAATAAGTGTTGACCCAATTTTGCCCCTCAGGCAAAATCTCAGTCACCTTCTACACTTGCTATGAAAGGCCAGTCATTTCGGGTTGCAAGGTCCGTCTTCAGGGTCCAACAGCTTCGTTTCAAAGCATTGGCTCATCGGCCTCGTTCGTTGGCATTCACAGTAGGAAGAGGCAGAGTCTTCAAATGTTCACAAGAAGAAGGGAAAAAATTGGGGCGTTCGACACTTAGCAAAAAAGGAAGGGCAGACAAAATGTAGAGGGTGGAAGAATCACCGCCCACAACACGGGCAGGTAAAAAGAGACCCCCTACACGCAATGCAGAGGGTGTCAAAATCACCGCCCACAATGCCGGCAGAAAAAAAGAGGCCACTAACATCGATCGACGTCGGCAGAAGTCCTACATGCAATCCACTGCAATGGGCGGCAAATTCACCGCCCACAACATGAGGCGGCAAAAAACACTTGCAGAACATAGGAAAAACCCTGTCCAATCGCCAAAAGAGAAGACCAGCACGCAAAATGAGGCAACAAGCATGGTCTTGGCAGACTTGTGATGTCATCTATAGTGCTTTCTCTCTTCCCAATGGAGACTCAAGCTGCCACTTGACTCCTCTTAACTCTTTCCCTATAAATGGGCAGACTTGTTCATTTATCAAGATCTTCCCCACTTTTGTAAAGAGCACTGCTCTCCAAATTTTCCACCTGAATCAATAAAAGATAGTTTTACCTCTATTTGGATGGATCTTTCTGTGTATGCATTGAATGTTAATCTGTGTCCAGTCATCATCTCTTGATGCTCTCATAGGTTCAACACCAGCAAACCTGCGATCTACAAAGTGCCACTGTCTGCTGCTGCCAGGAGTAGAGTTCTGTTTTGGAGGTATAAAACAAGTGAGGTCACTTATAGTGTGTATTTCTCAGCACCTTGGTGAGTCCCTGTTTCTTGTGCTTTCCATAAGAACCTCCCTGTCATCCCAAAAACCTGGTCTTTTCTACCAGATCTGAGTGTATGTATGTTTTTCCCTGATCCTGAGTGTGGATGTGGAAGGTCAACCTGTTTTTGGTGTATCACCTTTTTTAGAGTAGGCTGTTTGTTTTCATGCTTTTTCTCTATCTCTTTTCATCCCCCCAGTATACCTATATACCTATATTTTGCGCTACCTGAAACAAACAAGATACATCAGGGGGAACTAGCCCATATCTAGAGACTCTCCTCTCCTGCTTCGCCGTCCCACAGGCGAGAGAGGGGTTTCCATGTTGCGGAGAGAGGGCAAGAATTTGTTTTCCTGCCGCAGGGTGCACTTTCCAGCGTCAACAATAAGTGAGGCCACAAAATAGGTGATGGCTCCAACATGGATAGAGTTTGGTCATCAATGTGTAATCCTCATAATAATGATAGTTCTTTTGCCCTTTATGTGAATTTTATTAAGAAAAACTACAACCTTTATAGAATGTTATGATTCATAGGAAGTTGTTGATGGAGGTTTAACATGATTGCCAATTGGATGTTTAATTGGTCTTGTTTGGGGCATTAGAATCCATTGGAAAATATCATAAAGAGTCATATTATGAAATAACTATCTTCCAAATGGAAGTCCATTAGCATGTTAATTCTAACGACTAAAAGAAAGGAAATTGAGTAAGACCATTAAAACATTTTGGATTTTAGGTTAACTTACCATACAGGGAAAGTGTGGCAGAGGATGTTGATGGTAAATAGGCAATATACCTAGATGTGAGCACAAATCTAATAGGATATTCCTTCATTGTTTAAACACAAAATTACAAAAAGTATCAATCATTGAGCCCGATGATAAACAAACCAATAATTATTCAATTGAATTTTGTTTAGATCAGGTTTAAGATGGATTACTTCTAAAATATCCATGGAAGAAACTCAATTTAATTTCTCATAATTGTTTATGGGTATCTATATTTAGGCCTTCTAGTTTATTAACAAATTCAAGTATCCAATTTTCTATGGATCCATTTGTAGAACAAATGGTTTTTTTTGCTCACAAAACCCAATCCATTATTCCCCTAAACAAGTACAAAATATTATAAAAAAAGTACCTTTTGGACCCAATACATACCTTTAAAAGTGAAGCATAAAGTAGCACTTCATGAATTTGGGAGTTGTATGCCCTCATATCCAATTGATAATTTTTTATTGTGTTAACAAAAAATGCATAGGGTAAGTGTAGAAGATTATGTTGATGGTATATCAGGCAACAAAACTTCCTTTTCTACAAAGAGTCATAAATCATATTGGTTAAATATGGTATGCATGTGCATAAATTTAGGGATTCATATGTAGTGGATTAATACAACCATTATAATTAACCTAGATTCAAACACACAAGTTCTAGGGCATTCCCTCATTGTTCAAATAAATAAGTTAAAAAAATATGAATCATTGAGTCTAAAGATAAAGAGAACAATAATTAAATATTTAAACTCATACATTTCTCTATTTAGTACCATGAGTTGAGAAAGGGAAACTAGTTGTGTTGGCACTAAAAAAACTAAAAGAAAGATTTTAAAATGGTATTTAGTACCATAAGTTATGGCACATATGCTTAGGAATACAAAATCGTAGGTCTAATAGTATTAATAAAATGTCTCAAGTCAATTATAGTGAATCAAATAAGCTTGGAAATAGAGAGGAATATAGCACCCCTCCACCTTCCCCTAGATCTAACATAAAAAGACAACTCCTTTTTAACTCTTCGAGGTCTTAGAGAAGACTTTTCAACTCCAACGGAGAATATCATAGTCAAAACTTCAACTAGATACATAATAATCCCATTTAAAATAATGGCAATCAAATTAAAATACCACAATCATGATATCTACACAATCACTTTCAAAACATGTATTTTCCTATATAATTTTGCGTTCCCTACAATTTATAAATCATGGATGACTATCAAGCTTCTTATGTGTGCTATAATTTGGAGGGATCTAAACCCTATTTATACAGGGCACCCAATATGAAAGAGACAAGTTTAATGGTTTTAAACTATATAGAGTGGTCTAAAATTTGGAGATCACCGATCCCTATGTTATGGAGGGCACACAAACCTATGTTATGGAGGATATTCAATACAAAGTTGGGTATTTTGATGGTTTTGAACCATTGGGGATGCCTTAAAATATAGAGGGCATTAAATAGAGATTTGTGGATAATAGTAATGGAGAAAAATGGATGTATAAAGCCATGAAACTTGTTAATATATAGTTAATCTGTCTCCAACACATTATAATTTATTTACAACATAAATTAAGGTAACAAGAGAGAGGGAATAGAGAGGTCGCATACTCATTTGCATCATCACATGTCATTACCCTTCCTCTCATCAACATCCATCTAGCCATTAAAATTGGAATTGCCTTGTTTGTAGCCAAATCCACATAAACCCCCTACACACATACTAATAGCCTTCATATAACTAAATAAAAGGATTATGTATGTCTAAATGGAATTAAATATAATACATTTTATTCTATACAAAATTTTAAATGGGTGAAATTCTATCATAAGAAGGTTGAATATGGTGGTATTCCTAATAACATCCACTTGAGGATTGAGTTTAGTTGCAAACTAAGTAATGGAAGCCAATCCTTCCTTCTTATTCAATAGCTATAATTAAAATTGACACTTTTCATACATGTGTAAATAAACCAAAATCATAGAAGGAAACAATACAAGTTATTAAAAATATAATTCTTGTTTACTTATCATATCAACCTATGATTAATATGTGTGTCAAAACATGAAGCTGCTCGCTTAGTATTTCACTTATACAACCTACTGTGATAAAATTAATGACATTTAACTCATGCATAAATTAATAATAAATCTGAGTTCAATTCTTTGCCACAAAAAAACTATCTAGAAGTGGTCATGCACTAGTTTCCAGAGATAACCAATCCCTATGATCATGAAACTAGGCTCAATAACAGTAATAGATACAAGCACCATGAAAATGGTAATTTTTATCATTATAGGAAATTGATGGCATTAAAAAAATTTAAAATCCATTTTATGGTGACATCATTTGCTTCAATTTCATCTTTGTCATAGGTAAAACCCATCTTTATAATGTAAGTTTGCCAATTTACAATAGTCCATATGTTTTTTATGACATCAACCACCAGGACTCAACCACCATCCTTCTATGTGGCCTCTATACAAAGGTTGTGTTGATGTGAGTTTTATGCACATGATAAAAACCTTACAAGGTAGCCTCTAATGCTTTAGGATCAGTAAAAGTATGCACTGCAAGGCATGAGTTACAGGGTATTCGGTTTTGTAAACAACCTGGTGGTGGGATAAAAATGAGCAAAGTAGTTAGTTTACCTTGGATGGGTCATATATAAATGAATATATAGCTACTTGAGATGGGTGGATAGATGATGGCTCTAACCTAATGTGGGCAAGGTTTGAAAAAAAGTCAAAAAGAAGGAAAGGTAAGGTAGAAAAGATAGCATGTGGACCAAACAAGATGAAATCTTTCTAATCTAGCACTTGAACTAAAGGATGGAAAAATAATCAAGAACCAATATCTATCGTAAGTTTTTATAATCACACCAATACTCAAACATAGTCAAGAGTCCAAGAAACAAAAATATAGTAAACTTAAGCACTTGCACTCAAAGGTTATCATGTTTGTGAGATTATGTTTACACATCTACAAAGGGGGATTATGATTGATACACAAATGGCATTCAAATTAGCAATAACACAAAATGAATAATTATATTGAAAATATAACTCATAAATTATTATAAGACCAAGATATTGAAATGATAAATCTTCTTAATAAATCCACAGGGTCGGTAAAGAATCAAGATTTGTACATCAAGAATAATTATAGAACTTTCTTATGAATTTCCTATTAATCTTAATAGCCAAAATTCTCCTCCTTATGTGACTAAGAGGATACAAACATATATAGTCTTATGGAAGGGGAAGGCCTCATCCTCCAAGAAAACTCTTAAAACACATTTCTAGAAATAGGACTATGCATTCAAACCATGTGGAACATGCATATACAAAAAGGTCTGCCCATAATAGAATTTTACAACTAAAATATAATAGATACATGCAAAATAAATTAGGAACCAATGTTTCAACCTAGCCAAAACATGCAAGTACATATTTATTTTATGGGGATGCAGATGTGGCATTACTAGAAAAAGAAGATGGTGGAGTAATAGTTAAAGAAATATAAGTAGACACTATTGTTCCTTGGGGAATCAAGAGGGTCCACTTGGACTATGCATGACTATATATCTAGGAAATTGGGAATCATGTGTATATGTGGTGGCACTTATAGGTGGGTGTGTGCTTGGTGATGACCTTGAAGGTCCATATTTATCCTTGAGTTCCTCAAAAAATGCATGAGCATCTTCGAACTCCTTGTTAATAATGTCAAAATTAAGCAAGGAAGGCTTGAAGATTTTAATAATTTCAGCCATCAACCTTGTATGCTCCATTTCTAAACTCCTAAACTCAGCTCCCAAGGCTTCTGCCTTTGTCACTCTATCCTTTTCAAAACTTATTAACTACAAAATTTCATTATCAATTCTATACACTATCCCCTCAACCTCCTCCTTAAAGCTATTTGCAGTTGCTTTAAGGAGTGATTCAAAATTTGGCTTGTTGACCAACTTGCCTCTGGAGGTAATTACATTAGTGACCTTTATGTCCTTTAGAATTTCCAAGGCTTGGTTCTTATGGTTCAAAAAAGATCCTAATATAGCTTTTATCTGATTATGCCAAGTAATAATAGTATCTCTTTTCACATTTACATAATTCAAGGCCCATGTTGCATTTTGACTAGATTTAAATTTCTGTTGTGGAACATTGAATCAAAAAGGTAAGCATTTTATCATATTATTTTAGTTGTTGTAATATGTTGAACACCTTTGTCTTTGTTGATTGTATCTCTCCTCTATAAACTTGAATGCTATTCAAAATGTCATACAACCGAGTGGCTACACTCTGCACACTATCCACAATTTCATGAAGGGCATGTATGATATGCCTTTGTAGTAACCTTTGTTGTGCCTCCTTAATTTTATACATTTTCTTCATTGCCTCTCTAGTGGAATCCACAAAAGCACAAAAATATTCTATATAATTAGTCGAATCATTAGGATTTCTTTTGGTTTTCTTAGCCAAGGGAAATAGATTTCCTCTTTGTTCAACTTTAATTTCTTCACTTGTGTCCATATTTATTGCCTTCCTATTCTTCACCCTATGAATGGTACCACTATGTTTTTCAAAGCTGGTGGAGACTATAGGTGATTTAGTGATAACCAAATTATGTCTCTCATCCTTTTTACCTTACATCTCCTTAACCCATTGCGGAACGATGAGTTCCCCTTCTTCTTCTGATCAACTTGCGTATTTAGAGGTAGAGGGTGTAGGTGTGATCAGAGGAAGAGTTATTACTAGAGGATTTGATGTTGGAGGTGCTTCATTAACACTTATTTGGACTAAAAACTACAATGGTGGGTAGATAATCCTTTGCCATGGTGAGGGTTCCCTTTATGGGTCAACATTAGCTATAACTTTATTCAAACTAAGAGATTTTTCAACTGACAAGGTGGCGGACTGTATAGGCAAGAATTGAGGCAAAGATAGTTGTAATTAAGTCAAAGGCTTTATAGGGACTGATGGTTTACTAGGATTGAATATTGAAATAATAACTAGATTCTCAAAATGGAATCCTTTTTTAGGAATCTTTATTTCTGTAGAAGTTGAAAGAATGGATGAATCAACTGAACCAGACAATGTTGGCCTCAGAATGGCTAGAAGAAAATCAATTACTAAATTATTTATCATAGAAATATAAGAAGCAAGAGAAGAAACTACCTCACTCATGTTTATCCTTTACTTTGTTGTGAGGACTTGGTCCAAGGCACAAGTTCTTGTTTCTCCTTCTTGTAGGTTTCCTAAGCTCAAAGATTTAGCGTTCTCTAACATAGCCTCTTCATCCTCCTCACCTTAGGCCTCCTCTTCACCTACACTTTGTTCTTCTTCCATCCTCATGTCTGCATTTTCTTCCTCCTCGTTAATGGCATAGTCCACCAAGGATATCATATGTCCATATTCCTCTTCCTTTGCTTCCTCCTCAACAAGGGATTCATCTATACTAGTCAGACCAAATGATGGTATTTTCTCTAGTTGTTAAGATTTAAAGGGGGCTAGAAGAACTTTGGATATCCTTCGATAAGTGGTTATGGGGTAAATAATAGGTGAGTAACATGATAAAATAATTAAAGGGCCCACAATAGTAGGAACTACTATTATAGGTGGTGGTGATGGACTAGAAAGTGGAAGAGCAATAGTGGAAGGTGGAATTGATGGAGATGGACTTGGTTGAGGGGATGGAGGAGTGGATGGAAGAGATGAGAAATAATATTGCAAAAACTCTCAAAGACTCACCTGTGTGACTGTCATAAGAGGTGATAAAAGTATCATAAAGAATGTGATCTTTTACTTGTCTTGAGGAGATGGAGTCCTCTCCACTGTAGTGGTTATGCCAAAAAGTGTGGTAGGAGAAATTAGATGAGTAAAAGTTGGTTAGAGACCAGGGATACCTCTAAGAATTTCCTTTCTTAATTGGACATTCTCCTCCCTTCACCTATTATACTCCTCTTCTTGTGGATATGTTACCTCTGTTATAGGAGGGGGGGTTAGCTTGGGCCTACTGAGTTTTGAGGTTGAGCTAGGAGCCATTGATGACTCCATGATTTTTGTGCACTTGTTTGACCATGTAATTCACTTGTCCCTTTGTAATATTTTCATTGTATTGGATGGCCTAAGCTACCATCATGGACATTGGTTTGTCTTTCATTCTAGTCCATCCTTCGGAATCATTTGATGCATTCAGGAAAATTACATCATGTTCAAACTCTTGGTGACCATATGTAATGTTCACCTTCTTGTTCTCCTTAGGAGTTGGAGATAACACTTTATTCTCTTTTTAAGGTCCCATTCTCTAAACTAGGCCTCATTGAGATTATAATGGGATCTCATCTTCCCAACTTGGTTGAAATGGCCCCTTGCGACATATTGGAGTTGCCCAATAGTTAGAGGAGTTTTGAAGTGATAGGTAAAATTAATCTTGCCTAGCTCCTCATCTACATTGTTATAAATTTGGCGAGTCACCTCTTATTCTACAATTTTGTCAGGAACTAGGCATGGTAAGAATAGAGGGCGTACACTTATTCCTGCAATCCTAATAATTATCGCATCAAGGTAATACCAATAATTCCCCCATTTATTTATGGTTATTCTTAAGTTCTCATATAGTCAAGGCATATGAGTGCCATTAATTGATTCATATACTTGAGGATAGACTTCCTCAAAAATCCTTTTAATTTTTATTATGAATCTGTAGATGAACATGAAGGAATAATCTTCATAGAATCTATTATCAACATATTCAACCAATGGTTACCACAACTCCCCATTTGTCTTATGAATTGTGTCGAGTATTGCATCTAATAAATATGACATCATATAAAATTTTTGATCTATAGGCCTTTGTTAAAGTTGATACATCTTGGTCTTCAACCTAACACAAATAACCTTTCCCAAGGTGACAATCTTATATGAGGTCAAAAGAATGTCCAACAAAGGGACCTATTCCACTTGCACGTAAGTAATGCTTGGAAATCCATGTAGTCTGTTTCAAAGAGCCATAGTTATTCGAATCCCAAGTCTAAATTTAATGATGATGTTGGAAGAGAGGGATCCCTTGGGATTCAATATTTGGCCCTTAAGTAGTCATTATTTTAGATTGCCTTCCACTATGTTATGCTTGAGTTATGCATTGGTTGAGAATTGGTTATAGGCAATCTCGGGCCCTAGCAGCCTAAGATAACTCTCAAATGCCCTCCTATAAATGTAAGCAATTACCTGCTTGCCCTTCCTAAAGTGAAGAAAATTTCTAGAATCAGTACCATTAAAGAATAAACATTTGAGCATGTTGATACAAGGCATTACCTCTAGTTTTGTCACTGCTTGATGAAGTCCCATGATTTTGATGGGTAGTAGGTCGTCAATGTATTATTTTTCACCCTGGGATAACTGGTCTTGTGATGAGTAAGGAACCATAGAGTCCACTACATTCTAGAGTGATAATTAATACCAAAACTTGAATTCAAGGGTGCTTTTGTTGAACATCATATCGACATATTTTGTATTTTTTGTGTATGAATATGTAGAAGGGGCCTTTATGCATGATGCTTTTGAAGAAGAAGCCATTTTAGTAATCTTATGTTTTATAATCCTTTTGGTGATTATATGAATTCAATTCACAGGTTCACTCAAAAAGTAAAGATTTTGGTCATGGGAAAGCTCAAAATTGCAATGTTCACTCGAAGAATGATGGTGAAGTGATACGTGTTTTACTCATATTTTTCATATATCACCCACATTGTGTCGTGAATGCTCAATTTGTATGATTTCAATGTGAATAAGGGTTTTTGATTTTGTCCTATTTTAATTTGAATTCACCAATTAGCTTTGGTGGGTTCATATGTTTGTCAAATGGTAACTCCTTATTTAATTTACTCGTCCAGCCATGTTGATTGAGACAATTATCAAATTCTCACTTACCAACTTGTTTGCTTTGTTGTCAAACTCATTTATGTATACTTTGGCCACAAGTCTCTTGAATTATGATACTTTTTTGCTTATCGATTACTCAAGCCTTACATTTTTAATTTTACTTTATATGTTTTGAGGCTACCAATTAACATAACTATGGCACGTGGAGCAATCGCTGGCCTATGGGGACTTGAAGGCTTGGAAGCAGGGGTGTTTAAACCTTTCAAAGTGTGTATGACCCTATAAATGCTTTGGGTAATGGCATGTAAACATGTGACATGATCTTGGGGACTCAAAAGCACGGAGACTCAAATCCACGAGACCATTAAGCCATTAAAACATACCAAAAGAATTATGTCGAGTGTCGTCTTCTTAGAGCTTTGATGTATTAAACCATGGGTCCTCGGGGTCATTAGACTTGTTCAATCCTTTTATGGTCCTAGGTTAATAGAATTATGCCTCCTGTCAAACCCTTAGAATTGTGCGGCCTCAAAACCATTAGATGATTGACTTTATTTTCTAAATATTTCATGGTTATGGGTTCACATAACTGCACCATGTGTAGTGTTTTGGGAGCTCAGAGACTTTGAACACTTGGAATTTTCTTTGAAGATTGAAAGGTTCCATGTAACGACATGATGTCATCTATCCAACAATCAAAACTCAAGATCTTTGAGGTATTAAAAACTTTTGTAAAGGCTGAAGGCTTTGGGTAATGTAAGAACACTAGTTATCCTAATCTTCAATAAATAAAGGTAAGTCCCACACGTGAATGATTTAGCAAATCTTTTCCCATGGTCTTGTGAACATATCAAAAACATAGGAAACTAAGACAAAAGACATTAGTTCTATTGGTGGGTTCCCATAAACCATTGAATCTTTGGGGTTTATAATCTTTGGGATCATAATCAGGCCCTTAAAGTTTCAAACAAATGTTTTCTAGGTTTTAGTGTAGTTATCCACATAAAATTGTAATTATGGGAAAATAAAATAAAAATGTGACTTTAAAAAAAGTCCTAAACTTAAAAAGATTTTAAAAATATTCTTGTAGGGCAGATGAAAGACTTCACTATGTAGCTATTATTCTTGTTGAGTCTAGCAAACAGTTTTATCTTAGTCACAAACATAACAACTTTTATAATAAATAGCACATCAATGCGGTTACAATTTTTATAATATTAAATGATTTTATCGTAAATTCTTAGTTTATGTGATATCAATGCACAAGGGATTTTTATTTCTCAAACATTTTTTATTTGGAATTTGGCAAAGATCTTCAATTTTATGCGTTGGGTTACCTAAATCTAGTTATCTTTGCCTTTGCCATGGATATATAATTGGCTTGGTTGGACTTCACCTTCATGGTTGTATTTATGTTATGTCTAGCTCGTGCTTTTGGAGAGGAAATGATAGACTGAAGGCTATGCTTTAATTATTGTTTCATCATTTTGTTTATATTGTCTTTGGCTTGCTCTAAATGAAATGCTACTACCTTGGTCCTAACTAAAAAGAAAACACAACCATGTGGCATTGGGATGTCGGGTGTTATGAATGATGCCATGTTGCATCATCCTGGTGACCTAGAGACTCGAGAGATAAGAACACATTCGTGTGGCTCTGGGCGCCTAGGTCTACGAGATAATACCATGTGGTCTCGAGGCCTCAAACCTATTAGGCCATTAGACATATACGAAGGATTGAATCATTTCAAGCTTTTAGGACTTTGGGAAGGTGGTGTATGGTAGCTTCTTCAGACCTCAGATGATCAGAGCCTTTAAACTATTGAGTTATGGGTTAACTCTTATGTGGTGCAAGGCTCCTAGATTTGTGCCATGTGACACTATTTCAAACCCCAAAGTCTTTAAAAAGAAAGCTTTTTAGACTTAGGTATTTTTTGGAATTGACCTGAGACAAAGAAATGATATTAGAGTGACATGTGGTAGATCTGGGAAAGAGAAAAACTTAAGGCTTACAATAAAAATAATGAAGACGGCTAATGCAAATAAAGTTCAGATTTAAAACATGACCAACTTGAAACGATCAGATTTAAACTTAGCATATTCTGAGTTAGGAGAACTAAAGTCATTGAATTTCCCATAATGAAACCTTAACCACCCTAATTAAATGCAAGAAATAAAATATAAATTTTCTATTTAGGCATCAACATTGACATTTAGTCGTTCCTTAATTATAATGCAAAATTTCCTATAAGTATACACCATATATATAGATTAATCATTAATTTAGTTCAAACACTTTTAAATGTCATTACTTAGTCCACCCAATTAATTAAATTCGAACATTGATCAACTAGTGTTCTTCTAGGCCTTTCAATAGTTTTGATGTTCAGCCCATCAATTTGAAGCCCATCCAATGCCATGCAACATGTTTTTATTGGCTTGGGGACTAGGGTCCATGATTTGGTGATAGGTGGATACCCATCAAATTTAGCCTTAAGATTTGTTGATGCATCACATTACCATATGAAAATCACTCATTTAGCTAGGCATTTGGGTCCTCTCGAGGCCTTGAGCTTTTAGCTTGATGTTGTAATTGGTTTCGCCCCTAATGTCCTAAGGTTCATAAAAGTCATCAAGTGGTGGCTACTCAGGAGCTCGAGGCCTAGGGGCCTCAAACTCATTATGCCATTAGACCTAATTGAAGGATTTAATCATTTTAAACTTTTAGGTCTTGGGAAGGCACTGCATGGTAGCCTCTCTAGTCCTCAAAATCTTAGAGCCTTTAGAATATTCAGCTCTATGTTAATCCCTTCATGTTTTTGAGATTCCATATTTGTGCCATGCAACATGATTTCAGAGCCCATAGTCTTTAAATAGATTTGGAAACTCTTTAGACTTAGGATTTTTTTGAAATTAGCCTGAGACTAAGAAATGATCCTTGAACGACACGTGATGGATTTGAAAAAGTGAAAAACTTAAGGCTTACAATAAAAAAAATGCAAATGATTAAGGTAAAATGATCTCAGATTTAAAAAGTAGCCAACTCGACTTGATTGGCTTTGAAATTAGCATATTTTGAGCTCATATCATTCAAATGATTGAATTCCCTGTAATGAGGCCCTAACCACCCTGATTAAATGTGAAAAATAAAAGATAAATTTTCTATTTAAGCATGAACATTCGCATTTAGTCAGCCCTTAATCAAAATGCAAGATTTTGAATAAGTATACAACATAAGTTTAGATTAATAACTAAAGTAATGAGCTTTTATCTTTGATTTTAAAGTATATTAATATCTTACAATCTAGTTATTATCCTGGTTAAAGAAAATAGTTTTATCTGTTGCTTTTTTCTTTGTTACAATCTATATTTGCCCTTTTTTTCCATGGCTAGATTTTTTTTATACCATGTTTAGAGAGCCATGAGAATAATATGCTTTCATGGTGCTTGTTATTGCTTTATTTGTGCCCAATTTTGTATTTATTGGTACTTAATTTGATAAGGAATTAGTGTGCACGTTTGTAGGAAACTTGACTTATATTTGTCTGCTATTGAAAAAAAGGCATTGTTGTTATTTATAGTGAAAAAACAAAATATGTATTTGGTTTCAAAATGACACATATGGGGGGGAGATTTTAGGATTTTTAAATAATTAACAGACCTTATTGATTGTTTGTCTAGAGTAGTGTAATATTTACAATTTGTTTATATAAGGCACTTTGTGTTCCATTTGTAAAGTTGTTATCTCTTATTTGGAACTTGCATACATAGTTAAAGATTTTGTATTTTTCTAAACTAGATGGCCTTTTGGGATCTAACATTTATTATCATGCCTTGTGTTATGGTGCAAAACTTTGTTTCAAAAAAATATCATGGCCTACTCATAATTTTAAAAAAATGGCATGAAGATATTATTTCAATGGCTTATAGTTCCATGTTAATCACACATGATCTTTAGTATTATGCAAGATTTCAAGAATAATCAATTGCATATATTAGTAAGTCTAATTATTGTGAAGAAAAAAAAGAGCTCAATATAAATTACATATGATCTGATAGTTATGGCACAATATTTATATTATACACATCATAGTTAAACTAGTTTTGACATTATGGTTACACAATTAATGATAAGCATAAGCTATTACAACTCTCCTTTTAACATTTATGTGACATTTGATATGTACAATGGTAAAAATATCAATGGTAGGGCTCCTTCCTAGTGAATCTAGATTCAAACCTTATACAATTTGAACCTTCCTCATCCTTGGAATATCGTATTGAATGTAACCTAGGTGAGATTATAGGTATATAATATCAAATGAAAAGTTACACCAAAAAATCTTAGAGTTATCCATTGAGCAATCCTTTGCATATCTTAAATCTGTACCTGCAAACGAAAAAAAATACTTAGGCTTAACTCCAAAAACTAACAAAATGTAATATAATGCCAACAAACATATAACATTTAAAAAAAAACAATGTAAGTACTAAGTATTAAATTTAATACTTTAACACATTGGCCTAAACCAATTCATTTACAAAATAGTTAACTACGCTTCTTATAATTATCACTGTTAATGGTGTAAAAAAAATACTGTAACTATCAGCATGTAACACTTACCATTTTTTGGAGTTGTCAATGTTGTATAACAAATCAATTATATGTGTTGGGTGAATATTTTGTCAATCAGTGTACTGATCAACAAAATAGGTCTGATCAACCACAGCTGGAAGATTGGTTGGCTAGTTGTGTAGGTTTACTACATCAACAGGGGACAAATCTCTTCTCTCATCAAGGGGAGGTTCCCTATTAAATATGCGGAGCTATATACAATATAAATAAGCAGAAAGTAAGACACAAGGGTGGGACAAACCATCCATCTCTCTTCTTTTAGAGATGATGCACATAGACAAAGGAGAAAATCTTGGCTATAAACGTTGAAGGCACTTCTCTTCTTTCAGAAGTGTCCTTACAAGAAACAACAGGAGTTTCTTTCAGATAATGAAATAACCAGTGATTAAAAGGGCGTAGTAACAACAGGATGAAACAGAGTGCAAAGTCTCCACCTCAACTGCTCAAAGAGTATATCACAAAGGATAATGGGGGCACAAAGCCACTCCAGAATCCTCAACACAAAAAGAAAAGGAAAACACAGATTGAAATCAATTGTGAAAGCACAAAGTCTTCCCATAGTTGGTTTCAGGACACTTCCCTATTACCTTCACTAATTCTGCATACCAAATTAAATGAATAAGGACACCTTCAGAAGATAGACGTAAGAATGATCTTCTAAAATGAAACAAGTCAGAATAGCACAAAATCTATGAAAAACCTACTTTCTCATTCAGATAAAAATGAAAATGAAATTACAACCTGAGCTCAAAGTCTCAGTCTTTCTTTTTCAAAATGGGCAGAGTTTCGCTCTTGTAAAATGAAAAGTCCCCTACACTGATGCAAAATATCACATTATATAGAGGTAGAGAGAGGCCTAACACCTTTTTCCATGGGGTGATATATTCAGCGCATTAATGCCTTGGATGCATTCTTGATTTTGTCGTGTTAGAACAGGGTGGCTGCTTTAACTGTGGCATGCTGGTTCATCCCCTTTGTCCACTCCTTAGCTTGAATCACTCATTCCATCACCTATTAGCCGTGTAATTGTCTATTCTACATTCATCTCAAAGGGGACAAACAGACGGCGCTTTCAATGTTGGGAGGCCCCAAATATTTACCCGTCGAACTGCTTCAGCTACTGGAAATAACTCCTGCTGAGTTTTCCTCTTTGTTTCTTCCTTCTCTATGTCCCAGCCTTAGGCTCTTTAGATGCATTCGAGTCCGCACCTTGAGTTTGCCAGCATCAACAGACACTTCCTTGTGACAATTTTGACATTTGTGGGCCTGTCATGCATCTTAGCAACTCTTTTGTGTCTTTCTCACTTGCTATGGCCGCTTTCCACTGTGGTGCAGATGCAGACACGTGGCAGCTTTCATGCCTTGAGGCTTCATTCAAAATTGTGTCTCGACTTGTGACACTTGGCAGCATCTGCTGCTCTTTGGGACTTAAACCTTTTCCAAAGGAAGCATGCCCTTCGGGGTCCTTCAAGTGGCCTTTGGGCTTTGATTCTTTGGAGGGCCGTTGGTCCCTTTATTTCCTTCAGACAAAATGTCTGAAGGAAATCCTTTCCTTGGTTCCATGCATGCCTTTGTATTTGAGTGTGCCCCATCCTTTGACATGCGGTGAGTTCTGCCACATCAAACAAATGACACACGTCATTTTTCACTGAATCTTATGTGGCATCTTCTGTTGTTGACACTTGGTAGTATCTGCCTTCTCGAGCCATTGCGATATCATAGAAACTTTTGGGGCTTAGTTGAGCTCTTGTGAACGGTGACACTTGTTGGTATCCGCTATTCTCTGCATGGGGCACATGGCACGGTCTGAATAATTTGAACAGTCACGTAGGCGCAGATAAGTGGCAACTTTCACTTCAATTTAGTCATTCACCCTGGGGCCCACCATGGTCTTTGCTCGAAACAGTGAAGCGAAGGGAAAAGACTACAGATTTTGGCACTTAGAGGCTTCTGATAAGCTTTGAGAGGGACACGTGGCAATATCTACCAATTTGCAGAAACAAAGTGTAAGGAGGCTTAGCTGACGACACTTGGCAGCATCTGCTTGACTCCTTCTGTTGCACGCATTTCTCTTCATAACTGAGGTAGTCTTTGAACCTTTGAACTCGATGCGTTGAACTGATGGAATGTCAAACCCGTTGAACTGATGAACCAAAATGGTTCAAGGTTCAATAGTTTAATCCTTGTTTTGATGCTTGCCGACAGACCCTTTGAACCGGTTGAACCTGCTAATTCTTTTACCAAAAGTTGAGAAAATGACTAAAATGAATGTTTCAGAACAATTTTTTGGAAAGGGGAGGGATAATTTTGGCCATGCAAGACCAAAATAGTCATATGTTGTCTTAAAAATGGGGAGTCATTTTTTAGGGGCAACAGTTGGCTCCTGTTGGGGAACTTCTTTCAAATGACAACTCAAAATAGCTGAGGAGAGTAGAAACTAGAATCTCCGATGCCTTGAAGTGTGCCATTGGGCTATGGAGTCATGCTACCCAAGAAGAAAATCTCCAAAAATGAAAATGAAATGAACAAAACAGAATAAAAGACTATACAAATATACATATATACAGGGCAACTCATTCGATACTTCAAGAGTTGAAGTGCTTCAGATGTTGCCCATTGTGAGGTAGAGAAAAGAGAGTGCCATCTTGATACTTCAATAGGAAATTGTTTTTACCATTGAGCTGATGAATAGTAGAAGGGCCTCTCCACAGGGAATCAAACTTTTCGTGCATCCCCTTTGGTTCTCTTCTCTTGTCCCACAGCATGACTTGATCTCCAACCTGGAAATCGTGATTCTTTGCTTTCTGGTCGAAGAGCTTCTTCACCAGGCTTTGATGGGTGGCAATTCGGTCCACCACTATAGTTTTATGCTCATTCAGCTCAACAAGGCACATGATCCTCTTCTCAAGTGAGCTCTCATACGTTTGATCTTCAATCGCCTTAGCCAATTTTAATGCTGGCAATTCCAAGGTGATTGGTATCTCAGCATTGACACCATACAGAAGTTGGAAGGGAGACATACCAATTGCTCTTTTTGGTGTAATTCTGTCTGCCCATAGAGCATCAACCAATGCCTTATGTCGAGTCCTTTGGTTGTCATCCACTAGATTCTTGATGATAGTCACCAAATTTTTATTGTTTGACTCGGCCTGTCCATTCCCTTGTGGAAAGTAATCAGAGCAGTGGAAGAGTGTAATTCCATAGTAGAAGTAGAATTGGGTAATCTCTTAAGAAGTGAAATAGGTTGCATTGTTAGTGACAATTTTGAATGGGACCCCAAACCTGGACATGATGTTCTCTTTGAGGAAATTGCATACTACTTTTGAAGTAGCATGTTTGGTTGGAACTACTTCCACCCATTTGGTGAAGTAGTTTATTACTATAAGGACATAATCATGTCCAACACTTGATGATGGGTTTACAGCACCAATAAAGTCAATTCCCCATTGTTGAAAAGGCTCCTCAATGACCACTAGTTTGAGAGGCAGAGCAGCTAGCTTGGGCCTTCCAACAAACTGCTAGCACAGTTCACATCCCCTGACCCACTTGTATGCATCTTGAAAGAGAGTTGGCCAATAATACCTAGCTCGTAGGATCTTATGGGAAGTCACAGGGGTAGAAAATTGTCTTCCACAGGCTAAATTATGGAAGGACTTTAGAAGTCAGCTTTGTTGCTCCTTGTCCACACAGCGAAGGAACGTTCTATCAAGGCTCCTCTTGTACAAGCCATTGTCCCAGAGGACATAATTAGCAGCTTTTAGCTTGATGGTTCTCCTTTCTTTATAAGATAGGTGAGCAAGACATTCACCATAAATAAGAAAATGAGCAATACCTGAATACCACTCATATGTGGTGGAGACAAAGAGGATTGTTGGTGTGTCACCCACTTTTGTTTCTTCATGCTCTATTCCTCTTGGCTTGTTATCGACAATTAGTTGGCATAGCCCCTTTCCGCATACCAGCCTTGTTGGCTTGATGGTCAGATTGAAATCCTATATCTTTGCAACCCAGTTGCCTTTTTTCATCCCAAACTCCTGCTGAGTCAGTATAGATTTCACTATGGTGTCAGGGACCAAGGCAGTAACTCGAGAGTTGAGGATGTAGAAATGAAAATGTTTCACGGCCTTCACCACTGCGTAAGCGTGCTTCTCCATATTTGAGTACTTTAGCTCATGAGCTTTGAGAGGATAGCTCATGAAGGAAATGGGAGATTCCATACTTTCTTTATTCTGTTGAACCAGAATTGCTGAAAGCGTATGTTCTGAAGCATAGCTGTAAATGGTGAACTCTTTGCTATAGTCTGGACAAGACAAAATTGGAGCATGGGCAATGGTAGTCTTGATATCCTCAAAAGTTGACTTGCCTTCTCTAATCCAGTTGAAGGTGGCTTTTCCCTTCATCATGTTTATAATGTGCCTGGTCTTCTCGGCAAATTCAGGGATGAATCTCCATAAGAAATTCACCTTTCCAAAGAAAGAGCGAACAACAGTCTTGCTTGTGGGAAAGGAAAGTTCTTGGATAGACTTGACTCTGTCTGAGTCAATCTTTATGCCTCTTTTGGACACAACGTGTCCGAGAATTTTCCCCTCTGTCACTCCAAAAATTGACTTCTTAGGATTTAATGAAATGTCATTCTGGCAGTAGCGTTTCAGTACTTGCTGCAAATGGCTCACATGATCTGGGTGATGCTTAGAGAAGATAGTCAAGTCATCAAGATAAACTATGATGAACTTACCCATCTCATCCTTGAAGGCAAGGTCCATTGCTCTTTGAAAGGTGGTGCCAACGTTTATCAAGCCAAAAGGCATCCTTTTATACACAAATGTGCCCCAAGGTGTGGTGAAGGAGGTCTTATGTTGGTCTGCTTCACCAACTTCGACCTGATTATATCCTGAGAAGCCATCTAGCATTGATAATATTTGTGAGCCTGTCACTATCTACAGCACTTGATCCATGATTGGCAAAGGATAATTATCCTTCAAGGATGCCTGATTCAAATTCCTAAAATCCACATAAAGGTGAATTTCACCATTCTTCTTTCTTACAGGCACTATATTGGCAATCCATGTGGAATGATGGATTGGAAAGATTATCCTGGTATTTAGCATTTTTTGTATCTCAGATAAAATAATATATGATATTTTCAGATTATAATGCATGGTCTTTTGCATGTAAGGTGTTGAATCAGCCTTAAGAGGGATGTTATGTCGAATTTCGTTAGGCTGAAGTGATTTTAGGTCAGCATAGGAGAATGCTAGGACATCCATGTGTTCATTGAGCAAGGAGGTGAACTTGAAATGCTCTTCAAAAGTACAATATTTCCCAATGTTCACCATCTTGGGGTCTTCCTTGGTTCTCAGATTTACTTGATCAAACTCTTGAGATGAGCTTGAATCCATTGGCTGATGTCTGATGAATCTATCATGCTTATCAAATAGCTTCTCAAGGGAAACCAGGCCTTTAGGAATGTTATTCCCTTTGAGTTGCAAGAACTCCTCACCTGTGTCTGCATTTGATTCAAGAGTTGTTTCACATTTCTGAGATTCACTACCTTTAAAATGCAGTCGTTCAAAACTTCTTTTTACTCCAAGAAGGCAATGATTTGGCTATCATTGTTAAATACCTGCCAATGACTAGCATTGTTAGGTACACTTGGCTGAAAGACCAGCTCAATCATGTACTTGTCTCCTTTGAAATCTAGGAGGGGGACCAAGAGAGTAGCTAAAAGTGCCAATGCATCTGTCCGGTCATTAAATTCTATGGGAACTGCAGAGATGCTGAAAGCATCAAAGTTTTCAAGCTGGTCCCAGACTAGATTATAGTAATGACGCAATCTTTCATTCTTAGTTTGGTACAGGTTCTTTACCTAACAAACCACTAGTTCGGCATCTCCTTTAGCATGGAGGAGCTTGATGCCTTTATCTCGAGTAGCTCTCAATCTAAGCAGTAAAGACTCATATTCAGCTGTGTTATTCGGGTTGTTGAATTGCAATGTATAAGATGAGAGAAAAATATCTCCTTGAGGAGATATTAACAAAACCCTGGCTCTTGAACCAGTGGAAGAGCAGTTGCCATCAAATTCGAGAATCTATACCTCATTTGATACTAATTTCCTTTTAGATTCTTCTTCATTTGGGGGTGGAGATACTTCCACACTTGCCTTGTGCTTAGCCAATTCCTTTGTTGTTCCAACTGAATGCATTTTCAGGCTGTCATCTGCAGGAGCTTCATCATATGTCTCATGAACTCTATCCGTGTACAAAAAGTAGTTACCCATGCCTAAAGACTCAAACAAAATTTGAGCTTCAGGTGCTGAGATTTGGGTAACCACATATTTTGCTTCCTTCTCAGGGAGTAGCCTCTTCATAACACCTTTGACTAGAATCCTTGCCTCTGATAAATCCATGCTTAATTTACCACCAACATCCTTACAAAAATTCTACCTGAGAAGGATGCCGTATGATGCTGGGACGTCTGCTACCAAGACAGTCATCTTGATTCTTTTGTTTGGAAATGCAGCAAACACAAATTGGGCATCTTTAATTTGTCACAGCAAAGGCACTTGCTTGTTCTCCATGGAGAAGCATCTACCAAAAGTTTTGGTCAATGTGAGATCAAGGGATTCGACCACTTTAGCAGGCAAGACATTGTTTGAAGCTCCAGATTCAATGATGCAATTATTCAGTTGATGTCCATTTATCAGCAATGAGACATAAAAAGGTTCAGTCCTGCCAGGAGCAGTAGGGGGAGTGGTGACAAGGTTGTTCTTGGTGGGTGCATTTCTGGCAGCATCATGTGTCACTTTGGGAATCGCTCGTTCAATAGGGATGTTCTAGTTTTTAACACATTGAACCAGTTTGTCTAATTGCTCAGGATGGGACTGTAGAAATTCAAATTCAAACATTTGAATTTTGGTTCTCTTTATATGGTCAATTATATCAAATGTCTGGAATGAGCTAGGAGCAGAGGATGGAAGTTCATCCTTTTGATTTTTGAAAGGGGGAGGACTGGATTGTGAAATTGAAGTAGAAGGCATAAGGGCATTTGGGGTACTTACCTTTCTTGAAACCACCAGGTCCTTTGGTTAGAAAGGAAGAGTGGATCCCCACCTGGCAATTGAAACTATTGGTTGAGGTCGCTCCTCTACTTTCTCCTTATCATCTTGTTGAGCTAATTGATTCTTAGATCGGGTGAATACATCATACGACCCCTCAGCTGCATGGCCTTCACTTCTGGGTTCATCCTGATAGTTTAGGAAACCAATATGGGAGTTGGTAGCTAATTCTTATTCTTTTTCAGTGAAGAGATTAGCATCATCTTCAGGATTTAACTCAGGCTGGAATGAAAAATCTGCTTCAGCTTCAAGATATCTAACTACTGAGTTGTTTGGAGGTGCTTCAAGGGCGAGGTTCCTCTGTGGGGGAGGAAGGCGATTTTGTTGTCCCTGATTCCTAGCAACATTGTCTTGGTACGCCTGATTCTAGAATGTCCTCCTGGGCATATCTCTATATGCAGGAGCAGATGACATCCCTTGCGCCATTTGCTTTTTGAGAGATAGCATTTCATTTTCTAGCTTTTGTATTATTGGGTCAGTGGTGACTGTAGGGGAGTACTTAGAAGATGAACATGATTTAACTTTATTAGGGTTTCTCCTTATCTTTCCTGCCAAGATAAGGTAATCGTCTACCTCAGCAGCCAAGTCCTAAGCAGCAGCAAGGTCTATGTGTCTGGCTCATCTCAGAGGGAAACTCACTTCAGGCAGTTGTGATTTGATGAAGAAGCATTTGAGGTTCTGAGGTGTCGACTGGGAGACCATGGGAATCTTGTGCCTCAGCTTGTCGAACCTGGCAATAAAATCCCTCATAGGCTCATTAGGCTCTTTCTTGATCTGAGTGAGCTGGGGTAGCAAGGCATGTACATCTTTTGCTGGATTAAACCTGGCTTCAAATTTGTCTTTCAGAGTGTCCCAATTAGTCACTGACCTAGCCTGCAGGTGGTAGAACCAGTCTATAGTAGTGCCTTGTAGTGTCTCTATGAACAACTTGACTGCTATATCTTTAAATTCCACCTCTATTACATCGCAAGCTATGCTGAAAGCTACAATGTGTTCATCAAGATGAACCTTCCCATCACCAAAGAATTTAGAGAAATTTTTCCTTGAACTGCGTGGAAGCTCATGCAGAGGTGGAGTCAAATTCAGGGGACCGCAAGAATTATCCCAAGGTCCTTGAGCCATGATTTGATTATGCAAAAGTGGGATCACTAATCCAGGTGAAGTGTGGGCAGGTAAGGCTTGGCCAGTAGTAGAAAAAGAAGCTCTACCTTATGTTGGTGGCCTGGTAGGGCTAGGAAGAAGACTCCTAGTTCGTCCAAGGTGAGGTTGTGGAGGAAACTATTAGGGTGTGGAGCTAAAAGCTTCAACTACTTGCACACACTAGAAGAGGATGCTGAAGAACTAGAGGAATCGGCGTCGGCAGCATGACCGACGTCGGTCATAGACAGTGGAGAAGGAAACTGGTGACGGCAGAGAGTCGGTCAACGTCGACAGCACCAGACAAGCAGGGACCGGCATCGGTCGCCTGTGTGGTCCAGAACTGCTATTGACGAACAGTCAGTTAGTTGAACCGAGTGTTTGCATGTTAAGGGGCTAATTTAAGTCGTGAGCTGTGTGTCTAATTTTAGTAGTTAGATTTCTATTTTTGTAACCATGGGATTCTATTTAAGGACCCATGAGGTATGTATTGTAATTATCAAATTGATCAAGTAAGAGCATTGAAGCAAGCAAGGTCAAGGAGATCTACAGGTGTAAGGTCAAGGAGATCAGCTGAAGCATTCAAGGAGGGGTAGCAACTCAGATTGTAGAGTTGGTTTTGTGTTGAGCAAGAGAGAGAGGGAAGAAGGTCTTGAGGTGTGGCAAGCCTTTGAGGTGGAGGAAGAAGTGGCATCTTCCTTATTGTATTTTCTTCTAGTATTATCTAATACAAGTGTGTGTGTATTGTCTCTCAAATTCTTTGATGTCTCATGTTTCTAGTTACTTAATCATTCTAGTATATTTCTGTGTTTAATTGCTCATAAATAAGTAATCAATTGTGCTTTCATTGGATAAGGGGTCACCTAACAGTTGGTATCAGAGCTACGGTTTGCAGGAAGCAGGTTATTGTTTTTGATTATAGGTCATTCACAGGGTTTTCTGATTGAGTGGGAGTTTAGCAATGGCAGAAGAAAGTAAGCTACGAATGGAGAAGTTTAACGGCAAGAATTATCAACACTGGAGGATGCAGATTGAGGATTATCTGTATCAGAAGGATTTGTACTTACCGTTGGGTGGGGTTGCATGCAAGCCCACAAATATGAAGGATGAAGAATGGAACGTTCTTGATTGGAAGGCTCTCGATTCCATAAGGTTAAGCCTTGCATCATCTGTAATTTCTAGCTTATCATAGTGCAAGACAACGGAAGAGTTGATAAAGTCCTTGGCGAATTTATACGAAAAGCCCTCGGCTTCTAATAAGGTATATCTTATGAAGCAGCTATTTACTTTGCAAATGCAGGAAGGTGGATCGATACATACTCATCTCAGTGATTTCCATGGTTTGGTAAACCAATTAGCTTCAGTCAATATTGTTTTTGATGATGAGGTAAAGGCTCTCTTGATTTTATGTTCTTTGCCTGAAAGTTGGGACAGTTTGGTTATGGCAGTAAGTAATTCTTCATCTGCTTCTAAAATATTAAAAGTTGATGATGTTGTGAGTGTGATCTTGAATGAGGAAATACGTAGGAGAAGCACAGGTGAATCATTAAGGAATGCTCTAAGTGAAAAAAGCAGAGGAAGGCAAAAGGAGAAGATTGAGCAAGGGAAATCAAGGTCGGGAAGGAGATCCGAGTCCAAAGGTATTACCTGCTGGTTTTGTGGAAAGAAAGGACATACAAAGGAGTGTTGGTTGAGAGATAAAGAGAATCAACATGCAGGTATTGAAGAAGCAAAGGATGCAAATATTGTGGTACAGGATGCTCTCATACTTTCTTTGGATAGTCAGGTAGGATCATGGATTTTAGATTCTGGTTCTTTTTTTCATGCATCCCCAAACAGAGATTTGTTTCATGAGTATGAATAGGGAGACTTTGGAGTGCTCTATTTAGGGGATGGTACGCCTTGTCAGATTGTTGGCAAAGGGAAAGTGCAGCTGAGATTGCAGATTGACAACACATGGGTGTTGAAGGAGGTCATGCATGTTCCAATTCTGAAGTAGAGTTTGATTTCTGTAAGAAGGTTGGGTGATGAGGGATGCACAATAACCCTCATAGTGGACTCTTGGAAGGTTACCAAGGGAGCACTTGTTTTAGCTAGAGGTAAGAAAGTAGATACTCTTTATCTATCTACTTGTATTAATGATTTTACTTCTGGTGTAGATTCGAAGATGTGGTCTAATAGGCTGGGTCACATGAATAGGAAGGGAATGGAAGTTCTTGACTCAAAAGGTATGTGTTCAAATTCAGAAAGCATAGATAGAGTTCATTGCAGGAAAAGGAAATTTGAGGCTTTTGACAAGAACAAGGAAGTCTTGGTGTTTTTGGAGGAGATGAAGGCCAGAGAATAGTTACAGGCACTGAATAAATCTGAGCAGGGTAGTATGGACAGAGATTTGATCCAAGATGAGCTCGCGAATGAAGAATTCATCACTCACGAGAACACACAGGCATCGATGTCGGTCACTTGGAACCGACGTCGGTCAGTCAGACACCGACATCGGTCATGTGCAGACCAACAGGGTCGGTAGGTCGGGTAGGATAAGTCCAACGTCGGTCATCAGGACCGACATCGGCAGGGGGGACACCGGCGTCGGCCAGGGGTAACGACGTCGGCAGTCAGGGTCAGTGCAGGGAATGGACTGGGAGATGGTTGAGATCGGTCACTGAAACGGACGATGGGTGGATAGTTAGCTGTCAAGGAGTCTCAAACACCCATACAGAGGTCAGAAAAGGTATGTGAACCTCATATTCGTTGTTCACCTTCTTTATATTGCTTACTGTTAGTCATGAACTAGGAAGATGGAGGAAGCAATGCAGGTAGAATCCAGAAGCAGTGGGAGCTTGACATGGATGAGGAGTGTGAGTCCTTAGAGTAGAGCCAAATAGGTATTTGTTGGTAGAGTTGTCAGCTAGATAGAGGGATGGATTCCCGTTTTAGAGAAGAGAGTGGATGGACATCTGAGACAGAAGGCTATGGTATATGGTCTTGATTAGGCTGCGGACAATGGAGGTTTGACCATTGTATTTTATCTTTACTAGGTTAGATAATATTAGCTACATTATCCTGTTACTGTATTGTGTTACTTTTTGCAGGGTTTCATATACAGGGAGTTTTCTGAGCTAAGGGTAGAGTTGGTTCAGAAGTATGTCATGAAGAATTTGGGAGCAGCAAAATTCTTGTGGCATAAGTGACAGGTATAGCATCACAGGTTTGCGTGGTGGTTGGTCTTCAAGAGTGACTTTGAAGAGGGATACAGAGCCAAAGGAACAAAATAGATGGTGTACAGGTATAGGTACAGTAGCAGCTATTTATCTCCAAGTGGGAGATTGTTAGGGTGTGGAGCTAAAAGCTTCAACTGCTTGCACACACTAGAAGAGGATGCTGAAGAACCAGAGGAACTGGCATCGGCAGCATGACCGACGTCGATCACAGACAGTGGAGAAGGAAACCGGCGATGATAGAGAGTCAGCCGACGTCGGCACCACCAGACAAGCAGGGACCGGTGTTGGTCGCCTGTGCGGTCCAGAACTGCTGTTGACGAACAGTCAGTTAGTTGAACCGAGTGTTTGCATGTTAAGGGGCTAGTTTAAGTCACGAGCTGTGTGTCTAATTTTAGTAGTTAGATTTATATTTTTGTAACCATGGGATTCTATTTAAGGACCCATGAGGCATGTATTGTAATTATCAAATTGATCAAGTAAGAGCATTAAAGCAAGCAAGGTCAAGGAGATCTACAGGTGTAAGGTTAAGGAGATCAGCTGAAGCATTCAAGGAGGGGTAGCAACTCAGGTTGTAGAGTTGGTTTTGTGTTGAGCAAGAGAGAGAGGGAAGAAGGTCTTGAGGTGTGGCAAGCCTTTGAGGTGGAAGAAGAAGTGGCATCTTCCTTATTGTATTTTCTTCTAGTATTATCTAATACAAGTGTGTGTGTATTGTCTCTCAAATTATTTGTTGTCTCATGTTTCTAGTTACTTAATCATTTTGGTATATTTTCGTGTTTAATTGCTCATAAATAAGTAATCAATTGTGCTTCCGTTGGATAAGGGGTCACCTAACAGAAACAACTCAAAATTACTCTGCTGCACCAACTCAAAAGCAGGGTCGACAACACCTTGGGATTTTTGGCCTCTGGTATAACGTGGAGTTGCCAGATTACAGAACAAAAATTGGAAAAGAGCAAGATCTGCTTCAGCTTAAAGTTTGAGACTTCAAACTACGCGCTCTTCCCTAGCAGAGTCGCCAAAAACTGTTCGGTGAATATTTTGTCAATCAACGTACTGATCAACAAAATAGGTCTGATCAACCACAGCAGGAAGATTGGTCAGTTAGTTGTGCAGGTTTACTACATCAATAGGGGACAAATCTCTCCTCTCATCAAGGGAAGGTTCCCTATTAAATATGCAGAGCTATATATAATATAAATAAGCAGAAAGTAAGACACAAGGGTGGGATAAACCATCCATCTCTCTTCTTTCAGAGATGATGCACACAGACAAAGGAGAAAATCCTGGCTATAAATGTTGAAGGCACTTCTCTTCTTTCAGAAGTGTCCTTACAGGAAACAGCAGGAGTTTCTTTCAAATAGTGAAATAACCAGTGATCAAAAGGGCGTAGTAATAGCAAGATGAAATAGAGCGCAAAGTCTCCACCTCAACTGCTCAAAGAGTATATCACAAAGGATAATGGGGGCACAAAGTCACCCCAAAATCCTCAACACAAAAAAGAAAAGGAAAACATAGATTGAAATCAATTGTGAAAGCACAAAGTCTTCCCACAGTTGGTTTCAGGACACTTCCCTATTACCTTTAGTAATTCTATGTACCAAATTAAATGAATAAGGACACCTTTAGAAGATAAACGTAAGAATGATCTTCTAAAATGACTCAAGTCAGAACAGCACAAAGTCTGTGAAATTCTTGCTTTTTCATTCAAATAAAAATGAAAATGAAATTACAACCTGAGTTTAAAGTCTCAATCTTTCTCTTTCAAAATGGGTAGAGTTTCGCTCTTGTAAAATAAAAAGTCCCCTGCACTGATGCGAAAGATCATATTATATAGAGGTAGAGAGAGACCTGGCACCTTTTTCCATGGGGTGATCCATTCGGCGCATTAATGCCTTGGGTGCATTCTTGATTTTGTCGTGCTGGAACAAGGCGGCTACTTTAACTGTGGCATGCTGGTTCATCCCCTTTGTCCACTCCTTAGCCTAAATCACTCATTCCATCACCTGTTATCCATGCAATTGTCTATTATGCATTCATCTCAAAGGGGACAAATAGACGACACTTTCAATGTTGGGAGGCCCCAAATATTTACCCAGTGAACTGCTTCACCTACTGGACATAACTCATATTGAGTTTCCCTCTTTGTCTCTTCCTTCTCTATGTCCCGGCCTTAGGCTGTTTAGATGCATTTGGGTCTGCACCTTGAGTCTGCCAGCATCAACAAACACTTCGTTGTGACAATTTTGACGTTTACGGGCCCGTCATGCATCTTAGCAACTCCTTTGTGTCTTTCTCGCTTGCTATGGCCACTTTCCACTGTGGCATGGATGCAGACACGTGGCAGCTTCAGCGCCTTGAGGCTTCATTCAAAACTGTGTCTCGAATTATGACACTTGGCAACTTTCGCTACTCTTTGGGACTTAAACCTTTTCCAAAGGGAGCATGTCCTTTGGGGTCTTTCAAGTGGCCTTCGGGCTTTGATTCTTCGGAGGGTCGTTGGTCCCTTTATTTCCTTCGGACAAAATGTCTGAAGGATATCCTTTCCTCGGTTCCATGCATGCCTTTGTATTTGAGTGTGCCCCGTCCTTTGACACACGGCGAGTTCTGCGACATCAAACAAATGACACACATCATTTTTCATTGAATCTTACGTGGCATTTTTCATTGTTGACACTTGGCAGTATCTGCCTTCTCAGGCCTTTGCGATATAATAGAAACTTTTGGGGCTTAGTCAGGCTCTCGTGGATGGTGACACTTGTTGGTATCCACTATTCTCTGCATGGGGCACGTGGCATGGTCTGAATACTTTGAACAGTCAAATGGGCGCAAACAAGTGGCAACTTCTGCTTCAATTTAGTCATTCGCCCTGGGGCCCACCATGGTCTTTGCTCGAAACAGTGAAGCGAAGGGAAAAGACTACAGATGTTGGCACTTGGAGGCTTTCGACAAGCTTCGAGAGGGACACGTGGCAATATTTAAAAATTCACAGAAAAAAAGCATAAGGGGGCTCGGATGACGACACTTGGCAGCATTCGCTTGACTCCTTCTATTGCGCACGTTTCTCTTCATAACTGAGATAGTCTTTTAACCTTTGAACTTGGCGCGTTGAACCGATGGAATATCGAACCCATTAAACCGATGAACCAAAATGGTTCAAGGTTCAACGGTTGAATCCTTGTTTTGATGCTTGCCAATAGACCCTTTTAACCGTTTGAACCTGCTAATTCTTTTACCAAAAGTTGAGAAAATGACGAAAATGAATGTTTCAGAACAAATTTTTGGAAAGGGGAGGGACAATTTTGGCCATGCCGGACCAAAATAGTCATATGTTGTCTGAAAAATGGGGAGTCATTTTTCAGGGACAACAATATGGAGCCCATATTTATAACTGGTTCCAACCAACATCACTTGATATTTCACTGCAAAATTGCATTCTAAGATAAACAAATAAATAGACAATAGATAAAGAACATCGAAAAATAGATATAGTCCATTAAACACGGAGGTAAAAATACAAAAAAAATTGATGTTTATGGATAATATTTTGTCTATTCAATGATAATGCCAACAACTTTGTCTTTGGAGGATTAGTGAAGACACAGCATACATGGTCTAAAATGCCCTATACTAAAATAAAACAAGAATTTTATTTTTCTTATTAAATGTATTAGGATTGAAGTTCTAATTCTAATGTTCTTATAATTGTTTGAATAAGAGAAATAAAAGGATATATGAATGTAATGTTACCATTTTTGTTGTTGCATTCATACCATGTATTGAAATGAAACCAAAATTGACTTTAAAAATATTTAACAATAAAATACAAAAACAATGCTTGTGTGCATAAACAATCAAAATACCTTCAAACTACGAGCATAGTTTTTGTTTTGGTATCTAGGTATTGTTATTTATAACTAGATAAATAGGATCATGATTAGTCTAATGAGTGTCTATTATTATAAACTAGTTATGTTTGATTCTAATGTTTGACCATACATGATCTATGATCTTGTTTATGTATTAGATATGTTTTGCTGGCAAAAAATACATGGCTGACATTGACTTATATTTTTCAAGTAACATAGTTGATTTTTTGGAGGTGGCCATGTCAAAATCAAAGTCCCCAAATATGTAAATTTGTATTGATGCATTTTCATTTGATAGTATTTATTCCATAACATTTATGATATCCAAAATAAAAACAGACGAAGATGCATAGATATAGGCAATTATAAATTCATGATTATGTATCACAATGTTTGATGCCAATGCTTCAACTCTATTTGCAATGTATTGAATTAGATTTGAATTAGTAGCATGTTTTTTTATGCATATCATAATACCATGAACATTATACACTAAATTACAAGTCATAAATGTTGGAATATGATTATTAGTATTGGTACTCGACGTTTATGTTTCTTGTAAGCATAGTATGTTGCATTTTCATTAGGTCATGGTCATTGATAATGTCTTCTAAATACAAATGAAGACTATGAATGTTCAATGAAAATATTGCTATAGTCAATGCAAAAATGTATGATCTCAAGCTATATTGCAATTCCTACTTTGAATTCGATTATAATCTAGATGTCTTCATTGAATTTTTTTTTGACTTTGAAGTGATTTTGTTTGGGTAGGCCTAGCAAGTATAATGATTCCATAGTATTGACATGGGAAAGTGTTGTACATACCAATCCACATCTATTAACTCTAAGCAGATTGAGTATAACACCTTCCATTGTTAAACCCTAAGACCTATGTATTATGCATGCACAAGCCAAATGTATGGGAAATTGGCTTCATATTGTTAATGTTTGTAAGCAAGATTTGCAGTGGGTCTTGAAACATGGAAAGCAATGGTCCAATTTGATTCATTATGGATTTTGTACAAATAAATGTGTTTTACTCTTTGAGAATGCCTAACATTGTTGTCATTGAATTTGACCCAACCAATGTCTTTGTTATATTCTCTAGTGTAGGGTTTAAAGATACCATATGAATCATTAACAAGACCGTCTTGTATATCATAATTTCCAAAAAAGAGTTCAAATAACATGTTAGGCTTTAAAATATTTTTTTGTGGTATACATATAGCTTTAACATATCCCTGTCCTTCACTATATACGTCGTCTTTCTTATTGATTGCATCAATGACAACTTCTTTATCTAAAACAAGCACCAACATTCTATTATTGTGGCATCAACATCATTACTTGAGTAATATATATAGGGGAACAAAGGATCATTGGGTGTTGGACGTAAACATTTATGATTAAGATATGCTATATCATTTTATGTATGTGAACATGTACGTATTTTGTTCAATATCCCCACAAATATTTCATCTTTTTGGTGAATGGTTTGATGTAGCTGGTAACATTTTACATTATCTTTCCAAAAAACATATGGGACTATCTCATTGTTGATTTTTAGATATTCAAATATGATGCAATTGTGTATAGGTTGAGCCTGGTAAAAGTATCCACAAAATATCATGTCAATATTGCCAAAGTATACAGCCATTAATTGCATAATGTCACATAAATGTCCAACAATATAATATAATGTTCTTGTTCTAATAAGTGAGATTTCATCAATTAACACTATATGCAATTGATTATAACATTTGGAAATGTATCAAGCCATTCACTCACTAATGAAATAAGCTTTGACTTGTTAAAAGACCAGAATGTGATGTTATTCCACCTGCATTATATGCAACTTTATATGTATATACAAGAATAAGGCCTTTTGGCTTGTATGGGTCACTGTCAATAGACTGTGCATAAATATGAATAAGCATTTCGAATATAGTTTTTATTGTAAAAGTCTTCCTAGTGCCTACACCACCTATTAAGAATAAACACAATGTTTTGTACATGTCTACATGTTTTTTGAAAGTAACGACTTTAACAATTGCTTCATGTTCATCATTTAGCATTTGTCTATGTTTATAGTATTCAACATCGTTAGAAATAAATGGGTGGCGTTCAAATCCAAATAGTTTACAATTTTGATTTTCCAGTATAGAATCTACAATTGACAAGTCCATCTATAGATCATACTCTTCTTGATTAGCATTGTCTTTACTTGAACAAAAACTTATATTGGCTTTGTTTTCAATGTCAAGTTTAACCTGGTAAATCGCATCCTACATGTCTCTCCACATAGAATTGATGTCATAGTTTAACTTTGCCTTGTTCAATCTTATTGTTTTTTTTTAAATTATATACACATTTCCACATTTCAAGACTTTACTTCAAAGTGGTTTCATTGTTTTTCAATAAAAGATATAATAATCATTCATGACAATAGTTTTCAAAGTCAACATGTTTATTGTAATTAACAAAATGTTGTTACATTTGGTTTATTTCTCTCTTGAATGGCTTCCCATTTTTTTGGTGCCAAGAAACAAACTTGACTAAATAGATAAGATCAATCACTGTAGGTTGTGCATTATAATAGTCTATAATTGATTAGCACATAATATTTTTAGATTCATCTTGTTCTTGCCTTAATAGAATTGGAGGTTTCAAAATAAATGTCCATTCATAAAGTGGAGATATATTTATAAAGATACATGTTTTTGAGCAATGATTTAATGGTGATGACAACACTAAGTGAACGACTTGTTGTGCATACATATGTTGGTAATTTAACATTGAATTTCCTAGGCTATGCAATATATGAGTAGTGTCTATGTTTATTTCCACATGTTCTTTTTGTATCTTTTTAAAAACATGTGTAATTTTTGGATTCCCTTTTGTCATATATGAACTATTGTATGTTAATGTGACATATGCATTTAAAATAAATTGTGCATCTATGTTGGCCTACCATAAATATGGCATGTTTTTTTATGAAATCATTGCTCCACACCTGAGATGTCTTGCATTCAATAAAAATCATGGGTTATGCAATTATGTTCTATATTGTTGTTATGTATTAACACTCATCTATTTGTAGATCACGAAGAAAAATATCAAAATTGTCTTAAGCATTATATTGTTTTGTGCTTAGCAGTAAGTAAATCCGCTTGGATATCATAATTGAATATGCACTTTTTATTTTGCATGGTTCTAGTATTGTTTTTTATTTCATTAGGATTTATGGAAAATTGTATCTACATTATTTTTATTTATTTATTCTATAATTATTGGTATGATGATGAATGTGTAATTTCACCAAATCATTTTCTAGAACGTCAATATTTGTTTAACCCTAAAATAAAATGTTGTAGGTATATATTTCAATTTAAGCTTAGGGTTAATAATATATAAATGAAATGGCATAAGGGTGATAATCAAATATATAACAGACCAATTAAATGCTAAACTTGGATATAAGCATACACTGAATTTATTATGTTGAGATAGTCTAAATATGGAAAGTACAACTAAGCTAGATATAAAAATGACAAAGAAGAGAAGTATTTAGCTTTTTTTTATGATAATGCAATTTTAGATCTGGAACTGGATTAAAGTAGGTGGGAAGACATATCTAGAATAATTGTCATATTCTAGACCTGATGCCTCTAGCTATTTGGACAGTTACATTAGCTATGGATGGTTGCATCAATGCTACTATATGAGTTTGATGATAGTGTCATATATAAAATATCTAGTGAAATAAGATGCAACCACTTGGATGCTTTTAGGTTTGGTTTCTCCTTTGCTTTGGTTCATTCAAATCTAGGTCATGGACTGTCACTCCTTATGAAATGGTAAAACCCTAGCTTTCCATCTTCAATGTGACCTTGGGAAAAAATGGGTTAGTGGGCACAAAGTATCAAGCTAACCCCAATGAACTCGCTATTAAAGGACATTACCTATATAGCTAATACTTCGAATAAGGCCTTAGACTGATGTAGTTCTCCCTTCCATGTTGGCTTATGTGTGAATCATGTAATCTATATAAATCAAGTACAATAGTGACCTAACTTATAACTTGGCAAATCAATCTCTTAGACTACTCCTTTAATACTTCATACACGTAGATGTGGAGTCTCTATGACTAGTTTAGAATTAGGAATAAAATATGGAATCTTTGCTCAATTGAATGCTCTTTGGTCTTTTATAGGTTTCATAGGTGAGGTATGAATGAGGGTTGATCTTATATTTATATCAATCCCTTTAGAGTAATAAATCACATTAAAGCACTTAAGCCAACCACTAGGATACATTTTATTTATAAATTGGATGATTTTAGGGTATTGGACACTTGCATCAGGGTAGACAATAACATCGACGCTACTATCTATCCCAGACATTAGTGTTCAGGGAGTAGTAAAATAACTACATGCTCAGAACTTGCACAGGTGTAAGATAAGTACAGTTTAAACATTATAGGCAAGATAGAATAAATGATTAAGACTAGTTGGACTAAGATATAGGCCAAGGGGAATAAGATAGAGCATATACAAGGCTTCTAGAAGCAAAGAGAGTGTAATTTTAAGAGGGATAGTCAAGGTCTGAATTTGCTAAGTGTACAAGATTGAGGTACTACATAATCACAAAATATCATCTAAATTCCCCCCTTCAATCTAGTAATGAAATTGCTAGTTTAAAGGAAAGGAATAAGTACTTGGGTGTGTGTGCACACTTTGTCTTTGCTTGAGTTTAATTTGAGAGCTTTACTAGTGACTGACCTACAACCAAGAGCATGTTATAGTGTAAAATCAATACATATAATTTGGGTTAAAAGTACTTGAAATATATTTAAATTGAAAGATCAATGTTTAGGAGTACACCTGTGTATTGATATAATCACCTTACTTATTGACAAATTATTTTTCAATAGATGTATCATTTTAAGGTTATGAAATTAAGATTAGAATAAGTATAGATAAATATTTAAAGTGTATATATACAAGGAGAGAGAGAGAGAGAGAGAGAGAGAGAGAGAGAGAGAGAGAGAGAGAGAGAGAGAGAGAGAGAGAGAGAGAGAGAGAGAGAGAGAGAGAGCGCATGCCCCCAACTTTAGAACAAAAGTGAGTTACCACATGGCATTTGAGATTAGCTCAATTTCGCAACCCAATGATACTTATAACCTAGTGAGGTTGGATGATCAAGTCCAGCTTGAAAACTTGGCAAGATCAAGTGATTTAATCACCTTAGCCATACCAAAAAGTGAACCAACTACTATAGTAGATTGGCTCAATATGGTCCGTAAAATTTCACAGGGTATAAGTACGTGCAATGGTTTTGGAATCTAAAACTAATTTGGATTTTGCAATATTAGGCACATGTTACATAACATATCCACCGTATATATGTGTCGTGCTGATACTGTGTATAAAAATGGTATAAGTGTATAGAATTATGCCACAATTGTGAATCTAAATCATATAACTATGTGTTTCGGCCAATTTGAATAACTGTGTAAGTGTGGAGGACATGCTTCCAAAGCATGCCACCACTATATATGGAGAAATCTAAAACTGATATAAGTACCAATGTGGAGGACATGTTTCCAAAACATGCCCCCATTATAAACTGGAGATATTGAATACTGAATAGGCGTGGATAACATGTTTCCAAAACATTCCCCCACTGAATCTATAAATTGTGAATGTATGAAAGTCATGCCCATATGACATGCCCCCATTGAATCTGTGAACTGGTATAAATACCAAATACCTAATGAGTGTGGAGAACATGCTTCCAAAGCATGCCCCCAATGAATTTGAGAATTGTGCCAAGTGTGGACAGCATGCTTCCCAAGCATGCCCCCACTAATATGTCCCCCCTTTGAGGTGAGGGAAAGACAATAAATGGGAGTTACCTCACTTCAAAAGGGTAAGACAATTGTAAAATGTGTGAATGTAACCATGTAGCATATAAAAGGAACATGTTTAGGTAAATGTTTCATTAATATGCATAAAACCAATGTGATCACATGTAGGCCTGATATGCATGATAAAGACCATGTCAATATTTAGATAGTAATAGTACAAGCTCAATAAGAAAATAAACACACACACAAAGAGCACTCATATGTAAGTTAAAAAGGCAATGATCCAAGGAGACCGTAAATAAGGGGAATGTACAAATACCACATAATTGAAAGGGACATGACTTAGTCAAATGTCCATGAAAATAAAAATGACATATTCAATTGTCCATACAACAAACAATGACATACACAAATGTCAATAAAAATATACATAGGCACGGGGGCTATAAGCAAAGGAGCATATTCAAATGCTCAAACAAGTAAGAAAAGGCACTCAAGGAAGTGCATAAAGTAAATCATAAACAACTGGCATAAACATGTCATAGTAGCCCATGGATCCAATGTGTTAAAAAAATATGTCAAGTATACAACATGTGAATTAACCTATGTAAGATATAATCATGGATAATAGGCAAGTGCAATCTCAAACATGATAGTGTAGAGTGATTAGTGAACCACATAACCTGTGTGTATCAAGATCAACGAAAGTGGATGCCCCCAATGTCCATGTGACATGAGTAGAGGGAAAGCCCAACATCTGAAATATGAATGTATCATATATTTGTGTACACATGTATCACACCCAATGTAGAAGTGTGACACATATGTGTATGTAGGAGTAACTGAGTGTGTGGCTTTTCAATATGGAAGTAACACATGGATGCTAAGGAGTCAATAGAATAGGTAAGTACCAAAATTATTTTTGACTATTTTTAATATTTTTGATTTTTTTGGTATTTTTGAATATAGGAAAGATCATCCCTTGATTCCATCCAACTAATGGTCATAGATATCTCCCCACAATAAATCTAGTGCAATACCTTGTGTATGTGGCCAAAGAGCATATATAGGTGTAATATCTATCACTATGGTATCAATGGTGTTTCATATATGTAAAATAGGACTCTGTGGTCATGAAGTAATAGTAGGAGTAACCAGAGTAGGGGTTTTTGGAACCAATCATTGAGTGCTTGTTTGTTTCTTTGGAGTAGTAGTAAGAGGAACATGTGTAGGTGTTATGGATAGCTAAACATGGTTTGTAGTAGAAGATTGGGATTATGTAGAATCTAATGCATGTCTCTGATGTAATGGTCTCTCAAGTATCAACTGCCTAGTAAAGGGGATTACCTGTTGCTTACCCTTTTATGATGGATTAACATTAGTAGGCTTGATAGCTATTTGTTTGGGTATAAGTTTCTTATGTTCAATAGGATTCTCATATAGGATTATAGAAACTATAATTACTTGATTGGCATGGATGTATTTGACACACCCATGCTTTGTAAAAGGTTATAATCGAAGAGTGTGTATCCAAGGTCTTCCCAATAACATATTAAAGATGCTTGTAGGAGGGATAATTGAAAAGGTAGCAACCACATGTACATGACCAACATGTAAAGGTAAGTTAATCTCACCAAGAACCTTCTAGAAGGTCCGATCGAATGCTCTATCTGATCTAGTAGAGGGGTGCAAATCATGATGAGTATAACCTAAGTGCGTAATTAATGTCATGGTGAAAACATTCTTGCTTGAACCATTATCAATCATAACATTATGTATGGGGTGTTTATCAAGGTATGATTGAATGAATAGGGAATGAAGATCATAGTCATTATCCTTAATTTCACTATCATCAAAGGAAATAGAAGGTTTTATAACCATATAAGGTATATGTCACGCGTAAGTACCAATAATCCATCTAGTGGGTGTCTATAATGTGATGGAGGAGGATGTGCATTATGTGCCATTTAAACTTCTTGTTCTTTTTTAGAATGGTCTTGCAAAGGATTGTTAAATATTTTTTATTTATGGTGATTGCTAGGTTGTGAACTCGATTCTTTTGAAGGATCTTCAAATGAAATATTGTAATCATCAATAAGATCTTGGATCTTGTGCTTCAAGGTACATCATCTACTCATAGAATGTCATGGTCCTTGATGATAATCGTAATAAGCATCTGCATCATATCTTTTGGGTAGAGGTCAATTCATATCAAGCTTAATGGGATGAGGGAGAGATATAAGTTGACACTCTAGTAATTGCAGGAGTAATAAAGTCGGGGACTCAAGTAAATATGTAAATTACCTCCTTGGTGCATCAAATAATACAAGTTGATTAGGTTATTGTGCAACTATGTTAATCATGGTGGTTGTTTCTTTTTTAGGCTAAAGAGTCTTATCTTATAACTTGGTTTTATTGTAGATTTTGTACTAGATGTAGATGCAAATATTGTGTTTGCTACATCTTTGAACTTATTCAATGATAGAAGCTTCATTTTATGGTCCAGTATAACATGGCATAAGTTATCAAAAGACTGAAACTTCTTAAAGATGATGGACTCATGTAAAAGAACAAGCAAACTTTGTTTGAATATATCTTGTAACTTTTTGTCTACCATAAGCTTGGTCATTTTGGTTAGCATTGTTGTATATCTCAAGACATATTCATTGATAGGTTCATTAGTTCCTTGTTTGATTTTGGTAATTTGGGCATAGGAAACCTTTTCAAAAATATTAATGGAAAAGTGTGCTAAAAACTGGTCTACAAGAGGTTTGAATGCTTTTATACGTTGGAGAGGTAGATGATAGAACCACCTCAAAGCATAGTCCTTAATACTTCTTAGGAATAATTTGGTCAATTTTTTATCATTAGAAGCACAGTCAAGGCATGTCGCATAGAAGGTTCAAAGATGTTATTCAAGATCACCTTATCATCGTAAAATGTGAACTTAGGTGCAACAAATCTAGTTGGAAAAGGGTGGAAAGAGATTTCAAGTGCAAGAGGGTCATGCAACACATCTTACGAATCTATAACATGATGGGATATTAAATTTTTTTGTTCAAAGTTTGTAATCTTGTCTTCCAAGGTTTTTATAACTTGAAAGAATGATTGAACTGTAGGTCTAGTGGGAGTTAGATTAGCAAGTTGAGTAGTCACCAAAGGGGATGAAAATATTTTTTGAGTAGTAACAGGCATTGAAATCGGTATTTGTGTTGAAATAATGGGAAAGTCCATAATAGATGTATCAAAAGTAGTTTTAGGGAACAAAGGTTTAAATGTATAATCCATTCCCCCATTGAATGTAGGTGGATTGATAAGTGTGGGATGAGTTATAGTACATTATAAGGATTCACCATTATTAGGTGAGGCAACCTTAGTTTTATCTTGTTTACTTATTTCATCTCTTGTAACATACAAAATTGCATTTATTAAGCCTTTGTTATTATTGAGATGAGTAATCAATGTTTTTTTATCTTCCATTTAGATTTAGGGTTTTACACTGTCATTTTTCATTGCTTCACAAATGAAAAGTTTAACATTTGCAATAAAGTACATCAATCAGGTTTGATGTTCAAAGACCGGGTTTACCAAATTTTCAACCCTAAAATGAAATGTTGTGGGTATGTATTTCACTTTAAACTCAGGGTTAAGAATATAGAAATGAAATTGCATAAGGGTGATAATCAAATCCATAGTAGGCCAATTAAATGCTAAAATTGGATATAAACATACACTAAATTTATTATGTTGAGATAGTCTAAATATGGAAAGTACAATTAGGCTAGATATAGAAATGACAAAGAAGATAAGTACATAGCTTGTTTTGATGCTAATGTAGTTTTGGATCTAGAACATGTCGAAATCAGGTGGGAAGACAATTTTGGAATAGTTGTCAGATTTTAGATCCAATGCCTCTAGCTATTTGGACAGTTGCATCAGCCTTAGACGGTTGCATCGACACTACTGTATGAGTTTGATGATAGTGTTCTATACAAAATATCTAGTGAAATAGGATGTGACCATTTTGATGCTTTTAGGTTTGGTTTCACCTTCACTCTGGTGCATTTAGGTCCAAGTCATGGATTGTCAATCCTTATGAAATGACAAAACCCTAACTTTTCATTTTCAGTGTGACCTTGGAGAAAAATGGTTTAGTGTGCACATGATATCGAGCTGACCCCATTGACCTCATTATCAAAGGATGTTGCCCATATAGCCAATACTCTAAAGAGGGTCTTGGATTGATGTAGTTATCCTTTATGTGTTGGCTTGTGTGTGAATCATGCAATGTGTGTAAAGATAGTATAACAATGACCTATATTGTAACTTAACAAATTGGACTCTTGGGTTGCTCCTTTAGCAATTCAGACCTACAGATGTACAATCCCCATAACTAGTTTGGAAAGAGGAATAAAATAGGGAAGATTTGCTTAATTGAATGCTCTTTGGTCTTTTATATGTTTCATAGGTGAGGTATGAATAAGGGTTGATCTTGTACTTATATCAATCCTTTTAGAGTAATAACTCACATAAAAACACTTAGGCTAACCATTTGGATATGTTTCATCTGCAAATTGGATGACTTCAGGGCACTGAACACTTGCATCAGGGTAGGACAATAACGTCGACACTATTATTTGTCCTAGATGTTAGTATCTAAAGAGTAACAAAACATGTATTGTCTCAAAACTTGTAAATGTGTAAGATAAGTACATTTTAAGCATTCTTGACAAGATAGAATGTCTGTGTCATCGATATAAGACTGGTTAGACTAAGAGATAGGATTAGGGGCACAAGATAGAATATATGTGAGGCTTATGAAAGTAAAGAGAGTGTAGAACTAAGAGGGACAACTAAGGTCTATGTTTGTCAAGTGTACAAGACTGAGGAGCTAAATAATCAAAAAATATCATTTATAGTATTACAAGTTATGTATCTGTCTATAAAATTTATAATTTCTCAATTATAGTTTTTATCATAGGTTGGTGCTTCTTCGATCCATACTAGCTAATGGTCACAATCATTTCTTCTATTTTGAAATTTTGTCACACAAAATAATTAGTGATTTTGCCTAGCAACAATTTGTCTTTGCATAACATTTATTTCAATGCATTGATACAATATTTATAATAATTTATACAAGTGATTGTTTTCATTCTTAGAAGGAAAGAAATGTCATTTGCCTTATCCAATTCATTCAATTGTGAATTTGACTTTTTATAGTGTTTTCAATACAATTGTTTCAATGCATTTGTTGATGGTTTCCAAGAATGTTCAACACTTGTGAAAGACAAGAAAAATATTGGAGGACCTAATTAATGTATCATGACAAAGAAATTATTTTTAAGACCTTACATGTAATTACGTGAAATACAATTTTTTTGAAATCAATATATTCAATTTCTGATCTGAACAACTTTTCTAAAATTGGCTTGTATTTGACATCTCTTGCCAAAAGCTTTCTTCCTTTTAACTAGCTTTTTTAAATTTGGATCCACACTATCTTTCCCACTTGGCTTATGATTATTTTGATCACTTTGAAAAATAATTTTGTAACATGATATGCAAAACAACGACTAGTATGCAAAAGCTCCCATTGCAATATTTTTTGAAATGAAAAGCTTGACACAGTGTTATTGTCATGATGATTGCTAAAGAAAAGTGTTAGAAAATTCATTTCTTTTGAATATTTATCTTTAAAATTTCTAAGAGGATGATTTCCTTCAACTAGTGTTATTGCAATTAGCATGTACTCCAATGAAGTAATACATGTTGAGTTTGTAAAACCATGCACGGAAGTGTCATTCGCCTATTTTCATTTGTGTTAGTAGACACATTATTTTCACTATCACCATAACTTTCATATTCATTGGACATGCTATTAATTTTTGCATTTTCAATAACATCTATTGATACAAAGGGTTTCTAACCAGATTTAATTTGCAAATTATGATTGATGTACAATCTATGTGCACATAGTTATTGCAATGCCTCCATAATATGTTTGGGATGAAATCTTCCTATTTGATATGTGTTTCTATACTCAAATTGTCTCTTTAAAGCTATTGTAATTATTGTTTTTTCATCTATGGTTCGAGGTAGTTCTTTTAAAATTATATCAACACTTGACAGGACATTGATAATCGACCCTATCAAAACAATTTATGGCTTGTTGTATCTCAACTTTCTTATCCGAGCAAATGTAATTCTAAGTGAAACAAGCCTTTCTTCAAGATCCGTTAGCATGCCTACAAATTACAATCGCTAGTTCAGTCTAATATTAATGAGTGTTGTAAATGTAGGAACATTTCCATCTCTTAATGACTTATTATATTGCAAACATATCTTCTTTCTTGGAGTGGCTTTGCAATTTGGTGGCAATTTTTTGCATGTGTTATTTTCAGACTAATCAAAATCCTTCATACTATGTTTGAGTTGTAATTGTTTATAAACACCACAAACATGTATGGGTGTGTCTATATTTTTTTTGTTAAATATTTATATCGTCTTTCTTGTTGATAGTTTTTCCTTATTTATTTGTTTGTTGCACACCATGCCCTTCAATCATTTTAAAGACATGGCATGAACATGCGATAAGGTCTGCATAGAAGAACCACAAGGGTCAAATTGTGGCTTTATATCCTTGTCTATTATCAATGATTTATAGTGCATATGTTTTCTTTTTGTTTCACATGCAATGTTCTTTATTCTACGTAAAGAGAGACCATTTTATTTCTACAATGTTTCTAAACAACCACCAATAGCACATATCCTCACTTCAATATGTTCTTGCATATATAATGGTTCATAATGTACATGTTTTGTATTTGTTTTAAAAAAAATGATGCTATACAAGGCTTGTGATTGAACACAATCATTATAGGTCTTGACTATTTGTGGACTGGTCGATGACCATAGGAAAATGTTGACATTCAAATTTGAAAGCCATTAGATCGTGAACTCGTTGCCTTTAATACCATATTCATCATAAATAAAATCCATCTTTACAATATATGCTTGTCAATTTACAATAATTGGTATGTTTTTTATGACATTTTCCATCAGAGTGTCTTCCAAACAAGTATGTGGTTTTATATCTCTAGAATGAAATGCATTAAAAAAAGATTACGTTGAATAGCAATGCAAAGTACGTATGTCAAAAGCATTTTTGTCAAATGACAAATTAAACTAAATATGCTATCACCACAACAAGATGTGGTTTCCAACATTCTAAACAACCCGCATGATAACAATTTTTTGCATTTGTTTCCCAATAAAAAGAAAGCAAAAAACAAGTTCCTGATATATACTTGATGATAATTATTTAATTTTGCATAACATAATGGTTCATAATGGCCAAATATAATGTTTTGATCATGAAATAGTATGCAATATGGTGGTGTAGTAGCTTCCTCGTTAAAATGAAAATACTTTTATTTTCTAGTTAAAGATCAGATGTAGATGGAAATATTTGACTATTTAGAAATCCAATTTATACTAAAGTTATCTTCTCATAGGCCATGTTCCCCATTTGGTGTGCATGAAGCCGTAAAAAGATGCATTCTATGGAAATATGTTTTAGCATTTTGTACTTGATGCAATCTATATAGTTCCTCAGCATCTAATTTCAATTCAAAAGAACTTAGTACACGGGGGTCTTTTTTCTCCAAATAGTTTACAAAATGCTCTATAACTCCTGCACGTAACTCTATTGATGTGTATCGAAACTGTAATAGCACTTGAAAAGCATCAAACAAGCAATCACATGCATTGTATTTGAAAATATGACTTCTAAAAAAGTTATTTGTAGCCAAGACAATATATATGTCATTGCAATTAATTTTTAACAGTGATGTATATTCTTCAAAGAAATGCCCTGTTGGCTGCTATGCATATGCATTGTTTTTTGTTTTGAGTTTTTCAATTTCATTCTACAATGCCAAGTAAATTGAAAACAATAAAAAAAATATAAGCAAAAAGATTGGAAAATACTCACCAAAACTGTCATAGACCTGTTATTGATTCACCAAACAATCACCAGCTATAGAAGCTACAATTGCCCTATTTGACAACTTTTTTTAATACAACTTGATATATGATCACACTTTTTTTCTTTCGTAAGCAACCTGCACAAAACTATGTATGTAAAATGAGGATACAATATCATGATTGTATATGTCTTATTTGACACAAGATAAAAGTAAAAAAAATATCAATTTCTCAAACAAGCATAAAAGAACATGATGGACACATAACACAATAAACATATACTATTACAAATTCAATGTGCAAAACATCAAAACCATGAACCTTAAGAAACAAATTAGTTATGAATTATGTATTTAATGGGACCGTGTTCCGAATGCAACATTTTTTTTTGTTAGCACTGTATTGGTTTCATAGGGATTCTTAAACAATTGGATTGAGTTTTTAACAATGGCATGTATATTCAATAAAAATCACCTATTGTTTGCTATGCATATGCATTGCTTTTTATTTTGAGTTTTTAAATTCCATTCTACAATGCGAAGTAAATTAAAGACAATAAAACATAAGACACGCAGAAAGCTTGGAAAATACTCATCAAAATTGCCACAGACCTGTTGTCGATTCATGGAATAATTACTTGCTCTATAACCTATAATTGCCCTGTTTGACAACTATCTCTCTTTTTTAATACAACTCGATATTTGACTACACTATCTTGTTTGCTTAAGTAACCTGCATAGAACTATGCATGTAAAGTGAGGATATAATATCATGATTGTATATGTTTTATTTGGCACAAGATAAAATTCAAAAAATATCAATTTCTTGAATAAGTTTAAAAGAATAAAATAAACACATAGCAAAATAAACGTATACCATTACAAATTCAATTTACAAACCATCAGAATGGTCTCATAGGCATTATTGAATAGAGTATGACAGTGCACAAGAAAGAGAAAATTTGATGTTGCAGTAACCCTGGAAGTATACATGAAAATAGGGCGAACAAATTATAAAAGTGCACCAGCAACAAAGATGATTGCATAGTGACTAGCTCAAGTAGTTTCAACCATCCTATTTCTTAACTTTCTCTTTTTTAACAAAAATATATTTATCTACGATGCAAAAGAAAAAATAATGCATACAAATGAACCTAACTATCCACTGCACAAGAGCACTCTAACAATCTGCAATGCATATTGAACATAATTGTTTGGATCAGGGAAATGCATTAAATCATTTAATGTATGAGTTATTACACAACAACTGTGCATTTAATTCTTAGGATAATCATTACATAGTAATTGTGCAAAGCAAATGTTAGTTAATTTTTTGCAAAACACCATATCTTCCAGCCCATGTCCGGACAATTTAATTCATCATTGTCCTTGTATTTCTGCATGTGCAAAGCCATTATTGATGACATCACTACTTTGCCCCTAAATAAGATGTAAATGATTTTGACCAATCACAACACTGATAAATGTTCTTTTTCAAGATTTTTGTTAAAAAATGCATAACTTGACTATTTCAAAACCACAAATTTTATTTTTTACAAAAAACACTGAATTTTGGTTGGTCCGGAAGACATACTTTGATCGATAGTTAAAGCAAAACGATTCCTTCAGTTTACCTTTTAGGACTAATAAGTAGGAAAAGACACCACGATATTATAGAGTTCAACTTGACTTATGAGTATTGTGAAAAAACTTATATAGACACTAAAATTAAATGGATGGGAAAGATCCTCACTACTCAACTAAAGACTACATCCCATAGATTTAAATGTGAGAAAGACAGATGGATGACGTTAAAGGAAGAGTAGGAAGAGAGACTTTATATTTTATGTAATATAAGGGTGGTTGAAATGGAGGATCATTTCATCTTTGAATGTCTAAAGTACATAAACATCAAAGTCAAATACGAAAAAACATTAAAAACTGGCTCCATGATAAAGTTATTTGAGAAAAAATAAAATTAAAAAGTTGCTAATTTAAACTTGCTAGAAAAAATAACGTTCTACAAAAATACTATCAATCTCGTAATTTTTTAAACAATCAAAACAATCAATATAATCAATAGTCCCATAAACTATTTCATTAAAATAATCAATATAATCAATGATGCCATAAAATCATTTCATCTCAAAAAATAATTAAAATCATTTCGTTTCATTCCATTCCATAACATATAAGGCCCACTTCTTTTGGGATGTTACGTTGTGGCCTTTCTTGAACATTTACTAAACTATTACTTTCATTTACTGAACCCTGCCAAGCCGTTTATGAATTATAGCATCGGGGTTAGAAATTGAAATTGAGGGCTATCGGATCTTTCTGAAATTAAGGATTTCTTTTGCACTGGTACACGGTTTCCACATTTGCAGCACATCTTCTTAACATTCTATGTTTCCTGAACCCTGATTGAGAGTAACCCAATTTATGGCGAGCTCTAGAGATTATATTAGTAATTTGGCAATTTAAATGATTCAGAGGACAGGATAGGGTAGGGCTAAATACAAAATAAGAAGCTAATAATAAGGGCCAGCTTGTTCTAAATATGCCTTCACCAAGTTTGTAAGAATATCTCATACATCTTTTTTCTTCTGGTTTTCTTGTGCCTATTTTCAGTTTTCCATAATAAAGCTCCTACTATGGTCGGGTCCAAGGAAAAGATGGAGGATGCAAGTGGAGATAAAGAGAAAGGGTTTACATCATTAGCAGAAGATGAAACTCGAATGGGAGGTCAACACCGCAGTAAACAAGATGACGAGGTTTGGTCTCTCTTTCCGTCTCTCAAATTATCACCGGGGAAATCTGGCTGGTTGTGAATACTGATTATATACATAGGGCCGTTTATTTTTATTTTTTATGCTACCATGTTGTTTAAATTTATCTCTAAACAACGATCACAATATGAGTAATATATCTGGATTTTACTGTGTATGTATCCTTTTTAATTTTAGGGATAATCATCGCTGAAGAGGAGTTTAGAAGTTACCGAAATGATGCATACACAGTAAAATCCAGATATATTACTCATTGTCTACCTGTGGAAATCTCAAAGAAATTAACAATCACAATATTCAATATTTGGTTAAGCTTCAGGTCCAGAACATGATAATGCCCAAAAAAAACCAATCGAACATTAATCCTTTGTATACAGTTTCCAATTCAATTTATGTACGTTGGATTATTAATTTTTGTGTGTTTTTTCCCATATGTATTTACCTCATCTGAAGATGATCTCCATGAGTAGTCATACTCATTACCCTAATGACATTTTTTACGCTATATATATCTTTGGTAATAATCATAAGCCAAGGGGACCCACTTATCACACAAGCACCTCAAAGCTTTTGTTAGTTGGGGGAGGAACACTGCTTTGCGCTTCTCACCCTTGTTTACATTTGTCAGTTTGTTATTATAGGGAACAAACACTGCTTTGGGCTTCTCACCCTTGTTTACAATTTTCAGTTTGTTAGTGGAAGGGATGAACACTGCTTTGGGCATCTCACCCTTGTTTACAATTTTTTTAGTTTGTTAGTAGAAGGGATGAACACCACTCTGGCCTTCTCACTCTTGTTTAATTTTTCCAGTTTGTTAGTCGGGGGAGGAACACTGCTTTGGGATTTTCACCCTGTTATTAGAGGGGAGGAACACCGCTTTGGGCTTCTCATCCTTGTTTAGTTGTTTAATTTTTCCAGTTTGTTAGTGGGGGGATGAACACTGCTTTAGGATTTTCACCCCGTTATTAGAGGGGAGGAACACTGCTTTGGGCTTCTCATCCTTGTTTACTTTTTTCAGTAAAGGTTATACTTATCCATTGCACCTTTATGTTGCAATGTTAATTTTTTAATGAACCACCTGCGCTAATTCAAGGCAGTAGGGTTTATTGTGTGCTGAATGATTATGTTGAGGTAGGTGGCATAAGTGTATCACTTTGCATTTCGTTAATGTTGATTTGTGACTATAATGGTACCTGTCCATGCTTCACTGGAATCAAACTTAAGACCAAAAGCCAGTTCAATCATTTTCCAGTGTTGCTATGGAGACAACCATTTAACATGCATATTGTCTATTTCAATGTAATTGCTTCTTGGGCATGCTTTATTAATAAAAAAAAAATAATACAGCATTTGTATGTTCTATTTTTTCATCACAGGAATCCCATGCTCGTCTTGAAGAGTTTAAGAAGATAATTGAAGCAAAGTGTGCACTGCGTCGTGCTAATTTGGCTCCAGAAAGGCCAGGTAAACACCTCATGACAGACACTTGGTATTTCTTTACTAGACATATAAGTAATGCTTTTTCTCAACAAGGGAAGAGCACTATCTCCTGTAATTTCAAGAATTTCTGCTCATCTTATTATGTTTTCAGTTTGACTCAGTCCAATTAATGATGTCAGTTTTACTTACCTTTGGCAGTGACGAGATGATTTTAATTTATTAAAATGTTGAAGCCACATGTTAGGAAGTCCTTTTTTCATTGCCATCATGCTTGTTAATGTTTCCCAACATTCTCAGTGTTTTTCAAGTTCATTTTCCTTCAGAGCTATCTTTCTGCTATTCCAGAATGTTGGGTGTTGCTTGGTATTTCTAGTAGGCATACTAGAAATTACATTTTTGTAAACATTGCTTAATATTTCGTACGCTGTATTTCTTTTTGACAAAATAGGTTAAAATCCATGAATAGAACAATGTTTTTCTTAAATACTTTTACAGGAACATTCCCTTCTTTATCAGATAAAAGACAAAAGTGCACGGTTACAAAAGCTTCCAAGAGTTCGCAAGGAACGATCTAGTAGAAATCTAAGTATGGTGGCAGCAGCCAAAACAGGGACCCTTAAGGCCAAAATATTTGCCGTAAACAATAAACTATAACATAAATCAATTACTGCATGGCCTTACAAGCAGATGTTTCTACGAGGCAGAGACTATTCAAATTTGAGAATCAGGATCAGCTTTTGACTGTAAAACATATCTTCCCTTTACCTTGGGTAGACTTCAATTAAGAAATGTGGGGTTCTTCTGCACGGCCTTACTTTGTAAGGAACACCGAACACAAATCCCATTAAGAAAAGATTGGCTGAATATATGCAGGAAGGTATGGAGCCTCAGCCTGCAGCAAAAGGATAAGCCTCACAAACAAAAAGCTCCAGTGCCATGCAGATACAGGCTTCTGATGGGAACGTTCCAATATACAGTCCCAAATCCAGATGTGCTGCTTCCTCCTGGTTTCATTTTGAACCAATGGAGGAAGGAGAACCTTAAACCCGGCGTGTCTATGACCATAGCAGTGGCTCTAAATGACACCTTGGCATTAGGGCTTTCTTTACTGTCCAATGTATTTTTCTCAATTGCTTACCCAAGTGACCCTGTTTTTTATTCAATAGGTGGATTTCTATCAGTACTACTGTGATTATGCATTGATTTCATTTTTTTTTTTATCTATTACAGTCAGTATCAGGTTAGAATAGGAGGGTCATGGACTATATTTTTAAATATTACTTCCAAGTGTAATGATACGTGGTACCATGGAAGGGACTGGGAACGATGTAATTCTCCTTCTATTTTAACATATTTAATTAAAAAAAGTTAGTTTTGTACTCATGCTCAAAGGCATTCATTGCAGTGGCATGATAATATTTTCATAGACAATGGAGGGATTTATTTTTATCAACAATGCATTTAGTCTGAAGATAATAGCAATGGGATTGCCACTTTCCCTGATAGTTGCATTTTGGAAAGAAGACAATTTTTTCTCTCTCCTAAACCAGATTTATGGCTAAGATATGCATGATACTTTTCTCAATTGGCCACATGGGAGAGGTGGTCTAAAGGTTTGAGGACAATAAGAGCCTTCATTCGTTGGATTTATTAAACAGTAATAACAGTGCGATCACCACTTTCCCCAGAAGTTGCAAAACTATATATGAAGTATTTTGAAAGGAAGGCACTGAAATATTTCTCCTAATCCGTATTGATGGCTAAGATATTTAGGCAAAACTTTTGTTAATTGGTCGCATGGGAGTGAGGTTCTAGAATTTTTGTGGACAGTAATAACTCTAATTGGCTGGGATGTATCAGTTTTGAAAAATCCTGATCGTGCTATCTCATACCAAGTTTGTAGGAAGAAAACACACCAGGGTCCATGCAAAGTTGCATCGCCATCCAGCTTAGAGGGCTGCTATCTTGAACAAATTCAAGACCAGGTCTATCAGAATCTCTGTTAATGACCACTTGGAACCCAAAAATCTCATCTCGTCTGCACTTGCATCATAATGTCTATTACATGAAAATAAATCCAAAAAGCCCTTTGTAAAGCGACTATCATCCACTCTACCTTCTCTCCTTCCAATACATCTTCCTATCTCACCTCCCTTTGTCACCACTCTTGAACAAATTCAAGACCAGGTCTATCAGAATCTCTGTTAATGACCACTTGGAACCCAAAAAATCTCATCTTGTCTGCACTTGCATCATAATGTCTATTACATGAAAAGAAATCCAAAAAGCCCTTTGTAAAGCGACTGTCATCCACCCTACCTTCTCCCCTTCCAATACATCCTCCTATCTCACCTCCCTTTGTCACTTTCCCTTTTATCCAAGTTGTTAACATTGGATCTCACCTCCCTTTATCACCACAGTAGCATTTGTCTCCTGGCTCACTTTCTTGGCCCAAACCTGTTTTCATTTCACTTCCCAATTCCTGTTTCTGGTAACATAGCTCTGTAGGTCAACTTATTGTATTGGAAGGCAATAAATTTGTCTTGGAGGCATCTAAACCATTTTCCATGCCTAAGAAGTACTGTCACAGTGTATGCTAATTTACACTTTTGCTGTTTATCACAGCTTTAAATTCAGGTTCCTGGAGACTGGCCTTTCTTAATTGTATTAGAACTGCGTTTCTTTAAAGTTTAATCTCCTTGATTTTCTGTTAAAGATAGATAAAGGAAAAGAAACGTGAAAACCTGATGAGAATCATAGATTCAGATGAGTGAGGAAGTTTTGTAAAGAAAGGAAAGTCACATGAAAATCTGATGCTTAATCCTTAGCTTCCCCAGTTGGTGTTGTAGAGGAATGGAAGGTATTCAGATAGATGTAGATGGAAAATATCCATATGTTTGAGAGAAAATTCAGAAAAGGCCTTAGGATTAATATAAATGCAAAGGAAGCAAGTAGAGGAATCATTCCTCTGGGGAACTTTCCAGTAGGTTCAGGTGTATGAAGAAAAGTGATTATCCAGAATGTGATGTAAAATGAATTGCCGCTAATGTGGAAGCTAATAATTGAATCTTGTAAGCTAGATGAAAGGGACAAAAATCTTGATGGCTCTTTATCATTCATAAGAAGTGTGAAAGCAGTAATGTGCAATTTGGTATTGATGCAGATAGATATCCTCCGCTGTCTTCATGGGCAGAATTAAAATTAGCTTTAAATCAAAAGATTTGGTTGTGATGATAAACCAGAAGATTTTTGCCAATGGATAAGTATGACAATGCACGGAGACAGTCAAGTAACATGGCCATGATATATATTCCTTGAAAGCTAGATGGTTTGTCATGCTGGAGAAATTTTAAGTAATTCAATTTATAGATGCAACTAAAGATTAAACTTTTGTAGTCTGGCTGAAAACAATTCAAAAGCCTTTTTCCATAGCACTTAAAGCTAAATATTAAACTGGTGGAGTAAGTAAGAAGCAACCTTTATGGACGAATGTAGGGAAGCCAATAAGAATCCTGGAAGAAAACCATTAGAAGCTTTAAATACTTCAGCAGAATGCATGCTATAGATGTGAATGATTGTATTGGAGAAGATTATCTCTATTAAATTGGCCAAGATATCCTAATATGTCTAGAAAGGAGAGGGTTGAAGAGGCTTAGAGCTTTTGGCTCTAGTTGGATGAAGACCAAGAGTCGTTCTCCATTAGTGCTTCTCTAAGTCTGATTCCTTTGTTGCATTTGACTAGCTGGCTTAGTGGGCTTTGTTTCTTTTCTTTTCTTTTGTTCTTTTTGGGCACTTAATGTGTTTTCTTTTTTGATTCTCTTTTGCTTTTTTTCTGTAGTTCTAGGCTTCTTAATGCACACAGGTCAGAGCATTTGACATACCACACTTCCTTCTGCATATCCTAAGTTTTGCCTTAAGGGCAACAAGGGCCGAAAGGGGTCGTGACAAACTTTGGATATGAATTATGTGATATGGTTTTGATGGACGTGCTTGATGCTACAGTAAATGAGATTGAGAGAAAGAAGGATGGGGGTAAAACGATGGGAAAGTGACTAAGAGAGTCACATGGATTGCCATAAAACAAGCTTCGATTCACTTGGCATTATTCAGACTGGAAGTGGCCATCCACAAAGCAAGAAAACATTCAAGGATGATATCAGATTTGATATGGTAGAGGCTATTCATGGAGCCGAATTCAACTGGAAGTGGGAGCGACAACAAGGGGAAGGGTTTGTGTGAAGTGCTGGTGAGAAATGTAAATATCTTTTAATTCTGACTCCAAACCCTAATATGAAATGTATGCTCTAGGAAAAAGAGGAAAGATGTAGAATATAGCTGCTTTTTTTGTGTGCCTAAATTCTCTTTTTCTCCTGTCAGTAATTCTTTTTGATGATTGAATTAATTCAGTTTGGGTTAAAATGCTAGGGATTTATTTAAACTTCTGCAAAATAGTGGATAAGGGGATTATTTGGTTTTCTTCAAAAAGGTATTTATGGCCAAAATGGTTATGGAAAGATCATGCTGAAATGCAGGTTGCTCCTTGTTTAGAGCTATTTCATGGTCCTCAGAACTGGATTTTGAATCAGTCTATGTTAAAGGTGCCCCTAGATGGTTGGAAATACAAAATGTCCTCTCCCCCTTGTTGGACCCTAGATGGTTATAGAAAATGTCCTCTCCCCATTATTGGAAATACAAAATGTCCTCTCTCCATTTGTGGGCGTTCATGTCTCATGTGCTTAAACTCCTTGGTGAAGTGTTAAGGGACTGAGGAAACGAAATTTACTCTTCCTCACATACATTCTAGGGTTTTGATGACCCTCAATCCTCTTCAACTGATTCTTGAAGCATTAAGTTATGAATATAATGGGGAAAATATATCTGCAATGCTAAAGCCCTCAGGTGTGTGGATGTGTGTTTTTACGAGTGTTATGCAGAGACGCTCCCCGGGGGTCACATGGTGATGTCCGGAGAGGTGGCATCCTCAAATTTATTTTATTTTATTTTATTCGTTTCTGAAGCTTTTGCTTTAAGGCATACCCTCTCCCCCACCAAAAAAGAAGTTATTTAAAAAAAAATGTTGAATTCTAACCCTGAAAAGCTTTAAATAAAGTTTAAACCCCTAAACTACATCCATTAAAGTTAATAGATTTAAATAAGATATTTTGGATATTATTTTAATCGCCATCCCCCATCATCCCCTTGTTGTTCCCCAGACGTCCCCAAAATCTGGATTTTTTTTTCCATCCTTGAAACCACATCCCTGAGACATAGTTAACCATGGTTTTTACTCTAAAAAAGTGGGACACCTTAGGAAAAATTGTTATCAGTTGGCACCATCAGCAAAAAGGTGTGTGGCAGAAGATAAAATAAATCCTATTTTCTCAGAGAGAAAGGACTTTGTGCCTTCTGAAGAGAATCTGGTTGAGTAAGGCATGGCTCATCCTCTGGCTGAAAATGTGGAAATAAATCCTAGTTCTACTGCTTTGGATATGTCATCTCTAGCCCAAATTTAAGTAGGGAACACATACCTGAAGTCTCTGTTGGGGCATAGAGTACATTATGCTTGAAACCTGAGTAAGACTGAATCCTTTGTATACCAAGACTGTTTGGGATTATATAAATCCTCCCAAGGAAAAATAAGTTCTCTCACAACTTAAGGAAAAAATTAGGTAATGCTAAGTTGATAAATCTGGAGAAAAGACTGGGTGTCATCTATGAGACTCTGAATCCTTTGTTTTCCAAGACTGGCTGGGATTATATAAATCCACCTAAGGAAGACCAAGTTCTTTCACAGCTTAAGGAAAAAATAGATGATGGTAAGTTGATGGATCTGGAGAAAAGGCTGGGGCCAACCATAGATGGTGTAAGTGCTGATACACCCAAACTTCCCATAGTGAACCCTGAGCCGATAGAGAGGCAGAATGAGGTCATGCCTTGTGTGATGTCTCAGTTTGCATAAATACGTGGTGCAAAAAGATTCAAGTTGGTTCAGGAGGCTGGTCTGCAAATGGAACAAGCTTTAGATGATGGGGGTATTAAACCTAGGTGGTGTGATAGTTCTTTAGATCCTCGTACAAGTGCAATTGAAAATAGAATAGTGTATGAAGACAACGAGATAAAAAAGAGGAAATGTAGAGAACCCTTGGAATTGATCCCAATTCGGGTAAAAAGAGTAAACAAGAGAAGCATCCAGATTTTGTAAATAAGACTCTTTCAGCATAAAGGAGCCATTAAGGCTCCCACAACTCCCCCAAAAATTTGATGAAACTTATAAGTTGGAATGTTAGGGGGTTGGAGGCCTATGATAGAGAAGCTATAGTCAAGGTGGTTAGAAATGCTAGAGAAGGTATTGAATCTCTTTTTGCAAGAAATGAAGGTTATTGGTAATAACCTTTGATTGGGTGCTAAACTTTAGAAAGCCTGACTTTGTTAAAATTACTACAAATCATGAAAAAAGAAAAATGTGGTTTGGTGAATTTGTTAAATAGAAAATGGGATGACCGTATTTTAGATAAAGGTGCTTCTCCATGCAACAGAGTTTTCTGGGTCCGGTTGAGAATTGATGCGTTCATTTTTGGGCTGTGCCTTGTTTATGCTCCTAATGACTATAATGAAAGGTCTAGGCTTTGGGAGGGGATGTCTAATACCTTGGATAATATTCCCTAGGTTCTTGGCGGAGATTTCAATATGGCTGAAGACAAGCAAGACAAAATTGGTGGATTGCCTTTTGGATGGTAATGGAATGAGTTCTTTTACTGGTACAAAAGGAAAAGACTCGTAAATTTGGTTGTCCCTTGTGCAAAGGAAAAAAGGATAGTAGAGGGATATGGTATGCCTGGTGCAATAATGAAAAGGGCAAGAATATAATTTATAGTAGATTGGATAGATTTTTAGTTAATAAAGATCATTTGGTCACCCCTCCTTCCTTGAAATGAAATGTGGTGAATGTCTTACCATTTACTTTGTCTGATCATCATGCCATTGAGATTGTTCTTGAAATTGCTTTTGTCCCCTTCAAAATGGAGTGTAGCTTTCAGGTTTGTATATGCTAAATGCTTCTCATTTAAAAGATATTGAGTGTCTAGACGGTCAAAGTTTTATTTAAGTTGCTTTTTGTTGGTCAAGCCAGCAGTCGATTATTAGTTTTTGAAATAAGTTCATAATTGCTGCTCAAACATTTATGAGAAATTGCTGCTCAAACATTTATGAGAACATCTGATAAATCTAAAGCTAAATTTACAAAAAGAGCGTTAAGGAAAAATGAGGAGATGCTCATTAGAGTTGAAGAAACAGTCCAAACCGATCCTTATTTTGTGCCCTTGCAAGAAGAATTTGTAAAGGTTAAACATCAAGTTAGGGTCAACCAGTCTTTTCAAGCTCAGGGAGCAAGATTGAGATCTAGATTAACCTGGATTAAAGAGGGAGACAAGGGTTCTAAATATTTTTTTCAATATATTGAGAGTTAAACATGTTAGATAAAAAGTGCAAGCTACTGATGTTGGAAGTGCCTTAGTCTCAGACACTCAAGTGTTGTCTAAAGCCTTCTTTTCTTTCTATAACGGCCTTTTTTCTTCAGATGGAATAAATGAAGAAGTTGAGTTTGCCAGGAAAGACTGCAAAATGTGTTCCTGGGAAACTTTCCTGTGAAAAGGCTGCTTTTCTTGACAATGGTATCTGCATAGTTTAGATTTGCCACTATGATGGCTTCTCTGCTGAAATTTATATGACTATTCAAAGAACAATGTTTTTCAGGTGAATTGTGATAATGAAATCAACATTTTGGACCACACTTTGTGGTCCATCATCAAGATGAGTGATAATATTGCAAGTATGCGCTCAAGACTGGATTGCTCCAGCTCTTTTGCAGGTGTATAATGAAGCCTAGGATTGGAGATTAATAGGTGTTATTAAACTAATTCGTAAGGAGGGGATTAGGAACCAACAAAAAAACTGAAGGCTTGTAACTTTACTGAATGTTTCCTACAAGATTCTTGCAAAAGTTCTAGCCCTTAGATTGAATAGGTTTCTCCCTAAAATTGTTTCACTTACCCAAACTGTTTTTGTAGAAGGAAGGTATATCGTCAACAACTTATTTCTTAGTTGGGAAGGCATGCATTGGACTAAAGAATCAACACAATCTGACTGTATGGATCTTTTAGATTTTGGGATGGTTTATGATAGGATTGATTGGGGTTTTATTGAATTAATTTTGAGATCAGTTGGAGTGGGAGATTAAATTCACTAGGATGGTTATGGTATTGTTCAAGGATGCCTCAGCTCAAGCTGAGGCAAGTTATGAACTTACCGATCCTATTTTTTTGTGAAATTCTATTAGGCAGGGTTTCTCTCTAGCCCCTTCTCTATTTTTATTGCAACTGAGGCGATTCATTTTCTGCTCAGAGATTGCTCCCTTGGTCCTCTAGTTAGAGGAATAGTCTTTTCTAATAATGATTCTCACCTGCAAGTACAATTTGCAGATGATACATCACTCTTTCCTCAATTGTAGGAAAACAGTCTTTTTGAAATGAATAGAAGACTGGATGTATATCGTAAGGCCTCAGGCTTTAAGCTGGCTATCCATAAATCCTCTTTGCTTGGTTGGACGGATGATCCTCCACCATGGGTGAAGATGCAAGGATGGTCTTGAGTTGGCCCTTCCAAAATAGTCAGATACTTGGGGATCCCTTTGATCTATCCCCTTCATTTGGGGACATGTAGAAGTGGGTTATGGAAAAGATTTGTTAAAAAGGTCTCCAAGTGGCAAGTTCACTTGCTTTCCTTGGCTGGTAGTTTCAAGGTGTGTCAAAAGCTTCTCTCCTATACAATTTTTATATCATTTTTTTTTGTATTTTGATAGATAAAATGAGGGGTTATACTAGAGTCCTCACCCATGAAAATCAAAAGCTGAAAGAACAAAACATCTGAAAACAAAGATGGACAAAGCAATGAATAAGAAATAGGGAAAGAGAGACAAGAAGAAAAGGAAAGGGGAGAAGAAAAGAAGTACGAGGGAACCAGAGAGGGAACAAGGCAGGGAAAAAAAATTTAGCCGAGACCTTTGCTAGATTTGAGAATTATATAGTTGGGGAAAGGCAATTTTCCTTGCTACATTCTCTTCTTGACCTCTATCCACCCTTACTCAGGGGTTTCCCCCATAAGCACTCCCAGAAGGCAAGGTTGCAAGGGAGTCGAGAAGCTTGAGGGAATCGAAGATTTTTCACCAACGATATGATGTAGAGAGTCCAAAACATTCTCCTCCTGAGGGAGAAGGGAGGAGGCTCGAGGCTCCTGTCTAAAGGACAACATCTATAAGAGCAACTTTACACTCAGGGGAGTTCTCAGATGTAATAGCTTCTTTTTTAAGGGCAGAAGGCTTGATCTCATAATCAGAAACCTTGGGATTAGGGACCACCAAGTGATGGTGTTCTTTAGCGCCTTAAAACTAAGTGGGCTGGGATTTTCTATCAAATTTTCTATTACCTTTTAAACTAGCATGCTTACTCAATCAGCCTTGTGGGACACTGCCGCAAGATGACCATGTGAGAAACAAGCTCAACACTTGAATGCAACCTGCTCATAGTCAAGCTTTTGTTACAAATCCGATCCTCCACTTTAAGTGAAATCTCACTTGGCAAACCATTTGCAAAATCAACTTCAATACATAATCGGACAAAGGTTGTGATATGCCTTTGGGCCGTGTCATGAGAGTAGAAATGACATTTCCTGAGGCTCCTCCTAATGGCTTGTAGGTTGTGAAGATTCCAGAACTGTAGAGGAAGATTCAGGAACCTTACCCCACATTGGGGTAGAAGAAATGGTGTCAAGAGAAGGGTCGAAAGAGGGAAACTAAGGTTTTAAACAAAAGCACGCATTTCCCAAAAAAAGGGAGCTGCATGAAGAATGAGGTCTCAATTTGCTATAGAATCACATTTCGCTATGAGCAATCTCCTAACATAGGGGTAGATGTAGATTTATTGAGAGAGAGGTTTTTAGAAAACAAAAACACCCTCATGAAGTTTAGGGAGTTTGGGCCAGAAGCCATTAAATCTTCAAATTAAACCATGCTTTGCATATAATTCTTCTTGCTTTATAGCTTCTAAGCTTAACCAAGATTGGAATTGATTTAGGCACATCAAACATGAAGTAGGCACTTGGTAACTAAGCATAGGGCTTAGATACGAAGGGAGGAGCTAATGTGAAATCTCACAGGGGATCCATTCAATGATTGAAATGAGGAAGCAATATGAGGGTCTGCACAATTGATGTGTGAGAAATTCTCCTTTGATACTTCACATTTCAAACTTCCTTAATTGGAAAGAAGAATTATAAGCCTTCTTATAGGACTCCCTATGTCCTATAATCAAGGAAACGACCAAAACTTATTCTTACCTACATGTCTAATAACTAGGATGTGATTCCTAACAAATAGGATGCACATATGTGATGTCCCTTACTTAGGGGCTCTTTTTTTCCCTACAAAGCTCTGATACCACTGTGATGTCCCTTACTTAGGGGCTCCTTTTTTCCCTACAAAGCTCTGATACCATTGTCATGTCCCCTTTTTTAGTGGACATCGACAGATTTGATGATTAGCCTATTATGTGACCCTCGTACGCTGAGAGGATGGATAGGGGGTCATGATGGAGATTGGCTTGGCGTCGATTAGCAGAATTCCTACAGTTGGCTTTCATTTGGGCTCTTTCGGACACGTTTTGCCTGAGCTCCTATTATTTAGGGATATTTGACATGCAGCAGAGCGCCCTTGTTTTGGTATGGTCATGTGCAGAATCACTCCCTGGTTCACCAGCTTCGAACGGTTCGAGGATCCGACATGTATTGAGGGAGATATTAATATTTGATTGATTTAATCAAATATTAATTATTTAGCCTATTTTTAATTAGAAACCCTAATTCTAATTTAAGAAAAACCCTAATTAGGGCAAGCACATCTTTTTGAGGGTATAAAGGTTTCTCATGGAGGCCATTATTGATTATGATATGATTGTTGATTTTGATATTGAAGAATTCTTCTGTGAAGACTGAGCCAAGGGTTCCAGGATTCCATTTGCATTGGAGAACGTCAACTCTTTAGTGTGTGCGATTCATAGGCTGTGAAATATCAGTTGATCTATTGCCAAATTGAGAGATAGCTTCATACAGAAGTTATCACAGAGGTTTACAGGTTTGAGAGATAACTTCGCACAGAAGTTATCACAAGGATTTCATGTATTTATTTTATTAAGTTTGATTCAATAAATTATACAGATAAAACTTTTTCTGTATTAGAGCCATATATCTTCAGATCACGGGTTGAAACAGACAGGGTGTGCTTAATTGGCGGTTGTACGAAGTCCGTACAGATTCGCACAGAGATCGACATCGGCGGACAGAGATTCACAGCGACCGACATCGGCCGACCTATTACCGACGTCGGCAGGTTAACGACCCCAGTCGACCGACGACGGCAGTATAACCGACGTCGGCGACTGTGTTTTTGACACAGCAGGCCGAGACGCACAAATTCAGGGTATTTTTCCGATTGTTGGAAGATAATCAGGTTTTTAAGACCGTATTTTAATATTATTTTATATGCATGAGAGAAGACTGTAATTGTAATCATTTGAACAAGTGATAAGATCTTTGATTTGCTATTGAGAGATTATTTGTGGTTGATTTATTTATTTGAAGATATTTTGCAAAAATTGCAATTTGTTCTTATTTCATACAAAATTCCAGAATAATCAGAAAAGCAATTTAGAGCTTTGTCTATATATATTCCCTATTTGAAGGGGATATTACAGTGGTATCAGAGCTTTTTGCAGAGAAAAGGAGACCCTAAGTAAGGGACATTACAGTGGTATCAGAGCTTTGTAGGGAAAAAAGGAGCCCCTAAGTAAGGGACATCACAGTATGAAAAAAGGAGCCCCTAAGTAGATCAGAGGAATTTGGCTCTGATACCACTGTAATGTCCCTTATTTAGGGGCTCCTTTTCTCTGCAAAAAGCTCTGATACCACTGTGATGTCCCTTACTTAGGGGCTCCTTTTTTCCCTACAAAGCTCTGATACCACTGTGATGTCCCTTACTTAGGGGCTCCTTTTTTCCCTACAAAGCTCTGATACCACTGTAATGTCCCTTACTTAGGGGCTCATTTTCTCTGCAAAAAGCTCTGATACCACTGTAATATCCCCTTCAAATAGGGAATATATATAGACAAAGCTCTGAATTGCTTTTCTGATTATTCTGGAATTTTGTATGAAATAAGAACAAATTGCGATTTTTGCAAAATATCTTCAAATAAATAAATCAACCACAATATAATCTCTCAATAGCAAATCAAAGATCTTATCACTTGTTCAGATGATTACAATTACAGTGTTCTCTCATGCATATAAAATAATATTAAAATACGGTCTTAAAAACTTGATTATCTTCCAACAATCGAAAAAATACCTTGAATTTGTGCGTCTCGGCCTGCTGTGTCAAAAACACAGTCGCCGACGTCGGTTATACTGTTGTCGTCGGTCGACTGGGGTTGTTAACCTACCGACGTCGGTGATAGGTCGGCCGATGTCGGTCGCTGTGGATCTCTGTCCGCCGATGTCGGTCTCTGTGCGAATCTGTACGGATCTGTACGGACTTCGTATGGCTGCCAATTAAGCACACCCTGTCTGTTTCAACCTGTGATCTGAAGATATATGGCTCTAATACATAAAAAGTTTTATCTATATAATTTATTGAATCAAAATAAATAAAATAAATACCTGAAATCCTTGTGATAACTTCTGTGCGAAGTTATCTCTCAAACCTGTAAACCTCTGTGATAACTTCTGTATGAAGCTATCTCTCAATTTGGCAATAGATCAGCTGATATTTCACAGCCTCTGAATCGCACACACTGAAGAGTTGACGTTCTCCAATGCAAATGGAATCCTGGAACCCTTGGCTCATTCTTCACAGAAGAATTCTTCAATATCAAAATCAATAATCATATCATAATCAATAATGGCCTCCATGAGAAACCCTTATACCCTCAAAAAGATGTGCTTGCCTTAATTAGGGTTTTTCTTAAATTAGAATTAGGGTTTCTAATTAAAAATAGGCTAAATAATTAATATTTGATTAAATCAATCAAATATTAATATCTCCCTCAATACATGTCGGATCCTTGAACCGTTCGAAGTTGGTGAACCAGGGAGTGATTCTGCACATGACCATACCAAAACAAGGGCGCTCCGCTGCATGTCAAATATCCCTAAATAATAGGAGCTCAGGCAAAATGTGTCCGAAAGAGCCCAAATGAAAGCCAACTGTAGGAATTCTGCTAATCGATGCCAAGCCAATCTCCATCATGACCCCCTATCCATCCTCTCAGCCTACGAGGGTCGCATAATAGGCTAATCATCAAATTTGTCGATGTCCACTAAAAAAGGGGACATGACAACATATGTAGAAAAGAACAAGCCTAGCTACATGAGCAGACTATATCCCTTGAAATGAGGGAATACCTCTCTCCTTCCCAACTAGGAGAGAACTTAGGAAATCATTACTGAGAGTGAAAAACAATTACTTCTCACTTTTTGCAATGCTCACACGGTGAAATCAAACTGTAGACAAAATTATATCATATGCTTCCTCATTATTCTTCCCACCTTAGGAAATCATTACTAAGAGTGAAAAACAATTGCTTCTCACTTATTGCAATGCTCACACGGTGAAATCAAACTATAGACAAAATTATATCTTATGCTTCCTCATTATTCTTCCCACCCATAGAAGCATTGGACTCCAATGCTTTCAATAACGAAGGAAATGTCTGTGACATCTGGTGCCAAGAAAACCTTTTGTCTGGATGTGGAAGTAGATCTTGTATGCCCACAGGGTATGAAGTACGTGGCCTGAGATGGGTTTGACGAGTCTGTGTTGAAAAGTCGATCGACACTTGGCAAAAGTTGAGAATTTGGAACAATATTGGTAGAAGCTAGAATGACGGTGATCCAATTGTTGTTTTTGCTTAGCATGAGTCTTTTGAAGGATTGTAACAACTTTGGACTAGAGAGACTGCAAATCCCAGATGGAGGAGTTAACCTTAGGTTGCTCTTTTTGAGTGTGTTTGGTTTCAGGAAAATGCAAGGAGAAAGTTGACTCATGTGGAGCCATAGGCTGAAAACCAAAACAATCCTCAAACGAACAAATGTGTTGTTGAGGTAGAGATAAGCATGCTCTATGTGGGTTAGGCGTATGTCCCACATAGCAGGGGGAGGTAGAGAAACGTCCAAGCCAAAGCTCTTGGTTGGTAGGTTTCTAGCGGCCACAAATTGCATACTGACTCAAAATGAGAAGAGCATCTTGCCATATGTGAGGCCATTAGAAGAATTGCTGCAATGGTTGAAGTGTATCTTGGTTCCCAAAGTGACCACCATGAAGTGTAGAGTGTGTCTACTTTAGCAGTAATTGATGGTGATTGTGAGGCACACAAAGCTTGTCAAATCTATACAACCCCCTTCCTTTATGTGAAAGTCCTAAAAAGGTACCAATTTGGAAGTGGTTGGTGGTGAAGACTTGTGAAAACCTTTGGGAAGTTTGGATCATCTGCATACTGAGAAGACCATGTCTGAACTCCTAGATGAGAAGCATTGACAAAGGTCAAAGTGGAAGCTAAAGGAGGGAGACTGAAACAAGTTGAAAATGTGTTGGTTGTTCCCTATTGGTATTGCATCATCAAGTTGTGTGTAGAAGGCCCACTTCATATGCTTGTCTTCTTCATTGTTGCTTTGGAATTGAAGAAAATGCAAAGGCAAATGATTCTTATGTAGAACTAGTTCCTTCTCCAGAATATAATGTGGCCAAGAGGTGATGGATTGTACCAAAACAGATGATTCATTGTAATATATTGAAGCAGAGATATGTTTAAGATGATATGCCATTGGATGGGCATACTATTGCAATATTGTGCCAAGTACCAGGGGCACTTTAGGAATTGCTTGGCCCATCTAGAGGAAGTGTGTTGTGCTCCTGAGAAAATTACTGGAGTTGACTGCATCAATGGATCAATGGTTGCATTGCTATGAGAAACTTTGGCATTGTATGTGAAGTAGGTTGAGTTTGTATTAACATCAGTACGTTTTCTGGATTTGTTGCTTTCTTTGCTTCTCTGCAACATAGCACAAGATTGTGATGTGCATTCTATTTATGAAGTAGGTCGAGGTTGTCTTAACACCAATACATTTTTTGGATTTATTGCTTTCTTTACTTCTTCGTAATGTAGCAAAAGATTGTGATGTGCATTCTTTGTTTGGATATTGCATTTGACTCACTTCTACCATATTTGTGTAGTGTATATTTGTTTTAGAATGCATCATTGTGGTCTCTTATATTATTTTGATAGGGTTTTTTGAGCAATAAACCACAACAATCCACGGAGGTCACATTACAAGTGACCTTATCCATGAATTTGGGATCAAACACAAATGACATTGGGCAAGTGTGTGTGATTTGTGTGGATGAAGAACTATCCTTCATCCAAGTGGATATGGATGAGGATATAATGCCATCGGTAAGTGCAGTTTGTCAATAAGGCTCTTTGCAATCAAGTTCTTCTATGAGCCATTGTCGATAATACAATTGACTGAAAATTCGTGTGTGCGATGAGCTCTTGTGACAAACAAACTATCACAACTCCCTTGTGCATTGGAGTGATGCATTAAGGTGACTTTATTCAATCAACCCTTAAGCTCATCATATGTTCTTTAACTAATAATATTTCGATCGAACATGGCCCCTTCTCTTACAAATAATATGATACTTATTATTTCTCTTATGAGAATGTGAAGAACTAGAAGGGGAAGAAGAATTCGAGGGAGAAGTCTTGTGATCTTGTGATTGTTGGTTTGGTGATGATGAAGAGGTTGGTTTGGTCTTTCGAAGAAGCTGAGGAAGGAGACCGAGTAGATATGTGTTGAGCATCATATTTCTCCTCGGCAAGTTGTGCTGTTTGAATGTTGCATCCAAACTCTTCATTGGAGCGTATTTCATCTCTTTGAATAAATGAGACAAAAGCCCACTTTTGAATTTGAGAATCGGGGTGGTTGCATCATTTGGCACTCTAAGCATGGAACCTTGATGTAATCTGAGCCTTTTAATTCGCATGTCCTCGTTGTAGGAAGATGGGTAGAAAGTTGTTTTCAATGCTTCTACCAATGCATCCCAAGTGGCTATGGGATTTTGATTGGCAAGTCGTTCCATGATCCAACTGGCTAAGAACTCGATCGCGCACTAGCATTTCACTGTATTCAAACCAACTGTCCATGTCCATGATTCAACTGACTAAGACCTCGGGGTTGCGTGAGCCGTCGTAGATTGAGACTTTGCATTTTGCTGTACCCTGCAGAGTAGGTGCTCGACAGTTGTTTGGGTGCTTAATTTGAGAAATTGTGATCTCATTGACTTTGTTAGCTAACGTTGAGACCACATTGGCCAATTCGACCATCCAATCTTGTACAATTGAGTTTACCATGGCTCTAGTGTTTTCTAGTGGTAAGAGTCACAAAGTGTGCTTATCTGCACAAACATAAATAGTGATCGGGGTGTTGGGCTCTGCCAACAATTCACCCCTTACAATATGAAGTTTAGAAACCTAGGTTAGAAAATTAATATATGTTTTCCCCCTTTTTACAAATTTTGTGCCCCTGTTGTAACAAATATTCCTCTAGTTATTATTGTATCCCTTGTATGTTTTGTTGCCCGTTGGATTATAGATTAGTTTTAATAAGAAAATTTTAAAACAACTTTTAAAACAAGATAATTTTTTTTTTACTGAATATGCTTCCTTGGTTGGAATATTTGCCGACTTGTGCGTTGGTGGATGGAAACCCACGAGGATGGGGCACTGTGCAAACCAAGTGGCAACTTCTGTTGGTTGGCTGTCGGTGTTGAGGAATCCGTCGGTGGATAGTTGTCATGTGGACGACTGCGATTAGGGAAAGGATGGTTGCACATCGATGATACCAAGTGGCTATAGGCCATGAGGTGGCAAGTTACGATGTCATAGAGGGTTGTTGAGGTCTGTTTAGCATGCCGCTATAAGTAGGTTGTTGGTTGCCAATTCATCGATGATCAAGGCTTGTTGATCCAAATTGTGTTTTATGATCGTCGGAGGACGTAGGTTGTCTATCGGGTGACTTGAGTCATGCTGACCTCAAATGCTTGTCAAAAACATGGATCCGATTGTATTATGGTAGGGAGATGTCGGAGGAGGGTGGTTGGTGGGCATAAGGGAGTCGTTTGGGTTTCAACGTTTCCAGGATGGTGGGAGGCAAACCCTACACTTTGCCACAGTGCATGTGGGGGTTGGTTGGCCCCTTGCAATCTTGTATTTTTTTAAATATTTATTATTATAATGCATTATAAAAATAAATAAACCTTGATTTGATTTTGTATATATTTTTTTAATAAATAATCAAATCAATAAAATCAAATAATGGACTATACAATATAATTTATTATAAAGTCCGCTATTGCAAAATTTTAAATCAGCCTGGCAAAAATTGGAGTCTTCTACCTCGGTACCCTCTGATTTGTTCTAGGCAAATTGATAGTTGTTCTTGACTATTTCAACCGCTTTGGACGTGAGTGCTATCCATTCTTGTCCAACATGTGCTGAAAACAAAGCTGCAGAAACAAGCAAGACAAAAACCTAGATCCGAACACAAATCTGAAACTTATTTTGATACTAGTGATGTGGAATCCCGTAGGGGATCCACTCAATGAATAAAATGGAGTAGTATGAGGGTCTCCACAACTAGTGTGTGACAAATTCTCCTTCAATACTTCACACTCCAAACTTCATTAATTGGAAAGAAGAATTACAAGTCCTCTTATAGGACTCCCTATGTCTTATAGTCAAGGAAAATACCAAAACCAATTCTTACATACATTCTTAACAACTAGGATGTGATTCCTATCAAATAGGATGCACATATGTTAAAAAAAAAAAAAAGCCTAACTACATAAGCAAACTATATCCCTTGAAGTGAGGGATTACCTCTCTCCTCCTAACCAACTAGGAGAGAATCTAGGAACTGGTTAGTGAGTGAAAAACAATTACTTCTCACTAACTACAATGTTCACATGGTAAAATCAAACTATAGACTAAATTATATCCGATGCTTCCTCATTAGTAGCAGAAACCTTCAACGCATCCCTAAAATAAGGTTGTAGATGAGATAAATGATTGAAAAGAAGAGGAAGAAGGGAGGGCTGAAGTGAACCAGCGAAGGTGGGATGGTGCCACTAACAACAGTAGCCATGGACAATGAGACATGAGCAACAACATTAAGGGGGTGATCATCAACAACATTATGCAGGAGGCTGCCATTGGAGGAACTATGAACAGGGATAAGAATCCCTAGGTGTAGGTGTAGCGAAGGAACTGTTGAAGCAACCATCTCAAATGCAGATCAGAAGCATGAAGGAGAAAGGAGAGACCCAGGTGGGGGTTATGGTTAAGACCCACCAGCAGGTGGCCAAGGTTGGGAGCTGTCAGGGAGGATGCATCACAACCAAACCCCAGCAGGGTGCCCAACACATTCCTCGTATACAATTTATTAATCCTCTCGCTGGTTTTCAAATTGTCATTTTCGACAATATTAATAAATTGGTGAAATATTTTTTATTATGAAGGAAAACATTCTAAAAAAATATGTAATTGTTTGGGCTACTTGTGTGAAATCGAATGCCTTCAGAGGTGTAGCTCTTAAGGACCTAAGACTGCAGGGTATCTCTTCAACACTGAAGTGGATTCTTACAGTTTTTAAGGAAAATAAACCACAAAAGGTTAATGTCAGGCATAATATTGGTTCTGGTACTCCCAAAAAGAAGCATTAGTGGATTGATATACACCCAGTTGATCTGATGTTTAGTTCCTTTTCGGTGCAGTTTGTTGGCTCTCCTATCTTTAGTTCACTATGGAAGGCTTGTGAATAAGGGAAGCATTTTGCTATTAGACAACCTGTCTTCATATGTTTTGACACAAATTGTCATGGTTACATATCACTTTGGTGGAATCTTTGTATTAATAATAAGCCCTCATGGACACCCTTATCAGGCCTACTATCCTCTATGGGCTCGTGGTATGGGGACCCTCTTTACTTGAGTCAGATTGGGCATCGGTTGAGAGAGTCCAAACACTTCTTCACCACATCATTAGGTGCAAACAGATTGTTCCCCAGCACATCATCCTTGCAGAATTTGGGGCCTGTCCCTTCAGATTGGAGACTATGTTTGATCTGATCTCTTTCTTGCATCGCATCTGGAGCTTCATTGATTCAGCAAAGGGGCGTGATAGATACTTGTATTAGCTTATTGTTCTTTAGAGGATATTCCCTGTTCTGGTCCTAGGGATGGGCTCGTTGTTGGTACGTTGGTGTCTCAGATCTCTAAGGGTCTATGGGGATTATTATGGACCGTCTCCCTTCGTTTCAATACTCCTTGGACGCTTCGCGCCACCTTCTACCTACCAGACATGAGATGAACAGGATATCAGGGAGGATATTTATAGACAGTATATTCATACCACTTGGGTTAACCCCTACGGGGGGTTATGCCCAAAGATGGCCTTTTATGCATAGCACTACTTGGAATTGAAGGATGGGCTTATTGTCCGCCCCCATTACACTTTCCGCCATTGGATGCATGCTCTCCGTATTCCCCTTGGATAGTTCAGAGTGGGTTCTCATAGGCTTCGGATTGAGACAAACCACCAGATGGATCGGACAGATAGGATATGCCAGTTATATAGCCTTCAAGAGGTCGAATCGGAAGAGCACTTCATCTTCCGTTGCTCCATTTACTATGAGATCAGAGGGAGGTTCTATTGCCTCTTTAGGGAGACCCAGGCTCTCTCCGTCCTCTTTAGATTTGAGGACCAAAGATGTCTGGCTCTATACATGTAGGAGGCCCTTAGGCTTCGTGACCACATGATTTGGGGCCACACTAGACCACAGTCTATCCAGCAGATTACTTACTTCTTCATTGTGCTACCTTCGGGGAGAGGCACTAAGCGCCAGATTGACACCGACACAACCTCACACTCCAGATCAATACATATCCGAGGGACCATTCACAACCCCTAGGGATCTCATCGGCATAGCCATTCCAGTTCCAGCTCCAGGAGTCAGACTAGATCCACTAGATCCTCGCGGTGTGCAACTCCCTCCAGATGGCAGCACACGGGACATACTAGACACTCCACCTCCTCCTCCATTAGTTATCCATCTATTTTGAGCTTTTTCTCGACGGCCTTGGATGGTAGGAGAGTTGGGTCCACTCTTGATGGACCTCTCTCATTGCTTTTCCTGGTTCTTCTCTCATTTTGTATTTTTCCACCTCTTCGTTTGTCTGGTGTCGTTGGCTGTGGGTTGTTCTTCGCCTCTTTCCTTTCTGGCTACTTCCACTCGTTGTATTATTTCTCTTTCAGCGTTGTTTTCTCATTGGGAAACCATTTGGTCTTCCCGCTTTGCTCTGACACTCTTGTACTCTGCAGTCACGTTGACCTACTTTTGTGGTCATTTGTCGGACATTAATATATTTATCTTATCTTATCTGACTAGAGGCTGCTCTGCTAAATTTTGGGCTTCTAAGGGTATTAATGCTTTTCAAACTTGTTCTGGATGGGCAAGCGGTTGATATGGGAAGATATTAAACAGAGATGCAACATTTCTAGTTCACAAAAAACTTATACCTTGATTATAAGAGCCTTTGGTTACTCTGCAAAAGGCCTTAGACTTGAATTTGATTGTGAATGTTGCGATGATTTTAGATGGATTAGAGGCCTTCCTCTGTTAGAAATATCCTTAAAACAACTAACTCTAAACTGGTTCAATTTGATAATATATGTTAGGATCTTAATTCTAAATGGCAAGTAAATTTTTCTCCTAAAAATTGGAAAGTTGCCTTATCAGTTATCTGGGCTGCATATTTAGAACTGAGGAAGGCCTGTTTCAGATGGTTTTATTGCCCCAAATACTTGTTGTTGGGGTTGTGATGATAAAAGTTGGTATTGGTTCTGAAATTCCATCTGTTTGTGGCTTGCTTGAATCTATCCAGCATTTAATGGATGGTCTCTTTGGTCTAAATCTGTGATTACGTGGGATGAATTATGGACTGGTACTCTACATTCTGCCGGTTCTTGGAAGAACACGAAACAGTTAATTTTTTGTAGAAAACTGTGGTTTATTTAGACAACTGAAGTGTTTTAGTTTTTGTGGACAAGAAGAAATGCTGTTCTATTTCAACATGATAAAAGAATCTCTATTGACTACATCAGTGAAGTTACAGTTTTTGTGGTGATTGTGCAGGCGAACTGATAGTTGAGAGTTATAGAATTTGAGTTGCAGGGTTTTTTCACCAGTGGCTTCTTAGAATTCAACCCAGACTTTATAGTGGGCACTAGAAGCTTCACTTCTATTCGCTCTTATCTGGATTGGAGGAATTCTGTTCAGTGGGTGGAGAACCAGCAGGCTCCTATTGATTTGATGGAAAAAAGGCAGAATCAACATATGAATGAGAACGCGTAGTGTTGTTGGGAGGTGGATGAAGTAAACCCCTCTTCTGGTAAGCAAGCTTTTGATGAGGTCCTTAGATCCTTGTATGAGGTTGCTGACAGCCTGACAGGATGATTGAGAAAGAGAAAAGAGCTAAGGAACTACAGCAGGAAATAGAGAATGCCAGGGAATTTATGGAGGTTGACGATAAAGAGCTTTCTGATTCCTCTTGTACCATCTCCATTGACTCTTTGCTCGAGGACTTTCCTATCCCAGAGCGTGTTGGTATCATGGCTAGTTACTATCCCAGGTGGTTGGAGAAATTGATTAAAGATAATTTACATAATACTGTGGCAACACTCGAGGACATTATTAGGAACTGGACAAGGAGGTGAGAAAGAAGGCTGTCAAGGACTCTTCAACTGCTGTTGGACTTAAAGAGCCATAATTGGATTAGTGATCATGTGTTGTTCTGAGATGGTGGTTCGATGACTCTGTTTATGTTACTGTTTCTGCCCTTGGGGCTGACTAGGCTGTAGTTTTTATGTTGGCCTTGGCCTGATGCTCTCTTATCTTTTTTGTTATTTTGATACCATTAGTATATTTGGTAACTATTGTGCCTAGCTTATAGGCTTATTCTCTTTTGTAAACTGCTCATTCAATATATTAAAAAAACATGTCTAGAAATGGAAACGGAGCATTTAGAAGAAACTGAGGCTTCTAACGGAACTTTGGTCCATACAACAAACAAGATCCTGGAAATAATCAAGGATATGAAAATGTAACTGAAAATAGAGGGCAATAACAACAAATAAAAAACAGTAGTATATAATAACTAAACTATGAAGGAATTCATCTGACAAAAGATAACTACAACCAACCTTCACAACTTTTTGCTAATGGATTTAATCTTTATTATAGGAAGGGAAGATGGAGTGAAGATTTTTATTTTGGTTTATCTTGGCTGTACTTGTAATTTCCTCTCACAAAAAAATGTAGAAAAAAGTAAAGACTCTAGTATACAATGCCCCTTATTGTATGAGGTGGAGTTAGCAGATGGCAAGGCTAGTATGAAAATATTGAGATTGATGCATTTTGGCAAATATTTGGCCTATGTTTATATGGGTCTGAGTTGGTGGTAGCAAAATTATTTGTTTGCCTTGATTGCCTCTCTTCTGGTCTTAATTTCTTACCTCCCAAATCTACTTTTCTCTATTGCATGTCTGCTTGCTATAATTGCTCTCGCCTAAAAAGCACTCCTGCCCCACCAATGTCAATAGAGATGCTTCTTTATATGCTACTACCCCTCAACTCAAAAGCCTTTCCTCTTATCTTGACAACCGTGATTATTGTACTTGTTTTTTTTGCTAGACCTAAGGTACCGGTTCGTTTTTGGGTCATGGTCTCATGTCAATGCAAGTTTTTAATTGGGAGAATATACACCAAATTACAAACACCCTTGCTTGCTCGAGTGATTGCATACCTGCTTGCACATCATGCATTCAGTCAATATATGTCACTGTTAATATCATGATCAAGTTTATAAATAAAGGACTCCGTCATGGCAATGATTTGCCAGAGGCATGTGCTGCTGTATACAGTGTAGATTTGAAGCGCAGCTTCCCATGATTTGAAAAACTGAAAAAAAAAAAAAAAAAAACTGCTGTTTTTTACCGCTATTGACTGGCGTTTTCTGTGGGTTCGCCGCTCCAATGCCCAGTGTTCTTGCCTGGGCACCCGGGTTTGCCTGGGTTCTTCGGACCCACACCACCACCCGGTTCGAACCCAGACTGTAAATGCCTGCGGATTTGGGCGAACCGGTAATGTAGTGCTAGATAAAAGCATTGTTTTTAAAATTATAATTGAAATAATGACGAGACCATACAAAACATTTGCTTGAAAGTTTACAGGATTTGAGATTGATACCTGTTGGCAAATATTAGGCTTGTGTTTATACAGGTCTGAGCTAGTGATAGCATACTTATTTTTTTCCCTTGATTTCCTTTTTCTCTTAATTGCTTACCCTCCAAACCAACTTGCCTCAAGTGCATGTTTGCTTGCTATAATTGCTCATGCCTAAACCCCTCTCTAGCCCCACCCATGTCGATAGGGATGCTCTTTTATCCACTATTACCCCTCAGCTCAACTCCACAACCATTATTCTTTTAGTTGTAGTTTGTTTTGCAGCTTTTGCTAGACATGCTTGCTATAATTGCTCATGCCTAAACCCCTCTCTAGCCCCACCCATGTCGATAGGGATGCTCTTTTATCCACTATTACCCCTCAGCTCAACTCCACAACCATTATTCTTTTAGTTGTAGTTTGTTTTGCAGCTTTTGCTAGACAAAAGCATCGTTTTTAAAATGATAATTGAAAAAATGGCAAGACCATACAAAATACATGCATTGAAGTTAATGGCCTTGAGATTGATGCTTATTGGCAACATAAGGCTTGGGTTTATATTGGTTTGAGCTAGCGATATCAAACTTATTTGATTTTGTTGATCTCCTCTCTTTCTGCCTTAATTTGCTTTCCCACCAAATCTAGTTGGATTATTGCATGTCTACTTGCTACCATTGCTCCTGCATAAATCTCACACCACCACACCCCTTGTCGAAATGAAGGAATGCTTCTTCATCTACTTCTATCTTGAACTCAAAACCCTTTTCCTCTTATCTCTACAACCATGGTTTGTGGCCTTGTAGTTTGTTTTGTTAGAAAAAAGGATTGCTAAGCCTAATATTAAACATGTATTTTGTTTTGCTGGGCAAAAGGATTGTTTTTAATATTATACTTGAAAAAATGGATAGATCATACAAAACACTTGATTTGAAGTTTCTATGGCTTGAAACCATGACTTCATTGCTACACCTTACTAACCTGTAGGCCATGGTAATGCAACAAACAAACGTAATGGTAGACCATAGATCAAACCCAAGGAGCCGATTAAATAAATTACCATAACTAAATGCATGTCCTAATTTAAAATTGCAATAACGTGCCAAAATTAGCCGAAAGATCTAAAGCAAAGAGAAAAGAAGAGAGAGAACCCACAAAATCTACACAACCCATGAACCATGAAAATTAAGCTGCTAAACACTTGGCATTTTGGTAAGCTGGCATTCATTCCTTGCTGGACCTTGGATGAAGCACTTAACATATTTGCATCTGCAATACTTCTATTCTTGATGAATTCAGGGCATGTCTTTATTCATACCTAGAACTGCAACTGATATGAGAACAATGGTTTAGTAAGGGTAAATATGGAAACTCTTGAGCTCACTATATCTAAAGGTCACGTTGATTGTGTCTGATACCAATTGATATGATGACAATCATCTTTTAAGGGTAAACCATCCTTTATCCTTACTAGATCATTGCTCTGATATCAGCAATTCTATGGTAGAGTTATAACTCACAGTGTTTGGGTTTTAGCATCTGTAGTGGATGCTTTTCGAACTCATCAAATATCATGTAAAATATCAGTGGCCCTTCAAAGGCGGCCCCTGGTATTAGGGTTTACACACTCTCACCATTGTAACTTTTTGTTTTCTCGCCACTTTTACCCCCCTCTGGGCAGCTTGACAGCTTGGTAACCAACCTATTCAGTTGACCCCAAATAAGCTTCACATTGTGATGATGCTCCACCTTGTCCATGAAGGATTGACAGATACAAAAGGGAATTCTCTTGGAAGCATAGTACCATGAAAATAGTTTAAGAGGTCATTTTTTTACGATAGACATGTGACTGAGGTGATGTTTAATGTTGTGGTCAGTGGCTTGGTGGTTAAACCACCACAACCATATGCTGTGCTATAAGGAATGGGCTGCAGTACAAATCTACAAGAGACTTGGGCTATTTGTATGTGTAATAATTTGATACAATTTTTTTTTTTGATAAATATAGGGTTGATGGGACCCTTACTCAAATTTATTAAAACCAGAAAAGGCCAAACAAACTATGACCCTGCAAATACAAGGCAAACGAGCCCAGGGCAAAGCAGGGTCAACCGAGAAAACAACCAACAAAAAGAGGGAGAATAATCCATAAGATTATTAGACCTGCCCATATGCCCAGCAATGATTAAACCACAGGTAACCTATTTGATGCAATATTTAATAAGATATCATTTTGTCTATTATTCTCATTCATTATTTTACAAGCACCCAATAACCCTATGGTATCAAAAGGCATATGGCGAAGACCTACCTTCTTGAAGGTATTAAAGGGCAGATTAAAGTTTGAACAAGTATATTTAAGAGCTTAATCATAAAGAACGTAAAATTAAAAGGGTTCATTCAAGAGGGCACAAAGCTTGTCCATTTGAGAGGTCTTAGAGTAATTGAAGAAATTACAGTACTCCAAGATCAAGTTGCAGGAGTCTAAGTGTGGATTGAGAAGGCGAGACGTAGGAGACAGCAACAGATTTGAAGATACAAGCGTTCTTTAAACTTTCAATCAAAGTTCATTGACTATCAAGTGCCGTCGAGATCAAATTCCCATCTAGGATTTTCAAGTATATAGCTAAGTTGTTTGAAGTGCAAATGTTGTAGAGACTTTATTATTGATAAATTCCTGTTCGAAGGGCCATAGCAAAGCAGCTAAGACAATTACAGTCCTTTTTTTAGACAATTTCAAAGATAGTATTTATAGTAGCCGTTGGTGCTAGGAATATAACTTGAAAATAGATCAAGAATTAAAATTTTATGTTAGACATGTGACCAAGGTAATAACTGATGTTGTGGTTTGTGGCTGGGTGGTAGAACCACCATAACCATATTTGATACTATAAATATGTAACATTAAAATGACATAAATTAGAGATTGGGGTGTGGTCTACACGACAACCCAACTTGGGCTAGTCATATGTATGGCTATTTGCTGCCATTGTTAATGGTACCTCTTTTTTCCCCATATGAGCAAATAGAATGATTTTTGCACATACAAGATTCACATGATTCAAATAAATATCCTATAAACTAGCTAACACAACACAGATAATTAGCACAAAATTGTGTTGTGTATTTTTCATGAAAAATAGCAGGGGAAAAATACATGCATCTATCTATCATGCGTTGCTTGTGTTCTCATAAATCCCTTTTGTAAAAAAGTGCACGAGAAGGCTAATCATGGGAAGATGCCCAAATTGGTAGATTCTTTCCCATTGAAGCTTACACTTGAACGGAGATAAAATTAGTCTATTTGGGTGATTCTAATCCTAAAATTAAAATCTAATAATTTGAATAATATAAAATAGGTGCTTAATTAATTGATGAAACAAACTAATTTAAAAAAATAAACCAACACTCCAATGTTCTCATTTATTTAAGTATAAGTGCCCAAAAACCTAACAGCTCTAGGGTCAACATGGGGTTTGAGGTGATTTCCGCATTCCACCATTCTTTTTCGTTGTGTTTGGACTCCTAACCTCTTCCTTCCATGATTTCTGCAAGGAGGATGGTCTTGTGATGTTCCTTTACTGGGCAATGAATGACACTTCCTGATTGTGTCTTTTAGCACCCACCTCCCTCATTGGGAAATTCATTTGCAACTGTGTTCTATGGAAACGAGATCAGAAACCAAGAAAACCAGTGCGATCTTCCAGAAAATTTCAAACAATTTAATAAAGAAAAAGTTTTCCTTATGAAGCCTATGCTTGAGTAGATATAAACTGAAGGCTATCCGATCTTTCTGTAATTACCATTAATAGTTGTGGAGTACCACCATTCCTTGCATATCAGATTTCCTGACGTAGAAGCTCATGTCCTCAAAATTTCCTTCATCAAACCGGTAAAAACCATATCCTTCCCGATCACTTCAACAGGCCTGAGAGGATCCGTTGTATATGAAAGACAAAGTAATTACTAATGTTTTGGGAACGAGGGTGAAATTTATCCCACCTCCCATTAAATCATTACTGATCAACTCCCATAATTAATTGTGTCATGTGATAAGTGCTTGCCAGCTTGTTTAGATAGGTGTACAACTCGAATTCCATGTCAACAATTCCCTTTGCAACATAATCTTCCACCTCATTTAGGTGAGTATAAAATAATAGAAAACCACCTCCTTAAAAATTTTCTTGAGCACACGTATATCCTCAAAGAAATACTTAAACTTCCAATGTAAGTTTGTATTATCCGTTCAATTATTTCAAAGGGAGCAAACGATGTTGGAATATTATTTCATCATCACATAATGGAGATCTGAATTTTTAGCATAGACAACGCCTCTTTTTCATACCTTTTACTTAAGCAATATTGTTTAATGGAATGCACATTTTTAAAGTGTAGCAAAACATAAGCTCACCTTTGTAATTTGTACATGTGCCTCTGGCTCCAACCATCCTTAGATTATTCCTAGATGCTTTGTTCAAGTCATTTTTAATGCATCTTTGGAGAAGGATTCCACTTGCCAACTTGATTACTAGTTCATTTATTCACAATGCCATGATTGGGGAATTCTTGTTTGTAGTAATTTTTTAATTTATAATATTACTTTATTTTAATGCTATATACCTCCACCTCTTTATTCTTACAATTGGGTCAAATTGCTTTGTCCAACAGTTGATAAGCTTTGTTGGGGCTCCTTGAGAGCATCCTTTTTTTTCCTTTTTCTTAAATAGCGTGATTCGCATTTTATCGTTCTTATTACCATCTCTATTCTCATTGCCTGATTGAAAATATAATTAGCTCTTTCCCACATTCTTTGGGCACAACCCTTTAGGCTGGTCGATGACTCCTCAAGAATCTTCATTGTAGGGTAAGGGATTGACAAAGAAATAAAACAATGCTTTTGGGTTTATGTTGGTTTGATTAAGAAGAAGTTTTAGAAGTGTTTCAGACGTGTTTCCACAGGATTTGTCTACAAGATTACCAGTCCAAAGAATGTGGATTATCAGATTGAGTGAGAATCAGGTTGTTATCACATCCATAGATTGCCTCATCAATTAAGCTTTTATAATGAAGAGGAAGTTGAAAGGCAGGTACATGCATTGATTGAGAAAAATATTAATCATCCACCTAAATTGCTGTTTAAAGCACCAATTTTGCTAGTTAAGAAGAATGGTACACTTTACATGTGGGGACTATTGTGAGCTGAAGAAAGCTACCGGTAAAGGAAAGTGGTCAGCTATTCAAATTGATCATTTGTTGGATAGTTTGTAAGGACCCATTGTATTTTCAAGAATGGATCTGAGAAGTGGTTATCATCAAGTAAGATTGTTGAGAAAAATGTGCTTAAAACAAATTTTATTACTAGCCGAGGTCGTCATTAGGTTTTAGTAAATGCAATCTCAATGACTAAGAATGTGTTCAACTTCACGCATCAAGGAGTTTGCCGGTTTCAAGAGATGTGGCAACTATCAATATGGCAACCAAGCATCTAATTGTTATTCATCTGAAATGATGTATGGTATGGCATATTATAGCATGATTAGAGCCAAAAGAAGTCACATAATTGTATAAAATCCCCATACAAGTGGAAATAAGTGATATGAAGGGTGTTAGAAGCCATCAAAGCATGACATCATTTCCTTTATATGCACATGATGGGATAATTAATGATCAACACTAACCCAGGGTCCATTTGGATAATTCTACTATATTAAATTGATCCCCAAACATATACATTGAGGCATTCCGCCTTTCTTAAGCATATTGTCACCATCTACTTGTCATATCAATGCGATAACTGCAGAATAACAGTGCAGGTACAGGTCTCTTATAGTGAAGGAATCGTCCCTTATGGGCCAATTATTTGCATTTTGAGGCCTGCAAATCTGTGGGGGTATTTAGCCTACATTGTCCTGCCATAGGAAGAGTATTTGAGTGTTTTTACTCTATTTTATAAATAATCTATAACATATTTTGATTGAGGTAAAGGAGGCAGAGCTATAAGAAATGATAACTGAAATCACAGGGGAGGAAAACTTTTATGTCTGATGTTTGCTTGACAATACTGAATCAGATGGCTTATGGTAGGTCAGTTTTCTCAGTGAATCATCAGGGGTCTGAAAAATGATTATTTTAGAATGCCTTTGATAATTTAGGAAGTTATTTCAAACACTAGGTTGGTTTCTGAACCATTTCAGGATATAAAATTTCCTGATTCTTGTAGTATTTTGCCGCTTATTTTTATATTGTTCTACTTGTTTTCAATTTAAAAACTGCTAGCTGCCGATGAAGGTGGTGAATTTTAATTAGGTATGATTTCTTCCACCTAGAAATGGAAACATGCATGCTTTGAATTATAGCTGAAGCTAATTTATGGTTGATTGTCGATTCTATCAAGAACATTATTATTTTGTGTTTCTGTGCTCTTAAAGAAACTTTCTTGTTCTACATAACAGATTCAGGATTTCTAAGGACTCTTGATTCTAGCATCAAGCGTAATACAGCAGTGATAAAAAAACTTAAACAGATAAATGAAGAGCAGCGAGAAGGGCTTTTGGAAGAACTTAGATCTGTGAACTTGAGCAAATTTGTTAGTGAAGCTGTAACAGCCATTTGTGATGCAAAACTTAGAAGTTCAGACATCAATGCAGCTGTTCAGGTGATTGATATCAAACTTTAATTCATTTCTTACTCTTGACTCAGAATTCACTGCTTATCATCTCCTGCATTTCTTAGCTGTACAATACGTTATGATTTAACCGTTGATTAGGTTCTTATAGTTAACTATTTACTTTTTATATTTTAATTTTTGATTATTTCTAATCATATGTTTCTATGGAGTGTTGACTTGTCCTTGTCCCCTGAAAGATCTAAGACATTTTTGAGGTGAGTTTTTTTTACTAGTATCATTTATCTTATAGAAAGCAATTTTTTTTTTTTAATGATCTCTTTCTTAGGAGTGTTGACATCTACCTGAGAGATTTAAGACATTTTTGGGGTAGGAAATTTCTCATACTAGTAGTATCATTGACTTTAGTGCACTGGTGAACTGGCTACTATCTTTTACTAGTCTGAAAAGATGTTGATGTCCAAATAAGAGAATGGTTTAATTGCCACCTTCTATCTCTTATCCTTGTAGATGCCATAATATTTTAGCAACCTGATCACTTCGGAAGCATCTGAAAATTTTGAGAAACACTTAGCCTTGTTTTTTGTCATTGAGGTTAACTGAGATGCTAGTTAGGTTACTCTTTCCGCGATTGGGTTCTCCAAAGTGGTTATGAGGAAGGTTTCAGCAAAAATACCCAGTTCTTTTGTTTGGGGATCATTTTGGGATGTAAATATATGTTGGGGCCCGTAATGGCCCAAACATATCCTCATAAAAGGATTGGTTGTGTCTGTAGCATGAACTAGATATTCCTTTTAAATGTTAAAAGTAGAGCAAAAAAAATTGAGATCGTTACCTTTTTTTTAAAAAAAATTGCAGGACTGCTTTATATTTGTCTAAATAAACACTCGTGAATATGAAAGATCCTTGCTATAACTAGCAGTCTAATTCATATTGATGTACGACAAATCTTGAAGAAGTTGGAGATACCAGTTTTGTCTCTGCTCACCAGTATTTTTGAACCTATATTGCACTAAGAATTGAAGATTAAAAACCATAATTGACAACATCTTCAAAATTTAAATTATTCTGGTATATTCAGCTTTTCAAAACTTGCATGTGTATGAAAAAGCTTCTTTGTGTAACTAATACGTACAAATTGAAAACAATGTTCATGATCCATGGGGATCAAGAAAAACAAACCTCTTCATCATCCAACCAGAGAACAACTGTAGCAAACAGCACCCAGTTTGAGTATTTCTTGTATGGCGACAAAACTGCGAGTATATGTACGGGGTTGTTACACAGCAGCTGGTTCCCTAAAGAGTGGTTATGTAGCAGCCGGTTCCCTAAAGGGTTGGTTATGCAACTGCTGGTCTTTGGGGGAGCAATTTCGTAACTGCTAGTCTGCTTAAAGCTGCAATTTTTCCCGAGTGAATTGAATAGTTAGAGTAACATAAAATTGACGATGTGTCTTTAGTTCTGAGTCGTTTGGGAGTTCTTTAATGCATGAAATCACAGCCTTGGAGCATGATAACTAGGAGACACAAATCCAATTGGTGCGATAGGCAAAGTTGGTGTTCAGTTGGCTGTAGAAGGAAGAAAGGTGCAGAGAGAAGTTGAGTGAGAAAACATTATAGTTTTTGTTGTATTTGTTCCATTGATCTGCGTTGTTGGATCCTTCACCTCAAGGGGATTGGTGCATTGTACCATGTACTAATCCTGGTCTGGTATGCCCATGGGTATGGCCCGGGTACACATGGTCAGCTATGTCAGGGTTTTTCCTAGGTTGAACTCGGGCGACCCCCCTTGCTGGGCAACACCCAACATGTATCCACAATCAAACTGTTTTTTTGGTTTTAGCGCTAAAAAAGTCAATGTGCATGGTTGTTAGTAATAAGTATATTTGATTTCTAAGCACATGTACTTGGAGATTATGGTAAAAACTATTTTGGTTTCAAAATATTGGCCTGACTCTCAGTTCATACTCTTTTCGTAAGGGCCTTCACAAGGGCATATATGCTAATCATTAGAGAATTTAGAGACCTTTGGTAAACATCTTCTTGATAGAATAATAGTCTTTTGGATTCATTTGTGTCAAAATGTTTTTTTTTGATGTTTCAAATCTCAGTACTAGATCCATCTTTAGGGGAAGAAGAGTGAAGCTAATGCTTCTGTGTATAGGTATGCTTGTGTTTGGCTGTGGCTACAATTTGGGAAATGCCTCTTTGCCAAGGGTTTAACGAGTTTGCAATGTGAGGAACAAGTTGTTAAAAGACCGGTTGAAAAGTTGATGAACTTTATTTGGGTTATGTGGTTTATCATGTTTTAGTAGTAATATATATATATATATATATATCGAAATTTATCATGTAGAAAGAAAGAACGAAATTATAATAATGTCCACGAATGACCAAAAGTAGGTCAATGGGACTCGAGAAAACATGCAATTACAATAGAAAGTGCTAGGGTAAAAGAACCTTATGATCAATGACTAACTGAATAAAAGAACAAAAGCATTGAAAATAAACAAGAGGAAAACCCAATGCAATGAAGCGCCAATCCATGTGGTTAAGGTACCAATACAAATAGCCATGTGGGGAGAGCAAGAACCCTCAAAGAGCATGGGTTGATGAAATATGGAAAGACTGGATGGTAGTGTCGTCAAACATCATTGATTGTACCCAAGATAGAGGAATTATTTGTGTCATTATCTATCACTTTGAAAGGGCTAAGCAGGATCTAGTAATGTTCAGTGAGGAGTGTCTAGGATTGAGGGGGCTAGGTTGGGTAATCTTAGGAGGAAGCAAAGCACCTCCCTTAGAATCCTTTATAACATCCAAGGTTGAAGAAACTCTCAAGGCAACAAAAAACCTCTTAATTTGTGCTTGTTGCAACGGCCTTTGAAGCGGTTGTGAAGGAGTAGATCCACAACGTTGAGGAGTAGATCCATGATGTTTAGCAGGGATGGATCCTTGTTGTGGAGAGCTATTGCATTGGGGCACCTCAGTAGTAGTGGTGTGCAAAGATGAGTGCTGCCTCATTGACCTAACCCCCTCAGTGGGTGAAGCTCCAAAGGGTGCTTAATGTTGCCAACCTCCATGATGAGCTGAAAGGAAGAGGTGATCAGCTTCGGGGCTCTAGGGACTCCCTATAGGGACTTGCGTCGAAGGGTGACAATCTCTCGAAGAGAAGGGAATAGGAACTGTTGGTTTGGGCACTGAAAGAAAGTAGATAGAGAGTCGACTGAGCCTCTGTAAGGAGAATGGTATCTCCCCAGATCTTATAATAAATACGACATTTGAAAATGAAGTGCTTCTTAGTCTCCACCTTATGGAGAGAGAAAACACAACAGATTTGGTCCTTGCATGGAATATGATGATCAGTCTCAACCCGAAACTGGTGTGAACACAAGCTCAACTATTTAAGGGAAAACCTTAAGCCGTGTGACCTATGATGTTGGAGATAGTCAGGGTGATGAATGACACCATCCACCATCCGCAATAAATGCTTAGCATAAAAAGGCAGCTTGGGGTTGAGTGGTTGAGGAGGAGAGGTCCAAGTGACCTAGATGTATTGCTTGTAGATATCCTCTCAAACAACTATATTGCTGACCTCCTTTAAGGGAAGAAACCGATGAGGGACATCCAAAGAGTACTTGAAAGAAGGTAACCTATCAATAGAGGTGCCGATAGACTGGAGGTGGAAACTAGTCTCAGAATAACAACAACGTTGACATTTATTGGGGCTTGATGATGCAATCCTCTTTGAAGAACATAGGGTTAGGTATGGATACCTCCTACAACTTGAAGTTGAATCCCCCATGGGTATGAGTCCAAAAATTTAGAAAAGTAAGCTTAAAGATAGTGTTGTTGCTTGCACAACATGTCTCATTTTCAGATTGAAAATGGGGACCCTCTTATGATCATTTTACTCTGCTCCCGCATACACTCACGGTTCGTTCGTATCAACACTGCAACTTGCTTGGGTGGTCTCTGGTTTGATTTGCATGTCAAATTGGGACTTGAAACCACCACTGTTGGAAAGACCATCCCTGTGCTAGTCAACTTGGTATTTTACACTTAGCATAAAAACGAAGTTAGAGCCTACCAATTTGCCTTTGAAGCCTAGCTCTCGTGGACCTCCCAGTTGTGTACGCTTGTTCCCAGGGTTCTCATCAAGTCGTCTTGTGATCGGGTGTCGTTGTGTGACAGCAATGTTGTCGAGCAACGACAATGCCGTCAAATGACAATGATGCCGTCGGATGACAACAGTGTTGTCGGGCGACACTGATGCTGTTAGACGACATCAGTGCTGTCGGACGACAGTGATGCCGTTGGGCGACGATAATGTTGTCAATCGATGATAGTGCCGTCGGTCGACAATAATGATGTTGGCCAATGATAGTGCTGTCCGCTGACAACTTTGTCATCGGTTGATGATAAGGCTATCGAGTGATGACGTTAACCATTGAGTGACGACGATGTGGTTGGCCAATGTGGATGCTGTGGGACGACGACATTATCGTGGTTTGATTGCATTGTCGTTGACAAACCTTGTTGCCATCGACTTACTGCTAGGCTTTCAGACGACCTTGTTGCCATCGGTCGACCACATTGTTGTCGGTCAACCTAAACTTTCTATGTGATATCTTATCTCCATTTTTCTAGCACTTTCCAAAAACTAACTTGTTCTCTTTGCCTTGTGCAGGGGGTGAATAACATCGAGTGATGGTGAGGAGAGCAAGCTTTGCATCAAGAGCCATTGGATGACCACTTTGCAGCTGTCATATGATCACATTCTGGGTGTCGTTGAACATTAATGAAGGTGGTTGGCCGTTGTTAGAAGGTAGTTGGCGCATTAAAGGTTGTTGTTGGGGGCCGAAGATCTATATATTGGATCATTTGGTCATTTGTAAAGGCTGGTCTTTTGTAGAACGGAGAGGATTTCGCTCCGGTGCTTCCTCTTGGGGTTAGAGGAGACCATGCCCGGCTGCCTTCTGTTAGTTCTAGGGATAGAGTAGTGGACCAACCATTTTCTTCCATGTATTTCCCTGCTTTCTAGATTAATTTTTTGAGTCGAGGCTGCTTGGAAGCCGAGTTTGTAGCTCATTGAGCATTTGATGAATCTCAAATGATCCTTAATAAAAACATCTTTATTTGAAAGCTTTGTCATTTGATAGACTTGGTCTATGCATATATATGGTGACCTTGTTTTCCTCTTTGGCTCTGCTGCTTTGTTACACAGACTCATACACTATCCTTAGTTGGAGTTGTGCTAGGTCCGACTCAACTAAGGATTGGTTACTGCAAGATTCGTTTGCTCAACAGTACCATATCAACTGACATTAGAATTCCGGCTCTTCTTCCCTTTCCCTACCGTCCTCTCTTTTTCCCTTTTTTAACTAGTTTGTTAGTTTAGCTTAGTTTCTGAGTTACAGTCTGAATTTAATGTTTATCTTGACTGCATGCTCCTTTTTTTATCTATTGCTCACTTACGCATTGTTGAACTTATAAGCGATAGATGTCTCTCTTGGAATCAACTGTTTATTCATAGTTAGATCGTTTTGTGGGTTCTATAGACATAAGCTCTTTATATTTTAATGACATGGCTGAAACACACACACACAAGCCCCTTGAACGGAATGGTCACAACGAGCCAAATGGGTTACCCTGCACACCAAGACCTTGTGGTGATTTGCTCACACGAATCTCCTTTCAGGAGAGGTAGGAACTAACGACCCCTGTCTACGTTGGCGTGTCGAAAGACCTCTCAACATTTTTGGTGCTAGGAAGGCCCAACTAGTGTGTTTCAGACTTATCTTTTATTTTTAAGAGCTTTTACCTTGTTTTCTAGGTTCTTAGACTGAAAAATTGATTATCTGAGTCCCTTAATGGCCTTAGCTTGGCTGGGGGGATGCAGTTGTCTTGTGAATGTTCTAGGACCTTTCAATGACTTGCCCAAGAACCCCCACAAGTTTTGTGCAAAGTATATCCACGGTGGGAGTTCAACTGTTGAGGAACACAATTAGGGTTTCAAATAAGCCATTATCAGAAAGCAAATTCAACATGAGGATGTGGCTTGCCACCTATTGCCCTTTTCGTTGGATTAAATTGCTTATTCTTGGTACTTTAGTCTACCAGAAGGGTGCATCACAACATGGGCCATCTTTGAGAACCTATTCCTTAATCATTTTAGTGTGCCCATTGACCCTTCTGTCTTGTTCGATCAATTTACCACAGCCGTAAGAGGCCTAATGAGCCAACTAGTGTATTCAACCATAGATTCCATCAACTATACACTAAGCAGAGGGATCCTTTCTTGCAAATAGAGGACGCAACAATCGGGTTATATGTCCAAGCCTTAGATCCTCTAACTTCAATGTTCATTAAGACGAACCCCCTCCTCTCGCCTCATTAGCGTCGGTCTACCAAGAGGCTGTCAACGTGGAGCAAGGCTTTTGGAAGGGACCAGAGGTATCTCTTTCGAGCTATAAATGCCTGGCTAGTAGTAGAGCATTGCCCACATGACTTCCTCCAAGCTAAATTGTAAAATCTTTTTCCTTCAGCGGTTCTGGCCTTATGCAAATTTGAGTCACTGTGTGTGAATGCAAAGAAAATGAATAAATCACTCAACCACACACATATGGTTTTGGTAGGATTATAGCTTAGTGTGTCACTTTATAAATTTAGTGCCTTTAAATTTAGGTTTGTTTTGAGTAATTGCATGCAGTTAATGCTTTTTACGCTTGTGAAATTAGAGATTCTAAATTCTCGAAATACTCAGGAGTATTTCTTAGGAGTCATCATTTGTTGTTGCTTGCACAACACGCCCCATTTTCAGATTGAAAATGGGGACCCTCTTATGATCCTTTTGCTTTGCTCCCGCATACACTCACGGTTCGTTGGTCTCAACACTACAACTTGCCTGGGTGGTCTATCTTGATTTGTGTGTCGAATTGGGACATGAAACCACCACTGTTGGAAAGATCACATCCATGCAAGTGAACTTGATATTTTGCACTTAACGTAAAAATGGAGTTAAAGCCTCTCAATTTGTCTTTGAAGCTTGGCTCTCGCGGACCTCCCAACTGTGTTTGTCTGTTCCCAAAGTTCTCGGCAGGCTGTCTTGTGATGGGAGTGTCACTATGTAACAACAATGTTGTCGAGCGACAACACCGTCAGATGATAGTGATGCTGTTGGACGATAGTAGTGACGTCGGGTGATAGTGTCGTCGGATGATCGTAGTGTCGTCGGGCAATAGTGATGTTGTTCGCTGATGACAATGTTGTCAACCAACGATAGTGCTGCTGGTCGACGATAATGTTGTCGGCCAGTGACTTTGCCGTCAGTGGTTGACAACGTTGTCGGGCGACCATGTTAACCATCGAGCGATGACGATGCGGTTGCCCGACATGGACGCTGTGGGATGACGATGTTGTCGTGGTTTGATCGCATTGTTGTCGGTAGACCTTGTTGCCATTGACCTATTGCTAGGTTATTGGACGACCTCATTGCCATGGGTCAACTGCATCGGTGTCGGTCAACCTAAACTTTCTATTTGTTGTCTTATGTTATCTCCATTCTTATAGCACTTTCCATAAATTAACTTGTTCTCTTTGCCTTGTGCAAGGGGTGAACAACGTCGGGCGATGGTGAGGAGAGCAAGCTTTGCATCAAGAGCTGTCAGACGACCACTTTGGAGCCGTTGGACATCCACTTTGCAACCGTCAGAGGACCACATTTTGGCAGTCGTTGAACATTAATGAAGGTGGTTGGCCGTTGTTAGCAGGTAGCTAGTGCATTAAAAGTGGTTGTTGGGGGCTAGAGATCTATATATTGGAACATTTTGTCATTTGTAAGGGCTGGTCTTTTATAGAACGAAGAGGATTTCACTTCGACGCTTCTTCTTAGGTTTAGAGGAGACCATGCCCCGCTGGCTCTTGTTAGTTTTAGAGATAGAGTAGTGGACCAACCGTTTTCTTCCATGTATTTCCTTGCTTTCTAGATTAGTTTTTTGAGTTGAGGCTATTTGGAAGCGGAGTCTGTAGCTCATTGAGCATTTGATGAATCTCAAACAATCCTTAATAGAAACATTTTTATCTGAAAGCTGTCATTTGATAGACTTGGTCTGCACATATATATGGTGACGTTTTTCTCTTTGGCTTTGCTGCTTTGTTCCACAGACTCATGCACCATCCTTAGTTGGAGTTGTGCTAGGTCCAGCTCAACTAAGGACTGGTTACTCTGGGATTCGTCTGCTCAACAGTACCAGTCCAACTAACATTAGAAAGCTTAGTGTATGAGTTACAATCTGAATTTAATGTTTATCTTGACTGCATGTTCCTTTGTTTATCTATTGCTCACTTATGCATTGTTGAACTTATAAATGATAGATGTGTCTCTTGGAATCAACTGTTTATTTATAGTTAGATTGTTTTGCTAGTTCCATAGAAATAAGCTCTTTTTTATTTTGACATGGCTGAAACACACACATATGCCCCTTGAACGGAATGGTCACAACGAGCCAATTGGGTTACCCTGCACACCAAGATCTGGTAAACAAGACCTTGGGAGGATTTGCTCACAAAAGTCCCCTTTCAGGATAGCTAGGGACTAACGACCCCTGCCTAAGTTGGCGTGTTGAAAGACCTCTCAACATATAGTCTCAATGCCTAGAGGTTTGGTGGCAAATTCAGCTTGGACGTTGCATTGAGGAATGATCCGTTTGCAATGAATTGCACGTTGACCCTCTCAATACAAGCCCAAGCAATGGACCCCAAATTAGGTCTCCAAATCTTGGACCCATACAAAACCCTATACTTGATGATTGTATTGAAGAGACACATCTTCAAAGGGATATCGTAGGAGTGGATTTGGAAACATTGATGCCCCAAGATAGAAAGGGAGACATATCCCTTGCAAAGGCATGACCGCGAGGTAGGCTTCACACTAAAAGATGGTTTGAAAAATTGGACCCCCAAGTGTAGGCTAATGTAATCTCCAAAGGTTCTTTTTTGTAGAGGAACTGGAATTGGGGAAAGGAATGTTTGCAGGCGAAGAATATCATGACCTTTGTTTTGCGAAGGTTGATTACCAATTGATGAAGCTTGCAAAAATGATGAAGGACATCAAGTTGTCTTTGTAAACTATCGACAGAGAGAGAGGAGAATGTCATTGGCTAAAAGAAGTAAGGCTATCATCACTTCATGTAAAATGCAACCATCATTTGCGTGGGTATGTTGTCAAAGAAAATCCTCTAGCTTGTTGATGCAAATGTTGAAGAGGGTTAGTGAGAGAGGGCACCCTTGTTTGACCCCTATGGTACTATTCACAAATTTGGAAAGATTATGAGAAGCAGGAAACTGCTCAAAAACTTTCTCATTGAGCCTCTAAGTATCGGTAATGTGAGAATCCCTAATGCTGTCATCACACAACTTCTGGAAAAGCGGAATGTCTCAGAACCTAGTCAAAGGCCTTCGGAAAGTCTAGAAAACAACATAATACTTTGGGAGGTCGATGATGAGCCTCCTCAATGATAGCCTAGAGTGTAAAGATGTGGTCAATAGGCTGGTAATCTCTCATGAAGTCAGCTTGCCTTCCTGCTCTAAGATTACCTCTCTCCAAGTGCTCAGGAAGTTGCACGTCTAACATCGTGGCATGAAGTTTGGAAAACGTATGCCCAATCATAATGGTCTTGTAGTTGCTAGGGTTGGAGCTATCCTCGAACTTATGAATTGGATGGATTATGTGTTGGGATCAAGAACGAGGAAACTTGTGCAAACAACCTCATTCTAAAACTTTTGCAATGGCGAGGCAAGGGAATCCACACCTTATTTGAGGAACTTATCTTGATGGCCCTCACAATCCATTGATTTGCTGGTACATAACTTTTGAATAGCCCTCTTGATTGTATTGGCAGATAAAACAATAGAAGATGGTGGTGGAGTGGAGACAATGACAATAGGCTAGTCTAGGATGTTGTAAAGAGAGCTAGCATAGGAAACCCATGCCTGGGAGTCAGTGTTAGAAATGGGGGTTTTCTTTGGGAGGATAGTGCACCAAAAGGCCTTAGGAGAATGGTGGAGGGCAGCAAGGAGAGCAAGTTGTTTAGATGTAATAAATTTATGTTTCTTTTGTTGGGGAAGACATTGATAATCTCTACTAGTAGAGGGCATGGAGGAAGATTTATGGGCTAAGGTAAACTGAACTCTCCGATGCAGGGATTTACACTTGTCATCGTAACAATGGTTCATAGGGTAGGACCTATGGAGATGAGGTGAGCTAGACTAGTGAACAATGTGGGGGCCGAGTCAAGGGCTGCATCTAAGAGGGCATGACGTATAAACTCATTCATGGACTTTGTGGTGGGAAGAGGAGGGGAACAATATCTGAACATAAGTTGGCAGTGCTGAGCAGCATAATCAATAGCGTATTCATCATCAAATTGGATCATGGTGTGGTGAGTGTTGGGGGGCATAGTGGTATGTGGTGGGGGATAGGAGTGAGAAGTAGCACGGAGGGTGGAAAGTCAGGGCAGCATGGTCGGCAAGTGGGAGCTGATGGGAAATAAGGAAATCCTGGATGTGGGGGATGAGGGATTTGCAAGTGAGAACATAATCCACGATGCTTGCTTCCCCCACTACCCCCCTGCCCCCCCCATACGGAAACGGGATTCTACTAGAATCAGGGAAACAAGGAAGCCCGTTGAGAATGATGAGACTTTGTGATTCCCCCATTTGGAGAAGGTGCCTCCCATAGGCTGTGACCGGAATATTTCCATCTGCTGATTCTCTCTATAAACCAAACTCTTCAAGTTCCAGCTCCTGAAGGCATAACTTGTCTTGTGCAAGATCACTATTAGGTTTTTGGTGGATTCTTGTACGGGCATTGGAGTGGTTCAAAAGAATAACATTGCCCATTGAGGATTATTAGGAGATCTCCGGATAAAAGTCAAGGTATTGGTTCCCATCAATGTGCGCACTGAAGGGCGATGAGGCTTGGGGGGGGGGGGGGAATGATAGCAAGAAAAATACCCATTCACGTCATTGATCTATTTTGTGCTGTGCATGGTTATGTGTGAATGGTGGTATAGTTCTGTTTAAGGGTATTTGCAAATATAGTGCTATGGGCCATGGCAAAATGTTTGTAGAACATGTTATATTATATAATAAATGTGCTGATTTATCTTGATTTTTGTGTATGCATTTGCACTATGTACTTGCACATTTGGCATTGAATTCTCAGTTGTATTTTCAACTATTTTGTGGTTATTTAACTTATTCCATTTACTCTATGCATATTATGTGGTCAATTTTGCTTATTTGGTTATATTTCTTAATGTTTTCAATATTATGTATATATATAATTTGTATGGCCATAACCAAGCCAAAAATCGCCATACTGGTGTATCCATACTGGTACAAAGATCGGCTACTTAGCTATTGATCTCTTTGTAAATTGTCTTTGGCCATAAGAAGATGAGGAAGCTGCTTTTGCTACTTCCAGTTCGTTTTCCCCACACTGGGGTTCCCAGTTTAAAAGCCTTGGAGTCCTTTTTGTTCTTATGTTCTGTTTCTCTTCATGGTTTATTTACATTCATAGTTTGCTTCTATAAGTTCTGTTATGTTTCCTGAAACACACTAACTAATTCTAAGTTCTTAAAGCTTTCAAAACCCTGTCAATTTGGAGTATAATTTAAGGAGGACAACATATTGTGATCCTGGAAATTCCATTAAGCAATTGCACTTAAGAGTTTGCAGATCAGTTCAATAGGTTGTAACCACCATTTTTTCTCTGCTTAGGGGTACCTCTCGAGGTTCAACCTGGGTAGATATATTTTTGTAATCTTGTTTGTTCGTAGTACAGTCTGATTTTGGAGCATTTTTGGGGTTTACCCATGCTATTATAAATGGATGTACTTGTTGAGTCCCATTGACCTACTTTGGTCACTTGTGGACTTTAATATAAATTCTTTCTGAGTGCCAGTATAATCTGAACCTATGTTGCTCAAACAATCAAAGATGGGAATCGGAACAATATAAAATCAATTTATGTATATAGAGATGGCTAGGGTTCAATATCAGCAATGAATATGAGTAGACGTTTATAAGAACCAGTGGAGAACTATGACAACAGTGGGACATGGCAAGAAACAAGGGAGGAAACATGAAATTATAAATTACTAAAAAGAAAACACTGAAGAAGAATCATGCTTTTAATTTTAGTCTTTTCCTCTTTTCTGATAGTTTTGGTTTTGATTCTTACTGTATTTTTCAAGTTTGATGTAGTGAAATGCAATTTTTTTCATTTTCTTAGATCGATGAGTTAAATATCTGTAGGCCAAGTCTAGACATTTGGTCAAAATGAAAACAACTTGGAAGTTTATCAGAAGTTTCCAGAGTGGCCATGAATCAGAATATTCCAGTGAAGTTTCTATCATATTTTCCGACTTCATGAGTTTGAACTAGCATGTTCGTTCTTGGCCAGTAAGATGTCATTACATTTGTCAAGCGTGCATTACTCCAATCTGACAGTCTGATGACAATTAATTCATTGCTTGATTTCTTCAAGTTATCATTGCTGTATATTGTAAACATCTCCTCAAGATCTTGAAGATCCACTAAAGAATGTAGAACCATCCAAGTTTTGACATATATGGCAGAGGTTTAGTACTTTGGTATCTTCCCTTGAATATCTATGTTACCGATTCACTCCCCTCCCATCCGGTAATGGTCTGGTTTGTACCCAGTTCGGGTCTGGGGTTTGGTTTGCCCCGGGTACAGCCGGGACAGTCTTGATACAACCCAGTTCTTCTGCTGAAGAATGTGGGCATACCCGGGGTGAACCCACAGGTTGTTCCCTTTTTTTTTATTTTCTAGAATTTTTTTTCAAAATTAGACTTAAAGGAATGGAAAAAAATGCACCTACAAACCCTAAACGTTGCTAAAAACTCAAAAAGATAACATAAAACAACTCCTGCCTTGAATATTTATATTGTTTTATTTTTATATGTTTTTTTTGTATGGCTGAACCCGGGGTAAAAATAAATCACCTGAACACGTACCCATAATGAACTGGCTTCTTATTTGAATATAAATACTATTACCAGCTTTTACATTTCCAGATAATGGTGATACAATAAGTTTGGCTTTTCATTCCCTGGAATTGACTGTAAAATAGCACTCAAATGCTCTTCATCTTCACCCAAATACTCTTAAATGAGTCACATTACTAAAGTTGGACGGGCTTCTCACGTGTCTGCATAATCCAGAAAATTTTGGATTGATCAAAGGGGTGTCAAAAGGACATGAATGAAATTCTACCTAAAATGAGTCTAGAGAGGGTGACCTAAAATTTGGAAGTGGCAGCATTGTTGAATTTGTAAAGTTTAGTGCACACGTAGAAAAAGATTATTCAGAGTTCAATACAGAGTGAATTCGAGAAGCAAGTCCAGGTTTTTTTTTGTCATCCCTTATTCTAATTCTTTTTTCTCAGCATTTAGTTTCCCACTGATTCGAAATAACTAAAATCAGAGACTTACTTTAGAAACTGCCAAATGATCATAAATGACCTCGTGTCATTAAAATACGGATGTTGTTGAACAGAATATATCACTAAATCACAGTTTAATATCAAAGATAAAAAATTTATGCATATTGAAGATACAATCAGATCACTATTCGAAATTTGATTGATTAATTTGGAGAATTTCTCTGTATCCAAGGAATATGTTCCAGTCCTCAAAATTTTAACACATCTGACAACTATGCCAGGACTAAGGATACAAAAACAAGAAAATAACATAAAAAATAAAATTGAGATTTCAGCACAATCACCCATACTTTGGAGGTTTAGCACTACCCACCAATAGCCTAAATTTACAAAATAGCATTTTAGACTAAATCCAATGGCCCCCAGTTATGATACACTTTAAAACACTTTTGTAATAAGATATGTTAAATTGAAGAAACTGTTTGTACAGAACTACACACATTTGAAAACTAATGGAAAAAAATATAATGAAACAATGCTCTCGTCTTAGAAAATATATCTCTGGCCATGATAATTTAGTATTATCTTGAACTGTGCAGCAACCAAAAATCCATAATCTGAGTTTTGTAAATTGAGCAGATACATCTCAACTGCAGTCAAATTAAAAGGAAGGAAATGTACATGCTTGAGAAAAAACATGTTCAATCGGCATTAGGAACCTTTCTATCTCTTGGTTAAGAAAGAATGACAATCCAAATTCTTGGATTTTTTGGTGGTGGTTTTTTGTTCCTGCACCATATAGTATTCTGTTGGATATTTCTTTGGTTAGTACAACATAGTTGTATTAATCTAAGTTAGACACATTAGTTAGTAGGATATGATTAAATAATTAGTACTTAATCCTATTTGTTAATAGTTGTTGGGAGGTTTACGGGTAGTTACGAGAACACCCATAGATAGGTGTATAGGTTGAGATATTCTTGGTAGTGGATAGAAGGTGCATGCTAAATAGTAGGATCACAAATCAACTATCATTTTTATATGTTCCATTGAAACTTTAATTTAAATTAACTTGATATGGGACAATTTTTCCCATTATTGGTATCAGAACAAGGAGAGCCAATAGGGGAGACCCTGTGAGAGTAGGTACCCTGTGAAGGAAAAATTAGTTTATAGACTCGTTTAAATTATTTTGGAATTTGTTTTGAATGAAGTAAGAGCAGAATAAGTTTTCTGGTTTATTCTAGGTAGTGGATAGAAGGTGCATCCTAAATAGTAGGATCACAAAGTAACTATCATTTTTATATATTCCATTGAAGCTTTAATGTAAATTAACTTGATATGGGACAATTTTCCCATTATTGGTATCAGAGCAAGGAGAGCCAAAAGGGGAGACCCTGTGAGAGTAGTGTACCCTGTGAAGGAAAAATTAGTTTATAGACTTATTTAAATTATTTTGGAATTTGTTTTGAATGAAGTAAGAGCAGAAATAAGTTTTCTGGTTTGAAGTTTTGTTTTTTTACCTGCTGGAAGAAGCGCCATACAAGGAGGGAGTGTCTATTATGGAAAACAAGAAAGAAGCAATGGTGTTCAATTAATTTAAAAGATAAATATAGCTCATATATTTGTGAGAAGGTGTTGGAAAGGCCCAAGGGAGATTAGTGTAGAACTGGCACCTAGCGTCCACTGAAAAAAAAAGCGCCCCGGCAGTTCAAATTGCACATATTTATACGATGAGTGAATAATTTGAGGAAGAAATAATGTAGCAGCAAAATTGACAGAAGCATTTGAAGAGAAGGAGCTCTACACAAAAGAAATTTCGATCTTTAAATAATTGGAGTGTGGGTTGATGAGAGGTGTGATTAGGGGAAGGAAGAATGGCGGAGCACAAACAAACAAAGGAGCGCAACAGAACAACACAGCCCAGCCATAAATAAACATGCAGTTTTAGTTTTTAGCTTTAATACAAATCTAGGTTTGAGTTAATATATGTAGTTTTATGTTTTATAAAAAAATAAAAAATAAAAATCAAACCAGAACTATAGGAAAGTTTTTAATATTTCATCAATTTACCCGATAAAGACATATCATCCAATCCATTGAGTCTAGGGATGAAAGTTGGTCACATTGTGCCCTTTATTCTAATCAAACTACTCACAAAAGGATTTCATATTGCAACTTTTGTAGTTTTTTATATTGAATTGTTTTAGCGGGTTTTTAGGCATAAAAACTAGCTTGGGCAAGTAGAATTAATTGTATATCTCATCAACCAGGTGGAGTTTTTCTGTAAAAAAATGAGCTGTCTAGAGGTACTATAAAGAGCCTTGGAAAATATTTTCACTCGAGTGTTTGTAGATTGAGTTTTAATTGTTTTTGTGTCCATTTAGATTAGTTTTTTGTAAAAACTTGCTTGGAAGATTGTTGTATATTATGTATCTCTTAAATTGGGAGGAGTTTTTATGTGAAATTTTGTCATACATTGTAAAATTGTACTATAATCTTTTTGGCAAAAGGATTTTCTCTATATGTCGAGTCGATGCTCCACCCATCTAGAGTCTAGTCTTTACCCATCTAATCCATAGTCTCTACCGTATCTACCCATCTAATCCATAGTCTTTACCCATCTAATCTCTAGTCTCTACCCATCTAACCCATAGTCTCTACCCCATATATAGATGAAGTAGCGAATACTACCCATCCATAGTCTCTACAATTGTTTTTTCCTAAAAACTAAGCTAAAAATACTTCATATGTACATGTCTGCATTGTCGGTTATACACGACACCCATACAAGTTTTTCTGCTTGAGTAGGGAAGTTCATGGAAGAAACAAACATTACGATGAAATTGTTGGCGTGCATTATGGAGTGATTTGTGGTCCATAGGATCATTGGGTTCAATTTGGCTGAATGAGCCAAATCCATAGGAGGTTGGAGGAAACGGAGGAAGGAGGCTAATCACAATTTCGAGTTCTTTGCTAACTCAAGGATTGACAGTTTGTTTTAATAGAAAACCACAAAGTGCCCAAAAGATTACATACCCTGAAGAGTTGTTAGTCATCAGTGGCAATGATGATGTACTTAGGCTGTAGATGATTGAAACTCTGCACCAAATTGACATAAAGCCATGGATGGTGTTCAATGCAATGTTCACCATATTGTTGTTTGTGATTAAGTGCAACAGCTATAAACGTGATATTCAGTGAGGTGGTCAACACCCACTGAAGGCATAGTGAGGACTCAATCCCATTAGTTAAGACCTGCTTGGTGAGGCCTAACAAACTAGAGGAGCAGGAGTGAAAAAAAAGTGGAGGTCCATGCCACACTTGCAATGAGTAGCTTGTATGTCCCTACTTGTTTATTGTAAAGGTTAGTACGGCTTAGTCCGATTGATCTTGTTGTGAACTGTGTTTGTCTGTTCACAATTCTAGAGTATGGATAGCATTTTTGTTCGTATTCACTCTTGTTTGTATGATCTTGGATTACTGTGGGCCCCTATCCTTGATCATTCCCACTACCATTATTGGATTGACAATATGTTCCCATCCTACATTGTTTGTCTCAAACTGGAGTGTGTCCTACTTTTCTTATAGTACTGTTCCTTCCCTTTGAACTACGTTTGTACTATGGGGGGAATGTTGGATACTTCTTAGGTTTGTACAATTTAGTTTTATAGATCTAATTTAGACATATTCGCTAGTTATTAGGATAGGATTAAGTAATTATTATTTAATTCTATTTGCTAATTGTTGTTAGGAGGTTTATGGGTAGTTACAAGAAACCCATAGATAGGCGAATAGGTTGAGATATTCTAGGTAGTGAATAGAAGGTGCATCCTAAATAGTAGGATCACAAACTATTATTTTTATATATTGCATTAAGCTTTAATGTAAATTATTTTGAACTGGGGAACCATTTTTCCCATTATGTTGGATACTTCTTAGGTTTGTACAATTTAGTTTTATTGATTTAAATTTGACATATTCGCTAGTTAGTAGGATAGGATTAAGTAATTAGTATTTAATTCTATTTGCTAATTGTTGTTAGGAGGTTTATGGGTAGTTACGAGAAACCCATAGATAGGCAAATAGGTTGAGATATTCTAGGTAGTGAATAGAAGGTGCATCCTAAATAGCAGGATCACAAACTATTATTTTTATATATTGCATTGAAGCTTTAATGTAAATTATCTTGATACGATACCATTTTTCCCATTATATTCATTAACTTGAACACAATTGAGTGGTTTTTTCAATTTGAGTGACTTATTGTTTGGTTGTATATTGAACTGGGGAACCATTGAACACCAAGACTCATAGTTCGCATACTTGTACTCAAAGAGTACTCGTCTAGATCCCAAAAAGTTTACTCGACGATTATTCGACATCCACTCACCATTATTCGACAAATTAAAAAAATACTTAAATTTAAAAAAAAAACATCAATTTTATAGAAATTATAGTTGCAAAATGTATCAAATGAGTCTGTGAAATGTTGGGGAAGTGTTTTCGCATAATCATGATTCATGCGAATACAATTGTGACACTGTCAAGTTTCAACAACAAACTGATATAGTGATACTTATACAAGAATCTACAAGTACAAGTTACAAGAATCTATAATTTTCTCTTCCCTGCTCTTTGAAAAACTAAGGGAGACTGAGAGAGTCTAGTCCTCCCACTCGGCTGCCCCTCCTCGCACTGCCTAGAATGTTGCATCTGTGGCTCCACCCTGGAAGTGGAACCAAATGGTAGTGACTCCTCTGCCTCATGTTCAACAACATCTACAAGGATTTCATTCAATCCAATATCTCCTGCATTTGCTAATACACAAGGAAGTCTACTTTAGTTGTTTCTTGAATGCAAGGTGTCTATCATACCTACATCCCTTCATGCATCCTTCATACCTCCTATGATGTCTCCCCAAAATCTTAAAACCTTGAAATATGGCTAGGTTTGAAACCTTGAAACCCTGAAATCTAAGTCTGAAATATGATAGGATGCTCCAAAACCTAGAATTTGCATTATAGCTCGTAGAGATCCGAAACCACTCTCAAACATCTTGAAAGTATATATATAAAATATAACTTAAAGTATAAGATTACATTATACTTAAATGTTTATTTTATATATATATTATGGGGGCATGCGTGTTTAAAAATGACAAAAAAAATGTTTTTCCCACATTTTTCATGCATTCTAACCACATTCAGGAGTATTTACACAGTACTCGCCCCATACTCGCGAGTACTGTGCCAATACTCTCCAAGATCCAAGTAATCAAAATCCTGCAATTTCGGGTGGCGATTAATAGGTTATGGTGAAGTTCGGCAATTACTCGCCCACTCGGCGAGTAATCGGCGAGTGTGCAAACTATGCCAAGGCTTGTTACACGAGACATTTTTCTTTCACAAGCCAGTTTTGCTCAACTTGGAAGGTTGTCCTTGATGACAATGATGACATTCTGGTGAAACTGTGATTGAAAATTCATGTCGGCTTTGGACAAGCAACAATATTGAAAGTTATAATGTAATTGTTCAATGTTCTGAACTGCACAATTTGGAGTAACGGAGAGAGAGAGCAAGAGGAAAGAGAGAAGCATACACATGTATTTAAACACACACAAATAGACACAATTAAAGCAATAAACAGAATCACATTATGGTTTATTCTTTTGGGAATATCGTAGAGTCTTTGTACAATGGATCGTGCTTTTGATAAATGCTCTTCAAGACATATATTTGAAGTGTGATGACCTGTTTAAAATTGTTTGCAATCCCAACTTCCGATTAAAGAATTAAACAGAAATACAATTTGCTATTTTGTTCTGGGAATATCATATGGTTTTTGTACAATGGATCACTATTTTGACAAATGCTCTTTGAGACTCCTTTATGAAATGTGAGGACCTGTTTAAGGTATATTGCAATCACAACTTCCAAGTAATAAAGTTGATTTTTTTCAGTGATACCCTCTGTTGAAAAAAATGATTCCCAAACAAAAGCTTCTGAAAGATTTTGTGTGTGCTGAATTGTTGTGTTTATCTGAAACTCATATGTCCTCATCTATTTTTTAAAGAAGTAACACTCTTTGCAATATTTGTTTTCAGCATTTGGAGTGGGGTAGGCTTGTTTCATGTGTAGTATGTCTTATCATTATATTGACTGTACAGATACTTGTTATTGGTCGTGATCATTATATTGATTGTACATATACTTGATATTGGTTGTGATCATTATTGGTCCTTTGTTGCAACTTTTCTTCACTGATAGTTTATAGGTGGCTACTTTTTTCTTTTATAATTGTAGGAGTATTACCTTTTTCATCTTGGTCTTTAATTAGGAGCATCAAGCATTAAAATTTGTCTTAGTCTCCAGGATATGAGTTGACAAGTTGTTAATCTTTGGTTTCATATTTCATGAATGGTACTTTGTTTTGTAGGTCTGCTCGTTACTTCATCAGAGATACAAGGATTTTTCACCCACTCTGATTCAAGGTCTCTTAAAAGTATTTGTTCCTGGTAAAGCTAGTGATGATGCAGATGCAGACCGGAGCTTAAGAGCAATGAAGAAGCGAAGCACATTAAAGCTTCTTATGGAGCTCTATTTTGTTGGAGTTATAGAGGATTCTAGTTTTTTCATAAATATCATTAAAGACCTTACCAACACAGAGCATTTTAAGGATAGGGATGCTACTCAAACACATCTATCACTGCTTGTGAGTTTCGTTCGTCAAGGGAGGGTCTTTCTAGGGCTCCCTCTTTCAGGCCAAGATGTACAGGATGAGGTATTCTTTAGATGTAGATACTTTTCACTTTTCAGGTGTCTTCAATTTTTAGTTAGCCTAATACTTGATAAAATACATTTGGCTGACATGCTTCTGTACCTTTATTGTTTTTCTTCTAATTACTAAAAATGAAATTAATTGTATTTACCGTGTGGTTTTCCTTGATTAAATTGGAAGTACCGTCATGGTTACTAATTCATCTCAAGTGCACGGTGGTAGGTTTTTTAGTATAACAAATGCAATGGAACTATTAATGGATTTGTTCAGTTTTGGTTTATTTGTACAAAAGGTTAGGTGGAGTTTTTACTGATGCAATTTATCTTTATTGCCGTATTGAGATAGCAAATGTTTTACATCATCTTTTTAGTGGTGTACTGATGGTTTTTCTCTTCCAGAAACAATTCTCTAGGTGAAACCCCTACAATATGGTTCATTTGCTGAGGTTTAAGTCTGTGAAAGTTATTGGTTTGCCCCCATCTGAAATTTGTCCTTGGGATGGGCATAGTTATAATATATGGTTGGATCTGGCCTTAATTTGGTCAGAAGCAGATTTTAGGGATGGACCGAACTTGTCCGAAGTGGTCTGGAACTTTTTACTATTTTTATCATTAAAAATTCAAATTTATTTAAATGCTTAAAATAAAAAAATAAAAAAACAAAAAACCTAAAATCTAGGCCTCTGCCTTCAGCACATTTCTTTGTGAAAAATCAAAATTTGTCATATCTCCCAATCCTGTTATAAAATTCTGGATGGGTTTACCGTTTAGTGATCGTTAAATAACATTTCCATCCACTTTATGTATTTTTTTGTTATTGAGGGCTTCTGAAATCTTTACTGAAGGTGTTATTTTAATGATCACAAATGTATTAATGTTTTAATATTTAATACCATGAAACAAATATTTTGGTAAGTAAAAAAATATATTAGTATCAATCATTTTCAAATTACATCTTGTCAGTGTATCAATCATTTTCAAATTACGTCTTGTTTTTACACCAAGATTCTGTTTTTAAAAAAAAGGCTAGCTTCCTTTTTCCATCCTTCACTAGTCCCACCTCTGCATGTTTTCTAAACGAACAGTCGTGCTTTTTGCATGATCTTGCTTTTATCATGCATGCTTATATAATAACAAAGGATTTATGCATGAAGAAGAACATACATGCATTTTGCATGATCTTGTTTTTATCAAACAAGTATGCATACTCAAAAGAGCTTCCACGATTTTTGCATGATTATGCTTTTATCTTGCATGCAATTCTACTAACAAGCATTCATGCATGTTTTTTGCATTTTCAGAACATGCGTGCCTGCTTTTTACAAATGAATCCAAACCAAAGGAAAAAAGGCAAAAAGAAATGATCAATTATCTACACGATATTTATTTTTTGCCCGGGCTTATTGGAATAATTTGAAGTTGCAGATCTTGTCCCTTTTCAAAACTCGTTGTCAGATGATCTGCAGTAGGAGAGGGGTTCCTTCATTCTTGTTGATGTTTTCTCTTCACAGATAATTTGTGCACTTGTTCAAGAGGGGCACCCCACTTTCCAACAACATTGTTCATTGGGATATCTGGTTCATGCATACATAGAGATTGCACAAATTCTTTTGAAGAAAGACCGGGTTTGTTTCCATCCTCAACTTTCTCTCGACTGTGAGGTGCTACGCAAATATAATCCCCAGAAGCGCCGTTCCACTAGGTGGCCTTCTTTCGCTTACATTGCATTACCTGAAAACTTTTATCATAAGAGATAGTATTTTTGAAGCCTTTTGAACTAGAGTTGTGTGTGTGGGCATGAAATAGCCAAATGACCATTTTAAAACATTACTTGCATCTATAAGCAAATCTTTCATAATCAAATTTTTGGGTTCTTGTAGAATTGCCCCCAAACTAGGGCATAATCAGTGGGGAGGCCTTTGATCAAACCCACCTCACACATATTTTGGCAAACATTGTCTTGAATTTTCTATTTGTTTTAGGGTTGAAGGCATCCAAAAAATTTGACAGCCTAACCCATACTGGAACAAAAGAAAGGGTTTCTACCAAAGGGTCAAAATTAGAAAACCATGGCTTCATGAATAGCCCCCTTGTGAAACCAAGGTCCTTTACTGTAAATCACATCCCGGTTCCATTGTTCTGGAAAAGCACAATAAAAAACCTTTGGGCAAAAGGGTAAATTTCCACCTCATAAGAAATGAGAGGAGACAAGTTTAGTCCTCTCCAATCACTTGAGCAGGAAGAGTGGGCCAAAAACCATTAAACTTACAAGTTAACCCTTTCTCGCTAAGCATATCAGTAAATTCAGAGATCCCTTCACTTTCTGGCATGGTTATTAAATTCGGCCGGATCTGCACAAAATCTGGCCAGATTGGATTTTTTTCGCCAGCCCGGATAAGTTTGTTTGGGTTGTCTCTCTCTTTTTTTCAATTTTCTTTTTCTTATACTTTCAAGGTTTTTCGTGAATGCCGATTGTCAGTAATGTTTATTATTGTTTTATTGAAGTACTTTTGTCAAAACAAGTGAAGCCTATTTTTGGATTACAATAAGGACTTGTTTTTCCATGCTGCTAGTTTCTATTAATTAGTTGACAACTAAATTCATTTCATTTAATTATTTCTATTTAACCTATATCTATGTTGGTGTCTTTATGCCAGTGTTTCACCATTTTTTGCAAATGGTCGTCTGACAATTACTAGCAATAGCACCCTTAGGTGCAATTCATGGATAGGATATACAAAGGAATGTTTGTTGAATTGTTTCCTAATCAATAAAATGAGTGTTGTACAGGATCCCCATCCATAAAAGAGAAAACATGTACAATGCCCAAAATTAAAAAACAGCTTAGTGCTGGAAATTGTCAATAAGGTTTTTCATACATCAAGAAAACCTACGTTACCGGATACGCCTATATGCCTCACCTGGTATGGGTACAGTATGTTTGGATTGGGGACGGGGGGTGGTACGCCATCCCTACGCCCAGGGTATGCCCCAGCCCCTGCGGGTACCCTGGGCGTAGGGATGGCATACCCCCCAAAAAAAAGCATATTTTTTAATTTCTTTCTCCTTATTTTACTGGTCAAAGTCAAATATGGACCTCAAAAAACATTTAAAAACATTTTAAAGTGCATTTGCAACCCTAAAAGCATGAATCACACTCATTTTATTAAAAGATAACAACACATTTACGTTTCATTGCATTTTTACCTCCCATTGCATATTTGTTCACTCTTGCTGTTTCAATGGCTGCTGTGTTTTCAAAACATGAGCCTCAGTCGATTCATCTGTATCTTCTTTATTAGGGCTGTATAGAACAGCTATGAAGGTTGCCAGAGCAAGTCAGCTAGTCTTCCAGTTATTTGATTGTGTTTCAACCTTGCCAAAATAAAGGGAATAAATGTCTGTAACATGATCAAGATGAGGGAGAGGTTGAAATCAATAATGTCTTTTTTTGCTTATCCTCTATGTCCCAAAAATATGGTTCTCCAAGACTCTTTTTGTGCAGTACATACAGTAAGATCATTTGCACAGGTATAATACGAAAGCTCAACTCGTGAATAAGCTCAAAGAAGAGAACAGGCCATGGTGTTAAGTTGATTTAACACCAAGTCATCTTATTGTAATCTTCACCAAACTGCAGAGAGTGCATTTTCTTTTGTCTTTATTTTTGTCCATACATTGTAACATTTACACTTAGTACTTGTAATAAGACTAATCTATGTTCGACAATTGAATATCATGATATTTGGCATCAAATTATTAGTATTTTTTGTGGTTATTTAACTTATTATGTTTCCTCTATGCATATTATATGGTTAATTTTGCTTATATGGCTATATTTTTATATTTTTAATTTTTTATATATATATTTTTGTACGGGCGTACCCAGCCGTACCCAAATCCCCCCAAAAAAAATCCCCTGTATCCACGTACCCGATACTTGTACCCGTACCCGTACCCGTATCGGCTACTTAGAAGAAAACTATTTCTCTTACATTCCATTCTAAATTGACTAATTGACAACTGATAGTTAGCTACACAAACCTTCAAGTAGTAGCTGGTCAATTAACCTTGAAACTAAATATGCCACCTTTCCAGCAGTACAACTGCACAGCTGACCTTGAAACATTGTAATAAGTATGCAAGTCCAACATGGACCATACCAAACAATTTCATAAACTTAAACACGGATTACAAGCTTACAGAAGCAGAGCTGAGCCTTACGCATTGGTAGAGGAACCCTTAAGCATCCCACTTGGTGTGGGGTAATTAAAGCAGTAGCAGACATGTGTGAATCAGCAGCCCCCGAAAGAGTCCCTTATCCACAAGATTCCTCATCTGTTTTTTTGGCATCAGACTCACACGATTCCCTGATTCTGAAGACTTCCACATCCACCTCTGCATCCGGAAGGACATCAGTGGCTTTGAGACCCCTTTTTGACATGATGGGGCCTGTGTAAACTGAGGTAAGATCCCTATCCATATCAGTTCTTCATGCAAGTGCCTCTTTGTTGTCTTCCCTCTCCTCACCCTTGTCCTCAGAGGTCGCCCTCAATCTCTTTAGGGATTCTGCTCAACACAGGTTAGGCATGAAGGCTTCATAGAACGGGTTTACCCTCATCCTCCACAATCTTTTGGTCCTTAATGAACTTAGTCAAGCCTAGTAGATGCTTCATAGTAGTCTTTAGGTGCCCAGAGAGTAATGAACTTATTCTAGATGATAATCATTTGCATTTACATTTTGTCTTTGAAGTTTGAACCAGGTTATAACGCATGATATGCCACATGATTCATTAACATGTGAAATTTAGCATGTTGAATGTTTTGATCTGTAGACACTTAAATCTGGCCACCGATAACCTCCAACCAGGATTTTTGATCAATTTTCATCAAAATGCACAATTTGGCCTAAAAACACTAAAGCACATTAAATGAGTTGAACTTGATATATTCAAGTGTTGATTTTGGCTAGGGTATCCTTAAATGGGGCAATGCAATTTATGGGCCAACTAATTTTGATCAGATCATTCCAAGTCAAAATGCCAATTTTGCATCTAGGTGCTCTAGATTGCTCTTTCCTATCAAATCTTTTGCACAAGACACGTGCCTTTGTTATTTGCTGTTGATAATATCCTAAATGGGATAATGGATCCAACGCATCTGACATCGCCTTTTAATTCCAATCCAGTCAAATTTTGGACCAATAACAAGGCATTCTGATCAATTAAAGTAATTTGTGCACAAAGTTCTTAAACATGCTTAAGATCTAATTAAACCAAATTAGAGCTTAATCAAGAATTCCATGGAAACTTGTTGAATACTTGTTTTTAAAAATGAATGTTGAAACTCTGTATCGTTGTTTTTAGGGGACCTCATTTTTTGGAAAAGACATCCCTAGGTCATAAATGCCACAAATATCAGGATTCATGCTTCCCATGTCTCATCAAAGCCCTCCATGCCTCTTAATTGCTCCTCTATCCTAAATATTGATGAGCCTATTTATCAATTTTAATTGCATAATTGGATTAATCTTTAGTCACACATCTTCATCTCAGGATGGACGGTTCAGGTTGATTCTAGACATTTGCAAAAATCTATAAATAGGAGGCCTTACCACATAAATTTTAACACTTGATTATGCAAAGTTATAATGCAAAATTGATTGCAAAGCTTCATGCAACTAGTGTTACCATGTCAAATTGATTCCAAGCCAAGCCAAGCCAAGCCACAAGGCAAAGGTGCCAAGGAGAGATGGAGATAGCCAAGCTTCTATTGCCAAGGACTTCATGAGCACAAAACCGAGCAAGCCACTACTACAAAAGCATTTGGAGCATCCAAGAAAGGTGAAGGAATTTCTTGGTGTTTTTCCTTACTTTTTAGTTGTGTTTGTCATTTGTTTGTGTTACTAAGCTCACCCTCGTAACTAGGCATGAAGGTGTTAGCTTAGTGTGCTCTTTGTCAATTTGTTTTGTGCATTTTGTCACTAACACAATACTAATCTCCTCTTCTTAGTCAAATTCCTAGTTCACATGATCTATCATGAATACTATATTTTTTAAGTGTTTTATCCTATATGGACTAAAAATGAGAATTATGCTTTGTTTTTATATTTATAATTTTTAATAGTATATTTTATGGATGTTTCCAAACGAAGGGTTTTTTAAATTCTGCGTTTCGGACCTGTTGCCATTTCTATTTCCGTTTCCTGGCAACGTAACCTATCTAGAGCTGCATCTTCATTTATTAGCTCAACCAAGGAGGGGCATATGATTTTTAATAGCCCTAGAAGATCATTGATTAGGTAATGGCTGTAGCCCCTCCCATTCCTTCGAGTCGAAAGTTGTTAATGATATCAAAGAGGATTGCCTTACTCCAGAATTGGCAAATAAGCCTGCTGGTCTATTGATCTCTTTAAGATGGTGTTGGAAACTTATCACTGTGAATTTGGGTAGGATATCCAAGGCTTCTTTGAATATGTTGTTTAATTTCCATAGTTACCAAATCCATCCCGATCTGGACAAAATCCAGCCAGATCCGAATTTTTTGGCTGGCCCAGATAAGTTCATTCAGGTCGGCCCCTTTTTTTTTCAAAAAAATATTTTTTATTGTTTTTTTATTTTTCAAGGTTTTCTATGCAAAAAAATCCCAGAAACCATAAAAATGATATAATCTTAACATTTTTGTATTATTTAATTAGTGTTTTTCATTGTATTTGCCTGTTTTGCATATTTATAAAATTATACTCATATATATATCTGTATATATTCCGGATCGGATTTTTCTGAACTTTTTCAAGAATTCCGGATTCTGGATTTTTTTGCCCTCCCAAACGGATCCGGATTTCTGAACTTGGTAACTATGTTAATTTCCGGCTGAGAGTAGCTTCTTTTTGTAGTGCATTAATTATGATCATTGAATCCCCTCCAACCACTAGGGATAAGTGGCTTTGATCAATGGCTAATCTGGGCCCCTCAACAAGTCCAATTGCCTCAGCTTTCGTTATTCAATTCCTGGGGGGTGAACAAAGAAGCAGCCCCTAAAAAAATAGCATTATGATCCCTTAAAATACATCACACCCCATCAATTTAAGGATTGGCGTTGGAAGCACCATAAAAATTCAATTTTACAAATCCAGCTAGTGGGGCCTGCCATTTTGCTTTTTTGGCGAATTTATTTTTTCTCCTCTCATTAATGAGAATACCTTTTTAAATTGTTTGAGAATATTTATCAAAAATTAAATTATTCGAGTTGTTATTTAAAAAATATTGATATAGGCCAACTTGCATATTATCCTTGAAATGCCTAAATGTGGTAAAGTTGAGAGTTAAGTGAAGTTGAGAGTGAAGGGTTTGAATATAGTTTTGTGGATGAATGGAATTTAAGTAGTCCATTAATGGTTAAATTTAGTTAATTTTATAGTCTAATTAAATTTTTGAAGTACACTCTAGATGTTTAGCAGATGGTGCTATTGAACAAGTTGGATTGATGCTTTACATATTTCTAATTTTTCTATTGGTCACATCAGTTTTTCAGAAGTACTAAAACTACAGTTTTGAAGATCCTCATGGTATAACACCTATCAATGTAATACAACAGAAGAAAATCAGGGTGTGCAAACCATTTGCAGCTATGGCCAATGCAACTTCTTTCATATGATTGTGAATTACAAGTTAATTGTTTAGATAAACAGACTGTCCTACAAAGAAAGATTAAAGTTTTCATAGAAATGCGTGTGTGTGTTTGTAAAGTAGCTTTTGGCATATTTTATGCTATTTTTATTTTGGATATGTTTAAAGTGTTTCTTAACTATCTGAGCAGTGTATGGGAGACTATTTGTACTTTCTAAATTTTTTCTGGACAAATGACCTTTGCCACTTTTCTTGTATATTCTCTGTTTTTACATATTTCAGCATCTCTTATAATTGATTTTTGAAATCCTAGTAGAAAAATATTTGAATGTTCTTTTGGATGGGCTGAAGGTTCTTGGGGAATATCGATTTTATTAGAACTTTGGCATCCACTAACATTATGCACATATTGTGTGCTTTACCAAGCCTATCACAAGTAAGAACTACAAGGAAAATAATTAATGATGCTGCTAATTAAAACTTTTAAGTTTTATTTCCTCTCTTATGTACCTTATTGGCAGTTTTGAGATCCCTCCCCTGATCTTTTAATTCCTTAATGTATCATCCCCTGATTAAATATCTGATTTATCGTTCCCTTTTTGAATAAATATAACAGATTTATAAGGAGCTCAACGTTACCATGGACCAAAAGAAGTTTCTCAAGAAAGCATTTCAGTCATTCTATGACGCATCTGTGGAGCTTCTTCAATCAGAACATTCTGTATGACTCTGCAGTCCCGTTACTTTAGGATTCTTGGTTTGGTATCATCTTTGACTATTTTAAGTATATTTTTCATGTCAAGATTGGCTAGCCATGTTATGTGCAATAAAATGCTATTTTTGCCATTGACCAATCTATTATACGTTTCAATTTCCAAGAGAAAATGCTTTAATGCGAGGCTTCAACTTTAAGATCTATTTCAAGGCTTTGTCAAAATCTAAATCTACACGGATAAACCTTAGGCTGTTTATAAGTTCGTTACTTGTAGTGTTCTGTGCTGCTGTAAAACTATTTGCTTTTCTTTGGCTTTGTGACTATCTAAGTTTTCTTTGCATTTGTATGTGGTTATTTATGCAAAGCATGGAATTATTTTGATTAGTACTGTAGATTCTGGTGTGGAAAGCTGTGGATCTGTTGACGTTCAGGGTTTCATATTTTGCAGTCTCTTCGGCAGATGGAACAAGAGAATGCAAAAATGCTGAATGCAAAGGGAGAGCTAAGTGAAGAAAATGCAATTGCATATGAAAAACTTAGAAAATCCTACGAACACTTGTTCCGGAGCGTTTCTTCGTAAGTTTTGCTTTGAAGAGTTCATGTAGTTTCAATCTTGTTTTAAAAAAATGTAATGCTCTATTTTCTTGCCTTGTGTCCAGTTGCCTTCTTGTCACATAGTTTGTTGTATACCTTGAAACATTGGAAGGTTGCTAGAATATTTTATATAATGCTCATAAACATAAGTCAGATATTTTTATTGTAAAAGTACATTGACATAGGAAGTAAATGCACAATATGAAAATTTAACATTGTGCTTTATAAAAGTTAGTGATAAGGGAGGGTGCATTGATTGACCATGTAATTAAAGGCTAGTTGACATTTGGTTGGTGATCTCTCTCATTTTATGTACTCACCATCTCGTTTCTGATTTTAATTACGAACAACAAAAAAAATTTTTGTCTTTCCATTTTCAAGAGTTTTTCTCCAATCTTTGCTTTCCTTTCTCTCATGGTATAAGATGTGTAGGTGTGTGAGGATTTAGGGAAGATAAGGAGAAGTGTACGAGAGGGATTTTATGGTCAAATTCTCAAAGAATAGATTTGCACTTAATATCTGAAACCCTAGAACTCTGATAAAGGATAAGACAACACAAATTTCAAGGCAGTTATGTGAATTTTAGAGACAGAATTATGAGTTTGTGAGTGCAGTATTACTGGCACGTTTCTTGAGGACAGATTTACACGGAGTTGTACAGGCTGTACAGATTGAAAATTTCAAAAAATTGAGATTTAAAAAATACAAATTTTGACAAGTTTTTCCATTTTTGAGAATTTTGGGTTATTGCCATGGATTTTGAGGTAGTTTTGAGCAGTTTTTGGCTGTACAAAACAACATTCAATCTGTCTAAATTGGTGAGTTTCATTTCATATATTATATTTGGTAAGTTTATGAAATAAAACGCAGATCTGTCTGATTTTAGTAAGTCTTGATTTGTCTCGGTCTTTGGTGATTATTTGTTTTTATGGCAATGGGAAATGTGAATAGCCTAATGGTTTCGGACTCACAAAGATTAAGTTGTCAAAATTTCACCATTTGGAAAATAGAAAGTTGAGCATATTTATGTATAAGGAGTTGGATGGGTATCGGACTCCCATCAATAAGTTTTTGCCTAAGAATCAAGTAGAAGAGATTGCATTAAATCACGATAAGTATTTTGTTCGAAAGAATAAGGAAGCTTTGACGCTGTTCATGTTATTTTTTACTGATGAAATGTTGGCTGAAGAATTAGTTTTCTCAAATGTGGGAGAGGCATGGAAGAAACTGAAAAGTATGAGATTTCTAATATATCAAGGCCTTGCTATTTGAGGATTTTGATGTTTTTTATTTGTCGGAGTTTAAAGGCATAGAAAATCAACTACCAGCCATCAACCTAAAGGTAGATGGTAAATGACTGGTAGTAATTGTTCTTCAGAATTTCTTCTTTATTTTAGTGCATTTGTTGAAACTTTTGTTGGAGTGGACTTAAATTCCTCTTATCAGGCAGCTCTTCGTATATCCTTAATTTATGGAGTACATTGGGATATATGTCGGTGTAGGCACTTGAGTAGTCAACTCACCTCATAGGTTATTATTTGTATGGGTATTTATAAGTGGCTATGACCATCCATGTTTCATATTGTTGTAACTCTATTCTCTTATTGAATATATGTGGTATTGGAATCCTCGGGGGATTCCTCAATCATTTCTTTTGTATTTGTGTTCTACATTGCATGAATGTTTCCATTTTGTTAATTATGGACCACTGCATTTAAGCACTCGTATGAGATAAGAGCCTATGTTTTTTCAAGCTGCGGTTTCTTGGTCATTTGCTATCATAAGTTGCAGTGAAAGCATTTCAACAAACATGAGATAATGGTTGAGCTAATAATTTCGTTAGGAGTTTGAATATTTGAAGAAGAGATCACAATTCAACATATAGGTGGCTCAAATGACTTGTTCTTGGCAGATCTACATAATCATGCGCAAATCGGAGGTGGGCATAGCTTGTTTGAAGATAAAAACTGTTTAAATTTTTTTTCCTTGTCAGATAGAAAGATTTGCTCACATTTTGGATTCCTTGTGAAAAAGCGTCATGGGCAATTTTTGTTTTGTCAAAAATTTCCTCAATTTGGGCCCCTAAAATAGCGCTTGAAATTTTTGGTGCTAAGCCCTACTGGAGTGGGTGGGTGATTCTGTGAGCTGTTGTTTAAGAGCTAGGCACCTCATAGTGGGATTATGTGCAAGGCCTATCCCTCTTGGTTAATTCGTTTGCCTTGCTTGGGGGAGGTCGGAGGTTCAAGCCCAACGGTGAGATTTACTTGTGTTTTGGTTGCTCAACCATGTGATGTGCCATTCGTGCTGATGTGATATGATCCGATTAAGACCTGTGATGCATGAGGGTGCTGAGTTGGCAATTGAGGTGGTAGATTTTAGTGGTGCTATGTGGCACACTCTGACAGGTTCGTACACACTCACATGGCATGCCATGGGATTGACATGTGGTAAAAAATCCTTGGTGGTTAGAGGTCACTTACATGTGATTTAGTGTCAGTGAGCCACATTTTTTGGCCTAGTTATAGCTGACCCAATCAATGAAATTCCAACAAATTAGAAATTGACCAGTGGTGAGCAGAGTAGAGGACACTTGGCAGACAATTATTTTCACGCAAATGTTCAAAATTTGAATTGCGTGCTTGGAGGTCAAAGTTCAAATGACATAACTTAGTCATACAAACCTTGTTTTCAAAGCGTTGGAAAGCTGGTTTCGAGCACTATGCACTTGTATATAACTTGAGGTGATTTGAAAACTTTTGAAAAAGAGGTTGATCCTAAGATTTGGAAGATGGACTGTCTATGAATTGGTGCCCCACAAACATATTTATCAAGAGTGGGCCAAGGCGATGCAACTGATCTTCATGGCACAGGGTTTGTGACAGATTGTCAAGGGGATTGAAAGTCCTCTGAAGAAAGAGGACAAACAATTTGCATATTATGTTCAGGAAGATCAAGCAATAGCAACATTGATGGCTCATGTGCTCATGAGCTTTGACATTTTTGGCATGACAAGAAGGCACCAACAAAGATGTGACAAGCACTAAGAAGAATTAGGGGTAGTTTACATTGGTGGCAAAGACAAATGATGAGAGTCACTTCTAGCATTTGCAAGTTGTGCATTGACCTTTTGGAGCATGTGATGCAAGGGCATTCAGGGTATGATATGCAATCTTTTATCAACCAAAAAGATGAGTGTGTTTCCTTTTTGTTACATGTGGAAGAGTTTTTTTAGAGTTCCTTGAAGACTTCTATACACCAGCAAGCCCCCAAGATCAAAGGAAATCTAGTTTTGTCATCAAAATAGGGATTAGTTTGAGTATTCCTTGAATGATGATGAAATCACCGGTTATTGCAGGTGTTGGTTCTAAAACTACTAGTTTGCATTAAGTTATGGTTTTACCTACAATAGTTGCATCTGCAGAGTAATGGACCAAAATGATTGTTTTGGTAATTTAAAGCATTTTCCAAGAACAAAGGAATTCAGGCACTCTAAAAGGCTAAGAAGACATAGAAGAGATTCAAATTTGGCAGCTTCAATCGGGGGAAGTGTAGAGGCTGCTTGAGAGAGAGCAGAGTAGCAAGAATTGATTCAAGTCTATTGAGGCACTGTAGTTATAATGCCTCTTTCTTCAAGTTAGTTGTTCCAGAAATAAGACAAGTGAAGTGCGTGTTTTATCTTCTGTAATTCCGTCATATGAATTTAATGAAGTTGTGATTTTGGTTTCTAGTTATGACTCTATGTTTGTGTGTGTGTCCATTTGAGGAGTTTTTTCTATAGGTTGTAGGGTCAAGGTGGCCATTCACTTGGTCCCCTCACCCTAACTGCATCATTTGGTATTAGAGTGGGTTGTGTCCTACATAGTTGAGTGTGAGGCTCAATTTGAGTCTGTTGTCTATCTTCCATTAGCTACATTTATCATCCAATATGCCATGCTAACTATCTATCTAAATATGTATACAAAATGTTACAAAGCTGCAAAGGCGAAAAACTGTTGTGGAAGATGAAACATTTACTTTTCCGTGTGACTCTTCATCTTCTGGCTCTTGGTCAGAATGGCATCAAAATTTAACGGTCACCTTTGGGCAATGCCCCACACCCATGAGGGTGCTGCCCCTTGACCCCGCGAGGGGAACCCCTCAAGCCATATGGGGGGGGGGGGGTGGTGCCATGCATTGTGAGATGGCTTTCGCAGTTTGGTTTGTAGAGGTATGGAACCCTAACAAAGCCAATGTGAAAACCACATAAAGTTTGGTGTGTGGTTGGATGGTGCCACACCCAATTTTCTTAGATTGCCTTGCGCCATTGGAAATGTGTGGGTGGCATCGTGTGGTGGTGGATTGATGATCTTGGTAGGACCACATACCTCTGGATAATGTTCGGTAGTGCTATAGACCATAAAACATGTGTTGTTGACATTACCGCATGCCATGAGAATGGATTTGGCAGTATTGCTTGAAGTGTATTATGAGAATCCACTTGGATCACAGATACATTGAGACAAAAGTAATATTTTTTCATATTTCACACGACGGTCATCTTAGAGAAGACGTGGAGATTTTTTTGAAATATCATTCTTGCACTTTGACGTAGACTTAAATATTATGCATTTCCATTTCAAACAGATCTTGGAATAAGAAAAGCCAGCCACCTTCACTCACCTCTCCCTACTTCGTAAACTCTCAAATCACAATAAGCTATTTAGCAAACAGGAGAGGGGACAGTATAAAATATTCAAATAAATAAACTGAAATAGATTCCAATATATTCATTGTTCAAGGTCTTTCACACCATGAACTTCTCCATAAATTCACTGGGAAATTCAGCCCAAACAGATCATGTAAATCGAATATGTATTTTTTTCAATGCTATTTAAGGCAATCACTAACTCGTAATCTTTGGGCTTCATCTTTGAAGGGTACTTCCAAGGATAATGATTCTCTTGGATGTAGCGACACCCCTCAGTTGGCAGCTATATCTGCCTCTCAGTTACCTGCTCTCCTGATATGAAGATATTCCACCTGCATTTCTTTGTTCTCCAATGGAATTTATTGAATGTTATTAGTCAACTTCTGGTTTGAGCTTGAACCTATTACAAGAGTTTCAATAATCAGTTTGAGGTCACCTTCAATCTGAAGTTTTTTCTAAGTTTGTTTCTTTTATATTCTTAACCCTTCCATATGGCCCTAGACTCTGCTTGATTATTGGTATTGACTTCCATTCCTCGGTTATGCATGGATAAAAGTTGGACTTTATCATCCCTAATTACAGTTCCAGCCAATGCGGGACTTGTGGTTCCTTTAGCTGCCTCATCAAAGTTTAATTTGCTCCATCCGAAAGGCAATTTCTTCTGAATGACATTAGGATTTTCTTGCCTATTTTGACTGAACCCATTATTGGGTAAGATATATATATATAATATATATATATATATATATATATGTTTATTTTTAGTAAATATTGATAATATTTATTAGTTTTAAGTAATTGAAGGCTTCCATAGGAATTTTTATTTAGATTTTTAATTTTTGTGGGATTTGACATGTATGTTTAAGTCATCTCAAGATGACCTTCCACAAGTAGTCATTACACTAATGACCTTTTTCCTCATGTATATTGGTAATAATTGAAGGCAAGGGGACTCACTTAGCACATTAGCACCTTAAAGCAGTTGTTAGTAGGGGAGAGGAATGGTAGATTGATCCACCAGTTTGGGCGTCTCAACCTCTACCCTCTTGGGGAGGAAGGTTTATTATCTTATATATATTTTTTATTATTTTTTGTGTTATTTTATTTGATATGTTATTTATGTTTACAATAGATAAACAGAAAAAAAATATTATGGAAAACCTAGAGGCTAGACTAAAAAATTGTAAACATTAAAAATTATAAAACTAATTATCATAACATTTTAAAAAATTATTGTCTTCAAAAATAAAATAAAATGAGAGGGACGATAGGTGAACACTAATCCCAAAGCTTCCCTTTCTGTTTCTACTTCTGTTGCTAGCTCACACTGCCACATTTCTCCCACAATCTGGCCACGAGGGGGTACCTGGAGGGGTTGAACTAGGGACCTCAACATTATTGGGGCAGCTTTTTTACCATTGCACCCCTGGCCCAACACCATGTTTTATGTCTTTTTAAAAGGATGAATAAATAACTTTTTCCCCCCCATAATAACAGAGTAATAATGTTTGTTTATTTTTAATTTTTTGTTTTGCTTTAAAAGAACGTGGAAAAGGATGATAATATATTTTCATTGATGATCAGGTTTGATTTTTTTTGTGTTTAGAACTCTATTGCCTAGAAAAGTAATGTTGATGTCTGTACACCAACATTTTCTAGAGTCTAGAGGCTAACCTGGTCTAGAGTTGAGCATAATCATGAATTTCATGGATAGTTTTCCAAGTGACAATTTTTTTACAATTTTATTGTTTCCGAAGTCTCTGAAATCTTAAATGTTTGTTATTTTCACAATATGACTAGCTTTCCCTTTGTTGACTTGAGTAGTTTCAGCAATTATATTCTCAGTTTGTTGGTTATGTTTTTTGTAGATTGGCCGAAGCACTGGACGTACAGCCTCCTGTGATGCCAGAGGATGGCCACACTACTAGAGTTACAACTGGTGAAGATGGATCCTCAGTTGCAACAGCAAAGGATGCTTCCAATCCTGAACCTGTTTGGGACGATGAAGATACTAAGGCCTTCTATGAAAGCTTACCGGATCTTAGGTTATAAGAAGTATTTTGAGTTTTTTCTTAAGTTCGTTGTGTGAATGTTGCTTGATCTATGTACAGTGATGCAAAATGATACACGTAGGCATCATGAAATTGGTATTTTGTCTTCATATCTGTATGATGGTAAGTGCAACTCACATTATGCCTTCTTTTAGGGCCTTTGTCCCTGCTGTTTTGCTGGGAGAAGCAGAACCTAAGACTAGTGAGCAATCACATAAGGCTCCTGAACAACAGCAGGTATAGTTTTTGCTCTGAATGCTAGTGACACTCCGATAATAGGATTGAACTCTTCAATTTTCTTCATTATTTGTTTTAAGTATTTGTTTTACTACTCATTTACTCAAGATATGCTGTGATTCTAAAATATATGCAATTTATAACGGGAATAGTTAGTGATTAACTGCAAAAGAGATTTAGTCACTTTGGTAACAGCTTTGCAGCCTTCCATCTTTAGAAGAAGTGTAGTAGATAGAATATATCTGGCATTTCCTACAAGTACATAGGTAGAGTCGTTAGATTAAAGGGAAGTGATGAATGGTATAGCATTCCTTGCTGTGATTGGGAACTGCACAATATGACTTCTGTATTCTTGGAAATTAAACTTTTAGATGCAACACAATAGAATACCAATGTCATAAAGCAATTAACAGAGCACTAGATTTACTTTTGACTCCAACCTTGGGAAAAATGCAAAGTTCTAGGTACCGTTCCAGACTCTTTAAGATACCATTATGTAAATGTTTTCACGTATCCACCTTTCGCACAGGTGTAGTGGATATTGTATATTTGGCATTTTCGACAAGTACATAGGTAGAGTCATTCGATTAAAGGAAAATGATGAATGGTATAGCATTCCTTGCTGTCATTGGGAACTGCACAATATGGATTTTATCAATGTCATAAAGCAATTTCCAGAGCACTAGATTTATTTTTGAATCCAACCATGGGGAAAATGCAAAGTTCTAGTTATATTACATCCTTCATGTGTGGATATCCGACCACCATTCTGGACTCTTTAATATACCATTATGTAAGTGTTCTCATGCATCACCTTTTAGAACAAGTGTACCGGATATTTTGCATATTTGGCATTTCCTACAAGTACATAGGTAGAGTCATTAGATTAAAGGGAAGCGATGAATGGTATATCATTCTTTTCTGTCATTGGGAACTTTAAAATATGGTTTCTTTATTGTTGACAAGATAGCAGATCAATGTCATAAAGCAATCAACAGAGCAGTAGATTTGCTTTTTGAATCCAATCAGAAGGAAAATGCAAGGTTCTAGTTATATTACATCTTCATGTGTATCTGACCATCATTCCAGACTCTTTAAGGTACCATCATGGAAGTGTTCTCACACATCCACCTTTACAACAAGTATTGTATATTTGACATTTCCTACAAGCACATAGGTAGTCATTAGATTAAAGAGAAGCGATGAGTGGTATAGTACCTTGCTGTCAATGGGAACTGCACAATATGGTTTCTACATTCTTGGTAATTAAATCTTTAGTTGCATCATGATAGCATATCAATATCATAAAGCAATCAACAGAGCACTAGATTTACTTTTTGAATCCAACCATGGGGAAAGTTCAAGGTTCTAGGTGAATTACATCCTTAATGGGCATCCAACTACGATTCCGGACTCTTCAAGACACCATTATGTAAATGTTTTCATGCATCCATCTTTAGAACAAGTATAGTAGATATTGTATATTTGGTGTTTCCTACAAGTACATAGGTAGAGTCATTAGATTAAAGGGAAGTGATGAATTATATAGCATTCCTTGCTGCCATTGGGAACTGCACATTATGGCTTCTATAGTCATGTGAATTAAACCTTGAGTTGCAATATGATAGCATATCAATATCATAAAGCAATTAACAGAGCACTATGATATGCAATCAAAAAACAATTAACAGAGCACTTTGATATGCTATCATGAAGCAATTAACAGATATGCTATCATAAAGCAATCAACAGAGCATTAAATTCATTTGTCAGTCCAACCATTGGGAAATGCACGGTTCTAGTATTGCATCCTTAATGGTTATCTAACACTCCTTCTGGACTCTTAAGATTCCATTGCATAAGCGCTTTCAGCCTTCCACGTTTACAAGTGTAGTGAATGTTATTTATTTGGTATTTCATACTATTACGCAGGTAGTCACTAGATTAAAGGGAGGCAATTAATGGTATAGCATTCCTTGCTATCGTTGAGAACTGCATAATTTGGCTTCTAAACTTTGAGTTGCAACACGATAGAATATCAATGTCATGAAGGCAATTAACAAAGCACTAAATTTAATTATCAATCCAACCAGGGGGAAATGTAAGGCTCTAGGTATATTAACACCTTAATGCATATCCAACCACCATTCTGGACTCTGTTAGATACCTTTACGTAAGTGTTTACATACGCTTTGTCTTTGGTAGCTATCATTAACACTAGTTTGTAGTGACACATATTGGCATACAACAAACTGACAATTATGATTAAAAAATTAGTCAAGCTGGCTATGCTTAAGGAATTGAAGTAAAGAGCATTGGATCTCAAACAACTTGCATTTATAAGTTTGGAGATGCCACTCCCTCCCTGAATTTTATCGACATTTTTTGTCCTCTCAAACAACAATGTAGGAATAGCTCCAAGGGTTATTGCAGATGACCCAGCAGCTGCTGCTGCAGCAGCTAACTTGTATCTACCAGACATGGTCCCAGAAGTTGCAGCAGCCCAGAAGCAGGAAAATGGATGAGAAAATTTTTGGACATAGGGAATTTTGAGGAAACTTTATAAGTTGTATTGATCATGGCAAAAATGTTCTTACAACGAAGAAGCAAGTTTATCACTTTGTCTGCATTTTGTACACTTTTCTGTACCTCGCTCCATAATTATTAACTACCCACAAAAAGTTGACCATACAGAATACTTTGTACACTTTCTATATTGGTGTGCAAGTCATTGTTCGTGGTGGCAATGTACATAGGTCTACCAGATCGCATATGAACATAGATCGCAGATCGCTCTTAATCCTAGTGAACATGAAACTTGGGAACATATCTGGTCTCCAGGACTCTGAAAGGTTATGCATGTTTCTGTAAACCAACATAAATGCTGATGCCTAGGAGCAATTAATAATGAATCCACTAGAATTTGTCCTTCAATTTGAGAACATAAGTGCTTGGGATTATAAATTTGTGAGAACTAATAATGGTCTTTTGAAACTAGACATGGCTAAAAAATCCACTTTTGTATCAATCTACAAACATTTTGCCTTATTTTGCAATATTCGGTCACAAGTATCCTGCATTTTTCCTAAACTTGTCATTGATACTAGGGCACCAATGTCATGTAACCCTATTGACATGAGGTGATGCATAAACCATGATATGACAAGACCTATGTGTTAATCATAGGGTTAGTGTATACCTTTTTGTAGGGAAGTTTAACAATCCTTTACAGTTATATTGAGTCAAACTTCTATTTTTTTTCAAATATTTTTGTATAGAAATTGGATGTTACTAGAGAAGACAATTTTCGTTCTTAGTATTAGTAAGATATCCTTGACTTGAGCATTAGTTGGAAAATCACATTTGGATCATATCGATAATGAACCCAGATATGAATCGAGTAATTAACCTTAACAAATATTACATTGTAAGAGCAAACTATATTTCAGGATGAACTATTGGAAACATGGGGAACAATCCAATAGGCAAACTGTAATAAACCTGATTGTCCTCCATATTCTATGATTGTAATAAATAACCAATACTCAATGGGATAACCATAAATACTTTCATGTAATACTAAAAAACTACAACAGGCCACCATATGTTAACATTGGACTTTCACCATCTTAATTTTGTTATTGCATTCAACTGCTTGAACATTATGAACTTACAATTGCACTTGCTAACCAACCCAGTTGTCAATTAGAAAAGGACCAAGCGTCCAATTCTGTGGAGTAGTTAGTTAGGATGCATAACAACATGAAAGATACCCTGAAATCACAGGGAAAATACAAAGCATCTTATCCTACACATGGTGCTTGAAATTGTTTTAAAGTTGTTCATAAGGTCTCCATCTGAATATATCTTTACAGCAAAGGTTTATGGAAAGAACAGCACGACAAGCTCAAATCACTTAGATACAGGTCCTATAGCATTCTGCTGACCATAGGACCCAATAATTTTTTTCCTAGCTCTGCCAGTGCATCACGGGATTCATGATGTCTTCAATGTTATTATGGAGTTTTAAACTTTTAGCCCCCACTTGCAGCAGATATGTTATTTGTTACAAGAAGTTCACATTATTTCCTCCCAGTTTGAGAAACAATTGTTCTAAATTCCTGTTGAAGATGGTAAAAATTATGTACATTATCCTGATAATCTAAATGTGCAAAAATTATGTGCATTATTTCTCAAAAAAGAACATCAATTGACTCATGACCACTAAAATATTGCAGAAATTAACTCCAAATGCTCCAAACTTGCTGCAATATTCAATTTCATCCTCAAAGTCTGATGTAGAGCACCAAAATTCTGTGCAAAATCGACTTGCTTGACCAAGAAACATTCTCTTTCAACAAACTTGTGAAAGTAAAGTTAAATTGAATGAAATGAGATGTTTTTCTATGTTTTTAGGTTTAGTTTGCGGGTGACCAGTGGTGGGGTAGGGCTTATGCAGTGTTAGGTTACATTTTATATCTCCAATTTATATTTTTTCCATGCAAAAGAATATGGCTGGATCCTGGCCGGATCCAGTCATATGATCTGGATACAGAACAAAATTGGTGGTATATCTCATACTCCCTGCTGTAGCTTTAGCTGGATCTACATTGAATATGGGTACGATAGGGGTACCCCCGAGTATCCAGAAACTGAAATGTGCATACATTTTATTTTCTCTTGAAATGTACATTTTTAGTTTATTTAATATTTTATTTTGGTACTAGTTCAGATAGGTGTTAAATTACACATCCCCGCTGTAACCAGGCGAGTAAATTGTTAATTCCTAAATTTTAGCTGAATTTTTATGCGCAAGGATGGATGTTAATGGAGGAGGAGTGATTGAGGAGGCCATAGCCTCCTCAAGGGGGCCTTTGTGAGCAGCCACTCAGCCTTTGGTAGCTAGGGAAAGATCTGTTCTGGATTTGGGTGGATTTGATCTTGTTGATGGAAAGGGTGTGGGAATGGGAGAGAGGCTTGGGGGAGAGATTAAGTTATATTTGAATGCCTAGAAGATATCTATATCCTTAAGAAAACGAAACAACTTTTCTAGATGAAATTTCTACAGCTTCTGCCTACAAAACAACAGTGGCAAATGAATCAACGTAAATCTGCAAAGAAGAGCTTCAGAAATTTCTACAATATCATTCCCATAGAAACATAACGAGACCCAACTTTCCAACTAATAAGGAAAACAGGTGCTACGTCAAAATGGACAACCCTTCAAAAAGTCTCCTCTATTGATAAAAGGGGAACAAGGGTTTGGTTGCTTAAAGAGAAAGTGCTGAGCTGTAGGTTTATGGGTTCATATACAAGCCCTAAATTTATTCGAAACTAGGTACAAAAGAACTTGAAGCCTTTAGGCTCACTGGAGATTTTAATGATTCATAAGGGTTACTTCATGGCTGTTTTCTACTCCACACAACATAGACAACGCCTTTCAGGGAGGCCCTTGGTTTATGCAGAAATCAGGGTTGTTCATTGAGCTTTGGTCTCTTGTCTTCCATCCTACCGAGGATCTTCCTAGTACAGATCCAGTATGGACCAAACTCCTATTACCAAGGGAATATTGGCATGGATCTTCTCTGAGAAAGATTGAAAACAGCAGTAGGAGAATCTGAGTTTACCAAAAACTCTAGAGTCCTCAACTATGCCAGTATCTGCATCAACATAGACTTGGACAAACCTTTTCCTAATAGGATCATCCTGGATATGAGAGGCATTCAATGGAAATGAGTTATGGACTATGAGAAAGTTCTGCTTTGATGCAGTATCTGTCATGAGCATGGACATTTGGCTAGAGTTTGCCCAACATATGCCCAACAAACACTGCAGCCCCTAAAGGAGACGCGGCACAACTCCCAAATCTTTCCTTTGGAAAATAAAAATAAAAACAAAAATGCTTCTGATGGAACAACATAACAAGGAATTCAATCACAGCCTAGAGACAAGCAAGCTGAAATAAAGTTCCAAAGATCATACACAAGGAAATGGAAAGGACAAATAAGCCAATTCCGTCATCCCGTCCCGTCTCCTCCCACCCCCAACCAAGAAAAATAAAAGGTGGATTTACCAAATAGAAAAAGGATTCTTTTTGCAGGAGTGTAGCGTGAATGGTTGGGAACCTATTATATAGCCATGGATTGATATATATCCATTACCTTTGCCATACTATCACGATTTCAAGGTGTTGCTAATTCAGGGTTTCTTCATTCCTCATTGGTCAGCCACATGGATGTAGCTACTAATGTGCCAAACCTTGTTCTCATGTGACACTGGTTATATTGTTAGGGGTTTTTCCTCCCTTAGTAATGACCCTTGGATTTGATTACCACCTTGCTTGCTAGTGATCACCTGTCAGACAATTGCTTAGAAAGAATGCTATCTATTCCTTCCATTTTGAATCCAATCTTGTTTATCTTAGTGGTTATTTTAGTATCCATTCAAAATATTTTCTCTACTCATGTTTAGATGAGCTGTTCAGCGAGGAGATTTTTGCTTTCTCTTGGCATTTAAAGTAAGCTCTCTTCCATTTTGGTCTTTTTGTACATTTCAAAGAGTTTATTTTTACTAATTTTTATTTTTTTTAATGCAATAATATAAAAAATCTGAAGTCCATATTTATGTTAAAAATGAATGTGACAAAGAACCTTGACATCTGCAGCCAGTGCTGTAATTTTGTTGCACTTAATTTACAATCTACTTTTTACATGCAGGAAATACTATTTGAATCAGAGCAAGGTCATTTGTCTGTTCCAGAAACTGCAGAAGTGATTCAAGACTGTGAAACCTCAAGAGGAGAGGGGACATCTGATGATAAGTCCAAAGAAAAAGAAGATAAGGAAAAGGGTAAAGAAATGGAAAAAGAAAAATGGAAGGAGAGAGACACTGATAAGAAAGGAGAGAAAGAAAATGAAAAGGATAAAGTCAAGAGTCTTGATGGTCCAAATTTAGATACCCTGTTGCAACGACTTCCAGGTTGTGTCAGTCGTGATCTTATTGACCAGTTGACGGTAAGGGATGTGCTTTTCATTAGATAATTTTGATGAGGTTCCTGATGCATCATAAAAAATAAACCTAGATGAATGTGGAAGAGTTCTTTTCTTGATTTTGGTGCAGGTAGACTTTTGTTATCTCAATTCAAAAAGTAATCGGAAAAAGCTTGTCCGAGCATCATTCAATGTCCCTCGGACATCATTAGAATTGTTGCCATACTACTCAAGAATGGTGGCAACATTGTCAACTTGCATGAAAGATGTAGCTTCAATGCTTTTGCAGCTGCTGGAAGAAGAGTTTAACTTCTTAATAAATAAGAAGGTACTTTCGTTTTCATCACCTTTACCTTTGTTGGCATGATTGGCTGGTACCATGTCTATTATTTACGGTATGTAACATAGCACTTTTCAGAAAACACAGTCTGTTTTATATCTGTTCTATCAGTGGTCTTTTGTTTGGTTTTCACTAAGGCGCTTTATCGTTTTTGACTGTATCTTGCATTTATTTAAAGGAACAAAGACAAGCTGTACTATTGTGGACTAATACTTTGGAATTCTTAATGGGTTATTAAAGATATCGATTCTTACAGAATATTTCAGTCCTTTTTTTGGGCTCAGAAACCTTTTCTTTATTAGCATATGCGATTTTATATTAATTCCATTCTTGTGCAGGATCAAATGAACATTGAAACAAAGACAAAAAATATAAGGTTTATTGGGGAATTGGCAAAGTTTAAAGTTGCTCCAGCAAGTCTTGTATTTAGCTGTTTGAAGGTAAGTGTTAACAACTTTCTTTATATTAGTACACTTTTCTAGCATACAGTTTCCATAAAGACTGTTGATCTTTCACCAAGACTGTATTTAGAAAGTCTTGAATTAAACTATTTGAATTTGAGAGTTGATGGCTCCCTTTATAGAAGTACACTTTGTTAACATACAGTTTCTTTAAAGACTGTTGGTCGTTTCACCAAGACTGTAACCCTGGTCACAACTGAGATTTAATGCTTAGTAGTAATACTAATAAACAATCAAAGCATGAGGTTTTCTAAACTATAGAAGGAATTGAAATGTCATGGTAAAGTTAGGGTGGATGCTAGAGTTGAAAATATTTTTTCTGTCTTATGGATGGATTAGATTTCTTCAATGTTCCACGGGAACATACCCACCCCTCGGTCCCCTGCCCCCTGTCCCCATGTTATTTTCCTATTCAAATATCATTTCTAGGATTTTGGGGGATCTTCTAGGTATCTCCTTCTCATGTTTCCCGATACCAACCACATCCTGACACACAAAAAAGGTGCGGGGCTCTGGTGGAACATAGTATTACTTTATGTTACTTAGAGTACATTATTTTGCTCTGAATAATTTCTCATGGATAGAATGATTTGAGCTTTTTATTTTATGTTGGTCATCTAACACACTACGATGCAGTATACCCAGTAAGCTTTAACCATCACCACTACAGGTGGACTTATTGTAAGATTGTAAGCTGGATATCTTGTTCAAAGAAGGCTGACGAAATTGACATTTTAAAGCCAATCAGAATCTATAAAGGAAACGTAGTTCAAAGAAGGCCGACAAAATTGACTTTTTACAGCCACACTATCATATCACTTCCTAGTCTTTTATGAAATCTTCATATAGATTATAAATTATAGCAAATGATGTCACATGGGCAATTCCCTCAAAAAAATCATTGGTACTAAAAAAAATGCACAACAGGATACGGCCAAGAGACAGGCTACTCAGCCTGAAAGTTCTGTGGAAACAATCAGAGAGGCTGAATGGACTTTCCCTATTTTTTGCCCCCAAGAACGACCAACTGCACCAAATTGGCAGCTCAATGACAAACAATGTCCCAAAAGAGGAAGAAAAACCAGAGCCAGCAATTATGGGGTGTCACACTCCTAAAGGAGGGAAGATATAGACAAATGTGAGATTTTGGTGATGTCCAGTTTGTGTATTGAAATATCATGCAAGGACAATTTTGTAAAGACTTATGTATGGATCTTCAGGATGGGTCTAAGTTGCTAGGCATATCAAGCATGTATGTATATTTTGATAGTTGGTTCAGAAAGGTAGGAGTTATGGTTATCATAGGTACTAGGTTTAGCAGCAGAAGCCCTGCCTTGTTCTCAATTGAAAATGGTACTTACAGGATTGGGGCCTTTCCACGTAAGCTATTTTGTCTAAATCACTTTAGTTCTTTGCTCCTCCTTTGAGACAATTTTTAATATTTTTCTCGCAGCAGAATGCCATCGTTTCTGAATCCTCCTGGGATCAGTGCTAAGGTTAATGTAAATATTTGTTTTAGTTGATATAATTTTCACTTTTATCAAATTAAAAAATTAAATAAATGCACAAACACATTGTGGATAAGACAACTAGAGCACAATAGCCAGTCTTGAACTCAGCTTGAACTCTGCAAGTACAATATAGCAAGCTGATTTGGACTTCACAAATAAAATTGCCAAAATGCAGCTACTCTAAACGAGGTATTTGAGCTGCAAGTGATGTCTTTTTTTGCTCTGTTTTAGGTGGCGAAGTCTTATTTCCAGATTTCAGGAGTGTCTCTGAAATTCAGAGAGTTGATCCATTTCGGCTTTGTTTCGGGCCACTCTCCACTTGGTTACCTTGGAACAAAATTAATTCCATATCTTCTAAACTAGGTTGAGTCAGAGGCTAAAATTTTCTGTGGAGGTCCGTCCTTGTGTGTCAATTTTTTGGACTTCGCGTTGCCCATTTTATTGTATTGATCGTTTCAACATTTTTTACTATATTAAGTCATGCTTGTAAGTGCTCCTAGATTTTTTTTGCTAGATTCTCAACTCCTATGTGGGAATAATTATTTTGCCTGGAAGACCAAAGTCAAAACTCATCGAGTTTGAAGACTTGTGGCCATTAGTTGAAGGCACCATCACCAAACATGCCAAGGATGCCAATTAATAATGGAAATTTGACAAAGCTAATCAGAAAGCCAAATATATTATCATGTTCGGTGTTTTGAATGAGGTCCAACCTTATATCTGAGATTGTACAACCACCAAAGATGCATGGGACAAGATGAGCACCGTGCACAAGGCAAACAATCTGAACCGGATTCTATAGTTGCAGAGTCAGTTGCACTGTTTGAAGATGAAGATTAAAGATAAAATTGCACAACCTTATAGCCGAGATTGTACAACCACCAAAGATGCATGGGACAAGATGAGCACCGTGCACAAGGCAAAGAATCTGAACCAGATTCTATAGTTGCAGAGTCAGTTGCACTGTTTCTTCGTCGGGTTGTCGAGTTGTGGGCCTTGTTACAAGCCTTAGGTGGAACAATGTCAAATGTTTCTCTTGTGCCCGTTGTCTCGAGAGCATTGCCCTTTGCATACAAAGTTTTTGTGACGTCCTTGTACATTTCCAGTCAAAAACCCACCTTCAAGCAATTGGTGAACATGCTTCAACATGTAGAGTAAATGCATGACAAAAACAATGAGGAGGATCTTGCCTTGGTCACACACCAGAAAGGAAAGAAGCCCTTAGGTCTGTGAATCATTCTCCCAAGCAACAACGATAAGAAGGGAACATTTTTTGTTCCCAAAATACATGACTAATCTCTGGAAAGTATGGGCATGAGCTAAAAGACTACTGGTTTAACTCATTCATAAGTGGGTCATCCAATGACAAGAAGTCGTTATTGAAACAATCACCATAAGGTCTGAAGAAGACACAATATCCACGGTGGAAGAATAAGCCTTTCACACAAACAACATGGACATATTGCCAAATACGACAATCCTCTAGATGAAGTTTATGGCTATGTTGCATAGACTAATGAGAAAATCCTTCATTAGAGTTCAGTTTGGTACATGGACTCAAGTGATACATGACACATGACAGGACGGAAAGATTGGCTTGTCAATTTGAGTCATACTTATAACTGGGGCCAAGTTTGTCATGGTGATGATACATCGTAAAACATCCAAGGTTTAGGTGATGTACTTTTGTCACTTTGCAAGTGTTCTTGTAAAATTAAGTTCTTTATGTTCCAAGTTGAACAAAGAACTTATTGTCCATCAGCCAACTACTAGATCACTATCTTAAGGTTGAATTTGATTGCAAAGGTGATGCAAATATATGTCTCATTCAAAATAAATCCAAAAGCTCAATAATTGTTGCACACGCTTCTAGAGTAGGAAAAATGTTTGAGCTTGATGGTGTCCATAATGACAATCAAGCTTTGGTAGACAAGGTAGATGAATTTGCTAATCTCTAGCATTAGAGATATGGCCATCTTAGTATTGGCTATACTTGCTTGCACTCAACAGACATAATATGGTGAGAGGCCTTCCCTCACTCAAGAAGACCATTGATCTATGCTCTAGTTGTTTAGCTAGAAAACAACATTGGGCTTATTTTTGTTCTAATACTCATTAAGCAATTGGTGCATACTGATCTATGCATACACATGACTCCTAGTGTTAGTGGGTTCCAATACTTTCAACTTTTTGTTGATGATCACATGTGGAAGATGTGGGTGTATTGCTAGAAGACCAAGGATTAGGGCTTCACATTATTTAAAGAGTTCAAGGCTCTTGTGGAACAACAATTTGGGCGTTACATGTACTCTGCTCAAATTGAGTGGGGGTACACTTGTAATGAGTTCTCTCTCTTTTTTTTGAAGGAGCTTGGCGTTGAAAGACGGTCGAGTTCTCATTACAGAACGCAACAAATTGGCATTGTTGAGAGACAAAACCACACCATTGTCAAAATGACGCTGTGTATGTTGAACAACTTCCACCTGGCATAAACTTATTGTGTAGAAGTTGTTCACACAACACTTTACTTGTTGAGTTGTGCGCCCAAGAAATCTCTCAATGGAATCACTCTAGAGGAAGCATGGTCAGGGAATAAGCCCTTTGTTTCCCATCTTGTGTCGTTTGTTGCACGAGATACACATTCCAAGAAGTGGAAGAATTTAGATGAAAAATCCATGAAATGTATATTTCTCGGATACAAAAATGTGTCGAGGCTTATTGACTCATGGATCTTGACACTAGGAAGTTGTACATCAATAGAGATGTGTTATTCGATTAGAAGGATGAGTTGGACTAACATTCCACACCACTTGTTCCAAGCATTGCCCCTGTGACCCCTTTTGATGATGATGAAGATGGTGATGATGGTCATCCAGGTCCTCCTAAACCAACATCTACAAGTATTACACAACGGATACCCAAGTTGTATACTAGCATCATAGATGATGCAAAGTTGAATGGAGTCCCAAACACTTCAACTAAAAGGCCAAGCACTTGTATCATGGCTCACAGTGAGGTGAACTTAGCCTTCATGAGCATAGTTGTCCAGCCTTTTGAACCCAGCAGTTCAAGAAGCCCAATAGTCAAAGCCTTGGAAAAATGCCATAGGTGCAGAGTATCAAGTTTTGATGAAGAATAGTGTATGGAAACTTGTTGATCTTCCAACAAGGAAGAAGGCTATTGGTTGTAAGTTGTTTTTCCTAATCAACTACAACACAGATGGTGGTATATACAAGCATAAGGCGAGACTTGTAGCAAAGGGTTACACTCAGAGGGTGTAGATTATGATGATAGTTTTGCTCCCACTACCAAGATAAAGACTATCAGAATGATCTTTGGAACGACGACACAATTTGGATGGAAGGTCAATCAAATTGATGTAGAAAGTGCTTTCCCAAATGGAGAGATGGAAGAGGAGGTCTATAGGACCCAACTAGAGGGATTTGTCACATTGGATTATTAACAAAAGGTGTGTAGACTCATCAAATCTCTCTTTTGTCTCAAACAGGTTCATGGAGCCTAGTATATCAAAACAGATGAATATCTTGTGCAACATGGATTCCATTGACGTCCATATGATTCAAACCTTTACCCCACATAGCAAGGGGGGAGGTCGTAATTCTTATTGTGTATGTCGACAAACTTGTCATTAGCAGCAATTCAGTGGAGATGATTGATGTAATGAAGAATGATTTAAAGAAACTGTTCGAGATTACCAATCTCGGGCTTTTACACTATTGTCTTGGTTTGGAGGTATGGCAAGTAGGACGCTACATATTTGTGTCTCATATGATGAGATATGCTAAGACTATGTTTGAGAAGTTTCAAATGATGGATTTTAATCCCATTGCGACACCCATGAGAGAAAACTACAATTGTCTCGATCTGATACATCTCTTTAGGTGAATGCCACCCTCTATTGTAAGTAGAATGGGGCTCTCATCTACTTAATTGAAATCGGCTATGTTGTCAGTTATCTTTCATTATTCATGTTGGACCCACAATTATGTCATTGGAAGGCAGCAAAGCGATTATTGAGGTATCTTCGTTGTACTATGGAACATGGCTTGGAGTACAAGAATAACGATCAATACTTCTTGATTGGGTACATGTATGCGGATCACATAGGATCCATTGATGATAGGAAATCCTCATCTTGATTTTTTTATTTTTTGAGATGTTAGATTTCATGGGGTAGTAAGAAACAAAGCATTGTTTCTTGATATTCCACATAGGCAAAATATCATGCAATAGGTGGAGTTCTATGCGAAGGAATATGGTTATGTTGTATACTAGCAAGATTCTTGTACTACAACAATCAAGGTGTTCTATAACTTGCTTGTAATCCAATATTCCATGAGCGCACGAAACACATAGAGGTTTAGTGCCATTTCATGTGTGAGCATGTTCAACAACACAATACTTAGCTCCAATTTTTCCCCACTCAAGATCAGTGTGCAATTTTTTTACCAAATCACTTGCACAATTGAATTTTGAGGTATTTCAAAGTTGTCTCTCTTGCCCTCTCAATACTAATGATGTAATAAGGGGGGACTGTTGGGAAATAGTGTTATTTTCACCATAGTAATGGTGAGATAACTACATAGGAGTGAGTAGTAGATACTTAATAGTGGGTTTATCAGATGGTTACAACATCAATGTGTAACCATCTATGTAGAATAGAAGTCGTTAGGTGTTTAAATAGGATTTAGATAACTTAGATATCCTATATTATAAGATGAAAATAATTAAGAAGTCAATGGAGAAATCAATTGAGTAACTGGCATATTTTGTCTAGAGCGATGGAAGGAGAAAATTTATGCCTTCCTTTGGGGCGCTTGAGTTTAAAATTTTGTCTTATATAAGACATGGAACCTGATGTGCGGGTTTGGTTGTAATGGAACCTGTTGTGCAGGTCCAGCGGTAATTGAGCTTGTTGAGTAAGTTCAGCTATATTGGAACCTGTCACATGGGTTTGGCTAAACTCACCAGTTACAACTGTATTAATAAGTGCAATGGGCACCAAGACGTCAGAGTCATCCTTGAACTTTTTTGCACCTGTCTTCTGCCTCTATTCTTCTTTAGCATTTTTGTTTGCCCAATTCAGCTTTATGGAGTGTGTGTGAGCAAGTCTTAGATACCTCATTATTATATAAAATATGAGATTGGTCTGATTACATTAAGCAAATTGAAAATCAACATTCTTCATGGTCCAATTCAGATCACTGGGAGTATGGATTTTGATTCATTTAGTCTCAAGGGTGCCGATACAGCTAGGGTGTCAGCTGACTTTTTCTTTCTCTTTTTTAAAAAAATAAATAAAAGGGTCATACTGTATTCAGTATACATGCGAGAAATGTGAGAAGTACAAAAAATGTCTACTTCTGATAATGTAAAATCAGGACAGAAAGTAATCTAAAGTTACAAAAAGCTTCATATGTGTTGTGAAGCTCCCAAAACATGGTTAACCCTTTCATGAATATGTTCATCAAAACCAACACATTCAAGAGATCCTCATCTTGGTGACAAACAAACATCCTAGCAAATAAGGCACATTAAAACTTAATGTCAATGCCATATTTTTTTAAAATAATAAAGGTATGCACAATTGGCATCATACAAACTATGCCCCACACCCACAGAAAAATCAGTTGAACGTCTCTGATCCGGTGCCCAGGGGGTGAATTGGTGGACAACTACCCAGATGAAAATCTAGATTACGTGTGCATATGTAGAATTTTTGTGTGTGTGTGTGTGTGTGAGAGAGAGAGAGAGAGAGAGAGAGAGAGAGAGAGAACTGAAACAATAAATGTAATTTATTTATCTATTCATCTTGTACATGGCATACTCTTGAGAAAGATGTATGGCTGTTATCTTCTAGCCTAATTGCTACTAACTTATCTATCTGCTAATGTTACAAATATGTATATATAGATTTACATATCGAGAGGTTTAAGAGCCGTTATGGAAGTTGAACTATTTCCATGTCTGATTCATCATCTCTGATGGTTACGTGGTGACATCAGCAACTGCCATTACTGACGAGTTGAATATAGTGCTGACATTGTAGGGACTGTACAGTAATGCAGAGGTGGAACTAGATTGTAAGAATTGGCACCTAGGTGCCGGTCCTCATGAAGAGTCTACTGCTGTTAATGCATAGCTAGGTGAGTAACAATGTTGATATGTAGTCAAATCTAGTGGTGCAAATCCACTTAGATCAACGTAGACCAGAGAAGTGTCTCCACAATTACCGTAGGCCAAGAGGATGGACTGAGCGTTAATGTTGGAGCCACTATTAGTTAATCCACTTGGATCAGTCACCTCTCCTTGTAAAGCAAATCCACTTAGATCAACGTAGACTAGAGAAGTGTCTCCACAATTACCGTAGGCCAAGAGGATGGACTGAGCGTTAATGTTGGAGCCACTATTAGTTAATCCACTTGGATCAGTCACCTCTCCTTGTAAAGCAATAGTCTTGATTGCGTTAAGTCTAGGAAGCAGGTGCGGAACCTTGGCCTCTAGTTGTTGCTTGGTGAGCTATTTGGCTTGTTGTGGGAGATGACCTATTTTGATGACTCTATATATGGGCATAAAATAGTTGTGTAAACATGGTTTCTAGAATCTGATCTCTTTGTTGCCTAAGGTCGTGCATCAATCATCAATGAAGTACGAAAGGTAGAGTATGCATATCTATATGGCACAATTTTCTTCGGAGATGGCACATGTGTTGAGCATGGAATTGCTTCAGGAATCCAATATCTCTTATAGCCTATTCATACAACTAAGTTTTGAGGATTGAAGCTATACATACACTTTTGACTATGCATGTATGGATGTCCAAGGAGTAGGTCACAAACATTAGTCGGTGCTACATCACAAACTAATTCTTCCTTGAGTTGATGAATAGCATATGAAAAGCACCATTGAAGAGTGACGTGAATACCTTGGTTGTTGTAGGAACGGAGCCATTCCAATTTGTAAGGTTGCGGATGAGGCATGGTTCGCAGATTCAGTCGCTTAATGGTTGTTGCGGAAACAAGGTTCTTCATGCTACCACCTTTGATCAGAAAATCTAGGGGCTGCCCTTGTACCCACATCTATGAATGGAATAGGCATTCCTCTAAAGCGTTTGGCATTGTGGCGATTGCTTTTACAGTGTTAACTAGAATGTTGGGATCTACGTCAATGATTCCGTCTGAGGGCTTGACTTCGTCTTCTCTGTTTTTGTCTGCATAAGCAAAGTCTTTTGCACATGGTACTCACGGTTGGAGTGGCTGTTGCTTTTGTGTTTATCGCACCATTTACCCGACTTAGATGGTTTGCCCTTATCTGAAGCAGGTGTATTCTTTGGTGTGGACGTTGCTTCCTTTTTTGTTTGAATTCTTCTATAGTTTCCTCATAGCGATAAACCTCGCCTATTGTCTTGACTTTAACCAAATCTAGTTTGGACTGAATCGCTGGTTTTAAGCCACTACGATATTTGAGGATTTGATGTTGCTTTGTCTCGAAAGAGCCCAATCTTGCATAGGGAATATGGAAAGCATCAGTGTAGGCTTGGATTGACTGGTCAGGTCCTTGCCGTAGTTGTGACCACTGCATGTAGCAATCTTCATAGACATCTTTAGGGTAATATTCACCCTAGAAGGCTTCCAAAAATTTATCCCAGGTTGTTTCAGGATCGATTTTTGTTTGGTCTTTCTCCAAAGAATGTGCTTACCTCCACTTCTTGACAAGGGAAGAGACTTGAAGTGCAATCTTAATCTTTTCTTCATTAGAAAAATCATTCATGGAAAAATAAGATTCTAACTGATCTAACCAAGCATCTATTGCATCTGCATTAATTTTACCCTCAAACACAGGGATGTCTAAGTTTACTTGAAACTTATGGGGGACTCGACTACCAAAAGTTTTACCTGATGATGAAGTCGATGGAATGACCCGTTCAAGGACTTCTGCAAATTGGGTGAATAGAAATTTTCGCTGCTTAATGAGTGCTTCTGCGATTTTGTTTTTGATCATTGCATGAATCTCCTCTTGTATTGGTTTGGCCATTTTGTTGAAACAATTCGGTAAGTAGTCTAATGGGTCTCAAGGTTTGACGACCAGGCTTCGGTACTTCAATCGCGTTCAATAGGTCATACAAGAATGAGATGTATAGCTTTGATACCATTGATCCGGTGCCTAGGCAGTGAACAGGTGGACAATCTAGATGAAGTTGTGTGCGTATGTGGAAGCTTTGTGAAAGAGAGAGCACAAAAAGAGAGAGATAGAACTGAAATAGTAAATGTAATATATTTATCCATTTGTCCTATACATGGCATACTCTTGAGAAATATGTATGGCTGTTGTCTTCTAGCCTAATTGCTACTAACTTATCTATCTACTAATGTTACATATATGTTTATATAGATTTACATGTCGAGAGGTTCAAGAGCCATTATGGAAGTTGAATTGTTTCCATATATGACTCATCATCTCTGATCAAGGGCTGTTGGGTAATGCAAAGGTGGAACTAGATTTCGAGAATTGGCACATAGGTGTTGGTCCTCATGAAGAGTCTGTTGCCATTAGCACAGAGCTAGCTGAGCAACAATGCTGATCTGCAGTTGAATCCAGTGGTGCAAATCCACTTGGTTCAACGCAGAACAGAGAAGTGTATCCACAGTCACCGTAGGCCATGAGGATGGAGTGAGCGTTAACGCCGGAGCCACTATTGGTTAATCCACCTGGATCAGCCTCTTAACTGGTGAGGGTGTCTCAAGTTGACAAAAACTTGAAAAATTACAAACCAAACATGTCAGTTAGCAAAACAACAGAATGAAAGATAGGGTAGCAAAATTACGTCAGTTTCCTTCACCAATAGTAATAGCATTGGCCAAAAGGAGGATGTCTTAAACTTTTACAGGGTTATATTACATCCTTGCTCACCTCTGCAATTGTTTAATAATTGGTGAACATTTTTACTTCATTGATCTACAGATTGTGAAGTGGAGAAGAAGAGCAGGCAAAGCATAGCCTTGTTGGCCAGCAGTGTGGCCTATGACAGGGATGTTAGCGGTGCATGATATTTTATATTTGGTTAAAAAGTTGATTCTCTTGAGGTTAGAGAGGAATTATAAAGCTCAAGGAAATGCTGTTTTAATTTTTTCTCTCGGGCAATGTAGAAACTTTAATTTAATGTATAAAGTACTAGTGACTAATATATAGAATTTAATTTGAAGTATAGGGATGTAGAGGCATTTTTTTATTTTTATGTATAATAGGCACTAAGAAAGATGAAGAGTAAATAAGGGATAGTCAATTTGATTACAGATTGCATGTCATTTTCATACATGTGACCAATTGAAGGCCATTCTAAGAAATTTCAATTTAAGGAGGGATGCCTTCCCATGAAAAATTTGGGATTTCCCCTACATTTTTCTCAGAAACATAACCAATGGGGAGAAGTGATTCAGCAAATGCAAAGTAAGTTGAAAAAATTGACAAAGAAATGGCTTCGATTCGCAAGTAGAATACAACTTATTAGAGCAGTTTTGAAATATGTCCTGATACACCTCCTCAAGGTTTTACCGTTACCAAAAGCATGTAGAGGAAGGCCTCATTAAAATTCAGCGAAACTTATGGAGGGGAGTGGATGCTAAGCTACCAAAAGTATGTAGAGGAAGACCTTATTAAAATTCAGCGGAACTTCTTATGGAGGGGAGTGGATACTAAATTTAAGTACCCCCTGGTGCCCTTGGATAAAATCTGCAAAGCAAAGCATCAAGGTGGATTCAACTTCCGACATCTTCATATCAAATCAACGAGGCTATTGTCTTGAAATCGATATGGAGATTATGGAAGGATCCCCCTTCAATTTGGTCAAATATAATTAAACTTAAATACTACTCTGACCATACTAGTATGCTGCCTACGTTGCAGGGGTACGCCCTCCCCCCCAGCGCCTCTTGTTTGGAGACACCTCCGGAGTACCCGGGATGTCTCCGGGCGTGCCCGAGGGATCCTGGCAGGAAAATGGCGAAAATTGAAAAAAAAAAAAACTCAGAAAATCCTTAAAAAAAAAACCCTAAAAGCTAAGCAACCCTAAATGTAAATCCAATCCGAACTCAACAGTATATAAATAAAATAAACATTTAAGTATAAGAAACTGTTTCTTATACTTTTAAGTTATATCATATTTATATACTTTCAGGATGTTTGAGAGGGGTTTCGGATTGCTAGGAGCTATAATGCAAATTCTAGGTTTTGGAGGATCCTATCATATTTCAGAGTTAGTGAGATTCCAGGGTTTCAGACTTAGCCATATTTCAAGGTTTCAAGATTTCAAGGAGACATCATAGGAGGTACGAAGGCTGCATGAAGGGAAGTATGCGTGATAGAATAGTATGAGAATGTCTCTCGCAAAGTGCCACAAGCCGATCCCACCCCATTCCCTATGCACCCCTTAAGGTATGCACTCGTGAGATTCAATGCACCAATGAGCCCTTGTGAGAGAAAGTGTCAGTAAATGATAAAGTTGAAAAATAATGGGAGTGGCATTCATGATTTTGTGGGCAGTCGAGATGATTTATTCCAGATTTGAATGTACATCTTGTCTTTGACGAAATGAATGAATGAATATTATATATTTTAAAGTGTTTTATCATTTATAGACAAATATTTTCATACTATGTAGTTTCAAGTGTTTTACTAAAAAATGAGTAATATACAATATATATATATAGACGTACCCACGACATATCCAAATCAAGGTTTTTGAAAAATGACGTACTCGCGTACCCGAGACGTCCCCGTATCCATACCCGTACCCAAACAACATAGTATTCTGCCAAAAGCACAATGGAGAGAGGCCCAATGACTGGAACAACCAAGTTGCTTCAATAAGGATGTCAGCTATTGTTAAAAAACTTCACTTGGAAAGTAGGTGAAGAAATCAATTAATGTTCTGGGGAGAAGGATGGGAGGGCCATCTGCCTTTATCCTCAACTCTGCTTTCTGAGGTACGATTTTCTTTGCAACGAAATGGTCTCATCTTCAAGGATTATTGCTATCAAATTTCTAATTCGCAATTGGTATGGGACATAAACAAAATCACTGTGATGGGTCAGGATCATCCTGTTCAGTTAGATCGATTGTCATATCTTTGAAAAAGAGTAGTTTTCAGCATGGTTACCAAGTTCAGAAATCTGAATCTGCTCGGAGGGCAAAAAAATCCAAAAATCCGGAATTTTTGAAAAAGTTCGGAAAAATCTGATCCGGAATATATACATATATATATATGTGAGCATAGTTTTATAAAAATGCAAAATTGACAAATACAATGAAAAACATCAATAAAGTTATAAAATGTCAATATGATATAATATGTATGGTTTCTGGGCATTTTTTCCTGCAGAAAATTAAAAAATAAAAAAAAGTTAAATTTAAAAAAAAAAACGGGGCTGGCCAAAAAATCTGGATCCGGCTGGATTTGGTGACTATGGTTTTCAGTTCGACTCCACAGGAGAATATGCTTTGGCTGCATCATCATCTGGTGAATGTACTGTGTCAACTGCTTATAAAGTGATTTCCAGAACAGAACAAGAACAAGACCACAAATGGGTGCTATTTGGTCCCTTGCTCCTTCGCCTAAGATCAAAAGTTTTTTGTGGTTACTACTTCACAGCACCCTGTTCACTACAGATAATTTGAAGAAAAAGGGTTGGATAGGGCCTAATACGTGTCCCAATTGTTGTCAGCAGATGGAAACCTTGGAGCATATTTTCTGCTTCTGGCCCTTGGCTACAACCACTTGGAGAAGTATCTCAGAAATTCTAGGATTAAACCAAACAGAACGACATTCCCTGATTTAACTAATTCTAAGCTGGAAGGGATAACATTTTGAGATAGAAAGTCTAAAATTATTGGCTTATCTTGCCCCTAGTTTTATATTATGGACTCTACGGAAGGAAATAAATTCATGCCTATTTGGAAATAAATGTCATGGTATAGAGCACACATTGAAGAACATTAAATTTCAGATCAGGTCCAGTACCCTTATTTTGTGAAAAGAAAAACTAGTCACATTCCTTTCAGCCAGCATGCTTGATTGCAAAATTGCTAAGTTCTGGGATATTCCATATCACTGCTATGGTTGATACTGGGTGATTCAACTCAAATTGAGATGGGAGTCACTACATGAGGGCTTTTTCAAATTGAATTTTGATGGAGCATCTAAGTCTAACCCAGGACCAACAACCATAGAAGGAGTAATTTGTGAGTTCAAGGGACATGTCATTGTTGGGTTATCGCAATTCATGGGCCACTGAACAAACAATTTTGTTGATCTTATTGCATTACGTATGGGATTACAAAAGGCAATTGACGGGAATATTGACATTAATAATTAAAGGGTACTTTAAATAAATTGTAAATCCCATCAATAAATGGCTACCTAAGGGTGATCTACTGGCAGGTGGACATTGGCAATGGAAAACCATGGCGAGTTGAATTATGCAGAATCTTCTCCGACCCACAGAAGTTGATTTCCATCATTGTTCTTGTCAGCAAGATAAGGTTGCAGATAGTATGGTAAATGTCGCATTTACCAACTTTGTAAATCACAAGAATTGTATGCTTTGGGACAACTTCAATTTATCTAATCCAATAAAAAGTCTGGGGTCTTCAAAGCAAGCTAACACCTGTCCCCAAAAGTTATGATTATAAATAGCATTAGATTGTCTCATCTAATATTTCTTAAAGTCATGGTTTCTACCTCACTAGCTAGGAATTGCAGAACCATGTGCAAAAGCCTTATCTAATATTTCTATTTTTCTCTTCTTCTCATTTTGTGTAGGCTTTCTTCTCATTTTGTGTAGGCTTACTTCCTCCGCCCACCTGCATTATGCTTATGTTGGTTTGAATACCTTTTATAATGCTTGGACTTATTTTTCCATACTAGTCCTTAAACATTGGATATATATCATTCTCTTATATCCTAGCACTTGTACCAATCTTATTAAAGTCTTCCCCAATCTTGAATTTCAACCCCTAGTAATTACGTTTCTAGAGTGTTCAAAATTTATCATTCCATCCACCAAATTAAGGAGCGCATGGTTAAAAGTACAGAGAAAAACATAATCTTGCTGCCTCCCGCAGCCTCTTGGTACAAGTATTGCTTTGAATTCTGTCACATCTTCAAGTTCAATCCTCTTAACAGCCAGCTGTTCGTGCACTTTAGCTTGACACTGAGAACATCTATACGCCAAACGCAGAGATATACATCATGAAGTCGTCGTAATAGTGGGAAGTGATATGTTTATTTTGTGAAATCAGTTAAAATTTATTCCAAAGGCAACCATGTTATGGCGGATGTGAAGGGATTTCATTTCCCCACCTGTGCAGTTTGGGTTCCTCTGAAGCCTCAAAATGATGAAATTTATGTACTCAATCTCCATTGTGGTCTGCTAAACTCTGTCAAAGGACGAAAAAAAGCTTTTGAAGGTTAAGGCTAGGGTTTCAAGGCAGAAATATTTGACATGTATGCACAAAAGAAGACTCATTGTTTCACCAAATCCCTTTAATTCTTTTGGATGTGGTACCAAATCAGAGGTGCTGGGTCTTGTCAATGTAGCTTTGGGATATTGCTAAACCAGAAACAACTAAAAAAAATTGGATTCGTCCTAGGCTACTAAAAACGCTAATACATACATCAGCTTGCACTTGCCTTTTAAAGAAAATTAAATGTTTGGTGGTGTATACCAAAGGCAAGATGCAGATTGCTGGTCTTGTAATGGCTTCCAATTCTTAAGATCGAACTCTCAGAAGCAAGCTCATCATTTGTATAGATGGAGAAATCAACGAGTATAGTGAAGGCAGCATGCATCAGGTTGGTGCTTCAAAAGTTATACCAAGGCCTTAGGGCAGTGATATGGAACTGGTCCAGCCTCATTATGTTGATTTTGATTCAATTACTCACCCTGTTCTAAATGCACAGCTTGCTTATAGGCTCATGGAAAGACAAATTTCTCCCATAATGCAGTCAGCTAGTCCCAGCAGAGTTCAAGTTCACAATCCTCATGTTTCTGTTAATCTCTTTCTTCAAGCAGCCGTAGAAATATTTTTCACCTTGAGCTTCCTCCTATCAAAACTCAAGCCTCCACTCATCCTAGCTCATTTGCAAGTAAAAGCCCAATTTAACTGATATTTCCAGGATTTATCAAGATTTAGTCAATGCTGTCTGAAAATTGGAAAGCAAGCTGGAATTACTTGGAATCAAGCTAGATGATCAAGGTGAACTCACCCCTATACGAGCTGAATGTATTGTTTGATTGACTTCTCTGAGTTCGCAACATAAAGAAGCAATTAATATTCTCAAGCACAATGCTGAGCTCATAGATTGCAGGCTACAGCATTTGGAGGATGTAATTTCTGATTTTTCAGTACTCAATCACAAAGGTAATATCTCTTAGGCCCCCATGCCAATTGAAAGAAACATGCGAAGATGACCAAACAACAATCATATTTCCAATACTACAACACTCAAGAAAGCAAGTGGCAGGTCCCTATTCTGCACATCATCAAAATGCAGTTCACTCGAGAATATGATTACCCAATGACTGATGCTGGACCATCTCATCGAGGACATCTCAAACCAAAGTTCAAATGTAGTCTCTGACAATGATGTGGAAAGTAATTATCAATTATTATTGGTTGAATCTCTTTTTCAATATGTTATCTTTGCCGTCTTTAACTTTCATAGATATCTCTACTATATAGGATTAGTTGTTTGGATCTTCTTGGCAGGTAGTGGCTTGTAGCCCAATTATATAACTCTTTTCTGGCCTTGATCCAGAGAATCTTGTGTTTTTTGCCCTGTTGAGTCTCATTTTCGACCTTCAGACTTCAGGCTGTTTAGTAACATTAACCATATATGTAGTGTTCCACGGGGATGCGTCCCCTCCAAAAATTCCCACATTTTTGGAATGGGGACGACCCGAGTGTGGGGACATTAGGGGGACGTCCCCCCGCTGCCCCCCCCACCTTCGCCCCGAACCACCGCCATCCCTGGGACGTTTCCCTCTAAGAGGGGACGTCTCCGGGGCATCCCTTCAAAAAGGGGACATTTGGGGGACTCTGGGACGTCCGTGGGATGTCTGGGGGACGCCCAGATGTCCCTTGACCCGCTAGGAAATGCGCAGGCTTCCCCCGCTTAGGTGGATGCCAAATATATATATATATATATTTTAAAACATTTTGGGTTTTTGAGCCCTCTACCCTAACCCTAATTGCTAATGGGTTCCACCCCCACCCCTAAGGCCTCCCAAATGCTTATAAAAAGCACACACACACATATATATTTTAAACGTTTTGGGTTTTTGAGCCCTCTACCCTAACCCTAATTGCTAATGGGTTCCACCCCCACCCCTAAGGCCTCCCAAATGCTTATAAAAAGCACTACCCCTCATTCCAAATCACACAAAAACTTCATTGAGTGAAGTAGAGAGCTGAAAGTAGAGGCAACAAGCTAAGAGGGAGAAGTAGAGAGCTGAAAGTAGAGGCAACAAGCTAAGAGGGAGAAGTTTGCAAGAGTGAGAGAGCATTAGGAGAGGGAAAGTGAGATCAAGAAGAGGATAGAGAAGCCAAGAAGACTAAAGACTCTTCAAGTTCATCATTTGAGCCACAAGGTAGGCCCTATCATTATGCATTTGATTTTTTGAATTTTTGATTTTTTGTTTCATTTGTAAATTATTTTGTTCTTTGATTCATGATTCATTGAATCATTTTTAAATTGAAAATTCTTATAATTATTTGTGATTCATTCAAATGCTTAAATTTTTAAATCTTCATTCAAATCAAATGCTTAAATTTTAAATCTTAAGATCAAGGATTCATATTTGTGTATCCTCTGCTTGCGTGCTTCATGCGACCTGAAGTAAGAAAAACAAAAAGAAAATCCTTGTGTCTTAATCCCTTGCATTATGCATGGTTTGAATTTTAATTTTCAAATTATAAACTTACAAAATGAAAAAAAATTATTATTTTTTGCATTGTCATTATGAGTTCTCATAGCATGAGTAAGGATGAGGGTCAACCTCAAGGGGTTGAGGTTGAAGCTGAAAGTGAAAATGATTCTGATTATGCACATGATGATCCTAGTTTAGAAGCAAGGAAGGGTGACTGTGAAAATCAAACTAGTTTTGTTGGGAGTCCAAATTATAGTTGCCTTTCACAAACCTTACAACAATATGCTAAGGGTGCCTTTGATTCGAAGAAACCTTTACAACAATTTGCAAGCAAGGTACCAACAAAGCCTTGGACATTTGGGGGCACTAGGAAATGGAAGTGCAACATATGTGATCTTGAATGGTTTAGCAACATGACTAGAACAAATGTTGACCTCCTTATCTGAGGCAAAGGTGTAGATGTATGTGAAAAGGTGGAAAAACCCTAAAATTTAGGGTTGAAAAATGTAAATTATGGGGTGCTAATGAAGAAAATGCACATACATCTGTTACTTTGCCACCAAGGGGGAGGGGTCATCAGAGACAAAGTTCTACTTCTAGTACTTTAGAGAGGCCAAAGAATCCATCTAGTTTAGGGGCAGCAAGGCCTCAGGGGAAACACAAGGTGACTAGTGATGCTTCAAATCCAGTGGCAAAATTATTCAATGTGCAAGCAAAGGATGAGGCAGATGATGCCATTGGCAAATTCTCTTTTGCCAATGACATTCCATTCCATGTGGCTTACTCTCTTTATTATAAGGAGGCTGTGGCAAAAATAACAAGAGCAGGACCATCATATGTGCCACCAGGGGAGACTAAATTGAGGACAACAATCTTGGATAAGAACTATTCCAAGATTAATATTTTAATGGAGAAAATGAAGAATACCTGGGTCACAAGTGGATGCAGCATCGTCATGGATGGGTGGATGGATATTAGGCATCTTCCACTCATCGATATCATGGTTACAAGTATAGTTGACCCTTATTTCCTTAGGGCTATTGATTGTTTAGGGCATTGCAAGGATGCTGATTTCCAATTCTGGATCCTCAAAGATGCTATAGAGGAGGTTAGGCTAGAAAATGTGTTGCAAGTAGTGACAGATGCAACACGTGTGCAAAGCAGTAGGGAAGTTAATTGAGGCAGCCTATAGACATATTTGGTGGACTCCTTGTGTGCATGCCATGAATAATGCACTCAAGGACATGGGAAAAATCAGCTAGATCAAAACAGTTTTTAGTGATGCTAGAGATGTGTTGACAGAAGAATGGAATCGATGGCTTGATTCAAAGACATAGCAGGGGAAGAGGGTGAAGGAGGTGGTGAAGAGATGTTTTTTGGGCTGATGCTAAGTATACTGTCTCCATCATTACTCTAGTCTTCATAGTGATTAGATATGGGGATGCGAATGCACCTACTCTTGGAGAGGTGTATGAGTGCATTGATACTATGCTTGATCAAATGAAGGTTGTTGTATGAGAGGACCCCACATTGCAATCCTACACATCATATTCAACCGATCATTCATCACAAATGGGAGAAGCTCAACACTCCCTTGCACATGGCTGCCTATGCATTGAACCCAAAGTGGTATGTGCAAAGGCTTGGTAGACTTACACCTATACAAGATGTTGAGGTGAAGGCTAGTTGGTGTTGGTTTGGAGGAGCTTGAGTGTGTGGAGTTGAGCAGATCTAGTGATGAGGATTTTGGTGAGAACTTAGGGGATGAATAATTAATGACTCATTGAGTCATTAATATTTAGTAGTTCAATATTTTGTTTTTGAGCATTGTTGATACTTGATTGTAATCATGAATCATCATTATGAAATTTTGAAAATTCTGAATTCGATAATTTGATTTTCATTTAATGTTCAATGTTCATTGGCTCAATGGTTCAAACTTGAAACTTCATTGTTAAAAACTTAAAAGTTAAATCAAAATTTTAAATTGTTGATGTTCAATGCAATATACTTATCCCTTATACATTTTTTTATAACTAATTTTTCAAGTACTATATGTATTTGCACCGCTCTCCGCTGCCCCCCCCGTCGCCATCCCCCCGCCGTCACCAAACTTAGGCCCCCCATCCCGGAAACTTGTCCCCGCATGCCCTCGTCAGGAAACGCCATCGAACTATGCATACATACATTTTATCAAAACAAAAACAGGGATAGTCAATTTGTTGCATCTCTATAATTTACATATTTTTTTTTAACCAAATCAATCAATCTTTATTTTGTAAGATTATTGTTCTTTCTTAGGTTGAGTGGGGTGAGTATATACGTTAAAGATGTAAAATATGATAACTAGAAGAAAGCAATGGATTTTCTACCGGGTTTCACTTAATTTGTTAATAAATTTAAGCAATGAATCCTGTTCGCCTTCTATTCAGATTTCTAAATTCTATTAACAAATTTAGTGGAACCTGGTAGAAAATCTGTTCCTTTCTTCTAGCTATCCTATTTTAGGTCTTTAATGCATATACTCACCCAACTTAAACCAAACAAAGACGTCTTTAATGTATGTACTCACCCCACTTAAACTGAGGAAAGAACAATAGGGTACCTAGAAGAAAGGAACAGAATTTCTACCGGGTTCCACTTAATTTGTTAATAAAATCTAGCAATGAATTGTGTCCACTTTCTGTTCGGATTTATAATTTTATCATGACATTTGGCATTGAATCATCAATAGTCTGTAATGTTTTGGTTATTTATGTTGTTTACTCTGCATATTATGGGGCTATATTTTTCTTGTTTCGCTATTTTTATTTTTATTTTTATTTTTTTTACCATTTTAATATTATTTCTACGGCTGTACCAAACCCATGGCCAAAAAATTTCTGTATCAGCATAGACAAACCCTGTACCAGTACCAGGAGTGTTAACGTAGGTTTCTGTTGGGCTGTCTTATATCATGGCAAGCAGCTGACTTATAAAATAATGGAAGATGTTGTTTGGTCCAGATATTTGTCTTGTCCTTCCTGTGATATGCTTAATGTATGGATATTTTGTCATGCAAATTAACCTGTTTTGTATTCTCTTTATTGTGTATGAATGGGAATGTAAACCCCAGCAAACAGATTTTATTTACATATTTAATTCATAGATCTCTTGAAAATTTTATTTTAACTTTATTTAAATCTGGAAGCTATTCTGCAGTTCTATTTCTTGGATGCCTGCTTTTGTATAATCAAATGAATTTTTGTACTTTGTGTCATTTCCAGGCTTGTTTGGATGACTTCACACATCATAACATAGATGTTGCTTGCAACTTGCTTGAAACATGTGGACGTTTTTTGTACCGCTCACCTGAAACAACCATACGCATGGCAAACATGCTGGAAATAATGATGCGGCTGAAAAATGTGAAAAATCTTGATGCCCGTCACAGTACGTTGGTTGAGAATGCTTATTATCTTTGTAAGCCACCTGAACGATCTGCGAGAATTTCTAAAGTTAGACCTCCTTTGCATCAGGTATGAGCTGATCTTTGAAAAACACATGAATTTGCTACAAAGTTTCTCTTATTTGTTTGCTGCCTCTCTTCTAGTGGTAAAATAACATAAAAGGTATCTTTGATTCGGTGCAGTATGTTCGGAAACTGCTTTTTTCAGACTTGGATAAACAATCCATAGAGCATGTTTGTCGTCAACTTCGCAAGCTACCTTGGAGTGAATGTGAAGCATATGTTTTGAAGTGTTTTATGAAGGTTCACAAGGGGAAATATAGTCAAGTACATCTTATTGCATCTCTCACCGCAGGCTTAAGTCGTTACCAAGAAGCGTTTGCTGTTGCTGTTGTAGACGAGGTTTGTGTTTTTCTGACTTGGAAAAAAATTGTCATTTGAAATCTTCAAATATATTGCCATTTTTATTTAATTTAAGAGTTGATTCTAAGCCAAAGGTTAAGTTTTCTCAGCTTAGAGATCCTTCATGTTACTATATCAAGCATAGTTCGCATAACTGGTTGGGGCGAGCACCCATTCGGTTGAATAACCGGCAATAACTGACAAAGGCAAAAAATACTTGAAATTGGCCCGAAGCAGACAGTATATAAATAAAATATAACTTAAACTTATACTTTAAGTTATATTTTATTTATATACTTTCAGGATGTTTGAGAGTGGTTTCGGACCTATAGGAGCTATAATGCAAATTCTAGGTTTTGGAGGATCCTATCATATTTCAGACTTAGTCAGATTTCAGGGTTTCAGACTTAGCCATATTTCAGTGTTTCAAAATTTCATGGAGACATCATAGGAGGGATGAAGGCTGCATGAAGGAATGTAGGTATGATAGAATAGTATGAGAAGTTGAGGACATCTCTTGCAAAGTGCCACAAGTCGATCCCACCCCATTCCCTATGCATAAATTACTAGACTTTGTCAGTCTCCCTTAGTTTTCTAGAGAGCAAGTAAGAGAAAAATATAGATTCTTGCAATTTGTACTCGTAGATTCTTGTATAAGTATCATTGTATCGGTTTTAATCTATGCACATGGAATGGGTTGGGGTTGACTTGTGGCACTTTGCGAGAGATGTTCTCATGCTATTCTATCATACCTACATCCCTTCATGCAGCCTTCATTCTTCCTACAATGTCTCCCTGAATTATGGCTAAGTCTGAAACACTGAAACCCTGAAATCTGACTAATTCTGAAATATGATAGGTTCCTCCAAAACCTAGAATTTGCATTATAGCTCCTAGAGGTCCGAAACCACTCTCAAATGTCTAGTTGCTTATACTTTAAACATTATTTTATTTATATACTGTCTGGTTATCTAAATGTAACAGGAGAGTACTCGCCGGTTTAAAAAAATTGCGGTTTTTCAAATTTGGCGGTTTTGAGTGGCGGTTATTCCCCTGGTGGATTTCTTGGTGAGTAACTGACCAACTGGCGGTTACTCCTTAGTTATGCCATCTATGAATTATTATCAAGCATTACTAGGAGTTGTTGAACAGTCATTGCCCCTTTGTTCATGTACTAAGTTGAAGCTATAATGCATTTTTTGAATTTATTTTTCACTTGGTAATCGAGAGTGATGGCATGGCCCATTATGATTACAGGGACTTGGGAAGCCATAATGTTTTTCTGTTTATCACAATGTGCATCAAAGATCATTAATCATGTTATAAGCAATTTTGAACCGAATATGAAAACATAACTTAGCTTTTTGATTTTGTATCACTAAAGGTGGTCTCTCTCTTGGGAACTTCTTATCATTTTCTTTTATATTTTACTAAAAAACACATTGGTAGTTTGAATGGAAATCTCTGTTAAAACTGTAAATATTATCAAACATGAGATGATGGTTAATTAAGTTGCTCAGCATAAATCCTGAGATCCAATATCTTGAGCTGTGTACATTCAAACAATTAAACCACGTATCTGACTATTATTCATTCCTTGATTTCCACCATGTTATGAATTTGGATGGAACATATATGTGTTAAGGTTCAGACTGTTGCTCTTTTCCACTGGTGCTATTATGTTTTGGTGAAGTGTTTCCTACTTATGGAATGCCATGAGTGGCATACACCATTTCCAGCTACTGCTGCTAGGTTCTTTATCTACATAATGCTTGTTTCTTAGAAGAGATTCTTGAACATTTGTACAACATTGCTCAGCTGCTGTATGATGGGTCTATGAAGTGCAAAGGCATCAATTGGAGGACAGTAAATCACGTTGAGGTTCCAATTGTTGCTATATCCCAGTGTTGCTATTAAGTTTTGGTGAAATGTTTTTTGTTTGCGGAATGCCTTGAATGACATACTCCATTGCCCTGTCCTGCTGCTAGATTTGTTGGAAGAATAATACACACTTTGGAATGTAAAGGGATGAGTAGGTCAGTGGTAGAGCACCACAACAGCAAATGAGAGGTCCTAGGTTCAACTCCTAGCTGGTTCATGTCAAATAATATGGTATCAGAGCCAGATTAGGAGCCCCAAGCATGAAAGAGTGGCTGGAGGGGAGGTGTTGGAAGAACAATCTACACTGCCGTAAATGGAAGAGATGCTCAGTTGGTGCATGATAAAAAATCTTGAAGTGGGTCTATAAAGTTCAAAGGCATCAGTTGGAGGATTGTAAATCATGTTATTAAGGTTCCAATGGTTCCTATATTCCACTGGTGCTTAAACGTTTTGGTGAAATGTTATCCATTTGTGGAATGCCATGAATGACATACTCCCATTCCCAGTTACTGCTGCTAGGTTGATTAGAAGAATACTACACTCCGGAATGTTAAGGGATAAGTAGCTAAGTGATGGAACACCAAAAAAAGAAAATGGGAGGTTCTAAGTTCGAGTCCTAGCCGGTCAATGTCAAATAATATGGTATTAGAGCCCGACTAGGAGCCCCAAGCATAGAAGAGTGGCTGGAGGGGAGGTGGTGGAAGAACAATCCATACTCTGGAGTTTGGACTGTAAATGGATGAGATGCTCAGTGGTAGGATGCCACAGCAGCAAATGGGGGGTCCTAATTTTGAGTCCTAGCTGGTGCATGGAAAATAACAAGGATCTTACTAATATAATGCTCATTTCTTAGACGAGATTCTTGAGGCATTTGTCATAGGATACTATGCTGCAACAACTTCAATTATCTGGTTGTTGGTTTTGAGTGACAAAAAGAAACAAATAAAATATTTTAAGCATCCTTTAGTGCAAAACTGCCGTACAAAATTTGATATGAGCTCAGTTGGTGCAAAATGGAAAACCTTGAAGTGGTTCTATAAAGTGCAAAGACATCATTTGGAGGATTCAACAAGATCTAAAAGTGCAAAAAATGCACACTAGATTTGCTTGGAAAGAATGAGGTTGATTACACATAAAAATATATTACATGAGAAGAAGAAAAATGAAATAAATTATATTAATGTCCACAAATGATCAAATTTGGTCAATGGGACTCGAGAATATACCCAATTACTATAGTAAGTGCTAGGGTAAAAGAAACCCAAGATAAAAGACTAACCAAACATAAAGAACTGAAGCACTGGAAATAAACTGAGGTCTTTATAGAGGCGAGCCCTCTCCTTTTGTCTGTCACCTTTTTAAACCAAAAGGAAATTAATACCAAGGAGTTCCAAAACTTTAAGTGGCACTTGGGTATGACAGTTCAAATATGTACAATAACACGAAGTAAAATGTAAAATGCTACACATTGTGCATATTTTACAATAACTTAGAAACACAAAGTTCATATAATTTCCTCCACGTTTGGGAGGAATTGTCCACTTAGCTTGCAAAAACAAATTTCCTTATTTGTCAGGCAAGTTTTCTGTAGCTTGCTTTCTGCTGGTGGCATTGTTGATATTTCATAGCATGTCTATTCAGAAAGGAGACTGGAATTCAAGTCAAAAGATATTTGATTTAATAGCCTTTGTAGGATGGAATACAGGCCGTACAAAAAGGCTAACTAGTTGTATTTTGTGTTCCTGAACTTCTGTTTGTGTAAGATATAGCCAGATTGTCTGCTTAAGAAGCATACCTTACTGATATTTTCCGACTTGAATGTTGTGTAGAGGCAATACTAAAATAATAGTCTTTTAAACATATTTTTAAAATATCAATAAATAAAACAAGATTATTTAGTGGTTTTCAAAGGCCCTTTGAATATCTGCTAAGTATTTGCCATTGTTTAGTATCCTTTCTGATGGCTTAGAAAATATAGATTGTATCCACTGCGGACTGGTCCTTATTAAAACTTCTAGTCATTTGGAATTAATGTATATCAATTACCAACATGAATATGCATATTTTTAGACTCATCAAGCAGTTTAACAAATGGGCACATTTAACGATGGTATTTTCACACATTTTGGATTTGGATGCAAGCTTATTTGCATAACAGTTTGATCAATCCAAATGCATACCAGTGTTGTGAATATGTATAGATACTGGGAAATTGGGCTCAAATCATACAAAGGTTACAAATATGCACTAATGTTGCCTTTAACTATGCACACGTTTGGTATGTTATTTGTCGAAGTAGCTGATCCTGGTATTGGTACTGGTACAGGTATGCCAATATGATGATTTTTTTCCACCTGGGTTTGGCTGTACAAAAAAAATATAGAATTTAAAAATATAGACAAATAAGCAAAATTAACCACATAATATGCATAAAGTAACAAAATAAGTTAATTAACTACAAAACAGTTCAAATAAATACATAAAAATATTAAAATAAAAAAATTATATTATTAATTTTTGTAGGTTTTTACCTGTTTGGCACACTATAATATTATACTAAATATTATCAATTACCTAACATAAATAAATATTACTGTATAGCTTCAAAAACTATAAAAAATATTTATTTAAAAAACATTTATTAGGATATTTATTTACATATTAATTTATTATTATTTTTAATTAATATTTATAAAGATATTTACTTTTAATATAAATATCTTCATAAATATTTGTCAACTATAAATAATTGTAAAAGGGATTTAAAAAAAATAAAACATAAATAATGATCACTGCTGCTTTTTTTTTTCATATTCATTTAAAATTCTATTAATATCCTGATTCTCATATATTATGAGACTGCCACCATGTAACAGGTGAAGTAAAGTCACAACATACAGCAATCTTAAACACTTGTAGTCACGTTTTTCAGCAGTGGTAACAATGAGTTTGGAAAATGGCAGAAGAAAGCTAGAAAAGCCTTTCCTCTGGTTGACACCATCTTATAGTTTTGTGAAAGGAAGGGAAAATGATTTCTACAGCAATGAACAGATTCAAGACTGCAACAAACAGATTTCAACTGCAACAAATGGTTTTCTTGTGATTTAGTTTAACTTTCAAATGTAGACAGCCCAGATAACATATATATTCCATAATTTTTTTTTCATTTTTTTTTAACAGAAGCCCTTCGCATATGCATATGCCCGAGTACTTTCACTTTTTAATGTTAAAGTAAAAAAAAAAAAAAAACGTTTGGGTTTCTGCAGATATGGCCTGGGTACTACCTGACAGGGTTGGGTATGCCCAGGTTTGTCCCAGGATGAACCTGACCCTGCCGGGCAGTATCGGGGGCATATTGGACGGGGACTGGTACCCGGTATGCACCGTAGTGGGATTGTTCCCTCTTGGGATGAAGGATTAGGTAACGTAGCTATTTGTTGTGTCCAAAGTTTTGGTGCATAGAATGGTAGCTGTGATATGAATTATGGAGGACTGCCTGCAATTTACATTCTGAAAAATGATGGTTTCGTAATATGTATGATCATTTTAAGGCCCCCTTGAGGTGGAAACAAATAATTAGACAATGCATTTTAAACATACCTACATGTGCAAAAAAATGGTAAATAGCAATTGAAGAAGTACCTTGCTTGTCAAGCTTAAACCCCAAAATTGTCATTTTTCTATAGACTATTGTTGGATATTATTTACCATGTCCTGGGTAAAACATTTTGCGATGTGGAACTTTTCCATGCTTATTGAAACCTGTTTTCAAGTTGGACCTCATTTAATTATATATAGTGGGATAACTGATATTGTTATTGTTCATGAATTTACTACTAGTTAACATTGGAATCCCTCCCATAGTTCAGATTGTATTTGTTACTTCTATTTTGAAGTGTGAGAGCGCCGCAAAAGTGTTTTACATCTGGTTTATTTTTGCTTCTGTTTGTTGTATTCCTTGATGTTATTCTATTTCTTTCATTGCTTCTTGATTCCAGTATATTATGAATTTAGGTGAGACTCTAGTAATAAGATGTTAGCTACAAAATAGTTTGGCTTAAATGCTATAGATCTTCAGTCTGATGCTTAAGAGTTGTATTCTAGATACTGTGATCCGCCATTGATATTAGGTAGGATAATTTTAAAGGTAAACAGCTCATGACTGCAGGGAAAATCTGCAAACGTTTAGTCAATTACTAGTTTACCATTGCTTAAAAATTTTCAAAGCGCACTAATGTGTGACCCAAGATATTGACTAGTTTACTATTGCAGGTTCTAGAAGAGATCAGACTTGGACTCGAGTTGAATGATTATGGAATGCAGCAGCGGCGCATAGCACATATGCGATTTCTAGGAGAGCTATACAATTATCGGCTTATTGATTCATCTGTGATCTTTGATACCCTTTATTTGGTCCTTTTCTTTGGACATGGTACTGCAGAGGTAGGCAAACAAGCATTCTCTTGTTCAGTTTGAATTTAGTTTTCCAGATTTATTGAGAGGCATTTCTTTGGAATGCTTTATTTGTTGAAAGTGTTTCCCCATATAAGAAATCATAAAATAATTTTTTAATGGTACTGCTTGCAGCCCAGTTATTTTTTTCCCGTATAATCATTTATTTATTTATTCTTGTGATAAAGGTCAATATTTGTATTAAAATCAGAATAGATACAAAACGTTACCATCCTTACTAACTTTATGAGGATGGTAGCTGTGTTGGTAGTAATACAACAAAAAGTAAGAGAAAAGATACATCAGCAAATAGCAGACTTGTCCAATAGTAAGAGAAAAGAGACATCATAAAATAGCAGACTTGTCTGAACCTAGGAACCAAAGATAACTAAGAAAAGACTGAAGCAAACTGAAAACATTTATAGTCCCTTTGGGACAGCAAATCTATTTATGCCTTTTACATTTTTATGACATGGTTTATCTAAAACAGTGGTGTATTTCAAATAGTACAAGGAAAGTCGTATCTGATTGTACTGGAGAAAGGAGCAGAGTTTTATTTTTGTCATTGTAACTTTTGTATTTCAGTCACCCACGGGGGTTGCTGTTACCTTCCCATTGTTATGTGCAACATGAGTGCCTCCCTTGAGAAGGGCAGGTTCCATCCAATTTGGTGATGGGTGCCTCGGTTGGGGGCATCGGAGGATGACCTGATCTTCCTGGGCTTGAAAGCGAATGACCACATTGCCAATTTCTTGTCTCTTTGGAGCTGGCTGGTAGCATTCCCTATGGATTCTTTCCTCTGCCATCCTCTGACATGCTAAATCACCAAGGAGTAGTTTCTCGATGATGTCAATCCCTTTGTGCTGCTGCTGAAAGACACTGGCCAAATCCATGATGCCTTTTTCCATATTTACAATTGTATTGTCCCACAGTGGGCTTTTGATGCCATCTTTGCCAATATTATCACTCAGAACTTTTGAGTGTATTTTCCCTTAGGGATTTGTTTCTGGGTGTCATGTTCACCTGGCTGAACTATTTATATGAAAATATAGAGTATCTCAAAATTTGCAGGGTAGGCTGTAATTTTGAAAATTAATCAACACATATTCTATGCCTATGGTCATGGCCATATTATTTTTTTGCACTAATCAATAACCATTGGTCTATATCATCAATTTGTAGAGTATATATCAAAAGTAATTCTTTTAATTAGTTTATATTTAGTAGTCACAAACCTCTCTTTGCAAGGATGGGAAGTCCATTAAACACAACAAACAAATATGAGATTGAATACCACATTATTACTATTAAATGCATGTTACCTTACTCCTAGAGGGCAGAGCAGACATGGTTCATTAACATAATAATTAATGCAAGTTGCTTAACCTATTCCTTCAACGTTCCAGAATGCACAAACATCCCAGATAAAATGCCTACAGTATAGTGACTATAATGTATATTTATTTTCAATATTCTATATCATTGTGCTTTAAGCTTCCTTTATAAGTAAAGTATGATAGAGGGTAGATAGAAATGCATGCACCTAATTTCGGAGCTTAATATCTCACTTACTGGTCACAACATGATCACACCATGATACCGGCTGTGAGATGATTTGGTACCATCATCCACCTAGCCACCCTCACTGCGTTTGCACGGAGTCCATATGGTGAGATCAAGGAGTCCATCTCACTGCTCTATCCTCAGATGCTATATGTGCTCTTTACTGGAATGACTCAATCTAGTTAAGCATTGTAACATGTTGCTTGAACCTTTCCCACAGTTGGAAGATATCTGGCTGATCCCACCCTCCAAAAATTTGCATCCCCTCTTCGAAGGCCTGCCTTCTATCTATATATTTCTCCCTTTCTTTAGGAGTATTGTTGGTCATTACTTGGTGAATCTATTTTGAGCTAATCACATTAAATCTGAGATGGCATTCCATGCTGTAATTTGACTTTGAGGTTGCTTGTGGTGGCATCTTCCTCTATTCACATTTCTTTTTCTGCAGGCTGTAGGGTCAGCTGTCATTCTTGCTGTCCACCTTCATTCGTTTTGTCTGCCTTCTCACCTCCTTGTGGCTGCTTTCGATCTTATCTGTATTTATTTTTATTGTTGGGCAACTGTGTTTTCTTGTGGCAGTCTTCTTACTTGTTGTGGGATCTTTTTATCTCTTTCCCCATTCATTGGATATGTGATTGTTTCGCGAAGTGACCCGTGGCTGCCTTGTTGGTGGTCACAATTATAATTACAATATATGATTATATTTCACTTTGGTGACCACGAAGCCTTTTGGCTTCTCCTCTTATTTCCTAATTTGAGACCCTTTTTACTCTTTAATACACTTACGGCCTCCTTTCACTTTGTCTTATTTTACAATTTTGTGATCATAAAGCCCTCGTCTTTATTGACTTCATTCACCATCTTCATTACCCATGGATTATCATCCATGTTTAACATAATGCTCACTTGTGTTCATGTCATCACGACATAAAATGCCTAGTGTCCATGTGGCTAATGTGACACACAATCTGCTGCAAATAAGGTGACTTCCATCGTCAATCCACTGCCGGGACCTATGCCCGCTGTGGATGTCCTTTGCTAAAACTCTCGCTTGTGTCGTGTTGACTCAGTTAACAACCCGATGGATTCAATGCAAACCATCACCAACTCATCTCATCGTCGGTGTATAAATAAGATACCAACTCATTCATAAACCCTTGTTTCCTGCACATACACCAAACTTATAAAGGCACAATAACCAAATGCATATTCGTTATAACAATAATAAATATCTCTTTCTTTGTGATCCAATATAATATCATCAAATGGAGCATGATAAAAATCATAAATAGATGGCATATCAACGGGCCCAACCCCAATTAATACTTAAGTGTGTGCCTAAGCCAAGGCGAGGCTAGGTGGGGCGTTACATACTTCCCCCCTTTAGTAAACTTCATCCCTGAAGTTTTGTTTCCATAAGAAGTACGTTCACAGCTGCATCATCCGACATTAGTGACATCCAAATATTTATAACATTGATATAACATCTAATTTATGTGTTTAATAATTCGAAAGTAAAATACTTAACTTTCACATGTTAGAATTTGTACATAATTACAGATTTTTACACAAATCCATAAAAGTTCTCACCAATGGAATATAAACCATAAGCAGGCAAGCAATTGTCTTCAAAAGTAAATTCAAGGATGATCATTGTCATAGGCAGGCAATATATAAACAAGAAGTTTGCTAAGCAGCTTATCAATGAGAAATGTGTTGCCGCAACACTCTGCTCCTAACAGTAAAAGCACGCACCATATGTAACCAATATTCTATAAGATCAAAAAGTTCAACAGTGATCCACCAATTTAACAAAGCACAGCCATATAATCAGCTTAGAGATTACTCCAGCATCTATGCATGCGAGAAAGATCTACACATGCAAACAAGACTAAGAACTTCATGAGGCTTTCCAACACATCAACATAGCCCAGTCTTCACAACAGGTTTAGGCAGAATCCCTTAAGGAGGTCAAGGGATTCTTCTATAATCCAAGATCAAATTCTGGTTTTACAACTTTTTCATCAAGGATTACCAATTTTGCCTAGAGCGCCTTGTTGTACCTGCCCATAGACTGCTACAGGTTTGGTAAATACAAAACAAGGTGGGTCTCCCCCTTTCCCAAGATGAAAGAAAACTGTAGCGAGCTCAAGGCTCAACCAATTCGTATTTGCCTTAAGCATAGCCAAAGAACTACAAGAACACAGACAAAATTCAATATAGACTAACACTAAAAAAATACGTGTGTTTTTCCCTAGGAGTTCATCTTAGTCGGTTTCCCAAAAGTGAAGGTTTCACAGTCAAGGAGCATATCGTAAATTGCTACAAGTCTGAAACTATTCTTCCTACAAAACTCTTGTTTCCATATAAGAAGAGAATGATTAACTATACTAGCAAGTTCATATGCCCAGATCAGGGTTTTTCAAATATTTAATCAAAATGCAAATCAAATATCTCTTTCACAACCATGAGGTAGGGCAGGTTTATAAGAATTCGAGAACATCCCTGTACCAATCAGAGAATGGTTTAAATGCTTCCAGCCAAGCACATTAGTCCTCCACAAAGATCAAACACAAAACCCTTATACGAACTTCCCACAAACTTCAAAAAACAATGCCATCTTCCAAATCTCAAGGCAAGATCCCCTTGGCCGAGCTGGAAGAGAATACATAGAGCTCCACCAACAAACCCTGAGTCTCATGACTGCCATTAGAGCAAGGAGTGTCAAATGTACCAGTCCAAAGATAGAAGCTTGCCAACTATCCATATAAGCTTTTCTGACTGATTGCATTACCACACTGAAATCCTTGGCATGATACCCACCATTTCCTCACAATCGCAAGAGGAAAACATAGCCCCAATCTATGCCACCAAAAACTAGGAACAAGCATACTCTTCCCCCACTTCCACAAGGCGAGAAATATTTTTGGGTCAACTGATCTAATACAAGACTAACACAAGCAACTCGTTGGTGGATTAATCTAACCCAAGGTGAGCCTGACACCAAAGTAAACAAACATAAAGTTTTAAATAAATCTTTAGTAACAAATATGACTTAGGAATCTTATAGGATTGTTTTACCATGCTTCAAAGTCTCCACTTCATAATAAGGATATAATGTAAAACATAAAGCTTTAGGTCACCCTTACAAGCATTTGAACAACAAGCATGTATCATAATGACCGAAGATATCTCTTGGCCATGAAAGCTCTTAACAACATAATCAGAACATAAACTGCCAGCTCAAAAAGCAAACCCGTCAAAAGTAAGGCGACTAAGATCATGTCGACCAAACATAAAATAAGTCATGTCAGCAAGCCAACATGCTTGTTGCTACAACAACCTATATGATGCAAAGAAAACATACGAGGAAGGCAACACGTGCGACTATACAACAACTAGACATATCTGATTAATCAAGACAAGCAACCATACACAAATATGAGCACTGAATCAGAATGCTCTAAACATATAAGCAAACACAGAGTCAGAAAAGACGAAAGTGGCTTGTGAGTTCAGGTTCTCTTCATCTCTCCCCGAGATGTCTAGCTTAAATTTGCTGTGCCTCTCCCCGATGATATTCTTCCTTTGGGTCTTGCCACTGTGAAGGGGGAAAAACTGTCCTGCATCCACGTCAGACGCCAACAGGCAGCTAGTTGAATAACTTAAGACAATTTAACAAGTTAATTCAAGATATAATAAATGCTAAATCCATTGCATTTAATCAATCCGTTAAAATACATCTAGATGCAATAAATGCTAAACAGTTGCATTTAACCAATCTAAACAAAATAAGATATTACTTGTAAGGGCTGATCTGCCTCCCCTCGGTCCAAATCAGGTTGTTTCAAGTACATGAGAGTAACATTCATCCCCTACTCTCTTTCTTGGTGTCCACAAGTATGCACTACAAACCTCTCTCTGAATAATTTAGGGAATGCCTTGATACCTCCTGCAAGGGCTAATCGACCTCCCTCTATCCAACTCAGCCAACCAGAATCTATTGCATTGCTAATTTCTGAGTCACCCATGCTCAATGCACTTTTCCAACTCTCGGTTGCCTTTTAACAGAACCCCTACCACATCTAGGGTTGGTGACACTCAATGCAATGCTAATTATGTGGGTTCACCCTCTTCCAGTTCCAAAGGTACAAGTTTGAAAGGTTTGGATGTTCAGAATAACTCCTAGATTCATTGGATGGAGTTTTCAAAAGCTGGCCATGCTCACACTGGTACCTGTAATGCTCAACCATATAAAACAATTTCCACTCAACATGAAGCTCAAGCCGCCCAAAGCCATAATGTCAATATACCTTCTATCGCCAAGGTAGTCAAAATATATGTTGTTATTATTTAATGCCATTAATTGAATGGAGGGTAAAGCTGCTCTGTTAGCAGACAAATTTGGGGAATTTGGCACTCTCATTCCAATGATGAGAGAATGCATGTTGAATCTTACTAACTTGGCTAATAAACACAGATTGTATCGCACAGTTGAAGAACAATGAATTTCAACAGCATCAACTTCTTGCACTGGAAAAACTTACTGCTGTGTGACATTATCGAGAAGCTAATTATTGATTCTATGTAGGAGAGTGACCAACCACAGAAGGGTACCAAAGAAAAGCTGCTCAAGTTGCTGGTTGTAGCAGCACGCAAGGCAAGTGACTGGGAAGTACTTTTATTCTGACCAGAGCCTATGCATGCTGCTGCTGCGAATTGGATGTCGACAGAACAAATGCCCACTGGAGCTCATGGAGTTCCCAACCAGTTTGGCCTGCAAAATGATGGATAGTAATAACTTATATCTAAGAAAGACCTCAATGTCTAAAGCAGAATCAGATGGTTCTCTCTTTTTGTGGAAGTAATTTACTCTGGTTTGAATCAGATTCAACTACAATTCAACTACAGTGTGTCTTAAACATTAATGTCATCTTGTTACGCTAGTTCTTAAGTATAAATCATGTTGATAGTATGTTGGTCTCTAGAAATTATGAGTATTTGTATGCTACTATATAAAGGAGATTTAAATAGGTTTTCTTTTAATACAACCGATCTTTTAGTCAAAGAAAAAGTAGTACTAGCTTAAATTGAAGGGAGGTTTTGTGCCAAACTCTCAAATATTATTATATCCAGCAACCATTGCTAGTGTTGGGCAATTTCAAATGCCATATTTTTGCTTTTATTATTGGAGAGGGACCCAGGGCCGGTTATAATCCTTGTTTAACTGATCATCAAATACACAAGTAAAAGAATTACAGTTTGTGCGAGGCAAATTGAGGACATTCTGCAGATTGGAACTACATATCTAATCTTGCATTTGTATAGTTTAATGGCCATCTGTCTTTGAGAGATGAGGTTTAGTGGTAAAACATTACGTTGCAGTGAAATGTCCCAGTGTTCGTACCCACCCCCATCACCGCGTTTCTGCTTGGAAACGTTTCTGGAACAGAAACCCTCTGGAAATGTCCCAGAAACGTCTGGCAACGCCTGGAAAATTTCAGTCACATTTCCGGGCATTTCCTGGGCAGTTTTCAGGAGTTTCTAGGGCATTTTTGGTGGAAAAGTCATAGACTAAGTCAAAATAAAAAAAATAGCTAAAACATTAAAAAAAAACTCTCATCTAATAGAATACGCTATGTTAAATTAGAGACTTTCTTGGCTTGCACAACCTGATGATAATAATCATCTACATATGGGTCATTGGTACGAGTGGCAGCTAGTTGCTTGCGAACAATGCTTTCAATTTCTTCTGCAGACATGTATTTTGCCACATTGCAGGAACGCTCTGTCCACGCCCTGTCTGCCCCCCCATCCCCTCTCTCTCCCCTTTTTTGGTCCATAAATGTTTCCAGTACAGAAACGCTAGGGAAATGTACCAGAAACGTCTGGGACGTTTCCAGGAAATGTCCAGGCGTTTCTGGCAGGGATCTAACGTCAAACACAAAAAAAAAAAAAAAAAAAAAAAAAAAAAAGATAAAACAATTAAATCAAACCCTAATTTTTGCTAAAAACCTATAAACACACACTCAACTCACACTTACAACATACTCATCCAACATTTGCTTTTGTAAACAACTAACAAGAGCAAGGAGGCAGCCATTGCAATGAGGTGGAGTTCGGAGGCAGCCATTGCAAGGAGGATTTTGGAGGCACCCATTGCTACAAGGAGCAGTTTGGGGGTAGCCATTGCTGATTTGAATAGTTTTTATTTTATTTTTTTCACATTTGTTTCTCATTTTATTTTCATATTAATCAATTTATTCCATTTTCTAGTTTATAAACTCCTAAATCATTTAAAATCAGATTTATCCAAATTTTAATGGTTCATTGATCATTCTAGAATCTATTCTTGTTTTTTTTTTTTGTTTTTTTAGTTAGTTAATATTTATTTTTTAAACTATTAAACACCTTGATTCTTAGAGTTTAGTTTTCTATATCTAACCCTAACTTCTGCGCATGCTCATTTGTCATGCATTATGCAATCTTGAGAAACAAAAACATAGTTGCATAAATTTAAAATTGTTATGTTTTTTTTTTAAATTTCAAATATCCTGATTCCTAGGGTGTAGTTTTATTTATCTAACCCTAACTTCTGTGTATGCTCTTCTTGTGCATAATGTGATATTGAGAAACAAAAATAGAGTTAGCCGCTATAAATTTAAATTTTTAACGTAAAGTTCTAAAAAAATTCAAATGTATAATATGTTTTTTTTGCTAGTTTCTAATTAGATAATATCCTTATGCTGCGTATGCTCTCATATCACACTATTCAGGTGATCTTGGTGATTAAAAGCAAATTAAGATATCCATGGCATCAAGTTTAACTCCAGGGGGAGGGCACAGTGAAGCAAGCTGGTAAGAAAACTCGATTCCAGTGAAATATGACCCTGAGTCTCTTCTTTGGAGACATGTGAGAGTGCTTGAAAATATTGTTGGTGGTGGTTTTTGTGTTTGGGTATGTAGTGGTTCTTGTGTTTGGGTATGCAATGATTGCCATGTCACATATAAGTCCTCATATACATGACTCAATATTCATTTGATCGGGTATGAAGGATCAGGGATCAAAAAATGTGACAAAATTTCAAAGTAAAAAATGGTGGACTTACATGAAAGAGCAAGAACAAGCTAAAGCAAAAGTTGTTTCAAGAAGTTGATCTAGAACAATTCTTATGCAAAGAAACAGAGTAGGAAGATCACCGACGCCTTCATTTGCAAATCATCCTTTCATTCAAAATTAAGTTCAGTGAGTTGAAATACTCTTGGATGATGAAGCAGATACCACTCATGGAAAAAATCAAAAGGGCCGTTGGAAAATGCATTCAATATTGAGAAGAGGGACATTGTTGATGAGTTGGTTGCTCAATACATTTATTCATGTGGGCTGTCTTTCAACGTTTGAGATTGCCTTATTGGCAACAAATGTTGAAAGTAGTCAATGAAGCTCCACAAGGTTACAAATGGCCTAATTATGAGAAGGTCCGAACCACATTCTTGGTGAAGGAAGTGGAACATATTTAAATTTTTTTGTAGCCAATTAGCGATTCTTGGAAGGATTCAAGAGTGCCTATTGTCTCAGATAAATGGAAAAATGTTCAAAATAGGCCTTTGATCAATGTTGTTGCAATATGTTCTAAAAGGGCAATGTTCCTAAACGTTGTTGATTGTGAGGGCCAAGTGAAAGATACTCAGTTTGTTGTTGACATTTTGATAGAGGCTATTGAGTACATGGGCCGCCAACATGTTGTCCAAGTCATCACAAACAATGCAAAGAATTGTAGAGCAATTGGGTTGATTGTAGAGGGTAGATACGAGTACATATTTTGGACGCCTTGTGTTCACTCTCTCAATTTGACGTTGCAAAATATTGGCAAAATTTCATGGATAGAGCAAGTTTATGCAAAGGCAGATGACATTCAAATGTTTGTCACAAATTATCACATGTCCCAGGGCATTTTTAGGAGATTCTCGAGGTTGGAGTTGTTGAAGGTAAGAGAACAAATTCTTACTTTTGAAGTTTTAACTTTCTCATTCTAATTGTTTAGCAATATTTGAACAATCAAACTTACGAGTCTATTTTTGTAGTTTGTTGAGTCTAGATTTGCCTCTCACACGTTCATCTTGAAATAACTTGTGAAGTAAGATAGGCACTAGGTAATATGGTGATTGACAATGTTTAAACCATATGGAGGCAAGCAAGCTCCGAAAGAGCCCATAAGATAAAATCATTGATCCTTGATGAGAATTGGTGGGCCAAAATTGAATACTTGCTCAGTTTTACAAAGCTTATTCTATCCATGATCCGATATGCACATACAGATGCAACTTGCATGGGAGAGGTTTATGATGGGATTGACTCCATGCGCAAAAGTATGAGAGTGATCATGCAAAAGAAAGAGCAAGATCCAAAAGATTTTTGTTATAATGAAATCAAGTCTATGGTCATAAAGAGGTGGAATAAAATGAACACCCCATTGCATCTCTTTGTTTATGCTCTCAATCCAAAGTACTATAGTAGTGAAATACTTCGGCTACCTAATATGCAACCACCATACAATCCAATCCAAAGGTTGCAAATGGAACTAAGGCAACATTCAGAAGGCTTTTTCCTGATCTATTTGTAGCTAGTGTGGTCTGCAATGAAATGGGTATGTTTGTAGCTTTAAAAGTTAGTATGAGAGAAATTGAAGCTCTTTTTGACAAGCCCAACATGACTCCAATCAAGTGGTGGTATGTACATGGCTATGATGACAAGTATCTATGACCTATTGTGATCAAAATTTTCTCACATGTATACAATTAAATCGAACATTTTATTAAGTTAACATATATTTTTATACATTGTTACTAATTTTACATTTCAAATTTTTAACTATTAACAACCTTTTTTGGTGACATGTGGCTATTAATTCTTTAGCAAAGTGGAATTGGAGTACATATGACTTTATCCACATCGCTAAACAAAACAAGTTGGCATCCAAGAAGGCAGAGAATTTGGTATTTGTGCATTCCAATTTGTGCCTTCTTTGACACAATTTTGATGACTATATCCAAGGGCCTAACAAACTTTGGGATATCCTTTCAGGTGTTACAAACTTGGATGCTTCTGCATCTACTCTTACTCAACTTTCACTACTTGGTGTTGATGATGACAATCAAGGGAGTTATACACAAGGGATGGAGAGTGGAACTAGTAGGAGTGGAATTCATGATTATGAGGACAATCCGAATATAGATGATTTATTCTAGATTTGAATGTATTTGCAATGTCTACTTTGAACTTTTGAAGCAATAAATGGATGAATACTATGTATTTTCAAGTGTTTTACTAAAAAGTGAATATATATATATATATTTTCAAAAACCCTTGGTTTGGAAACACTGTGGAAATGTCTGTACATCATCATCATCAATAATAATAATAATAATAATAATAATAATAATAATAATATTAATAATGGTGGTGGTGGTGGTGGTGATGTACAGACGTTTCCAAATCAAGAGTTTTTGAAAATTGGCGTTTCCGCTTAAGGGAGTTATACACAAGGGATGTGGAGTGGAGCTAGTGGGAGTGGCATTCATGATTATGAGGACAATTGGAATCTAGATGATTTATTCTAGATTTGAATGTATTTGAAATGTTTACTTTGAACCTTTGAAGCAATGAATGAATAAATACTATGTATTTTCAAGTGTTTTACTAAAAAATGAGTATTATGCACTTTGGAAATCTTTGTGCATTATTAATAGTGATGATGATGGTCATGGTGATGTACGAACGTTTCCAAATCAAAGGTTTTTGAAAATTGGCATTTCTAGGTATCGGAAACATTTCCTTTTCCGTTTCCAAACAACGTAGGTATTTTGATCTAAACTGTGGCCGGCCACTATTAATCCTTGCATCCTTTCAACATTAATACTAAGTAAAATTTGAAGTGTACTTTTATCTTTTATAGACTAAATCCGAGTATTATGCATTGTTTACACACACACACACACACACATATATATATTGTACGGTCATTTCCAAATCAAGGGTTTTTGAAAATCCATGTTTCTGCGTTTTGGAAACATTTCCATTTCCGTTTCCAAACAATGTAGGTAAAAACATTAAACCGTAGTAATGAGACTCAAGACCTGGTGCAAACTTAGCAGACCAATTTTGGATTTGGAATCTGCAAAAGAACTCTGCAATTTTTAAAAGATGATGGAAAAAGAATTATTTTAAAAGGCGCCCTTTTTTAAACATATTTATTTTTTTTTGGCAGATTTGGCTGAGATTTGTAGACTCGTGGTAATTGGTTCAGCGTGTTCTCCAAGTCTCAGTACTTCGCATTTTTAATGACTTTCTGGCCCACGTAGATTCTCCAAATGCACTTTCAGTGATACTGTGAAACCCATTCTCATGTCTTATGGTCTACTCACTAGTGAACTGCCAAACACTCTCTAGAGGTCCACTGTACTTTCCAAGATCATCAATCCATCTCCACCAGAGGTCCACACATTTCCAGTTGCACAAGACAATCTGGGAAGATCGGATGTGGTGCCATCCCAGTGCATGCCAAACCTTATTTGGTCTTCATCATTGGCTTTGTCAGGGTTCCAGACACCTAGAGTCCAACTTATAAGGTCCACTCACAATGTGTTCTACCATCTAGTGCCAACATGTGGAGCCTCCCATGACTTGAGGGGCAGCTTCCCTGTGGGGTGTGGTGTGTTTTCCAGATTTGACTCTTTCTGATGTCATTCAACCCGACTCCCAGATAATTAAGTCATGTGGAAGGGTAACCATTTGATCTTTCATAATAGCTCTTTAGCCTTCACAGCATTGTGACACTATGAATACATATCTAGATAGATAGTTATCATAGCATAGACATATCTAGTGAAAGATACACAGCCAGATGTCTCCCTCAACATTATGCCATGCACAGAATGCACATATTAATAAAATTTTCTGTTCCAGTTCTGTTATCTCTCCTGTGTGTCTTCATTTGAATTCTCATTTATGAATAACTATTTAATATTTCTCTCGCACACACATATAACACAGATTCTAAGAACTTATTGTTCTCCCCTAAATATGTCCTGGGATACGAGTCACCTTCACAAACTAAGAAGCATTCCAGCATATGCAATGACCTTTTGCAAATAAATGGTAGTATCTATATTCATTTAAAATCTAAATCTCTTTTGGAAGCAATACTCCAATCCTTTTGTCTTTCATGAAATGTTATGATAGCTGCGTAACATAAACTTCAGAACTATAGTTATCGTCTTTTACAGTTTTTCTATATGGAAGTAAGTAGTACTTGCTTTCTTATTTTGTGGTTATTAATTATGGTATGCATTTAATCCATGTCTCCCTTTCTATATTTTGGAGTACATTTTATCAGAGAGTGTTTTATATATATGTTGCATGTGCTTGATGTTTTCTTGTGGGAATGCGTAAGAGTCCTTTTAAATCTTGTCTTTAGTTTGGCCATATAGCTATACACCTCAATTATTGTAAATGAATTCTGCATGCCATGTGACGATATCTTTGGTTTTGGTCCTTGGATGATAGTGTGTTTGTATTTGATCTTCCTGTTTGATTTTATGTTGTTGTGACATGCATGAAAGTTTTAATTATTTGATGAAACACTTGGTTCTGTCTTCTATGGAATCAGCAAGATGTACTGGATCCATCAGAGGATTGTTTTCGCATTCGGATGGTCATAACTGCACTCCAGACATGTGGCCACTTCTTTGACAAAGGTTCTTCTAAAAGGAGGCTTGACAAATTTCTCGTATATTTTCAAAGATATATTCTCAGCAAGGGGGGCGTACCTCTGGATATTGAGTTTGATCTCCAGGTCAGTAATTAGTTTAGGATTCTTTCAATTTTACAGGCGATAGGATTATCTGTTCATTCAGTAATTTGTTGTTTTAATGTTCACATTTTGGAATTTCCTGGTAACAGTTATTCACTTTCTTTAACTAGATTTGCCCATTTCTTCTTAGTCCACAAGGATTCCTTGTGATTCTTACCCTATTTTGTTTGGAAAAAACTTTCAAACCCATTTTTCCTTCATGACTTGAGTAATAAAGTCGACCATTGGAGCTGCTTTGGGCAGATCAAATGCCATGACAACTAAAATTTTGGGACACCTTTCTGTGCGAGCTACTTAAGTTTTCTGTCATCATTGTTTTTAATCTAGATTCTTTCTTCAATGCAAACGATCCATTTTAAATTTTGACTCTGACTTTTTGAATTTGCTTTGTAAGAGGTAAGTTTTTCACAATACCTTTGCACTTTTGAATTGTCAGTATTCTTTTTTTGAATTTTAAGCCTTTGTAAACTTGAATTGTGTGGTTCTAGTTGAGACCAATAGGCTTTTCTTTTCAGGATCTCTTTGCTGATTTGCGACCAAAAATGATTCGATATTCATCTTTGGAGGAAGCAGATGGTGCTATAACTAAGTTAGAAGAGCAGGAATTGAATGTAGTTCCTGAAAAGACAAGGAATGAGAAACATTCTGATACGGAAGGAGGAAAGGCATCTCTACATTCTGCTCTTAATATAGCCGGAAATGGTCAAACGGCGATGGATGGAACAGAGGAGAATGGTATGGGGATTGATGATGGAGAGAGTGGAATTGAAACAGAAAGTAGTAGCTTGGAACCCGATTGTCATGAAGATGAGGAGGAATCGGATGAAGATAAGTCTATTGATCATTATGATGAACGCGATGATGAAAATGAGGAAGATGATGGTGGGGAGCCTGTTGCCTCTGAAGAAGAAGAAGATGTGCAAATAAGACAGAAGAAACTGCTGGAGGTTGATCCAGAAGAGGAAGCAGATTTTGATCGTGAGCTGAGGGCTGTTATGCAGGAGAGTTTAGATTCTCGTAAACTAGAAATACGGGCACGTACTACACTGAACATGGCAATTCCAATGAATCTCAATGAAGGATCTAAAGAACACAGCCGAGCAAGCGAGGTAGAAAGTGGAGATGAGATTTTAGATGAAGAAAGTGGCGGGAACAATGTTTCTTTCAGAGTTCTCGTAAAAAAGGGTAACAAGCAGCAAATCAAGAAATTGTATATTCCACGTGATTGTTCGCTTGTACAAAGCACAAAACAGAAAGAAGCAGCTGAACTGGAAGAGAAACAGGACATCAAAAGATTGGTTTTAGAATACAATGAACGGGAGGAAGATGATTCATCTGGTGTGGCATCACAGCCAATTAATTGGCCTCAAGCAGGTTTAGGTGCAGCAAATAAAGGATATGGTGGCCGGGGAGGATGGGATAGTTCTGGAAGATCGGGAAGTGCACGTCAGAGGCACCATCTACAAAGTTCTGGCTATGTTCGACGGAGATAGAATGTTGCTGGCACATAATGTTCTTTGTGAATTTTATTACAGGGATTATTTTGGTTATCTATGGCTGGGTACAAATGGTGTTTTTTAGAACTGGAGCCAACAATTGGTGGTGTTGATGCCTTGAATGGTGTTACTTTGCAGATTCAACGATTCACTGATATCCATTTTGATGCATGTGATCTTGGGATCCTATGGAATTATTTTGTATCCCTTTTTACAGCTGTATTACCCTTGGGCTTATGCGAATTCAAAGGAACGAATATTGCTCAAACTAAGTTCTCAAATGTACATGGAGTGAGTTCTGAGTATGGGGCTAGAACCCCATAATATAGGAGGAGTAAGCTTTTTTCCTTACGGCAATATAATGACTGATTGACAGCAACCACATCGCAGAGATATGGAACTCTACATGCATGATTTTCAAGAAAATGCAGCGCAGGACTAAACATTGTATTATATGATATGTTTTTGATAGATCTACCTTTTTTGCTTGTATTTCGACTGATTAATTATCTTTTTGCAACATTTTAGTGGTGAAACATCCACATATTAAAAAAATCTTGAACTACCGGCCAGTGAAAATACTGGAAGGAAACTATTGTTAATATTGATTTAAAGAGGGATTTTGGCATTTACTGCCTTTGGTTTTATCAAATTTTTAGTGTTTAAAATTTAAATCTTAGTGGTATGTGATCTGAGTACCGTGTATTTTTATTGTGAGCATTTCTGGTATGATTTTTCAATGCAATGAAAATGTCTATTAATATTGGAGGTACACCAGACTTGGTTTTTTCTCTGGCATCATATGTAACTTTATCCTTTTTTCATGTACCATGTTTACAAATTGCCACTGTTGGCATATCTTCACTTTTTTGTTATGGCAGGGAGGGATGGAGGGAAGGAGATTTTGATAATGATTCTTCTAAATTTTACTTAACCTACCTGATGCTAACACGATTCAACTTGACAGTAATAAATCTATGCTGATATAATCATTGGTACTGTATATTGGTAAGAACACCTTTTCTGTTGCATATTTACCTCTCTAATCGTACTGTTGAAACCATACCTCTTAATTCCATATATGCTTACGCACTTCTGTGAGAGGATAGGAGTGATTTGATGTTGTGATAATTAAATTCTCTTCAATAAGTTTCTATTTATGTTAGAGGATACGTGTGATTTGATATTGTGATAATTAAATTCTCTTCAATAAGTTTTCTATTTTGTAGACTAAGTCCAATAAATGGTAAAATTCAACCAAAATTGAGGTAGCTCCATCTGTTGCCATACCATAGCATATGACACAATGGTGACAGGGAGCTTTTTAATTTCTAACTTTAAGTTTGCAATTTATTAAGGCTAGACCGTTATGCCAATAACTAACAACTGAAAATAAAATATCAAGAAAACACACAGAAATTGTACATAGCACGAATAGATAGAACCTGTGATTTACTCATATATCAGGTGATGTTCAATGCCATGGTGCAAGGAAATATATCAATCCGGGATAGCTCAGCCATTGTGACCAAGATCCTTGTATATGTGTGACATTGGATGAACTCTCTTGTACCGACCAATTCTAACAAAATTATAATTAAGTATTCTACTCAGCCAACCATGTAATAAGACAAAACCTTAGCCAGTTACAAGTACACAAAACATGATCACAAAATAACTACTATAAGGCATTTAAAAGGACCTATGACCAGGCGCCCTTAGAATTGTCTAGTAATTGAAGTAATTCATGTCGTCAAAATCACCTAAACACAACTTCATTTTATTTGGAAGAAATTAAGGAGGTTGGATTAGGCTACCCATTCTACTTTTGATGTTCCCTGTGACTTGGATAAAAATAACATGATAACCAAAAAATTAAAAAAAAGAGATGGATAGAGCGAGAAAAACCTGTGAAGTATGCTTAAATGATTCAAACTCTCAAGTATGTATTTTAAAAATTTATCTAACTAGAAAACTGTACAATTTTTTTATATAAAAAAGAGTGGATATTATGGTAGTATGGCTTACATGCAAAATATTATAAGCTATGGAGAAAGAGGTCAGTAAATTTCTGGTCTAAAAAAGCTTACAAAATCACCCTTCAGCAGGAATGGATAACACAAAGTTGTCATACGACTTTGAACATCACGTATAAGAGCCCTTAGCATTACTTGTAATCAAAGTAATCCATGTCTTCAAAATCAATTAATCACAGAGCTTGAATTAGGCTACGTAGACTAGTTTGTTGTTCCCCATGGCCTGGATGAAAATGACCAACAATCAAAGCAAAAAACAAATAAAAGATAGATAGAGCCAGAAACACAGTTTGCTTCTAACATTTCAATCTTACATTAAAAAAGAAAAAATCCAACTAGAAAATAAAGTACATTATTTTAATGTAAAAAAGGTAGGATATTGTGGTACCATGGGGAAAGATGTCTCAATTGTATGGTCAAAAAAAGTTTACAGAATTGCTTTTTAGCGGGGATAGGAAACACAAAGTTGTCATACAACTCGGAACATTACCTATAAGAAGTGGGGGTGTGAGGTGGTGCAAGGGCAAGTGTGTGGGGTGGGGGACGAGGTTGGGTAGTTAGGGAGAGAGGGTGCTCATCATTGCCATAAGGCCATGCATGCCCACCAGGGTCCCAGAATTGTTGACCTTCCATTATATTTTTCCAATCATTATCTCCATATGGAGCTATGCACGCCTTGTGGTATTTGTCATTGTGTCGGGTATCTACCTAAGAACTTGACATGGTGACTAGTGTTGATTAAGAGGTACCTTTGTCTCCATTTGCATTCTTTAGAGTGGCATGACCTATAAAAGAGGAGTCTTTAACAACCCTAAAAATGGGAATTGCAATTATTTTACCAATAGGTAACAAATAATTACCATGTTATTAAGAAAGAGAAAGGGTACCAAGTTTACCACATGATACCTTTTCTAATTATTTAGAAGAGGGTTAAAAGGGGCCCTTACCCAAGTACATTGAAATAAGATATTTTAAGATGTTGTGGCAAAGCCCCTAGTTAAAAACAAAACTATAGATATTATTGGGCCTAAGCTTAAGAAATCACAAAATAAAACCAATGAGAGATCCCAACAATATTAGGAAAAAACCTAGAATCGATAAATCTAGAAACCTTAGTCGCCAAAACATCGGAGAAAACAAGACAAAACATCTGAGACAACAACCACCTAGAAGTAAGACTACCATGACAAGGCCTTGCATAAATCCTTGAAGAAGCTTTCTACAGGGATAATAAATCTTTGAAGAAGCTTTCTACAGGGATAAATTATCTCAACTGCGTAGTTATATTTCACATGCTTCTTTCTTAATGTGCTAAGTTGGCAAGACTTTTTAATAGATTAAAATCAATCCACAAGCTACTTGTTGGTTGTTAGGTTAGAATAATTATCTAACATCAAGTTTCATCATTCTTTAAGATTGGAACTACAACAAAAAACTAATGTAAATAGTGAGGACCATCCATCTCAAGGCTTTTTCATAAAAGTCATGCCTTGCAAGGGCTTGTCAAGTCTTGCCAATGGAAAAAAAGGAGAGATGGAATCTCTCATGTTTAAAAGATGTCTATTGTTTTTGAGGTTATATCCCCTACGATTGAGGGTAACTCTCACTTGATTTCGTATAAGCATCTAATAGAGAGAGATTGAATCTTCCATGTTTAAAAGACGACTGTTGTTTTTGAGGTTATATCCCCTATGATTGAGGGTAACTCTTTCCTTATTTCGTATAAGCATCTAATACTTTTCAACTGCTATAATCAAATACAATGTTAGGCTCTCAAAATGAATGGATGACATAAAATGTTGATTATACGTTTGTCAACGAACTTGTAGGTTTCCCCATAATTTTCACATACCACCATACACCAAGTAACTTGATAGGATTAGATTGTTAGGAACAAACCTATGCACGTTAAACGAATATAGAGGAGAGCTATGCTAGTGAAATATAAACATACAAGGATAATGAAAAACACAAATATATACATAAGTTCCCCTGGGAAAACCCTTTTGGGTTAAAAAACCTAGCACAATAATCTTCTTGATTATAACATAAAATGAATTGTTTACATAGCTGTAACAAGTCGAAAGGCACTGTAACCTTCATACAAATCTTGATTTTATATTATGATGCACACAATTGACTGTGTATTCAAATTCATGCATTCTACAACAAATACATTATTAAACTTATTTTTTTCCCGAAGAAGAACCGTGCCTATAACTAGCACTCACTTTTTAATGCCCATTCAACAAGAGAATCTATAATCACCAAATTTTGAGCCAATTGATCATTGTATGATACCCGCCAACAACTTTGTGTCAAAGCGCCGCCAAGACATTGCTCACACTTCTTCAATCTAACAATTACAATCAAAAAAGTGTATGAAATGCTTTAAGTTATCCGTCATTATTTGACATGTTGCACAACTCCTTGCAACACTTTATTGTGACTCAACCATCGCGCTTCACATCGTAACCTCCCATAGTGCAATGAAACTAAGTTGAGATCTTTGCATAATTCTACCATCATTTTTGCATGCTAAAAACCTTGCGAAACTATCATAGATGATCTCTATGCAAGCTTGCACAACCATATCTGCTTGTGTAATCAATTTGTACAATATCCTACACAACTAGTGCTTATGCAAACACCTATGTTGCATAGAATTACTATTTTGCATATCAAAGCAAAGTTGAGAAATTTCCAAACAATCTTACTTGTTGAACACTTTGCATAAAGGAGCATGCATCCATCCTTTAGCAACTTCGAGCACCCAACCCATCTCCTTCCTGCACTAAGAGAACAACTAAATATTCATTGTCTTAGTCAATAAATCTGTAACATTTTCCTTTGTGTCTACCTTCTCCATATGTATCTTTCTCTCTTTCAACATTTCTCTTACAAAATGATATCCCACCTCAATGTGCTTCGTCTGAGAATGATACTCAGGGTTATTTGTGAGATAAATTACGCTTTGATTATCACAATCTATCCTTACAATCTTCTATGTGAACCCAGATGTAGAACACAACCTTCAAAGCCACACCACTTCCTTTCTTACATGAGTAGTTGCAATATATTCAAATTCAGTGGTATATATCACAACACTATCTTGTCATTTGCTCATCCAACTTACAAATCCACTAAACAACTCGAACACCCACACATTAGTAGATGCATAACAATTAAGGTCTCCTGCCTTATTGGAATCTACAAATCCCTATAGATTCAAAGCCTTGCTTTCACCAGGGTTTCTTAGATAACAGATAACACATTCAAAATTCCCATGTAGATAATTGAATATCCTCTTCACTGTTGTCCAATGCTCCTGGACTAGATTGAACATGAATCTATTGACTACTCTCACTGCTTGTGCAATGCCAGGGCTTGTATAGACCATTATGTACATCAGGGTTTCCACTAGACTCACAAACAAAACTTGAACCATGTCCTCTAACTCCTATTGTGGCATTGGGCATATCACAAGTGATAGCTTCTAACCAATTGTAATATTTGTGCGCATAGGTTTGCAGTCCTACATCTTGAACCTTTCTAATATTATTTCAAAATAATTCCTTTGCTCTAGTGAGAACTTGTTTGCATAATCCCGTTTGATTTCCATTCCCAGGATAAATCTTGCATCACCAAAATATTTTATGTCGAACTACGTAGACAATTAAGACTTCACCTCCTTGATCATGCACTTATCATTTTTTGGTCAAAAACATGTCATCCACGTAGATAACTATGATGACAAAGTTATCATCTTCTTTGTAGTAAACTCAAGCCCAAGCCCAACCACACAATTGCCAAACTTATGATTCCACATTCTGGGTGATTGCTTCAATCCATATAATGACTTCTTTAGTTTGCAGACCAAATCTTCTTTTCCTTTCATCTTAAACCTTTCAAATTGCGATATGAAGATTTCTTCTTTGAGCTCTCCATGTGAAAACACAATCTTCACATCTATTTGATCTATCTCAAGATTGAACACAACAAAACAAAAGCTAAAAGAAACCCAATTGAAGTCATTTTCAAAAGATAAGAAAATGTCTCACCAAATCAATTTCATCTACTTGCGAGAATGCCTTCGCTACTATGTGAGACTTATACTTCTCTAGTTTCCCTTGTGCATTTTTCTTCTTGTTGAAAACCCACTTGCAACCCACATTTTTTTCTCCATAAGGTAACTTAACCAAGTCCCAAGTCTCAAGTCTCATTTTTTTCCAGAGACTCCATTTCCTCTTACATGGCTTTCTTCCAAGACTTGATTTTTGTGCAACCAAGAGCTTTCTTCACCATCTTGGGGTCTTCACCATTAGTCACTGATATCAAAACTCAAAACGAAAATCAAGTGGGCTATACTTCTTAGGGATTTTGTCCACCCATTTCAATCTCGTTAGAGTCAGAGTCACAAGCTCGTCCTCTTCTTGTGACTCTTCCTCTGTCACACCATAATCTGAGACATGCTCTTCAACATCTACAATCCACAATTTCATTAAATATAGACATATTCCAGTCCAGATTAACACTCAAAACTGTCTTTATTGGGTTTTGTAGTTTCAAATATTGGAATTCGATGTTTCTATTATTGGATTCCAATTTAGAGTTTTTAGGAATTAGATGTAATATTTTCAAATTTCAATTTGAAGGTTTTTAGAATTCAATGTCAAACAACTAGATTTATCAATTTTTTTTGTTGTATTATTACAATGTTTTGTTGCAAAATATATTAGTAATCAATATTTTATTTTGATGCAATATAAGTGGAGGTAAAATATCACAAATGTCAATGCAAAATTTAACATAGTGAAATTATCAAAGATATCTTTGTAACATTTCATGTGGGCAAATTAGCATACATATAATAAATGCAACATCAAATTGATTGAAATACTTTACATATAATCTCCTTTGGCTTTCTTGACACTATCTCAGAGTGATTGGAGGAAGAATGAGGGGTGTTCAGATAAGGATTTCTATTGGCATAATCATGGCAAGTTTTTTCATCAATCAGCTTTCAACTCTCCTACTCCCTCTTCTGAGGATCCGTTTGTCCCCAAGGGAGGAGGATCCTTTGAATGAGGTGTTGGTTCCTACTATGATCCTATGCTCTCTTCAGTTTGGTGTTTTGTTTCCTCTCCCTCCTAAAGCAATGAGACCTAAAGCTAATTTAGGTATCACATATAAAAACAAGGTCGGAGATCATGGGCAAAAAGGTTGATATTAGAATGAAAAGAAATGGTGAATGATGGCACTCAATGGATGTTGAAGGATGTCCTTTCAAGGTGAGGGAGGAGATTGGTTTATACTCAAGGTTAAACCCTTGTCCCTTGGTTTGGACATTCTGCTCCTCGATGGGTTTTCCATCCGTTCCTCTTGTTATGGTTGATGGAATTTTGATGATCTATTGTTATCAGGTGACTGTTTGGTCTCCAAACTCTCCTTTTCTCTTTGCTTGAGATCCCTTCTTATGGTTGTAGTTTTTATTTGTAACAATTGTCTTTGTTTGTTTTGTTCCTTCTAGTGGTTCTTGTTTTCTGTGGATTGGGCCCCTTTTTTGTGTCCTAGAGCTAGTTCAAAGCTCCAGTCAAAAGCGTTTACCCAATAACAAAATAAAAATAAAAATAATTGAGTATATATTATTTTTTTCATCCCATAATTTTAAGCTTGTGCGAATTACTACAAATGTAGTAAGTGTAGAATTATTACCACTTAAGTGCGTGATGTGTTTTTAAAAACCTTAATATGTAGTTGATTGAATGTTTGATTCAAACCAACATGTCTTTTGTTATGATTATTGTTATCACTTGAAATGTGCCCCTATTCGAGAATGAATCTTGTGTGCAATCGCATTGTACTTCCACGTATAACACCCTTGACCTCAACACCTAAGAGTAATTCAATGATTCGATGTAACGATGGGATCATCCCCCAAGGTGTGGGGCTCTTGTGTTCCTTGGGATGAACCTTTGAAGAAGGCCAACTTCATTCTACTTTGAGTGCATCTGGTTTAGGATAAGCACATAGAACTACAAAGAGAAAAAAGGGAGTCTACCACTAATGTCAAACCTAATCTTGACAAAGGAAAAGGGTGAGAGAGGGTGAGAAGATCACGAAAAGGAAAAGCAATGATGCACTAAGAATTAAGGAACTAAATGCACATAGTCTTCAAACTAGATGCCCACTACATAAGTATTTCACATTGAGGTATGGGAACACAACATAGCATTAGGAGGGAAGACAAATGGTCCAAAAATAATACTTACATAGACCCGTTTATACACAACATATGACCTGTACATGATTCTTATTCCACGTAGAGGTGCGAAGGGAGGACAATAATGAGAGGGACAAACATCCACAAACAAAGATCAACAACCATTAATACACACAAAACACAAAGCATGAAAAAATGTAGTTTAGTTCTTATTAATTTCAAAGCCTAAGTTGATATTACAAACTCAAATGGGCAGAGCTTTGTTATACCAAAGAGAGGGCTCCTCTTTACAATAAAGATTAGGGTTTATATAGAGCTGGGCAAGATCCTACGTAATTGATTTACCTCTTGAGATGGTAGATAGGAAATTTGAATTCAAAATTTGATGCTCAAAACTCTAGGTTGATCAAGAGAACCAAAATCCCACACAATATCTATTCTAAACCATTCTCATTTAATTTGGACTGACAATCTGATCATAGAAGTAGCTGGAAGGTCACTCTTGGATCATACAATCTGCGTGTGTATCAAGGACATAAGTACACTTCTGTAGTTAGAGGAGATGTGTGTGCATGTTTTGCCCATCTACCCTCTACCTTTACATCTAGTTCCACTCTAACTTAGCTTCGCTCGACATCCAATCGAGCCCAACGTTCACCTTTGCTTATTATCTCCACCTGTCAATCCACTTGGAATTATTAGTTAACACGAAAGTTGTGTAGGATTTATTTAAATTTTTCCATGTCATCCTTATGTGTGTGGTAGAGTTTCATGCACATTTCTCTCAGGGATCATATGCACACTAACCCGTGCACACTTTAGACTTTACTGAGTTTGTGCTAGATGCACATGAAGAGTTTGTGGAAGGAGAGCACACACATTTGGTAATTTATTTTGTTTGATTGACCTCTATGCATAGACTACATCTGTTTAACTTCTACACTCTAAATCCTTGTGTTTAAGCACATGTTTACTTCACACCTAACTTGCGTGCACCTAGATACTTGGATGCATCCTGTGCAAAGGGTGCATGTAGAAGGTTGCATAGATGGCATAAAGGGTAATCTTGTACTAAGGGTGTAAGGCCTTGATTCCTCATGCACCTAGTCTCTTTTGGTGGTTTTACGAGTTTGCACCTTACATTGGCTTGTGAAGGGAGTGACACACAATATAGATCACATCCTTTGAATTATGAGAGTGTAGGTATGAATCTTTGTGATCAGGCATAAAAATTCATAATTTTGACATGAGGAGCCTCCTGGATAGGAATGTGCAAAAAGAATGAATATCTCAAGTGTGCACTTACAATTAAAATATATTCCCTATGCACTTATCTCTTACCATTGCCTGAAGTCTTGGAACCCAACACATTTTACTACATGTTAATAGTTTTATGCACTAGAGAGGGTGCAAAGATCTTTGTGTAGGGCATGCATTAAATGTTGTTCATAGGCAAAAATTGACACTTAGTTAATGTGTGAATATGTACAAACTACTAACTCCAGGCATAGGTAGGGATCATTTACATACAAGCTTACCCCTGAGAAACTCGACATTGAGAAAGCATGAAATCTTTCTGTAAGGTCTTATGAGCTCCGTGCGGACTAGGGTGACTTAAAAAGTCAAAACTTTTGGTGACATCTACGGGTCACTTGCCTACTAAGCGGGGACTAGTAGACTTTGAAGCAATCCACTGGGTACATAGTCATTTAGAGCTCCTTGATCTTTTACCCTTCATGTAATTGACTGCGACAAGCTTACCCCTGAGAAACTCGACATTGAGAAAGCATGAAATCTTTCTGTAAGGTCTTATGAGCTCTGTGCGGACTAGGGTGACTCAAAAAGTCAAAATTTTTGGTGACATCTACGGGTTGCTTGCCTACTAAGCGGGGACTAGTAGACTTTGAAGCAATCCACTGGGTACATAGTCATTTAGAGCTCCTTGATCTTTTACCCTTCATGTAATTGACTGCGACAAGCCTACCCAGTGTTTGAAGAAATTGAGATACCTTTCACAAGAACAAGCAAGGCAAAAACTGTATTGAATGACACTTAGAGGAAATGGAAAATTAAACTAAATACAAATTGTGTAAAAATGCTTGGAGGAAATGAAAATAATCTAAACAATAACATGTGCGTACAACACTTAGGAAAATTAAGACATCTAATTTACTATTTACAAAATATACACAATCTTTAGAGATAGTGCTTGAGATGAATCCAGTTAATGGTAATGGGCAACACTTCTCCGCTTGGATTTGTGAGTTGGAAGGTGTTGTCTTGTTTGAAACTAGCTATGGTGTGTGGGCCGCTCTATATAACATTGAACTTTGTATAATTCCTAGATTTTGCCCTATATGCGTCCCATTTGAGTACTAAGTCTCCTTCATTGAAGCTTTTGTTAGCAAATTTTCTGTCAAATGTTCCTTTTGTCTATGCATACTCAAGCTCCATAGTGCGCATAACCTCCACCCTTATTTCTTCAAGCTCCATTAGATTGACTAACCTTACTATTATGGGATCAATCTCATGCAAATCCAACTGATGGGCTAGTTTCAATGAAGGAAACTCAAGAGATGTAGGCAACCTCACTTCCCTCCCATAGACTAACATGAAAGGCGAATTCCCCAACACCCTTTTTGGCATTAATTGATCTTCCTAGAGGGTTGTCTTTTGTTGGGTGTGCCAATATCGCTAGTTGTCCTGCATGGTACGCTTGATGATATGAATCAAATTCTCATTCATCAATTTGTCCAGGGCATTACCTCGAGGGTAATAGTTTGAGGAAATGCTCAGGTGGATGTTGTGTTTGACCGCACATTAGCTAATTTTGACTCCAATAAAATCCACTACATTGTCAGAAATAATAGTGGTTAGAACACCAAACTTGTTATAATGCTTTCATATAAATACATAATAGAAACCGTATTGGCCTCTTTAAGTTTTATTTCCTTTGTCTACCTTGTAAAGTAGTTGGTTTTCATGAGGATCCATTTATGTCCGACACTTGATGGTGGATTTATGATTCCAATGAAAACCAGGCCCCATTGAGCAAGGGGTTGATTAACTTGTATTGGGCGTAGGGGCAAGGCTACTAACTTCTGTTTGCCTACAAAGAAGGTGCACTTATTGCAGCCTCTCACCCACATATATGTGTCTTTGAATAGATTTAATCAATAATAGCCAGCTCACATGATTTTAATAGCAGTGGTTTTAGGGGAGCAATGGCCTCCTGATAGCCCATCATGGAACTCTTTAAGGATCTTGTTCACCTGATCATGTTCTACACACCTTAAGATAAATCCATTAATGTCTCTTCTGAATAGTGCACCACTATCAAGCACATAAGAAATAACTTGTAATCTGAAGTGCTTGTGCCTGGATTTATTCAGGCTAGGTGGAAATGCACCAAACTGAAGGAAATTCCTCATGCTCTGAGTCCAACCTACTGGGGCGTTATAATCTCTTTATTAATCCCTATATAGCACAAAGATTGATTTGTCTTCAAATTTTACATCCTCTGCTAGTTATTCACACAGTCCTTTCCCTTGCAATAGCTTGGTGATTTATATATGTAAGTCATACTCCATCACCTTCATGATCCAACCAACTCTCTTCTCACTACTATCCTTACTAAGTAGAAAATATTTTATACTTGAGTGTGAAACCATGAGGTTAACCCTATTGTTAGAGAGCATATGCCTAAACTTCTTAAGTGCCCTTATGACTATGAGGGTGTATTTCTCCACAAAGCTATAGCTTAGATCATTGATATTTGAGTGCGAGGATAAATAAATCAATAGGCTGCTCCAATTAGTCATTATTTTATTGTGCCAGAATGACTGAGATGCCTTTAGCTTTGCCAAATGTGTAAAGGATAAAATCCTTATTATAATCAATGTTTATCAAAGCGGGAGCTTATGCGATAATGTGCTTGATGGCCTCAAATATACTCTTGCCTTCATGGGTCCAATTGAGCATAACACCTTTCTTGAGCATTATTATGAGGGGCTTGGTCAGAGTATAAAAATTTGGCACACACCTTCTGACAAAGTTTATATTTTCTAAGAAGCTTTGGAGGCCTTTCTTGTGACTTGGAAGAGGGAGAGACAAAATGGCCTCAACTCGTTCTGAATGAATCATGAGTCCTTATTTGAAGACAATATGCCCCAATAATTTTCCCTGATGGACAACAAATATGCACTTACTTGGGTTTAGAGATATCCTAAACTCTTCAAACCTTTCAAAGACTTGCTCTAAATGGCTTAAATGATCTACATGTACTTGGAGAAGATAGTGTTATCATCAAAGTAGACCAGGATGATATTGTTGAGGAGTCCCTAGAATACCATAGCCATGGCTCTTTGAAATGTGGCCCCCACATTTGTCAATCTGAAGGGCATCCTGTAGTATGTGAAGGTACCCCACTTAGTAGTGAATGCATTATTAAATCGATTGCATTCTTACACAAGTATTTAGTTATAGCTTGAGTAACCATCTAGCAGTGAAAACCTCTCCATACTTGTGACCGTTTGTATAATTTACTCCATTGGTGGGAGAGGGTAGTGATCTTTGAGGCATGCTTTGTTTAAATCTCTAAAGTCCATGTATTGTCATATTTATTTATTCTTCTTCTGAACCAGAACTAGATTGGAAACCCATGAATAATGTTTGATTGGAAATATTATGTTGGCCTTTATGAGCTTTGAAAGATCTTTTATCATTAAGGGCTCAAGCTTGGGGTTTACCAGCTTTTGCTTCTACCTGATTGGCTTAGTGCAACTCAATAGTATATTGGGCTAAGCTTGGGTCAAAGCTTCTGAGGTCTTGGTATATTCATGCGAATATATCCTTGTATCTTCCACTAAGCTCAATGAATTCTTTGATTTCAGATGGGGAGCACACTTTACCAGCCTTCAAAAGCTTGTTATTAGAGATGGTCACCTACTTGAAGATTTCTTATTTAACCATCATGCATCTTCCCTCTCCTTTGAGCTGGTCATCAGAAATGAAGATGCTTTCCAATGCAACTAACCCCTTAGGCAAATTATTTACCTTTAATTGAATGATCCATTCCTCATATTGGGATTGGAGCTACGATTGATTCTTGGTGCATAATTGGGCTTCATCTTGTAGGAAGTTAAAATTTTGTTCATTAATTTCAAACACATGTAAATTGTTTACATTTTCCAGGACTACCGGTTTGACCACATGTTTTACAAGTTATTTGAACTCATTCATTATATTTCATGAGAGGTCATACTATGTCTCCATAATTGTGAGCCTGTTAGTATCATCATTCTTCACCATTAGTATGGAACAAATGTTGAAAGCATCGAACCCATCAATTATGTCCCATGCTTTATGTTTTTAAGATTTTAGTAGACTATTCTTGGACATGTTTTACACTCTGAGCTAGTTTATGACTAACTCACTATCCAAAAATGCTTGAAACACTTTGATTCCTTTATTTTTCACCAATTGGAGACCTTGGATCAATGCCTCATATTCAATGACATTATTTGTGCAGTGAAATTGTAGCCTGGATACATGAAAATATCTCTCCTTTTGAGGGGATATCATTACCATACCAACTCTTATGCCATTTTTGTTTTGGGAGCCATCAAAATATAATTTCCACACATCTTCAGATCTTCTTGTGCGTTTATGAGACTTGGCAACAAGGGGTCTTCTTCAAGAATCTCTAACCCTATTTCTTATACATTTCTGTATGGGTCGAACTCACATTGATCACACACCCATTTGTCAAGTAGGTTATCTAGGATCTCCTCAAGGGCTGTGTTAGCCTTATGGAGAATTAAATTATCTTCTTGGTCAAACATAGTGCAATTTATATCAACTAGGCTAGGTGAGTATGGCTCTATATGACTTTCAAAAATGGGTTCAACCTTGATGGTCACCTTGGTTTGATATCTACTCTTGAGTAGCACGTGCAATCAATTGAAGGATAGATATCTACCCATATTCATAGTGAAATCCCAAGAAAGGCATATATCAAAGTAGGGTCAAGTAAATGATTGTGATGTCCTACATGATGGAGAGGCTTGGACATACATACAAAGTGAGGCTCAGGTCCTTGATGATCCCCATAGTTTTAATAGATGTGCCATCCAATTGGATGGTGCCTTTTGAGATGGGAAAATATGCTATACCTACCATGTCTATGATTTTATTTGGCACCATTGAGCTACTTGCACTGAGTCTATCATACATTTATGCAAGAGATGCTTACCAATAATTAGAGAAATGTAGAAGGGGGAGGTTTGTTGGTTTTAATTGCTTCTTCCTCCTTTGGCTAACATAGGCTCACAAGAGTATAGGGCATGGTCTGTGAAAACTCATACAATTGAAATCTCCTTAGGCCATCTTACAATAAATTCATTTAAGAAGAAATAGCAAGAGCATCCCACATAGTTACATTTAGGCTAGTTTTCTTCATTTGCTCAACTATGTTAAAGGTGATTTAAGCCCCTTTTGTCTACAAATTTTTAATGACAACTTCCTCTCTAACTTGTAGACCAATCTGATGTTTATTCTCTTTTTGTGTGAATGTTTCCATGCACATTTGGAATTTCCATGTAGGCACTCTACCTTGGGTGTCTACGCACAAAACTTGCGGTACAAAAGTTGAGGGCACTGAAGAAGATAACTCTCCCTCTGTTGCCCTCTTTCTAAATCTTATTTTTAAATCAATTGGGTTGTTCCCTATGCTTGTAATTTATTTTTAATTCATATAATTGAAGTCATTGTCTTGCCAATTCACAAGAGTAGATTCACCTTGCCCCTGTGATTGCATTTACAATCCCTCCCTTTACAAAATTGAAATATTCAATTGTCCTTGAGGTGGCAATGCATTTTACATCGTAGGCATTTGGTTCAAAACTCCATTTGCATATATGGCTTGATTATGCATATGATCACATGGAAAAAACCATTTATATTCATGTGCCATATTGTTTTACACAGACACAAGGGCTCTATAAGTGTTAGTGGTGTTAGAATTTTGTGCATAAGCTAGTCTATTATATGGGAGTTTGTTTTGGCCTTGCATACCATGTTGATAGGAGGGAATATTTTATTGATATGTATAGTTGAAGGGTTGATATGGCTTGGAGTATTATGCTTGATGCCTTTTGAGCACTAATAGCTCATTTCAAAACCTCTACAACAATGATTCAACTTTGTGTAGTTCACTTGAAGGTTTGGCGAGGGAATCAATGGGCTAGTTGCAACAGGAATGGGTGCTAGAGTTGGAAAAGAAGGCAAGGCAGGTTGAATTATAAATGGGGGCTCAAGAAACAAAAAAGGAGGTTTGGGCACAATTTTACCTTCTTAGATCAAATAATTATTTACGTGCACAAAAAAATCATATGCATCAGGTAATACTATGCCTCTCATGGATTGAATCATCATGGCCACATCATTGTTCAATGCTTTTAAAAAATATAAAAATACAGTATTGGGAGAAGGTTTTACCAAAGGTGAAACTCGATCCCAAGTATTGTAAAATCTAAAGTTAAAATTGACCATTTTCTTATGCAAAGCTCTATTAATGGTAGTAAACTACTCCATTAATGATAGGTGGTCACTCTTCTCCTTGAACTATCTACATAGTGGCTCACCCAATTCATCTCAGTTTTGAATAGTACTAGGTTGCAAACTTTGGTACCACTGGAGTGCTTCCTTTCAAAGAAGAGGTAAGGAGTCAGATTATGATGTTGTCTTCGATTACATTGTGAATAGATCAAATATTTGCAATGTGTTTTATGTGTTCTATATGGGTAATATATTTCTCTCCAGTAAAGTAGGGGATGCTCTTAAGAGCAATGATTTGAATTTCATCATACTAGGGGAGAACCAATGGAATGTTTAGGTAAAATCATTAAGAGGGGGTGAGTCACTGATGCCAGATAATCCAATTCAATTTCCAACTCTTAAACATTCAACACGTACAATAATGATGCATACAAATTAACCATTGCAATGAACAAAGAATATATAATAAGAACAAACACATAACACATGATATATGTGGGAAACCCTCTTTAGGGATAAAACCCATTGAACCCTAAAAGATGGAATATAGTCCTGTTAAGACAAGATTCAACATTTAGACCAACACCAACTGATCAAGGAACACCCATCCCTTAATTTAGTGAGACACCCATCCCACAAGGAGGAACCAAGCCCCTAGGCAACCAAACACCAAAACATCTATCTTTATCTAATCTTCACCTCTAATTTAATGTCTTTTACACTTGATGATGGACTTCTCTTAGTTTTTCTCTTTCCCCTTTACACTCTCATACACTTGCACACACAAGCAATGCATCCAAAACACCTTTTTGGATCATTATTGACTTCTTAACACACACAATCAAAAAACCTAAAATAACTCTATAAAAACATAAAAAACATGACATGTAGGTCATGCACAAAACTGTCAACCTGCTCTGATCTTTAGTCCATCCACTAAGCACATTCACTCAATCATCCTCTAGGGCTTACTCACTAAATCTACCTCTTTTAGGCTCATTAGGTCCAATGACCTATGAGTTCACCTTCATCATCTTGATAAGATAAACATGATTGATCCTCTTCACTCTTTATTGGTCCTCAATGACCTTCCCCTTATCTTTCAAAAGGTTATTTCCTTCGCTTGGCTCGACACTCTCTCAACACCCACAAACATGCCAAATATGCCTTGTACTTATAACACTCCTCTTGGTCTGACAAGATGCTTACCATAATTTTAATACACTTGAAATAGGTCTCCACACATGTTACATGGGTGAAACACTCAACTCCATAGGTCGGCCATAGTCCTTAAGATTCAAATCCTCCATTAGGCCTTAATGAGACCCAAAACAATTAGGCCTTCACATCCACACATTACATGTGAGACTAGTTGGACCATCTTCATCCTTTACCAATGATTTGAACACATCAAACCTATCTAAAATATCTCCTTTATTACTCTCATATGAGTCCATGCCACCGAGAACACTAACTCAACACTTGAACCTACCAATTAGGTCTCCTCACTCTTTAGGTCTTCAAACACAGAAAACATAGTCTCAAACTTATGAAGAAAATAATAAAATATTTTATATATTCATATTATTATATAACATGAGTGAAACCTTTATGACCTTTTCAATGCCTTCATGTGCTTTAGATACTTCACCATAGGCTCTAAGCACTCAAAAAAACTCTCTCAAAATGATCACTTAGATTGATCATATACAATCAAGATACAATAAAGCTATTTTGACTCTCCATATATGATCAAGGGAATATCATGACATAAAATAATTTATAATAATCCTTATAGACTTATAAAACACCTCCATACTGATTTTCTTCTTCAATTTTGCTCAGAACACTTCTAACTCACTCCTGCAACATGGTCACTCAATCTACCAGTGCATTCAACAAACATAGTCAATTTATAAGCAATTGTTCACATTGAAGATGGATTTTTCAAATCTCAAAAATACACATAGATGTTCCTCATGGATTAAATAATACTCTCCAATAGATAGTTGATCTTGATACATAAAAATACTATCAAGAACAACTCAAATATCCTTCTCTGGTCACTTACACAACATGGTCAAACACACAATAAATTTTGGTGATCAATATATTTGAATTTAAAAACATTAAAACATTATAACCAATTTTTATGGATTTTCCTTGAATTCCTATATAAATTTTATTTTTAATTCATCATCAAATTTTGCATATATCAAAAGTTATGGCTGAAACATTACAGACTAGTTTTTCCTTTGTTAATTCAAATACCAATGGTCACTAGAAAATGTAAATATTGCAAACACGTGTATTCAACTCATACTACCTAAAATATAGATCAAATTTACTCCATAAATCTCCTCAGGAGTATCTTGTCTTTATATTTTATCACTCACCATTGATCTTAGATCCTCCCTTTTGAGATCAAGCCACTTGGCAGCCCTACGTGCCCTCTGAGCAATCTATTGACTTATTGACTTAATACAAACCATTGATCTTTGATCTGTGATTCCATAATAAAGACACCTGGCACCCCCTTATGCCTTCTAAGTACATATCTATCAGTCCCCACTCTTGTGCCACTTGGTAGTCTCGTGTATCGTTGATCTTTTGTCAAATCATCGTGATTGAGACACTTGCCACTAGCGCATGCAATATTTGACATATTGAATTTATGCACATCATTGGATCATAATATGGATGGAAAAAACTCATTGTTATATCTATCTTGACTAGTTGACCCCATATTTCAATATAGTTGAACTTGATGATCTCTGACACATCACAGTCTATAAGAACAACTTTGAAGGTTTATAACTTGAGCTAGAAAATACTTCAAGAATCCAAATCTTTAAGGTACCTTATTGGCACTATAGACAAAATCTCCATGAAAAACTTTGACCACTATTGAATTTTTGAGTACCTATACTAAATACACAAATTTTTTGGATCACCCATATCTGCATGATGTGTAGTGAAAGTTTGGGTTCTCTTAAGCTAGAATATTCATGTTTCTCTTTCCAAATGATCAAATGACACACTAGAACTTCACCAAGACATATTATGGATGACTCAATAATTATTATTTGTCCTTATAGACCTACATATGTGCCATATCTCTTCAAGTTATCAAACATAACTTCTTTGTCATTCATGCACTAGTACAACATGCTCTCTTTGACATCAATGACAACCTAAAACATCAATGACCACTCTAATGAATTACTTTCACTTTCAAAATAACTCCAAGTAGTAAAAACACCCTATAGGGTCTCTACAACATGATCATACCATCAATAACATACACCATATGCCTATCCAAGTCAAACACTGAAGAACTATGCAAGAACACTGAAGCACACTTTGCCATTGTCATTCTAGCCCACATGACACCTCATCAACATCCTTGGTCACCTTGGAGACATCATTGAAAAACCTCCAACATGGAATACCTCCATTAAAGGTAAAAAAGTGCTGATTTATAAAAACAACCATGAATGGGATAGGGAATAGTCTTCCTTTGGGCATAAGGAATTTGCCAAATGGGGGGTAGACTGAGCTCTAGGGAAAGTTTATCTTGTATGACTAGCTCAGCTGATAGGGGACAAGGGTGTTTTAACTCTTCTTCTTCTAGTATGTACATGTAATTCAATATAATTGAAATCATTACCTCTTGAAAATGATCTTGTTTGTCTTGGCATGTAGGTGAATAATTGATCTTTCTAAATCAGAGATACTTGGAGTCACCAGGTGCAATATAGAGTGTCTTCAACATTGTTGAGTAAGAATAACACAAAATTATTAGTTAAATCTTTAAAATTTGATCCCCATCGAGCGTGCTATAAATTATTATCACTCAAAACATGTACTCATTTGAGGATAACTTTCATGCGTAATTGTGTAATACTTATGCACCTAGCACCCTTAACCTTAGAGCATGAGAGTAATTCAATGATTCGATGTAACGATGGTATCGTCCCCCAAGGTATGGGACTGTTGTGCTCCTTGGGGTGAACCTATGGAGAAGGTTGACTTGCTTTTACTTTGAGTACATCTAGTTTAATATGAGCACACAAACCTACAAAGAGTAGAAAGGAAATCTACCACCAATGTTAAACCTAATCTCGATAAAGGAAAAAGGGGAGAGTGGGTGAAAGGATTGATGAAAGAAAAAGTGGTGATGCACCAATAATAGAGTGAGCACTTCAATCCTTTGATGTCATAATAAAACTAAGGAACTGAATGCATATAGTATTTAAAACAAACATTCACTGCATAAGTATTTTACATGGAGTTATGGGAACACAACACAACATTAGGAGGGACAAAAAAGGGTCCACAAATAATCCCTATGCAAACTCATTTATATACAACATACAACCTATAGAGGATTTTGATTCCAATTAGAGGTATGAAAAGAGGAAAATAATGATAGGGATGGACATCCAAAGATAAAGCTCAATAAATATTAATACACACAGAACACTAAACATGAAAAAGGTAGTTTAGTTCTTATAAATTTAAGGCCTAAGATGATATCACAAACTTGAATGGATAGAGATTTATTATACTAAGGAGAGGTCTCCTCTTTAAAATAAATACTAGGGTTTAAATAGTGCTGGGCAAGATCCTGTATAAATAATTTACCATTTGAGATGGTAGATATAAAATTTGAATTTGAAAGTTGGTGTTTAGAACTCTAGGTTGATCAAGAGAACCAAACTCCCACATAATATCTGCTACAAACCACGCGCATTCAATTTGGGCTGAAAATATAATCATAAAAGTAGCTGGAAGGTCACTCTTAGATCTTCAAATAATTTGCATGTGCATCGAGAACATAAGTACACTTCTACAGTTAGAGGAGATGTGTGTGCATGATCTGCCCATTTACCTGCCATATTTGTATCTAATTCCACTCTAACTTGACTTCATTCGATGTCCAATTGGGCCCAACTATCACCTTTGCTTATTTCCACCACCTGTCAATCCACCTAGAATTATTGACTGACACACAAGTTGCACAAGCTTTATTTAGATTTTGCCATGTCATCCTTGTGTGTGTCATAGAGTTCTGTGCACATCTCTCTCAGGGATCATATGTGCACTAACCTTTACATATTTTAGAAATTATTGAGTTTGTGCCAACTACATGTGAAGAGTTTTCATGGAAGGAGAGCACATGCCTTTCATAATTCCTATAGTCCAGTTGACCTATGTGCATAAATTATGTTTGCTTAACTTCTGCACTCTGAATAATTACATTTAAACATGTGCTTACTTTGTAGCTAACCTATGCATACCTAGTTACTTGGATGTATCCTTTGTAAAAGGTCCATGCATAAGGTTGTGTAGAAGTATGGGCATTACAACATAGTGGGACAATGGTGTAGGGAAACTATGAACTTACATGATGGAGCAGAGGGTAATATTCTAAAAAATGCATAAGGCCTTAATTCCTCTTGCACTTAGTCCCCTTTGGTGTGTTTTTGAGTATGAAAATTATATCTAGGAGCTTATATTAGACTATAAAGTTAATGGCATGCAACATAGATCACACCTTAAAAATAATGAGCGTGCAGGTGTGGATCTTTACGATTGGGCACAAAAATTCATTATTTAGACATGAGGAGCCTCCTAGATAGGAGTGTGCAAGAAGAACAAAGATATAGGGTGTGCACGTACAATTGGAATATATTCTATATGAACTTAACTCTTAACACTATCTAAATTTTGGGAACCCAATGCGCTTTAATGCACACCAATAGTTCTGTGCACTAGAAAGGGTGTAGAGATCTTTACATAGGGCACACATTAAGAGTTAGTTACAAATGAAAATTGACACTTAGTTGATGTGATAATCTGCATCGAATACTAACTTTGGGAATTGATGAGGGATCATAGCATGCAAGTTTACCCCTAAGAAAATTGACATTGTGCTAGCGTGAAAGCTTTCTGTAGGGTCTTATGAGCTCTTCACAGACTGGAGTGACTTAAAAAGTCAACAATTATGTTTTTTGTTTAATTTTATTAATGACATGTTTTTTCTTCAACATGTTAGCTAATGTTAATATATGTGTGTTAAAATGAGGTTATGATGATATCAATAAACACACATTTAATGTTTGGTTAAAATTTTAATAAAGTTCTTAATATATTTGATTATTCAAAAAAATTGAAGTTTGATTTTTTTAGGATATGACATTTACCTAGATATATGAGAGGTTATTGATGTAATAATCAACTGGGTTGCCCCATGTGGTCAATGATCAGTTACCTCAGGAGCTGAGATAGAGACAAGATCATGCAGCATGGGCCATGCCCCACATGCCAGTGCTGTAGATAATCACACGAGGAGAGAATATCTGGAAACCTTATGCACACATTGTGATAGTTTATCTGAGTTTGAGGATAGTGGGGATAGAGATAACATGAGAGTGGATCATAGGCAACTACACTTGGTGGGTAGAGCTAAATCTAGTGGCATTATTACTAGGACAATTCAAAATCTCTCACCCAATGGTTCTTATAGTAGTGATCACATATTGGGCTAGGCATGAGAGAGAGCCAAGGGGGAGATTGGGAGGATGACCACCAGTCACGAGATTGGAGATCAAACCATGATGTGAGAGACCATGGATAGGTTGAGAATGATGGGCAACAACTAGAGAGGACATGGATGTGGATGCAAGAGTACTGTAGGTACCAAAACCAACACCATAGTAGGAAGAACAATGACCACTTTGATTGTACTACTAATAGAGATGTTAATGATGAGAGAGATCACAAAGGGTGGTCATCCAGGATGAGCCATCAATCAGCCTAGGGTAGAGCTAGTCTAGAGAGGCACCATTGAGGTGAGGCTCAAGGTGGACACAGGTGGTGACCCCAGGGTTTGCTTTGATTAGGAGGCATATCATGGATGAAGTATTTAGAGGATGAGCTGATGAAGATATCATGCTTAGTAATCAAGTAGACAAGGAGATGGTGATTACTGAAACTAGGACATGTATTAAATTGTTAAAATTTGTTTATGTTTTGAAACATAGAATATTAGTTGTATAATATTTTATTGATAGATTATAGATAGATAGATTTTGAGATATATCTATGATTTAACATCTATTTGGTTTGAATTTTGCAAATTCTATAGAGGAGGAGACCAAATGGGCATCCCTGGAAAGGAGAACACTCCATGATATCCTAGATGGGGCATTGACACCATACGACCCTACCATATTGAATGATCTTGTCGTATCATCTACCCTAGCTTAGGTGAGATAGTTCATACTAGAAATAGAGGCCATGAGGCATTTAAAATCACATAAAGATGGGTTGCATCCACATGTAGAGGTGGATGTAGGAGAGGTATAGGCATGGCAGACCCTAACTTAGGAGAGAGATGTGCATATAACTACCCTTACCCAATTAGGATAGGTACAGGCCTAAGTGTCCAATCCATAGGGGAAGATAACATGTCTGAGATCTCAGACATCCTATTTATAGCATACTATTCAGAGGGGATAGATTGAGGCATCTATGGATAGTGTGTCTAGGCCACGAGATAGGCATGATAGGGCCTAGCCATAGAGATAGAGTGATGTATTTTTATACTTTGTATATAAAACACATGATATATATAGAGATATCTTCTTTTGATAGTTGGATGTTGTTATTATGTGTTTGTATATTGGTTGTGGTTGTCAATGCATGGATATATTTATTTCTAGCACATGTGATTTGCTTTTATTGTATATGTTATATAAAATATATGTGGGGTGTTTTCTTTTCTAGCATTATGTAGGACACAAGCATGGTTTAAAAGCAACAAGGCAAAAAGGTTTGGAAAAGTATAATTAATCAAATGTACTACACACTATTTCATGATGGGAAATGTGTAATAACAAAAAATGACTATGTACAATAAACCAAAAAGGTGGTAACAAGGGAAAAATGTTCTTAAACCACGAAAAGATTGGTAACCAAATCAAAACAAATAAAATCACACTAAGTCACGTTAGGAAGTATGAAAACACTGTAATAAGATGGAAATAACGTGAAAGACAAATGGTATAAAGACAAATAAATTAAGTCAATCAAACATACTAAATCACGTTAGGAAGTATAAAAGATAAACAAAATTGGCAAATTGGTCTTAAATTAATGACACTAATTCAAGTTGGTAAGTATGAAAAACTTAAAAAAAATGGTTGTATTCTTACATGCAATAAAAAAATAAGAAGATAAAAGTGAAAGATTATTAAATTAAACATAAAACATACTAAATCAAGATGGGAAGCATATCAATGATGGGTAATTCACAATAAATCACATCTTATCTCATATTTGACACATAATTTTTGTGTGACTTGGATATTGGAAAGTTTTGTGAGGAAGGCCAGGTCCTATCCATGGTCTTGCACTGCAACTCACAAAGGGAACACCAATGAGGTGGAAACAATGGTAAAAGGGGATATTTGGAATGGTAATGTGAAAATTTGGTAATTTGTGAGTAAGGCCTAGTCCTTTCCTAGGTCTTACACTGCAACTCACAAATTGAATCCATGGGAGGAGTGATTAGTGAACAAAATAATATTTCTCAAGGGGAAATATTAGGGTTGTAGGGAGTGAACAAGGGAATGTAATAAGCATAACATAAGCATATTATGAGGAGAACTTAGGAGACATGAGGCACACTAAGGACATGAAAACACACTAAGTGACTAATGACCATCAATATATAGAGGATACTTGCTAACTATAGGCACAAAGCTATATAGACAAATAGGTGTGATACTAAGATCAACTCATGTTGGTAATTTTGAACAAAAAATTAAAATGGACCTAGCTTCCCAAAATGTGTTTTTATTCCTCAAGACCCCTTATATAGCCATTGGTCTACTATGAAGGTTGGATATTTATGTGAGAAAGTAGGTAGCACTAAGAGTTTGTTGAATTCTCTAATTCCAATCTACTGGCCTACTGCACCCCAATAGACTTCAGCTCTAGTGTGATGCCAACTATGGAGTTTGATCTTTGATTGGAGATAGAAGATGTGCTTGGAATCATGTTTTTTTTATTGTGATTTAACTTTTGAAAGTTTTAAATGTTGCCTTTTAGATAATTGCCTTTTGTTAAATGATTTGAATTTTGAATATTTTAAGTCTTTTAAGATTCCTCCTCCATATGAACTTGGAATGAACAATGATGAGAGACAGAGTGATACACATTAACGAGCTTTAGGATTTGGCTAAAGGAAGCTAAGTATCTAAAGATATGACTGACTAGAACATGTAGGATTAACTATGAACCAACATGTTATCTCAAGTCTCAACCATGTGTATGCTTAGTTTGTGAAAGGAAATAAAAGGGAATAAAGGGAGATCCAAAGTGCAATGGTAAAGGGGGATTGTAATGAAATGAATTATTTACTAACTAATCACATGGTAGATAAATAATGATTAAAGGGAGCAAGGTTTATATATCCAAGTCACAATAACAATTTTCTAGGTATATATAGATAAGATAGCAAAATAATCATAAAAAGAACAAGACAACCCTAAGAAATGAACTCAAGAAGAACAAGTAGGAAATTATGAAAAATAATCAATAAGATCACATAAGAAGGAAAATGACATGATAAATAACATATAGTGTGAAACAAAAGTCATCATGTAAGATAGATAAGAATTTGACACAATGTCAGATGATAAAGATAGATAAATTTAAAGCTAGAGCACATGTCCAATCCAAATGAAGAAATAAAATGAAAGAACACCATGCTTGTGTTCATAAATACTGATAGATTTGTCTACACACATTATCCATAACATCTAACAAATATCAATGAAGTTGAATGTGAATTACAACCAAAGTCTCATCAATCCTCAGGTAAAGTTGAGAGAATAATTTAATTTGAATATAATCTATATAAAATGTAGGAATGCCTAAAGGATCATGATGGTAAGGGATATCAGGTAGGGGATGCTCAAGAGAAGGCATGAGAGTGGACTCTACGGGAGATGGAGTCATCGGTGGGGAATGTGCCATCGGTGAAGGAGTCATTGGTGGAGAGGAATACATGGGTGAGGGAAGGTCCAAAAGTGAGGTAATCATAGGTAGAGGGATGGTAGTTGGAGAAGGGACCATAGGTGGTGTAACCATGGGGGAAGAAGGGGGAGCCATCTTGCAAGAGAGACCTATGGGAAGAATGATAATAGGTTCAGGAATAGTCAAGAGGTGATCCTTTAGATGCTATTGAAGGATGTGGCAATGATCAGTGTGATGAGTACCACATTAGTGCTAAAGACAATATACCTCTCCATATTTGGGAAGATATTTAGGTAATACTTTTGAGGGAGGTATATCCTTGTCTATGCAGTGAGGAATGGTAGGATGCAAGGTGTTGATATATTATCGTAACTTGTGACAATGCATGGATTAATGAATATATGTGTTGTGGAAGCAACATATATGCTTGTGAGTAGCCTTGGTTGGTGTAATCATAGGAGTGGAAACAAAAGTTGGGGAAGATTGGTATAATGGACAGTCTCTAGTATAATGACTAACAATTCTATGAATGTCACAATATGGCTAATTAACCCATTTGGTGGGCAAAGGATCAGATTATGGTAAAGGAATCAAACTATCACCAAGGGAAGGTAGAGAGACTGGGCAAGGCTCGACTAAAGGAGAAATAGGAAGAGACTTAGGTATAGAGGGAGTAGGAATAGGATCCAAACTAGGTTCTACTATAGGAGAAGTGGGATGCATAAAATGCTGAAGGATAGTTGCAAACATCTCAGGGTTGAGTAGGCTAGAGGGGTACTAGTATTTATAAAAATGATAGGACTAATCATAGCATGATCTAGAAACATACTCCTATGAGGTTATTCAGAAACTGGAGGTGTACGCACCATCTCTACCCCATGATTAAGAGGAAAAGTGCTAAAATTAGGAATGGTATATGATGGAATACTATAAAAAACACTAAAAGACTAAATCAAACAAGAATGATAATGAATAATTTCAGCATCTCAGGCCTGAACAAGACCTCCTAAAAATGGATCATCTAAGGTATAACCATCATCATAATCAGGTTTATGAAGATCAATGGTGTAAGTAGGGTAGACCTTGTCATCTGATGTGGTGTGATGCATGTAATGTCAAGTCTTAGTTAAGACAATAGGTATATCATCAGTGGGTGTCTGACGAGAATGAGGTTGTAAAGAAGGGGGAAGCTAAGAAATGAGATGAGGTGAGAGATCTAAAGTTTTTATCTTGAGATTTATCTCATCAGGCTCATCATCATTATAATCTAAGAGGTTAGGGGGTATATTTTTGATGAGTTTGGGGTGACCATTGTAACCTCAGGTGAAATTTATAGGAAAGTTAAATAATTGAGATTCATGAAATTGAACACTTGGCAAAGGTTTGAGGGTAGGAATATTGAAGACACCATGGTCTTGGAATTATTCAAAATTATAAGGATTAGTGTCATCTTGAATCCTATAGATGGATCCATTGTGAGCAAATTTTACACATTGGCAAGTGAAAGAGGAAACTACTCTCATGCGATGAGACCATGGCCTACCAAGAAAAATGTAATAGGATAGAGAAAAGTTTAAGATCATCACCTTCACATGGATGATGACAGGTGGGATAGTAATGGGGAGACACACACAACCTAAAGGAGGCATTTGCCTTCAATCATAGCCTTGACATGTGCTACATGTGGATTTGAGATTACATTCAAAATATCCAAGGGTTTTGATAAAATCAAGATGAGAAACATAAGTGCTGAGACCCTCATCAATCAAGGTATGCTTGATGTAGATATCTCCAATTTGGACACTGATAAAAAAGGATGGATCATCCACATGAAGCATAATTTCATCATAGATCATAGAAGCAATGGGGAATTTGAGGGAAAGAGAAGTGTCCATCATTTCATCAACATGTATGGACATCTCTTTGCATTGTTGTAAAATTCTATCTTCTGATTCAGATAAGGTAGCTTCACATCTTTCCAAGGGAGGATGAGGGTGTTTATTTCAAACAAGAGTTGCATATGGTAATTACGATGATGCAGAAAATTATGCATAAGTTAGAGAAATGGTATATAAGATGGGAAATTAGTGAGTTCCATGATAGTATGCCATTCATCATAGCCCATAAGAAGACTATTGGAAAGAGGTGCAAAATGTTGAAGGAGGTCCTCGAAAGGAGGAGCTGAAGTACATGTGAATTTATGTTGATAGGATGCAGGAGGTTTGATTGGAGGACAATTTGGTTGGTTGTCCTCAGAAGGTGAGGTAGGTGATACAGGTTTAGTTTGAGAGAGATTAAAAGAAGTGTTGGTAGAATTTTGAGTATCATTACTGATAGGTAAGGAGGTTAGAGTGCTAGTATAAATGGTATGATAAGTGTTATTCAAGGGAGGTGTTGGAATTGGTTTGTCAAAAGAGATAAGGTCTTCTTGACCCAACTCAGTTAAGTGAGTTGGAGAAGAATCTTGGATAACACAGAATTTGTGAGACAATTGAGGTATGTGGATAGGATGAAGATTAATGAAGGAAACCACCCTTCGCATATTAGTCATTTTCACCACATTCTCTTTAAGTTTTAGATCAAGATGAATATCAACATGATTGGTAGAAGGGATAGGTTTATCTTGATGATTTGGAAGAGGGTTTTTATAGATGGCCAAATGATCATTAGCCTGGTTCAAATCTTGATATTTATTTTGTTGTTCATGGGATTTGAAGGCAATGTCATAGGCTTGTTGATGTTTCTGAATGATAGAATCATGGTAAAAATTGGGACCAAAAAGGAAATCCATTAAAAAAATTATGAAGTTGCCTACAAGTCTCATGAGAATGACCCCAACTAGCATGAAACCAACGCAATTTATTGGGATCATACCAAGATTTCATTGGATGAGTGGGATCAAGTTCTTATGGAAGAGGACTTGGGAGAAATTTTTGTAATTCTGTTAAATATAGAAGTTAGTGAACATTGATGTTATTGGTTGAAGTTAAATGAGGATTAGTGTAGTGGTTGGGAGGAAAATTTTATTCCAGAGTTTGGTTGGGAGCAACAAATTGAATAGTATGAATGGTGTTGTAAGAGTCGGTGACAGCATAAATTGTATCATGATGATTCTTATTATTAGGTAATATGTGAGTACCCATAGAAGGTTTGGATGGTTTGAATTGATGCCTAAGGAAATCTTGATTCTTGGCTTGGTCAATGACCTCTTCTAAAATACGTAGAGAGAGAGTCTGGACCTGATATTATAACTTGGGAGAAAGAGTGTTGGTAAACAAATGAAAGAGGTTATCATTGGCCATGTTATGTTCACATCTTTATACAAAGTCTTCCATCATTTGATGAAAGATATGGTTTCGGTTTCAAGCTGCTTATAATTGATATCATGGGCCAATGTATTCTTAGGGAGATCACTAGTTTGTAACTCTTGGACTAGAGTATTAACTAAATCTTCCAAACTATTGATGGAATGAGATTTGAGTATATTGTACCAATCTAAAGATTCACTCATGAGAGTCTTTTCTAAGAGCTTGGTAGTAGTAAAAGTATTTAATTTGACCCAATCTTTGTATAGATTTACAACTATTTTTAAATGAAGAGTAGCATTGGTTGACCCATTTAAATAAATAGTTGGGGTGATACCTCATATATCGATATTAGCAATTTAAGATGTAAAAGGTTCATTTTTAAGATGTTTGATTGTTTTAATAACCAGAGGAGGTTGAGAGATAAGATTATCATGGGAATCCCAAAGAGAAGGTGGGAGAACATTTTGATTATGCATACCCCATGGAACTTGTTTAGGGTGGGTTTGAAGATGGATAAAGTGATTTTGCATTTGCATCATTTGATTTGCATTGTTAGCTTGGAATGAATTCATTTGATTAAGATTTGGAGTATAAGTTGATGGGTTTGAGTTGTATTGTTGGCATTTCTTAGAGCACTAGAATTGGTAGTAGTGGCTTAGGTACCACTATTGGTAGCTTGAGAGGAATTGTTGGTAAGTGAAGCACTAGTGGCATAATTTTCTTGTGTGGTAAAATATGGATTATTAGAGGGACATGAGGAAGAAACACTAGAAACATGATTACCATGGGTAGTAAATGATGAATTAGTGGAATAATTGAGAGAAGTGGGTTATGAAAGAGGCCCACTAGATGTAGAACATGCCATGTTAGTAGAGATACTAGGATGGAGGTAGGAGAAGTCAAAGAGGAAGATGTCATGATATTAGAAGGGGTCAAATAGAGGGAAAAGGTTGAGAAACACATAATCTAGTATCCCCAAATCCATGTGAGAATGTGGGAGAAGGTGAATGGGGTTCCTCAACTTGACCACTTATCGTGCACTAGTAAATGGTAGAAGGATCTTTTATTTGATGTACTCATTGTTGAAGAAAAGAATTTTTGATGTATACTCTAGTTCAAGTTGATCTTCAAGTGAGAAGAGAGGATTATGAAGTGAAGAGGAATTAGGAGGGGTCCCATAGTTTTTAGTGCAAGTGGCTACATGCATGTTACTTTCATCTAGGGTAGGAGCCATAAGCTGCGTATGGGAGAGTCTATTAGGGTTGGTGAAACTCATCATATATATTGAATTCAATTCAATATTGTCTTCAAACATGAAGTTCATGATGAAGGAGAGATATTATGAAAGGAAAAGTTGATGCAAAAGCAAGGAGATAATAAGGGACATAAAAGAGTACAGAGTCAATGGGGTCAATTAGTACTAAAAATAGGATCTAAAAAATGTATAGAGTTGACTAAGTTGACCTAGTACTATAAATAGTGGTTGAAAACTATAAAGAGTCAATTGAGTTGACCTAGTACTAGAAATAGGGGCTAAAAATTGTATAAGATTGACAGGGTCAACTTAGTATTAGAAACTAGGCACTGATAAGGGTACAAAGTCGATAGGGTTGACCTAGTACTGTATTCTAAGAGACAAATAAAAACTTGATAAGGATACAAAGTTGATAGCGCTGACTTAATACTATATCTTGAGAGCTATAAAATGAATACTAGGTTGACCATGTCAACTTAGTACTGTAAATTGGGGAAATAGATAGTTTGTAAGAGACTGTATCAAACATAGTGACAATATATTGAAAATAGGGAAATTTTTTGCAATGTACTTTGAAAGCAAAAAAATGAAAGAAATCACACAATAAATTGGGTCAATGAAAATGGTACAATTGAGGCACACAATACAAAACCTTGAACCGACATTGGATAATACAGGTTTTTACATTATAACACACAATGATTAGATAGCAAGCAATCAATTGAAAAATAAATGATAACTAAGTGGTCACCTTGAGTGTTTTCAGATTATTATAAAGTGTTATTGTAAGTGTGAGAGGGAAGTTGGCTGTAAGTAGGGAATTAGAAAGTAGTCTAAGGCTAGTTTCAAGATGTTCAGGCTAAAAGGGATCTATATTGCAAATGGTACTAGCTTGGTATTGGGGTCTACCTCCTCACTCTATAATTTTAAAGTGATAAGGGTATCATGTGCTTTGCCAATATATACCATTAACCACATGTTTATACTTTGTTAGAAAACCAAGTTGACTTCCCCCTTAGTGATGAAATCCAAATAGGTAGACCTTGGGAAGACAAAATTTAAACACATTTTGAATGTTTAAATGATTTGGTAGTGTGTGTAAAAAGATAAAAATAGTACAACTAAATGGCTCTTAAAAAACCATGTAATTAGACTATGTGAGCTACTCTAAGCATGAAAATAATTTAAAGTGAAAATGTGAATTAATTACTCGCATATAGTTATTAATTCCCAAAAATAAGAAATGTACAAAGTCAGTTCAAATGACACTGTATGCAAATAATACAAAAGAGAGTCAATAGGGTCAACACTTTACTAAAGAAGTGAGAGTTTTTAAGAGCTAAGTCAACTGTGTTGACTTAGTCTTTTAGATAGAACACAAAGTATAGAACTAAGTCGATAGGGTCGACTTAGTTTGCTATAGGGGTGTAATTTTTTAAGACTGCCAACTTGCATAAAATAGAAATGAAATGAAGAACTAAATTGAAAGAGAGAGAAAGAAAGGAACCTTGGTGGGTTTTAAGATGCTTAGGATTGTAAAATTTCTATTTTAAAGTGCCTAAAAGTTCTGCCAACTAAGTCAATTATGTCGACCGAGTTTGTTATCTGGATGCTGACTATAATACTAAGTTGATTGGGTCGACCTAGTTTATTATCTAAAACTAAAAAATAATACTATGTTGACCTTTTCAATCTAGTAACTTGTATCTAATGATGACCTACATAGAAAAATTGAGTCCTATTGATATGATTGTGTGTTAAATTTGCACACAAAAGTTAGAACTATACTAGCCTGATTGACCTAGTATTGCAAATATAGAAAGTAATAAATTGATATAAATGAAAAAAGTGAAAGAAGACCTGCAAGGGTTAGATTCACATTAGGTTCATCATAATGTATGGAATCAGATCTATAAATCAATCCTAGCTCAGAGAAGATAGATCCTACTTATACTTTTGGTTGGGAATATATTAGATAATCAGGAACATGACCAATATGGGTATCTTTGAGACTCGATTAGGGGATCTATTATTGAAATAATTATCACTAGGGAGGGTTACAAAGTCTCTAGTCAAGTAAAAAAAATGCAATAACCTTAACTAGGTCCTATGTTTTCATAGTCACTAAACTAATAACAAGTAAAGTAAATGCCTAATCTAGTGCTCACCAAAGCTTGTGGCACAGAGTGGGGGTAATAAACATAAAATTAAACATGCATAGAAGACATATACTCATGTCAATGCATACATAATCCTAATGCATGGGAGAGAAATATCAATGCATACATATCTACTCTTATAAAGGAGGAACAAAGTTAGGAATACTTACCTTTGAAGATGAACCCATCGAGCCTCAATCTCTCCCTTGGCCAAGGTGATTCATAAGAGGTTGTTGTGGTATGTAAGGATGACTAGGATAAATAAAATCTAGGATACACAACATATCAATGCATCCAAAATACTTCTTCACAAGACAATATCCATATCTCCAAAAAAATTATGAAACCCTAAGCTTGCTCTTCAAGTAGAATGGTTAATAAGTAGATGCATAATATATGTCTTCTCTTCTTATCTTCTCTTATAAGTGATGGAAATGAATGTGTTTATATATGCAGATCTAACCCTAAGCCATTCCAAAATTTTAGGCTGACAGGGTTGACTCAGATGACCTAGTATTATATTTGACAAGAAAACTCACTAGATAATGAACTAGGTTAACCCTGCCAAATTAGTTCTTAGTAAGCTGATGTCAAAAACAATACAAAGTTGACCCTACCAACATAGTCATGTAAAATTCCAAAAGGGGGTTCAGGGTAGGGAAGGGATAATGAAGGTGGAAAATAACTGGAGGAAGGTGCAAATAGGATGGAAAGCTCAGGGAAATGGTTTTTAGGAGACAAGTGTGTAGATATCAAGTGGAAAAAGGGACAACAATTTTGTAAAGTACCAAATGGTCTACCCACCCCTTTACCAGTACACCCTTTAAGGTGTTTACTCACAGAGATTGAGACTTGATAGGTTCCTTTAAGATACAAAGTGCCAGTGATTGATAAAAGTTTGAAAATATTATGTGTATACACTACTCAACTTATGTAAAATTACTCCAATGATGTCTAGTGAAAATTAATGACATACATATATAAAAATATTTCCCAAAGGAGTAAAAATATAGAGATTGAGGATTGATCCATTTATATATAAAATATTTGTAGGCTCATTCGAATAAAAATGGCATTTTTGTTATAATGTAAGATATCAAGAGAAGTGGACACAAATAACGATTTCTCCAAAATTTAACCAATCACCTAATATATTTATGCTTGGATGAATTAATAAGAATTACCATACTTAGCTCCTAGATTATCTTATTCATACATATTTTTATCATGTTACATCAACATATAATCAAGATAAATTAATGCCAACTAGAAAAAAATCAAAACATACTTTTCAACAACTAATTGGATTACATTATTATGTAGGCAAAGATTATTCAAAATTTGATGGGGGTGTCTTGAATCAAATATAATCAAATTAATGTTGTTGGGTTTAAAAAATTCTCACATTTGTGATCCTAATTCATTATTTTAAGTTTAATCATTTATTTTCTATGACTTATATATTATTAAACCCTCTTCTGTACTCATCAACTTATTTAATGGCAATATAAAGAACTAAGGCATGACCCATTTATTGAATTCGAAGTAACACATCATTTGAATATTTTATTTTAGTTTGAATACATATATAATGGATGTAAATTTTATCTTCACTTTTTTTGCTACGTGGCACACCACCATTCCCCGTAACCCATTAGGTCTTCCAAGATGGATTTGAGGAAATTGAGTTTTCTTAACCTTCCACTATTATACACCTAACCTATCAATCAATTCCTTATTAAGTGTGCTTGATCACATGGTCCCTTATTATCATTTGTATCTTGTTCCATTTTTATCCTTGTGATATTTTCAATAGGTCCTTTATAACTGATTAAGTGAGATAGGGGTATTATTCACCTTCAATTGTCACCTTTTTAGATTTTCACTTTATGGGACATTATCCTTAATAATAAAAGAAAATATCATATATATATATAGTTTTATATGACATACTAGTCTTGTACACTTCACAAATACCAATCATAGCTCAATCCTTTAGTTTATTTATTTTTGCTTCCGAAAGACTAATGTTCCCCATCTTGTTGTGCCTAATTATTTATCCTATAGTCTGACCCTAACATTATGATGACACATATTGACGATAGCCTAAAATTAGTATAAAACTTGATTTCTATCATACACAAACACTTATAGATCATTATTAAATTTTTACTCTGTAGGACACTAGCATCTAGATTAGAACATTAGTGTTGATGCTAGCATCCCAAATCTGACACTAGTGCCCTTAGATTCCAAATGATAAAAAATGAAAAATATTTTTACATGTAAGGATTGGAATATTTCTCATCTTTAACCCTCCCATGTGATTATTTAAAAATATGTGGTATAAATATAAATCAAAAGTGATTCATTATCCATAATACCAAGCAACCTCTGAAGCTCATACTACACTACTGAAAATCACTTGCATAATTGAGCTATACTACCCTATTTATAAATTAGTCATATGAGCAGTCTTCTTATAGGTTTGAAGCATTTAAAGATTAGTCCATGAGGATTATTTATTAAGTTATAAATCAGATTGCTACATGCACTCGCATATAACATATTATACAATTGTTTGCACACAATCCCACATAAGAGGGAAAAATAGATTGGTATGAGTCCTTACTTAGAGTATATGGCTATGTAGGTAGTGTTCATTGGCAATGAGTCTTTAACATCATTTCAACTTCACTTGAGCCCACTAACCCCTATTTTTTAATGGTGATATGTCTTGATTAGAGGACCTAGGGTTTTTAACAAAAGATTAATTCTAGGAACCTATGCATACGATCTGAAATGACAACCTACAAGGTGAAAATGAACCCTAACAAGTGAAGGTGGTTGTTCCAAAAAAGTATATGTATCTTGAGCCAGAGAGAATCATCAAATTTAGAATAAAAATGTTGACAATAGTGTCCAAACTGACATAAATCTAATTTATAGAATATGAAAAATCAAGGGAGAATATCAGTCTATCTTATTTTGCACTTATGCTTGTCAGATCTACCTACACATCATCAAATAAACTAAGTATTGCTTCTCCTTCATATTTAAAATTTCATAATATTATTTGGCATAGTAATTATCTATATTTTGCATATTCTCATGTTCAGTATATTTATCACAATATTGTAAGTTTGAATTCATTTAATTGGTCTAATTTTATAATAACTTACTCCATAATTGATTGGTTATTCCCTCTAATCCTTAACCTATCAAAATATGGTTAAACATTTGGTAAATCTGACATCTGTGTCTTTTTATATAACCCTACCTTGCTCTAAGGGTTTTAGCCTTATAGGGTTTCAAATTTAATTCTTTCTTACTTATCATGTTGGAATATTTTCTAGCATTATTGTCTCTATTTTCCTATACTCATCAATCTTTGGATAATTTAAAATGAATAAAAATGAACCTCTTCCTTATCCTAACTTGAAGGAGGGTGATAACTACTTTCCCTCTAACTAGGTCCATGTTATCACTGCTCTAAGGGGTAAAGTAGCCCATCCTATAGTTCCAAAAGAAGGTAACCAACATATCTTTCTTCAACCCCATCCACCCCACTTATATCCTCTAAATAGTATGTGTGTGCATATTCAATATGAAGTACTTAGGGTTTATGCTTGTGAAGACCTTAAGGATCAAATCATCAATATGAGCAAGTTAATAAAAGAGTTAGAATTGTAAAATTAGTATTTTAGTTAAAAGATCATATTATTGGAAAATCAGGTAATATGTGCCAAGAATCCATAATGTGCTAGTGTTAATCATGCATTTGTATCTTCATCTATTGTGCTCAACAAGGTTTCAATTGAAATAAGAATCCAAAACAAAATTCATCTACAACTAGTAATTCAAAAAGTATATAAAAAGATAATAAGAGTCCAAGTGAGATTATAAGGGAAATGTTGAGAAATAAGTTGATAAAACTACCTCCTCTACATCTTATAAGGATATCAAAATACTATTGTGCGTATCATAGAATGAATGGGCATTGCATAGATAGTTGTTTGGTTTCGAAGAAGAAAATACAAAGTAAAATTGATAGTGGTGATCCTATAATATATATATAAATCAATAAACCCACTCTTATTATGCATACATCTTCTACAACACAAGTGCAAAAAGAACCAACATGGGTACAAAAGCATAATTCAGAGTAAAAATATTTACAATTAAAAAAATTAGAACAAAAAAAGATTCAAAAGGCATAATTAGAGAAAAAAATATTCAAAAGGCAAAGCTATAGAAAATAATGTTACAAATATATTGAGATGAAAATTCTAAATTAAAAAAGGCACAAGACAAAAAGGAACAATTGTAAAATCAATTTATTGCAAAGGAAATGTTAACAAAAAGAGAAATTGGTAAATCACATTCAAGGTAAGCAAACAAACATGATTAAAAAATATTTATAAGAAAAGAGTTCAATAAGCAAGAAACACTTGAAAAATCTAAAGTTTCAAATGTGGTTGCAAATGAGGCAATTATAAGCCTTTCCTCATATCAAGACCCTTTCACTATCACTACTTACATATATGACAAGCAATTTATAGATATCAAGGTTATGGACTATCAAGATACAATGTTTAATTCTATGTCATTTATTATCTATCTTGGAAATAATTATCAACACTTGGATCAAACTAGTACATCTAAAACATGTATTGGATCAATTAAGTTAAGAGCTTCTTTTACTTCAAAAGAGTGCCATCTTACTTTTCATATTATTTCAAATCTAAGTGCATACAATGTTGTGTTTAGAGGTGCATGATTAAAATCAATAGGAATAATGATTTATAAAAACAAAGGTTGTATATCATTTGATCATAAAGGTAAGGTCACATCATTTTCCAAGGAAGGAACATTTTTAGAGCAAAAGCAACAAAAATAAAGCATGTCTTCATCTAGTTTACAAACATATACAAATAATGGTATATTAGTAGAGGCACATGGATTAAAACATGTTGCAAATGAGAAAAAAAAAGGGAAATATCATAGTATGGGGCATTTATTTATTCATATACATATAAAATAAAAGACAAGAGTGGCATTTTAGAATTTTAACATCAAGATACTCCAACTTACTATGATTATTTTGATGTTGATTACACATAATACGAATATGACACACATGATATAGGGCCTTCACATAGGCATATAATTGAATAAATCCTTCAATTATAGTAGTAATTTAACTTGTACATAGAACCTTTGTTAATCATAATGTATTCTAAAATTTAAAAAAAAATCAAATAATTAAGAAAATACAAAAAACATTCAAATCAAGAAAAACTACAAAAATATTTAGCATTTACATGTTTACTAGTTTTTGCATATATGTTGTTTACTTAGGTTATTTGATAACATAAAATTTCATTTCTATACACATGTTTTTCATGGGCACTTGAGTGTGATATATCCATACACCTGAAACATGATACATGAACATACAAATGTTGGAACTTTTCCCCTACCCATGTGAAAAACTATGTTGAGGGCATCTCCTTAATTTTATCATGATTGATACAAGTTAAATGGTTAATTATAACTTTACATTATCATGTTGAGATTATACACCTACTCTTATAAATATTTATATTCATGCTTACATCTTACACAATGTGTTAGATATGTTATGATACAGGGCATTTTGCTAACACATGTATGTAAGAACTAGTATGATATGATTATGTTGGTTGATTATATTTTAATTATTCATATTATCACATGGATTACTTGAGTGTAATTATTATTTTATACCTCATTTTTATTGTGAAACATTTAGACATGCTCTTTGTTCATTGGCTAAAGTGTCACTAGGTTTTTTTTTTGGTGTGTAGACATTTGAACTGTCCTCCCTTTGAGTATGCAATATTTGAACATGACCCTTGTTTTTGGTTTCCTTAGACCCATTTTTCATGGCATTTAGTGATCTCATGTGTGTGATTTATTTTTTGATACACTTGTGCTTGTTACTCTTAAATGTTGCCATGATCCATATCATGCATCTTGGAACTTGTTATACTGTGAGTTTCACTGATATATCTACTTAGACATGATACCACTAAATGCTTGATTACTACATGATAAATACAAATATAACATGATTATATTATCTTTTTAAGATAAGGTTACTACCAGGTTGCATTCCCCTCACCTCAAAAAGGGGAGGCATATAAGTGGGGACATGTCATAGAGACATGAGTCCACACATATACAGTTGCAAGAATTGGAAGAATTTGATACAATTTACATGATTTAGATATGCACCTAGGATAAAATATTATTAATTTGACATTGATTATCACATATTTGGGAAAACATTTTTTATATTTGAGATAAATTATATATAATTTTTAGAGTAGAGGTTACATTTTGACAGATACTTTATCTTGAGATGCATTATAGGTGTATATGCCATGAAAATAGACCAAATCATAGATACATATTCATATTATACACCATTTAAAAAATATTTTATGAGGATTCACGAACATGGTTCATTCCTTTATCATTACACATTGATGCACCAAATTTTACAAAACACACCTAGTGATATTTTATCTATTTGCAATAGTTGGTTCCCTTGAGTAGTGCAGTCAAGATTCAATGCCCTTGAAGGCCTTGACATTACTACCATTTTTAGGTTCAGATGGTTATAACACTTGACCTTGGAGAGATTGGATATATTATGTATATATTTAAGTTTTGTGATTGAGATTCCGTGTTATCAATGGCCTTGGCATTACTTGCTTAAGTGCCATATTGGGGGAATGATCACTCTCAATATTCCTCTTCATATTACTAAGGTTCAGTTGTGAACCTCTCTCTCCAATGCTTTAACAATGAAGAATATTTATTAAATAAAAGTACCAAGGGAAAATATGGTTACATCAACACATAAGTGTATTCCTTCCTTTCTCTCTTTATTTTTCAACATTTAAATTATTTAATTTTTAGATTATATGCAATAATTAAATTATAACATGTTCTTGGTTATAGGTAATGAACAAACAACAAATTTAAATGGGACTCAAGAAAGAATAAGGTGTGTTTTACACACCACAATACACATTTATTTTCTTTAACCTATTAATTTTATCCTTATGCATTACTAAATTAGAGGGAGCGGGGTGGAATTGATGCATGAACATTAAGATATAAAACACTATTTTTGAGTTTTGGAAATAGGCGGTCAAAATTTGGTCAAATTTGAGTGTTAATGTGTGTGAAGGACCTTATTATGTCCATTTATTTTTGTGAAGTCCATTTAGATTCATTAATATCTGTTTTATATCTTCTAGGAGTTTTCCCTCCAAAATAGGGAATTTAAAAATTCAAATATTTAACAAGAGTCTAGGAGGGTCATATGCATGTTTGAATTGTTTAGATGAGTAAATTGGGGTTAATAATATAATGAAGTCATGTAAAGGGTAATTATAAGTCATATATGTTAACTCATAAGGTGGAAGTCATGTTTTTGTAAGGTAACCCTTACACATGCATTGGGTTGACAAGAAAGGAAGTTATTTTGTAACTAACTAGGTAACCAATGTTGAAGTTAGTGGAAAAGGGAAGGTTTTAGATCAATCTGGGAGAGAGGATAGAATGAGATAGAGGTTGTAAAATCTCCAAGAATTATAAATAGGGAGCCATGAGGAAAGTTGATACACCTCTCAAGGAAGATGGACAAGTCCTCTTATGGACTGTATTTTGTAATCAAGATTGACAAAGATGAATAAAAGAAAAATTGTTGTTGTTGTGGATTTATTATCATTTTAGGTATTATTTTATTCTTTTATTTGATATGGTTTTAATATCCCTTTATGTTTACAAGTATAAATTTCCTTATAGATGTTGTAGGGTAGAAGTTTGAATGGAGAATGACAGTCTTGTGAGAAGAGAGTTTACTTGTATTTGGAGATGATGGATACAAGATAAAGGTTTGATCATTAACCATAAATATGTACTTTATACTTATAACCTTTATGTTGTTATTGGTGGTGTCTGAGAGTGTGCAATTGATGGGAAATAACTCAAATTTGGAGGAATCTGTGCATAGCCCAGGTAAGTGGCAGAGTTACCAAACGAGGATTGCTCATGGGCATTAAGTGTTTTAAAGTATTGAGAAATGTATGACCATTTTCATGGAGTCAAATGAAGTTTTTAGTATGATCTAAATTGAAGTGATAGGTTAAATAACCACTCAAAATCCCAAATGTTATGAACTCTGCCCATACCCTGTTTTGAAAGAATTATCATGTTGCAAATTGTGATAAGATTTATTTCCTTGTCCTAATCCCATGAATAATTGGAGGTATGGTTTGGATATGTTGTATCCTATATGAGTAAGGTTTTTAAAACCTTTATAATCATTGAGAAACTATTATAATCATGTAGGTTACGTTATTATGCACAGTCAAAGAAGAGAGAATGAAGATTTCTTGTAAGAATGCATATATTTACGACTCTAAGGAATTTTAAGGATTATAAAAGGTGTAATAAAGTTTTGGGAGTTGAAAAACACCTTCTGGAAGTGTCCTTGAAACTCTTAGGCACACAAACCTTACTATGATAGTCTTGAAGAAAATAAAAGAAACCTATGTTTGGATGATTGGGAGAGTGAATTAAGTGAAAAGAGGTGTATTACCTATTGGGAAAATTGTAGGAAATTAAAATATACATGTTTAAGGTGATTTTGTTGTTTGATATTTTAAAAGCTCAAGATACTAAATTATTTGTGCTCTCAACCTGTTCAGGAAGGGAGAAACCCTAAAACTAGGGTTTTGGAGTTTTAGGAAGTTTTAACCCTAGGAAAATTCTGTAAACTTGTGATCATACCTTATTTTATGTGAAAAGAAGGAATAAAGGTTTTTTATATTTAATGGATACCATACAGTATGGTTTCTAGAGTTGAAGTGTGTGCAAGGGCTAAATAGGCCTAGTTTGGAGAACATTTACAAAGTATGAGCTAAAGGTGGAGTTGGGATATGAAATTTGACACAGACCTGTAAAATGATAGAGAGTACCTAGAAATGCCTATATAATCTCTTGATAAATCATATTTTATTTACAAAGCAAAATATATGAAAAAAGGCTATAAGCCTTAGTAGAGCATGGTGAGCCTTAGGTGTGGAATTGAAGGATGAAGTCAATCTGAGGACTTGTAAGGGGTTGGAATAGGTGTAATAAGATTGTATAAGATCATTTATGATATAATTTGAAGTCCTTGAATCCTACACCCTATTTTGATACACTAAATCTAAGAAGGTTGCCTAGTAAAGGCTAGAAAGAGATAGAGAGGAAGCTTGTGAATAGAATGAATGGTATGAGGCAGAGATAGATTGTAAATGACATGAAAAAAGTATAATACCATCATATAGTACTTCTATATGTACAAGCAATAGGAAACACCCAAGTAGACCATCAATCATAGTGATCTAAGAGCTAGAAACTAGATCATAGAAGAGAATTCAAGTCTAATATGGCATGTAGATAGAATCTTTGACGAGACCAGAAGCCAGAGATGAATGCTTAGTGACTTATCCCATTTACCTATGCATCAAGAATGTAGATTCTGCAATCTAATTTTATATGAATTACTAGTCTTGTACACTTTAAAAATACTAATCATGGCTCAACCCTTTTAGTTTATGACATTTTTGTTGCCAAAAGGCTTACATTCACCATCTCACTATGCTTAATTATTTATTCTATAATCCTAACCCTAATATTATGATGATAAATATGAATTTAGGTTATAGTCTATATAAAAATTGATTTATATCTTACATAGATAGTTACATATCTTCATCATATTTTTATCCTATATGATACTAACATCTAGATTAGGACACTAGCATCAATGCTAGTGTCCATGCCTTCTAAACAATCAAAATTGTAAATATTTCGACATGTATGGGTTGGGTTATTTATCTTATTTAACCATTCCATGTGATTATTTAAAAATGTGTGCTATAAATATAAATCAAAAGTCATTCACTATCCATAATACCAAGTAAACACCTCTCAAGCTCATACTACACTACTGAAAAATCACTTGTAAAACTGAGCTATACTACCTTATTTAATAATTAGTCATACAATTAGTATTTTTATAGGTCTGAATAATTCAAATAGAATCCAATGAGCATTATTTTTTAATTTATAAGCTATATCACTACATATTCTCACATATATCATATTACATAATTGTTCACACACAACCCCATATAAGGGGGAGAACTGCATCGATCTGAGGCCCTCTTTGAAATATATGGATATGTAAGTAATACTCATTTATAGAGGGGTATTTGAAGTCAAATAAACTTCACTTGAGCCCACTAAGCCTTGGTTTGCAAAGGTGACATGCCCTAATCAGAGGTCATGGTTTTTAACAAAAGACTAATTTTGAGAACTTGTGTACATGATTTGAATTGACAACTTATAAGGTGATAGTGAACCCTATGAGGTGTAGGTGTCTTTTATAGAAAATAGTATGTATCTTGAGCAAGACATAGATGTTAAAGCCATGAAAAAATTGTTGAAAATAGTGTTCAGATCTTGATGGTAGTGTCCATATTAACATAAAGCTAATTTTCAAAATTTGATGATTCAAGACAGAACATCAATTTGTCTTCTTATACACCTGTGCTTGTCATATCTACCTACGCATCATCAAATAAGCTAAGAATTATTTCTCATTCATATTGAAAATTTCATAATATTGTTTGGCATAGTATTTATCTATATTTAACATATTCTCAGATTCAATATATTAGAATATTGTAATAATAATTCATTTAATTAGCCTCCTTTTAAAATATCTCACTCCATAGTTGATTAGGCTATTCCCCTTAACTATATATATATATATATATATATATATATATATTTAAATAATATCATATTTATTTATTTTACAAATGCAAGCTTATAGGGCCCCTCTTGATAAAATTGTTTAACCCTTTTTGGAAATAAGGGCAAGGAAAACACATATTTCTTTTTCTTTAACCTAGTAATTTCATCCTTATACATTACTAAATTATATGGAAGGAAAATGTAGATTCTAAATTTGAATTTTACATGATAAACTAGTCTTATACACTTAGAAAATATCACTCATGGCTCAACCCTTCAGTTTAGGATATTTCCATTATTGTAAGGTTCATGTTCACCATCTCACTGTGCCTAAGTTCTTATCCTATGGTCCAACCCAAATATTTTGATTACTTAGATCACCAGTAACCCATAGTATGTTTAAAACTTCATATATATCTTACACTTTCAGTTACATATTTTCAACAATTCTTTATCCTTCATGACATTACCATCCAAATTAGGACACTAGCATTGACGCTAGTGTCTCATGTTTGGTCTGCTAGTGTCTGCACTTCATAAACACTCAAATTTTTAAATATTTTGACATGTGTGGGTTGGCCTATTTGTATTTATTAACCCTCTTATGAGATAATTTAAAGATGTGTAGTATAAAACTCATGGACATCTAACAATTACCAATAAAGCACCTATCAAGTTCACTTAATCATTCACAAAATTGAGTTATACTACCCTATTCTTCCCTATTGATTGACATATGTAAAGGCTAGGACCCTGGATATCAACGTATTAGATACATCTTTACAAGTGACCAAATGAATACAAATCAAGTAATAAAATAACACATCATGACATGCACATCTACAGGGGAAGTGAGTAATGTTCTTATCGAATGAATGATGGGTAGTGAAATGTTAAATTTGAGAATAGCTTAGATGGATAAATATTAATGAAAATAAATATAAAACCAATGGTGGTTCACATAAGCTTCTTCTCTAATCCCCATAATGTAATGTATCTAATAGAGAAATTTTAAGATAAAATAGATTTATAATATATTTTGTTCATGGGCTACATTTTCAAATATCTATGACATAGATATACATCCATTGTACTTTGTGGGTATATAACACATATATTCTTTGATTTTTAGTTGTGATTTCATTATCAAGTTTATTTGTGAATTTTTTATGTTTGTGTTTCACATTTTTATTTTATTTCATTTAACCTATATTCACTTTATCATGTTACAATTTGATCATCAATGTAACTCCTTATCTATGGCCATAAGTTATCTCCATATTAATAATCATGACTCTATATTTCTTATTTTAATATTTCAAATTTGTCCATTCCCTGTGTGCTCTCATATTAATGATCAACTAATATAAAACCCACTTTTATCCATTATTTTTGCCTTGTCAAGTATGATCTATTGTGAACTTTGGGACAATATAGAAAAGGAATATCATTATAACTCATATCCTTTTTACGCTAATAACTTTATATAAGGGTTAGTGACAACCCTCATCCACTATGATTTACACCTATTTTCACTATGACTGCAATGTTTCTCAATTCTTTTTTTCATGTTGTTTATGTGAACTTAATTTTTATTTATTATAGTACTTAGAGATAAAAGGGAAAACTCCACTTGCATATTAAATTTGTTTGTAACTATTGTAGGCATAAGGGTCTCAAATTTATACACTTATGGATGAACACCCAAAGTATTGCATATCTACCTCCTCTTGTTGGCATGTTAATTATTGATTTTACCTTAGTAACATTTGTGCATATCATGGAAAATACTAAATACTCATTGTCATGTTATCAAAAGTATGAGGCTGAATAATTTAACACGTAACATAACTTGATCAACCCCTAATTATCGAGGAACCTTCATTGGGGCCTAACATTGGTTCTTGCTTATTGACGAATGCTCCTAAAGGCATTCATAGATCATAGAATCAAAAGTTGAGAAGACGTACCATATTCATTTGAATTATTTTCACTAAACCACATTTAGTATTTCTTTGGAGAACCCATATGAACCACTGACACAAATATTTGCCACTATCACAGCTAGTGCAACCTTATGTTTTGGCATAAGAATAAGATCCTAGTTTCCTTTTATGCCTAAATCACACATATATATTACCATAAAAATGAGGGCATACTAATCAAGTCTAAGTTCATGCCATATTTATTGAAAAGCACAACAAAATGAAAAGAAAATAGGAAATAAAACATATTGGGAACAATGAAATGTTATCAAATACAAGTATAATAAAAAAAGTCATGCCTTATTTTATGAATCCATTGTAGGGGAAATTTTAGAGGCTATTTATAGCCAAAAGGCTATAAGTAGGTTTTTTTTTAATTTTGAAAATGACTAATTTTACAAAAATATACATAGATCAAATAACCTCAATTTTATACAATTCATTATACATGTGTTTTGAATCACCTTATAGATTATACCCGATACTATTTCAGGATATAAATTCTCTAGAGTTACTATGCATGTATGGGTCTAATTTGCCTATAAATTATACTAGAGATGTATAGGTTAGTCTGAAATTGCTAGGTTTGTATGTATGTATGTATGTATGTAAGCATATGTGTATATATATGATAAGGATCGCCTAAGACACAATAAACTTAAGGTAATAATTATATTTTGGTTGACATGGTTTGTTAATTGAAATAAAAAGAATATTTGAAAGGCCAATTATGGATATGGTTAAGACATTTTGGCAAATCTTATTATATAGTTTATAATTTTAAAACTATGAGAATATTTTGAATTTTTTTTAGCGTCATATATAAAACTGAGTAAAACAAACATGCTCTTCCTTATATATGGTTTTAATAACTAAAAAATTTAATATTAAATTATTTTCAAATTTTATGTTTATTTTATTTATAGCATTGAATGCAGTGTAGGTGGACTTAAAGCTATGGGGATTGAGGTTTAGATATTTCTCCATTTTTAGTGAATTAATGCCAACATATTGAGGGGCCCAATTTTTTTTTTAATGTTGATCCAACATATCATCTGTGGGATTAATTTATGTTGTTAGAATACATATGTGATAGTTTCTTGATTTTTCTTATCATTTATGCAATCTATTGGCGAAAGTGAAGCTCTGGTAGTTGGAAGATTGAGATGAGAGGTTAGAAACGAAGGTGTAGACAATTTCTAAACTATTTTTTTTGTGATTGCAACTACAAGGTATGGATTTGTGTTTTTTTATTTTGAATATTGAAAGTAGTTGTTGACATGCATAGTCATATGTATTGAAATGAATGAATAAAATATTGATGGAAGCAAAACTTTGATAGTTGAAAGATTGAGATGAGAGGCTGTAAATACTAATAATTTATAATTTAATTTCCTTGTGATTACATCTACAAGGTATAGATTTGTATTTTTTTATTCTAAATATTGAGAGCAGTTATTTGCATGCATAATCATCTGTCTTAAAATAAATAAATATAATGATAATTTCCTTGAAAATTATTTTTAAAAAGATATTTACTGACATTTTTTAAAATTTTCTAGTCATTGATGTAAGATATTGGTAGAAGTGAAGCTTTGGTAATTAAAATATTGGGATATGGTGCAGATAATTTATAAATTGGTTTCCTTGTGATTGCAACTATAAGGTATGGATTTGTGTTTATTTTATTCTGAAGATTGAGAGCAATTATTTGCATACACAATCGTCTATCTTGAAAGTGAATAAATATAATGATAAGTTATTTGTAAAACATTTTTTTAAAGATATGTACTCAAAACATTGTGCAAGTTGGTTTTCTTAGAAATTTCATGTATATCTACAAATATTTTCCTTAAACTGAAAATCTATGAAATGGGTATTTTTGGGTTAGTTAATAATATAGTTGAAATGATCATGAGGTTTTTTTGCATTTATTCATTTTGTTCTTTGTACATTGTTTAAAAGAAGTATCTTACATTCTATTATTTCTCAGATGAAATGAATTTGTTGTTTGTTTAAAATGAGTATTTCTCAGAAGAAATTAGTTTCTTGTTTATTTAAAAGAATTATGTGGTAAAGACCAACCAAATAATATAATGAACTGAGTATATCAAAAATTATGATAAAAAATTAGAGCATAGAGTATAAATAATAAATTGACTATGGGGTCATAATGCAAGATAACTATGAAAAGAGAGGATGACATAACTAAATAAAATTGAGTATATATGGTAAAATCATGTGAAGTACTTAGTAAAAATGAGTACATATCTCTATAAATATCTCAAAAGACTAATCAAGATTGACCATTAAATTATGACATTTGACATTGAATTATAAGTATGTTAATTTGTTGTTTTAGTTGCTCTTAGTTATAATAGTGATCATATTTTCCTTTTCATTGTTTTGTTTTCATTGATAAAACACTTTGATAGAATTAGAAATCTTTCCTTTTAAGATATTACATCTTCTATAGGCTTTACTTTTATAGATAGGTTAGATTATATTATTTAAAATCTGATTCATATACACACATATTTGATAATTGAGATATTTAATTAGTGCATCATTAATTATTATTTATAGAAATTATAAAAACTCCTATGCACATCTTAGAAACATTTCTTGCTTCTTAGAATCATTGTTATTCTACAACCATAAATAAAAAGATTCAAGGTGTATCAAAACAGTCACTAAGAAATTGTAGCATGTCCTCATAAATTTATGTTGGCCCTTTTTCCATGTTTTAAATTTTCAAGTGATTTGTGCTTTGGTTCAAGATTCAATTTATAAATCTATAGATTCTGCAGATTTAGATTCTATCTATGATATCATTTTCAAATGGATATTTTTATAGTTATTTTTTAACTTTTTTGAATAAATATGCTAGTATCATTGCTTTTTTTTAGGTGCTAACTTTCAAACTGACAATGTAAAAGTTAATTCAATACGTGTAATAGTGATTTCATCTTTTAAAGGAGTGCTTTGCATTGGTGATTCATACAATTAACATTAAAAAAATGTTGATTTGTAAAATGTCTACTCTTAGTTTGAGTGCTATGAAATTAACAGGGGGTTATCGAAGAGAAATACCTTGTTTTCATATTTTGATAAACATCAACAAGAACAACCTTTTAAAAACAAATATTGGTTTAAAAAATCAACTAAAATTAAACATTCTTTCTCATGATCAAGATCATGTTCAATAGGGTTTTGATCACTTTCAATAAATGGATACAAGTAACAATGCCAATGATCTTAACACAATTAATTTAAGATAATCTAGTTCTGAAAGTGTTGATAATTCAACCTCACAAGTATATCTTAAATTTGTCATAGCTTCAAAAAAGGAAGTCATGTAAATGGAAAATTTTAAGGAGTTTTCAAGCTAAATGGGTTTCTAAATATCCTTTCATTGAACTTATTTTGAGTGGAGACACTAGTGAGCCACAAAAGAGTGCAAATGTAAGATATCTAGTTGGAAATTAGGGAGGGATAAATGCTTATAGTTAAAACATATAATAGAGATGCATGTGGGAAAAGTGTACAAAAAGAAAATTATAAATGGAGAGAAAAAATTAGTGATATGACGGAGAATAAAAGAAGAGTCTCTTCATGTTAGGTATGCAAGTGAATACGATGAATACCTAAAAATCCAACAAAAACTTCATGCAATTAGAATAAACATTGTAGTTTTATTTGGAAAAATTATGAGAATTAGCCAAATGTCAAGAAATTTAAAAATTTATGTTGCTTTTCATATTTTAAATAAAGGTTGACCAATGATTGATTATCTAGGATATAAGAACATGCTATAATTTCTTAGCATCTCAAAATTTCTAAATACTCATTGGTCAATTATTAATGGTTGACAATGGGCTAATTGTCTTGCTGAAGTAGAAAGGAGGATCTTCAAAAGAAGATAAGACTTTCAAGATGCATAACATTACCATTGGATGAAGTTATAGCCATTGAAAATATTTATTGGGTGTGTATGAATGTTTAAACTATTATAAATCATGTTTGTCAATGTCATTTTATTGCCATTCATAAAATGAAAGAAAATGCAACTTCTCAAAACCTTTTGGAACTAGTCAAGAATAATTTGAAAGAGGTTGGTGGGATGGATGATTTCTCAATTGCAAGAAAGATTATTTTTATAGATAAGATGAAACATCAGTTATGCAAGGTCAAATAAGTGATCTTTTTATAAGGCTAAACAATTTTTGTACACCATATATGATTTGTATTCATTACATGGCACATAAAATTAATTTGGCATTCAAAATTGTGAGCTAGTTTGCTTTAGTCTCAAAAGTTGAAGATATTATTTGTGAAATCTATTCATACTTTTGTAGAAGTCTAAAAACATTTTAACAATTTCAAAATTTTACTGAAGGTTTAATCCAAGGAAACAAGCTACTTAAAGATGTTGATACTCGATGGATTTCCCTTTGTGGAACAACACATAGAGTATATACAGAATAAAAATCATTGATGGAAATAATAGAGGAACATCATCACACAATAGATAAATCTCTAGATATTTTGTTTCAGTTAAGTGATATAGAGACATTATTGACCTTATGCATCCTTTTACCCATGTTGAATGAAATGAATTTAATGATAAATAAAAATCAATAAAGAACAATGTACATTCAAGAATATTCTAAGTTGGAAAAATAATGTCTTACCCTTGATAATTTGTATTTAACCCAACATTTATATATAGGAAAACAATTTACAAGTTGGAACTTAATGACAAATATTGAACATAATGGTAACTATTTACATTTTAATGAAGATGGATATTTATGTGCAAAAATGAGAATATAAAATATCTCTACACACTTTTGATATAGTTAGTCGATCTAATAGACTCAAAGAAGTCCTTGTTACAAGGGATCGATTCTTTGATGTTGTATATTGTGTGAAATTCACCTTGAAGGAAGTTACAAAATATCTATTTTTAGAGATTAGAGATCATTTTCCTCCAGATGAACTACTAGAATCCATGGCTATGGTGTACCCTCAATAGTATAAAAATGATAGTTTATCATATTTTCAAAATAAAATCAAAACTTTGGCCTAATAATTTTGCAAGAGTGTATAATTGAATGATGAATAAATTGAAGGCACTTTAGATTTGCCAAATCTAAGTGATCAGTTTGTTCAATTTTACCAAACAATGTTGGAACAAGTTAAAGTTGTGGATAGTACTTTCAAAGATGGATTGATTGCTAGACTATGAACTACTTTAAATTTGAGTGAAATAATACGTGATGGTATCTCAAAATATTTTAATCTTGTTAATTTATGCCAAACAATGATTTTGGGTTATGTGGAAGATGAAAGAATTTTTATTACATTGTCATTTTAAAAGTCAATGTTAATAAACAAGCTTGACAAGAATTTGGAGCCTTGTTTGAGGATTTATACAATTAGATACAATGTCCTTGATTTTTCATTTGATAGAGTTTTAAAAATTTGTTAATTTACATCTGAAAGAAAATGATTGACTAATAATTATTCAAACACACTACACTCAAAGAGATAGGTAGTACTAGATCCAAGTCCAACAAATTTTAAAGAGAATGCATGTAATAATTATCAAGAAAAAAATGAAGAAAATTGGCATGTTTAAATTTAAAATTTAGGCATTTGAAATCTGAGGTTTATTGAAGAAGGACAACACATTTTGTAATCCCAAATAATTTTCCATGGATTCATGTATCTAGATTGTATTTTGATAATTAATACTAGGTGACTCTAATTTTGATGGAAAAGCACTAATCTTTGGTTAGAAAAATGTGTACTTTTGTGTTCAGATTGAATAAGAGAACATGTCTATAATAGTTGTAAACTCTATTATAGAGATTCATAAGTATATTGTGGTGTTATTATTATTATTATTTATACCAAGTAGGTGTAGTTTTGTGTTCTATTTGATTAAGAGAACGTGTCTATAATAGTTATAAACTATATTATAGAGATGTATAAGTATTTTGTGGTGTTCTTTTGTTATTTTATACCAAGTGTATTTTTGTGTTCTATTTGATTAAGAGAACATGTCTATAATAGTTGCAAACTCTATTATAGAGATGCATAAGTATATTGTGGTGGTCCCTTGTTATTTTATACCAAGTAAGCATTTTTTTTGTTCTGTTTGATTAAGAGAACATGTCTATAATAGCTGTAAACTCTATTATAGATATGCATAAATATATTGTGGTGTTCCCTTTTTATTTTATACCAAGTAGGTGTATTTTTGTGTTGTGTTTGATTAAGAGAACATGTCTATAATAGTTGTAAACTCTATTATAGAGATGCATAAGTATATTGTTGTGTTCTCATGTTATTTTATACCAAATTTATTTGAGGCATCTATAGTGTAATGAATTATAAGTATCTATATCAGATCAACAACTTTACTTACACCAATAAATTGCTTAAATGACTAGAAAATTTGAGAAAACCATCACATATGTATTCTAACAACTCCCATCAATCCCATGGGTGACATGTTGGACCAAAATTAAAATTTTTCTTGATACTTCAATATGCCGACACCAATTCATCAAAAAATTAGGCAAGATCTCAAACTTGACACCCATAGCTTTAATTTCACATGCACCTCATTCAATACTAAAAATAAAATATACATTAGGTGTGAGAATTTAGGATGTGAAGTCATATATGCCATTAACTTCTTTTAACACTGCCTTCTTTTTTAAGCTTTAAAGTCTTGAAGACATAACAATTTCAACTTATAAGTTTATAATTATAGTTTTTAGTTATTTATTATTAAGTTTTTTAGTCATTAAAACCACATATAAGAAAGATCATATTTATTTTACTTGAATTTATAAATGTGTTAAGGACCGCTTATGACTTGGGACACAATACGCTTAAGATAATAATTATATTTTGGTTATCATAGTTTGTTAATTGCAATAAAAATATATTTGAAAGACCATTATTGATTATGGATATGGTTAAGATATTTTGGTAGACTTTATCATTATTGATTATGGATATGGTTAAGATATATGAAAGACAATGTTTTGAGAAAATATATTTAAATAAATACATTTTAAGGAACTTATCATTATATTTATTCATTTCAAGATTGACGACCGTGCATGCAAACAACTTCTCTCAATCTTCAAAGTAAAAAATATATAAATCCATACCTTGAAGTTGTAATCACATTGAAACCATCTTAGAAATTGTCTGCACCTTTATTTCCAACCTCTCATCTCAATCTTTTGACTACCAAAGATTTGCTTCTGCTAATAGCTTACATCAATGAATAGAAAAATTGAGAAACCATCACATATGTACTTGAGAAACTTACTTATGCTCGGATACATATGCATCTCTATAATAGACTTTACAACTGTTAATAACACATTCTCTTAATCAAACCAAAAACTGAGAGTAGTTGTTTGTATGCACAATTGTCTATCTTGAAATGAAAAAATATAGTGATAAGTTCCCTGAAAATAATTCTTTAAAGATATTTGCTTTCCATCATTGTTTTTTATATTTGTCTTGCCTTATGGTTCCATAGTCGATTTATTATTTATACTCTATATTATGATTTTCTGTTACAATTTTTGTTATACTCTATTTATTATATTATTTGGTTGGTCTTTACCATTGGTTTTCTCTGAAAATAATGACATATAAGACACTTATTATAAACAACGCATAAATAATAAAATTAATTATATTATGTTATTGGTCTTTACCAAATACTTATTTTAAATAAAAAAGAAAGTCATTTCCTCAAAGAAGTAATGACATGCAAGATACTTCTTTTAAACACAAAGAACAAAATGAATTATATTTTGTGGTTGGTATTTACCACATACTTATTTTAAGCAAACAAAAAACTCATTTTCTTTGAAAAATAATAGCATGCGAGGTACTTCTTTTAAACAATGCACAAAGAACAAAATGAATTATATTATATGGTTGGTATTTACCATATACTTATTTTAAATAAACAAGAAACTCATTTTCTCTAAGAAATAATGGCATGCAAGATACTTCTTTTAAACAATGCACAAAAAATAAAATGAATTACATTATGTGGTTGGTCTTTACCACATAATTATTTTAAACAAACAAGAAACTCATCTCCTTTGATAAATAATGGCATGCAAGATATTTCTTTTAAACAAAATGAATAAATGTAACAAAACTTTATGATTACTTCAACCATATTTCTGACTAACTTGAAAATACCCATTTCACAGATTTTGAGAACATATCAATATGCAACAAATAAAAAATAGTGCAATGAATAAATATAATGATAAGTTTCATGAAAATTATTTTTTTAAAGATATTTACTTTCCATCCTCGCTTTTCATAATTGTATTGCCCTATGGCACCATATTTGGTTTATACTCTATACTTTGATTTTTTGTCACAATTTTTGTTATACTCAGTTTATTATATTATTTGATTGGTATTTACCACATACTTATTTTAAGTAAGTAAAAAATTTATTTCCTCTAAGAAATAATGATATGCAAGATACTTTTTTAAAATAATGTACAAAGAATAAACTAAATAAATGCAACAGATCCTCATGATTATACTGTATTTTGTGTTTAAATGTTTAAGGTAATAATTATATTTTGATTGGCATGGTTTGTTAATTGAAATAAAAAAAATATTTGAAAGGTCAATATGGATATGGATAAGACATTTTGGTAGACCTTATTATATAGTTTGTAATTTTAAAATAATGAAAAAGTTTTGAATTTTTTTGGTTATGTCATCCTCACTTTTCATAGTTGTCTTGCCCTATGGCCTCATAATTGATTTATACTCTATACTTTGATTTTTTTTCACTATTTTTGTTATAGTCAGTTTATTATATTATCTGGTTGGTCTTTATCACTATTTATTATAAACAAATAAGAAATTGATTTCTTCTGAGAAATAATGACATGCAAAATCCTTCTTTTAAAGAATGCACAAAGAACAAACTGAATAAATGCAACAAAGCCTCATGATCATATTGTATTTTATTTTTAAATGTTTAAGGTAATAATTATATTCTGGTTGGCATGGTTTGTTAATTGAAATAAAAAATATTTGAAAGGTCAATATAGATGTGGTTAAGACATTTTGATAGACCTTATTATATAGTTTATAATTTAAACACTATGAAAATGTTTTGATTATTTTTTTCAGTTATGTCATCCTCGCATTTCATAGTTATCTTGCTCTATGGCCCCATAGTTGGTTTATACTTTAAACTCTAATTTTTTATCACAATTTTTGCTATACTCAGTTTATTATATTATCTAATTGGTGTTTTGAGAGACTTGCAAAGGTCTGTACTCAATTTATACATAGTCATATGGCCATTAAATTTAGCACTTAAAAAAGATAAATTTAATCTTTAAAAATAATGACAAATTTAATTGTTACAAATAAGGAACCATAAACAAGATCTCAACTTTAGACTTCTCACCCTCTAACCTCTTTCTCTATTGGTTTTTTAATTAACACAAATTACCTTTTATAAAATAAATCGACATAAGTGCTTCAAATTGTTTAAAACACTAGAACCATCAAACCCTAAAACCTAAATTCATATAACTTCATTTATGTTAAAGTTTTATTTTTTTGTGATCGTGGGAATCATGAAGTGAGCGATAGTTAAAAGAGGACGCCAATGAGGAGTCTAAACAACTAAAAATGAAGTAAAATCCAACTAAGAAATACAAGGCCTACATGTCATGAGAATCATGAAGTGAGCGATAATAAAAGAGAAGGCCAAGGAGGAGTCTAAATAGCGAACAATGTTATACAAGTAAGAAATACAAGCCATACATATCTAAAAATATTTTCACACATTTAATGAATTCAATCTATCTTTTAAGGGGTTCAAACTGTTGCCATGCAATTTTTTCATCAGACCTTTGCTCGCAGTGTGAAAACCCTTTTTTACCTTATATCAAAACCCTTAATATTAGACACAATTCGGTTATCATGCATGATTGTTTCTTTAGTAATGAGATCAGTAAGATCTTTGCATTTGTTTAGGATTATTTGCTTAATAACGAGATCATCAAGACCTCAAAATTTTTTTGAATGTGTGTCTAGGTATTGATGTGGTGATTATTTTTTTCAGAGTTGCACACACTTGCTTAGGGTTTAGGTTTGGGATGGGTCTGTGGCAATTTGTATTCATGTTGTCTCTCATGTCTTCCTTACTTGGATTTATTCATTTGGGCAAGTGTTTTAAATGACTGGATTACCCATAATTTCACAGTGTAAAGTAAAATAGTTGTTCTGAAAAACTTAAAGTATCCACTGATCATAACCATTATTCCAACTCAAGCATATTACCCCATGAATTGTTTGGAGATTTAAATATGATTTTTTTCCATTATTTATTGATTTGAATATGGTACTTTATTTGACAACTATTTATAAGCTTTTTGAAAGAGCTGATAGAAATCATTAATCAATTTATATTGGCATGGCGATTTTGACAAAAATTTACCAATGGAATTATACCTAAAATATAGGATTCACTAGCATTTTATAGTAAGTTTTAAGGGTCCATCCTTAAAATTATCCCTGATCCATTGATAATGACAAGGAAATAAGATCTATTTCTTTCCATTTTAATTTAATTTTTAACTAAAGTACATGATTGCCTAAATTAACTTTAAGAATGAATTATAGGGTTTTCTCATTATCAAAATTATGTTGTTTGCTGTGTAAAAAGTCTTATCCCATGCATTTATTTCCATCATTCGTGTTCTAACTTATACTACTCACCATAAAAATCCACCCTTTTTTGAGTTGACACACAACTCATGGTCTATCGTCTTAAGACATATTGTTGCCACTATTATACCATATCAAATAAATGATTGCTTACCATGTCTCCATACAAGATTATATTTTATATATTTAAGAGAACATTTTAGTGCGATGTTAATATTAAATTACTACAAACATAGTAAGTGTTGAATATTATTATATATATTTTATATAACTCCAATTGCTTGATGTAGCCCCGATATTAAATGAAACAACTACATGTCATTGTAGTAGTTATCTGGGTAAAAACTCTCCAAAAATCACTCTTCATTTCATATCTCATAATAAATTGAACCATCTATGACTAGATTATCTCTATATGAGGTGTGGCCATTCAAAGCCATTGCTCATTGCAATTAAACAAATAACTATTTAAGTTAGATAAAATAAGTAAAAATCAAAAGTAAAATATATTAAAAAAAGTCTACATTGGTTCAAATTATATTGATAACTATTATTTTAGAGGGTGGCATATTTTTTTAGAGTGGGCAGATGTCCACTTAAATGTAAATCTAAGACCAATATATATATATATATATATATATATATATATCATAAAAAATCTTTAGGGCAAAATCTAAATTGTGCATTATTTGACAGACTCTAATAATTATTTGACAAATTGTATGAAGGAAATGGGATCCCATGGAATTCAATTGGTGTTATGGATGCGGGATCTAAATACTTAACTAGAAATTTTCATACTTATCTATACTATACATGCAATAGAACTACTTTTTCGGCAATCTAAACTCCATATTAAAACATAAAAATTTCCACAGTAACTTATTGAAGATATGGTTCATGCAAGAGTAAAAGATATCAGGGCCATTGGTCAAACTAAAAGGCATGACAAGAAACTCATAATGGCCATAATGACATCTAAAGGTCATCTTGTGTATGTTCTACTCACAGACTCTGATTTGATGGTGCCTTGAATGAAGATCAATCTTCAAAAAATACACAACCCCATGCAACTCATACAATAACTCATCAATCCTGGGAACTGGGTACCTATTCTATATAGTCTTCTTGTTAAGTACATGATAATCAATGGACATTTGCATGATCCCATCCTTCTTCTTCACAAAATAATTGAAGAAGTAAAAGGACTTGAGCTAGGCTTCATGTGACCCATATCTAACAACTCCTTAATTATTTTCTCAATTTCCTCTTTGAATCTCTTTAGGTGCCAATAAGGAGTCATGATAATAGGATTATATCCCTCCTCTATCTCTATCAAATGCTCAAAACCCCTATTAGGTGGTCTACCAGAAGGAATCTCACTGAAAACCACACTATGCTTATCCCATATGGATTAGATATCCACATGATATTGGTCATCTCCATTATAAGGGGTTTTGGAAGAAATCAAACATTGGTCTGCCCAAGGAACCTCTCCATATTGGAATAATGCCTCCATCCTCTTCATAGTAACCACCCTAGGTACTCCAATTGATACGGCTTGAAGAACAACCTTTTTTCTCTGACGTTTGAATTTGAGCTCCATAGTTCAAATTTTTTATGAATATTTTCTAAGGGAGTGCAACCATTGAATGCCAAGAACCATGTTAGTCTCCCCAATTATGACAACATAAAAATCATGAGTCACTTGATGATCATCCAAGGTAATGCTCAACTACAAAATCTTCTTTCAACTCATAGCGAATCCATCAACAACCATAACATTAAATGATTCAAAACTCAGAAGTTTTGATTGAAAACTATTTCAAGAACATGAAAATAATATAATAATGATGATTTCTCTAAGAAGAGATGTTTTATTACTTAAGATTGCAAATACAAATATATGCTTATCTCTGAGAAGAGATGTTTGATTTCCTTTTTGGGTTACATATTTATTTATAAATATTTTAAGTTAGGAGGAGGATGTGGAAGGTCACCAATCTTGAAGGAGATTAAGTGGTTCAATTTCCATGATTTACAACAATACAAAATTCAAGGAATTACTATTTTTAGAAACTTATTATTTTTAGATTGCAGTACTAAAATTAAAATTTGGGGCACTTTTATTAGGTTTTCGAGGAGTCAATCAGAGTTATGGTGTAAAATTTATGGCTCCTAAAAGTTTCATCATCAATTGGGGTAGAACCATCACCCAAATTGTCACCTGAATTGTTTCCCAGATCATTTCTCCCTCCTTGAGAAGTGATGGTCCCCATTGTGTTAATATTCCTCATCAGGTATGACAATTGAGTCTTAATTTGATTCTCTATGAGCTACTCACCTTGGTGGCTAAGCTGGACCCTTTTGACCACTTGATAAACTAGAATAGAGTGTCCTCTTGTTGTCTTCATCTAGGTGTCCAAAATCTGATCCTCCACTAGAGCAAAACTCTGTGGATCAAGCTCATCAGTGTCTAGTTGTTCTGTTATGACTAAAGTGTCTAATAGAGGTGGACGATATGGTTTGAGGAGATCCACATTGAATATTGGATGCAGACCAAGGTAGGCTGGTAGGTTCAACTTAAAAACATTTTCTCTAACTTTTTTGGTGATGGTGTAGGGACCATATCATAAAGGCCAAATTTTTATTTGTGGGCCTACAAGTCATTCCTTTTAAAGCCACAACCAAACCTTATCACCCAAAATAAAATGGTGTCTAATCTTATGTTTGTCATGGCATTGCTTATACTTTTGATTCATCTTCTCCAAGATGTCATGAACCAGTTTCTAGTTGTATTTCATTTGTTTAATGAACTTTGTTGCTTTTGTTGCCTTAGATCTCCCATGAGGTGTGTATTCCATGGTGGAGAATGGAATGAATATATGAATTAGTCCCATGGGTTGGAACCCAAAGCATACTTTAAATGGACTGTGCTTGGTTGAGTTGTGTAAGGCCCAATTGTATCCATGTTGTATGAAAAGAAGCCCCTCATCCCATGTGCATGGATGTTTATAGTGATACATGTGAATCATGTGAATAATCAAGCGGTTCGCCACTTCCATTTGACCATAAATTTGTGGATGGAAGGTTATGGAATTCATCAGCTTGGTATCCATCATATTCCATAGAGTGGACTAGAAGATGCTCAGGAACCTACTATCTCTATCTAAGACAATGGACTTGGGGAGACCAAAATGGAGCCATACATGACTAAAATATAGTTAAGCAGTTTATTCAACAGATATATTTTTATTATAAGCAATCATGATAACCATTTTTGAAAAATGATCAAATAAAATAAAAATACAGTCCTTACCATGTTTTGAAGTGGGAAAACCTGAGAAAAAATCCATTGAGGCAGATTCCCAAGGCTTGGTTGGTTCTAGTAATGGCATGTACAATCCTTGCTTCTTATTTGTTGGTTTGGATATCGCCCATGCGGTGAAATATTTGAGGTAATTTTCCATATCCTTTCACATATGGGGCTAGTAAAAGTGTTTTTGAAGAACTACCAATGTCTTCTCTACACCAAAGTGCCCAGCTATCCTGCTAAAATGTGCTTCCCATATCATCTTCTGTTGCTCTGTAGCTATAACATAGACATACCTCATGTGATAGAGGACATTATATTGTAAATATAAATAAAAAATATGTTTACTTTCTTAAAGAGCCTGATATGTATCAACAAAGGTTGGATCTGCTTCATATAGAGCACCCCAAGTGGCAGTCTTGTGTCTACATAGGTCAAGAATTGTTGTGAGTATAGTAATTGGTGGATGGATCAAATAATCTATGGCCATATTTGAGCTCCCCTTTTTGTGTTTGATTATCAGATGAAATTATTTCAGATATGTGGCCCAATTTTGGTGCCTCTTATGTCATAGTTTGCTATGTGTTTGGATGAATTCTAATAGTCTGTGATCAGTGTGAATGACCATCTTTTTCCACAAGATGTAGTGTTTCCATTATTTACAAGCTTGCATAATGGCATAGAGCTCCTTGTTTTATGTTGGGTATTTCCTGACTGTATCATTGAAAGTTTCACTATGATATGTAATAGGATGGCCATGTTTCATGATGACAGCTCCCATGACATATTCAAATGCATCTATCATCAACTTGAAAGGTTGATGCAAGTCTGGAAAGGCAAGAACAAGGGATGAGTAGAGTTTATTCTTCAAATTCTCAAATGCCCTTTGTTATTTTTCACTCCACTGAAATGCATCTTTAGCTCCTCTTTTAGTCACTTGCGTTAGTGGCTAAGCAACATGTGAGAATCGAAGAATAAACCTGTGGTAGAAATTTGCAAGACCCAAGAAGTTACGAAGTTATATGAGGGTCCTTAGTGTAGGACATTCTCAAATAAATTGAATCTTCTCTAGATCGACATGGACCCCTTATTCATTCACAACGTACCCTAGGTACTGAATTGTTTTCATCCCAAATGTGCATTTGTCTAGATTTGCATATAACTTGTGCTCCCAAAGAGTTTGAAGCACCTTAAAAACATGTTGCAGATGTTCCTCCCATGTTTTATTATAGATAAGTATGTCATCCAGGTAGAAAATCATGAATGAGTTGGTGAAGGGTCATAAGATGTCATCCATCATCCTCATGAAGGTTGCAGATGTGTTAGTCAATCCAAAAGACCATTGTGAAGATCCCCTCCTTGGATTTGAATGTCGTCTTCCAGACATCGATGGGATTAATGGGAATTTGGTGATAGCCAGATTTGAGATCAATTTTGGTGAATAACTTCAACCATATAGTTGGTCTAGCAGGTCATCAATCCTAGGGAAGGGGTAGTGATTCTTCACAGTGATTTTATTTAGGGCTTGATAGTCAATACAAAGCCTCCATGTTCCATCTTTCTTTGGTGCTAGGATAATCAGGCTACCATAGGGTGAAGATCTTGGCCTGATGTGACCCTTTTGAATTAATTCCTAAATCTACCTTTTTATCTCATCATTCTCCAAAACTAATCTATGATACACAAGACTATTAGGCAAAGCTAATCCTAGGATCAAATCGATAGAATGTTTTACCTGGCAGTGAAGTGTAACTCCTGTGGGTGACTTGAATAAGTCATCATATTCTCCCATGATTTATCCCATCTACTTATGTTGTTATGTTGATTATGTAGTTAGGGATACAACATCAACATTCTTGGATTTATGTGGTTTGACAACCATGAGAATGAATTACTTTGTCTTCTCCACCATTCTCTTACATTGCTTGGCACTAATCAGGGAGACAAATGTGGGAGGTGGTATCTCTAGTACCTTGTAGCACTACATTCCAAGAGTGAGGGTGATTCTTTGGGTTCATGATTCATAGATGCTATGTTGATCATACATGAATGGTTGACCAAGGAGTACATCACAAACATCTAGATTGACCACATCACACAAGACTTTATGTTGGAAAGGTTTTATTGCATATGAAAGAAGACACTGATGGGTGACATGGAGATCTCTCCATGGGCTTAACCATCCAATACTATATGCCTTTGGGTGAGGCTTCATGGATAGATTTATAATTTTTACAACTTTAGTAGAGATTAAATTCTTTTGACTCCCACTATCAAGAATGAAATGTAGAGGCTTACCTTTTACCCATAACTTAGAGTGAAATAATATTTCCTTATCATCTGGCCTTTCCTCATAGGTCTATGATGAAGTAATGATGGTATCAGACTCAAAATCTATAATCTCTTCTTCATCCTCTTTGACTACAGGGTTTGTATGAGGTAGAACAGTAGATGTCAAGTATTGTGACTCAAAAAGTAGCGTCTTGATGGCTTGCCATTCTTGTTTAGAGTGAGTTCTAGTTTTGTGATAATCACACTATTTCCCAGTCTTCCCCTTCTAGGGTTTCTTATCTTGGAACTCCTTTTGCTTCCAATTTTGGCCTTGTATTTGACCTTCTTTGTCACTTTTCTATTTTGAAGGCTGACTCTTTGTATTATTTATTCTATGCTTCTACTCAATCTTTGCTGTGAAATTACATGCCTCACTGAGGGTTTCCAAATTGAATAGTTCCATTTCCACTCGTATGTACCATTGTATTCCACCATGATATTTGAGAGTCTTAAGGTTATCACTTTCTTGGATTCCCAATCTCGTAGATAGAGAATGAGAAATCTCAATGTAATCTTAAACAGATTGGTCTTTACCTTGGTAAAATTGTTACCATTATATGTATAGACCATCATATGCTCTAATGGGATTGTATTCTTCCATTACCACTTCCATGAAATTATCCTAGGTAGGTTCCACCTCAAGGCCAATGTCATCTATATTGAACCTCTTTTTATACACTTCCCACCAATTTTTCATGGGCAATGATGCTTTCAAAAGAGCAAAAGTGATCTTTTCTCCATCGGTGAATTTATTTATAGAAAATAGGAAGATAATTGATCCAACCAATTTTCTACTGCATCAGCATTGATTTTTCTTGCAAATGTAGGGATATCAAAATTCACCTAAACCTTGAAGGGTGTTGGGGAAATGAAAGGATGTTCCATGGATGAGGAGCTAGGGAGTGCAGATGAGGAGCCAAAATTTTCCGTCAGGATTTGTTAGAAAATTTGGGTGAATTGTTGCAACATCTATGCTTGTTGTCATTAGAGGGCTTCATCCACCATTTTTTTGAAAAGATCAGATGTCTCAGTGTTGTCTACCATTTAAGGTCATTTGGATAAATAGGTGGATATTTTGGAAGCTCTATTGTTTTCCACCCAAGCTTCTTGTAGCTTGACCTCGTCTTCAGGATCATACACTCTCAAGACAAACTGCTCTGATACCACTGATCCAAAACTCAGAAGTTTTGATTGAAATATTCCAAGAACAAAAAAATAACACAGTAACAATGATTTCTCTAAGAAGAGATGTTTTATTACTCAAGATTGCAAATACAAACATATGCTTATCTCTAGGAAGAGATGTCTGATTTCTTTTTTGGGTTACATCTTCATTTATAAATATTTTGAAGGTAAGAGGAGGATGTGGAAGGTCACCAATCTTGAGGGAAATTAAGTGGTTTGACTTCCATGATTTACAACAATACAAAATTTGAGGAATTACTATTTTTAGAAACTTACTATTTTTAGACTGCACTACTAAAATTGAAATTTGAAGCACTTCTATTGGGTTTTTTGGGGTCAAAACCCATTGAGGAAAGATTTGTGCCATCTTATTGCATTATCCTCATTATTATCTTTCCAACAATTCAAATGAAGAGTCAATCAGAGCTATGGTGCAAAAGTTATGGGTCTTGAAAGTTCTATTATCAATTGGGGTAGAACCATCACTCAAATTGTTGCCCAGATCATTAAATCTAATAAAATCCTCTTCTTGAAGACCTCTTTTCATCACCAAGACTTCATCTATGAAATTATGGGTTGCCCCACTATCAATAAAACTATCACACACTATCTTTATAATATTTTTTTCACCCTAAAAGGATGATATCTAAGGGTACCTAAAAGAGAAACAACAATACCTCCCATAGGTTCTCCTATAGTCCTCTCCTCATGCTCTACATTAGCTTTATCCTAATCACTATCTGAGATAAAATATACCTTTGCCTCCTCCTCCTCACAATCAAAAGTGACCTCAATATAATTAACCTTGCCTTTCCCAAGGCATTTATGTCCTGGCTCCCAAGGTTATCTGCATGAAAAGCAAAGCTTCTTCCTCTTGAGTTCATTTTTTTCCTCTGTATCCTCTAGGCCTGTTCTTGTATTTCAACCTATATTTCAACTAATAAAAATCCTGTAATGACATGGCATCCTAAAACTCATCACCTAAAGACTGCCACTCATGCATATAATCTGCAAAACTCTCTCTTGTAGCCTAATGTCCACCACCCTTCTAATATAAGAAATTAGGCATAAGAGGCCTAACTGTGGAAGGCTGAGTGGTTCTAGTGTGATTATGGGTGTGTAAATTATTTCCCAAGTTACTTGTTTCACCATTATTCCCATTGTTTCCACCATTATGATTTTTATTCCTATTATTATTCTGATTGGCATTGTTATTTACCACATTCTACTGCATCAATTGGGTCAAAATTTGTACCATCTCTCATTGACCTCTAGTGATATCATTGAGAATATCCCTAGTGATGGGATCCTCATGATTTATATCACTCATGTTCACTTCTACCCTCTTAATTCCATAAAAATAATTAAGCTTCTCAGGGACTTCTAGTAGCTCACCGTGTCTTCTTCTAAAATAATATCTGATATTACCTTCTTCGGGATACATATGAACAAATTTTCACATAGGTTGGAAAGATCACTAGCTCTGATACCACTGTAAAATCCCCTCCAAGATTCTTTTTCCAAATTTTCCAAATTTTTAGATTTACCAATGTAAAAACACTCTGTCAAATAATTTACAATCTTGCCATTCTCGGTGATAGTTCCAATGTATTGATTCAAAATAGTTTGTGTGTAGTTTGGTATCAAAAATCAATCAATATTACATAACTAGAACAAGGAACAAGAAGAGGCATTTTGTCAAATAGTTTGTAGTTGAAGAATAAGAGAATATTGATTTACATTAATATGAAGCTTGCTATTTAGAATAAAAAATTGTAGGTTTGAAAACTTCCAAATAAACTCAATATACATATGAAGAATAAAAGTAAGGCAGATTACAAGCATTCCGATTGGTTGATTAGTTGTATTGTTTCTTCCATTGATATTGGTGCCTTGAAATCACACCAAAGCCTATCCAAAACTCATGCTAAACTCATATAAGCTGTTGTAACTTCTCACAATCTTCACCAAGGCCCACGTAAGACTCTAAATATGGATCAACCTCAACTTAAGGTAGTGGTTGGGATAGAAATGAGGGTTGTGAATATATCAAGGATGTGACTTGATCTTTAAGAAGCTACAAATATCACAATGAGGTGTGCCATAATGCAAATATCCACCATAATACCCTACACCCCTTAGGGTCTTCAAAAGTGGAGGCATATATACAAATAATGCTATGCCTAGAAGCCAAGAAACCTCAATACTTATGCCAAAATAAACTCTCTAAGGGTGTGAGGAAATCTGTGATAAAAACCTATTCAATCCTCTTCAAAGCTTCTACATAAATTGCCATTAATTTACAAATTTATATTTGGAACAAATCTCATAAATTTTCAATAAACCCTTGATTTAAATCCTATATGAATCCATCAAGGTTGGTTATAATGAGTTTTCATCCACTCAACCAAGAACCAAGGGTTTTTGTCCTAGGGTTGTTGAACCGAAGATCCAACTATCAAAAAAACTCACCAAGAAAATAATAAGTCAAGAATGAATTTATTTTGGCACCTATCACTTTTATATCCTTCATTGAGAGAATTACTTTATCTATTTTAATTTATTTCATTCTCTTGCTTACACCCACTTTATAATTTTTCATTAACGTAAAATAAAGTCACTTTATTAAAATTCCAAGGTTCAACATTTTAATTAATTAAATATAAATAATCCTTAGGAACTTAGGACTAATTAAAATTTAATTAATTAAGTATTCTCTTATATCACATGACTTAGTCTATGGTAATTAAATAAGCTAACGGTCTTCCATAAATGTCTCATTTGGAAGGAGACATTCTATTTGTGTATTTGGAGGGCTACAAGGAAGACTAGACCATAAAGAGTAAAGGGAGTATAAGAAGAGTTAATGAATGAATACAGGTTCAAGATGAGTTGATACAATTTGGATATGATTGAGAGAATTAAGAGTAAGTATAATAACGTTAGTATAAGGCCTTGGTGAATAAATAGGCCTTTTGAGCAAGTTGGAGGTGTCTAGGCCTATGGTCCTAGAAACAACAGATGAGGTTGCATAAGAAAGATATTGTCAAACAGGTATAAAGGTGATTAAATATCATAATAAGACTTCATTATCAAATGTTTGAGTGGGTTAAAAATTAAAGGAAAGAAACCTTTAGGCCTATTAGGATATTAAAGAATGAGTGTGTTTGGACCAAACAAGTAGAATGGAGAGTGTGACTATAAAAGATGGTATATGAAGGTTGAAATTACAGATAAATATGAATAAATGCTTGTCTTAATATTGAGAAATAATACATGATCACAAGGAGATTTAAGAGTCTTGGAAAGGTAATATTGATCCAACATAGTCAAGAAATGACAAAAGGAGTCTGCATCAGAGGCTAAAAGGAATCATATCCAAGGTTAGTAAATGACAAGATTATAGGCAAAGAGGTTCTACATCAAGTGGTATTCGATAAGCAAATATTCTTCTAGGAAAGAAGATAAACAACATACAAGAAATAATAGGTACATTTACATTTATATATTATTTTTAATTTAAGACATCAAGAATGTGTAAAATTGTCAAGAGCTTTACAAGTCAAAATAAGTGCAGGCAAAGCCCATTTATGCTTGTAAAAGAGAAAGGGAGATGCAAACGAGGTCATAAGAAGTAAATAAGCTAATTTTATTAGTGAGATAGGTACAAGTGAGGCCTAAATAATAGAGAGAACGTAAGATGAAGATGGAACATGTGAAGAAAATGCAGGGCAAGGTTGAAGTAGAATACTATAAATACAAAAAGGTTAAAGAAGACACAAAGAGGAAAGTGGTGGATGTAAACAAAGAATTTAATGAGTTAAGAGAAGAGATATTAAAAATATTTGAGAGGTTATATCTCAAGGTAAATCTCATACAAGGATAATAAATCTAATGGTTTGGTTGTATGGTAAGAAATAAAGTCAAGTGGCCTATAAAGTTAATCATGAAGAAAGATAAGAAAGAAATAAATGCCCATAGTGGATTGAATAGTGAAGAGTTTCTAAGTGAGAAATATGAAAGAGATGTAAAAATATTTCTCATTGTGGAGAACATGAGAGAGAAGTAAGTGCTAAAAGGATCACTCGAGAAAGCAAGTGAAGAGAAGAAGATAGTGTTCATGAAGAAGACACTCATGGAGACATTATGATCTTTTATTCTATTATCTAACCCTGTGCTTAAGTTTGTATATTTAGGTATGAAGGAATTTTTTTTTAAGATAAGTAACAAGACCTTGAAGTTGTCAAGAAATGAATCACCCATACATGAAGATGAATGTGCAAGCAAATATAAACAGTTTGTAGTAGTCTAAAAAGAGGAGATAGATTACAAAGTTAAAGATAATGATGGTGTTGAAGACTTTTAGCATATGAATAAAGAGATCGAGGGTGAACTAGAGTGTTATGATGTCTTAGAGATAATTCAAAAATAAATAAATAAAACAAGTACATAAAAAGGAAATGATTGCAAACAATAAAGACTTGAAAAAAAGCATGATAATACAACAGTCTATTGAAAAAGTAAATGAAAGTTCAAAGTTTGATTTTAATCATGCATTTGAAAATAAGATTTAAAATGTACATGATGATAGAGAAAATAACAAATTTAAGTTCTCAAAACTTGTAAAATATCATGGATATAGGGTGCCTAAATGGATCTAAAGACCAGTTAATGATATGAAGCATACAAAGTCCAAGCAATGAGTTGTCTATGATGAGAATATAAGTAGAGGACATATACAAGAGTTGAATGAGAAGACATTATTAAATAAAGAAAATGAATTACAAATATTTCAATCCAAATAAGCAGGCCAATGGAGTCCAAGGTATTCCAAACATATGAAAAATAAAGTATGGGTAGCCAAAAGTAATAGAGAGGTAGAAAATAATGATGTTTCAAGCCATGGTGATGAAGATATGCTTCAAGAGAGCACAAGGAAAATGAAACTAAACAAATTGTTTGTGATGTTTTGAATGATGATAATAGTGAGTCATTAAATGAGCTATTTACAAAAGAAGATGAAGCATGGGAGAGTATGCTTGAAAGCACTAATATGCGGCAATGAGAAGGATTTAAATGGACATATGAAGATGAATATTTTTATAAGGTAATGAAAATGTATGAGAAGGTAATTGAACAAGAGGATATTTACGTCTATGATGGAGTTTTTGAAGACCTCTCAAGAGGAGACAAAGTGATAGATCAACATTCTGATGTAGAACAACATCTATAGAAAAATCTTGGTGTTATAAGAAGTGTAAAATTAGTTCTTGAGGTGCAAATCAGGTTTGAAAAAGAAAAAGGAGATGAAATGGAAATAATAGTCCCTAAATATGATGAAGAAATTAAAGAGATGGATGATCTCTATTGAGATAAGAAATAAGGATGCTAGAAGAGCTATTTAGTTCCCAAAAGAGTTGTTTACAACAACTACTAGTATGGATCAAAATGTGAAGTTCAATGATGTTAAACAAAGCCAAGGCCTTGATGTTGAGGAGGAAAACTTGAGGTTGCAGAAACTGATTAAGAAAGAATACCATGAGGTAATAAAAATTGAGCATGGGATAATCATGAATATGAAAAAGAGATAATGTGAGCAGGGTCATGAGGTCCTTGAAGCAAAAAAAGGTGAAGCAAATCATGAAAGTCAAGAAGGGACACTAAGTATCATAATTATAGGTTAACATGTACCAAGGATATGGTTTGTGCATGTTTGAAGGTGGATAATATCAGTCCAAGGATGATCTAATACCAGAGTAACATCAGATATGTAATGGAAAAACAAAGAGAACAAATTCAGTCCAAGAACCAGCCCAAGTAGCAATCAAGAAGATAAGTAAACTAAGCTAAGTGTAAAAGAAAGTTGTCATCAAGCAAAACCAATAAAGATGACTAAAACTTATACTTTTTAAAAATAATATGACAAAGAGGCAAGGAATAATGAAGTTGAATCAAAGTTAGAAGAATAAAAAGAATGGCAAAGGTTTCTATACTTCATTGAGATTGAAGAAGAGTTGATAAAGAAACAAATCAAGACAAAAAGACAAGAATACAAGAGTCAGCTATGGAGGAGTGGAATATAAAAGAGGTGTAGCAAAAAAATGAAGTCCAAAGACTAGTACAAGATGGATTGAAAATCTAGGAAGAAAGGTGAACTAAGGCATTTGAGCTGGAGCTCAAATCATTCCCTCATGGGGAGTATGATGTAGAGCATCACCAAGCAATAAAGGATGTAATGTGTTAAAGAGTTCATAATGAATGTTTTTGGTATTTTCTAGGTGCTAGAGATCAAAAAGGGTCCCCTAGAATGTCCTAAAATGATTAGGAGTCTTTAGAGTGTGTTTCTAAGCCCTTTTGGTTTTCCCACCAAAAAGCCTTATTTAAAAATTTGAATTTAGAATGATGCTTTAGAGGGGTTTGTTGAATCTTGAGAGAAAATAAAATGTTGTGAAATGTTATGTTAGGTCATAGATGACCATATAAATGTATTTGAGGGTGTCATAAACATGCAAGACTTGAACAAGAAAATATGTCAAGATTTTTGGAGTTTATAATTGCCACCACTACATGGAATGGCCAAGAACATAACTTAGTTTGAATGTTTTGAGAATTATAAGGATAATTTGGAATGTGATTGAAGGATAACATGTTGGATTAAGAGTTAGGGAAAAGGAGAACTTCGAGGAAACTAGGAGGAAAGTTCTAAGAAATATGAGAAATGGAAGAACTCTGCCTGCCTATGGAAGATTGTGTTTTGATGAATCTAAATAATGAGATAAATGAATAAAAGGATGTTTAAGAAAATATTTAAGGATTATCAGTGGTTTCTTGGATGTATGCATCCATATAAATGCAAGACTTGAACAAGAAGATATGTCAAGATTTTTGGAGTTTATAACTGCCATCACTATGTGGAATGGCCAAGAACAGAACTTAGTTTGATAGTTTTGATAATTATAAGGATAATTTGGAATATGATTTAAGGAGAGAATTTTTTAGTAAGAGTTAGGGAGAAGGAGAAATTCGAGGATACTAGGAGGAGAGTTCTAATAAAATGAGAAATGGAAGAACTCTGCCTGCCTATGGAAGATTCTGTGTTTTGATGAATGTAAATAATGATATAAATGAATAAAAGGATGTTTTAGAAAATATTTAAGGATTATTAGTTGTTTCTTAGATGTATGGTTTCTTTGAAATATTTAAGGATTCTTAGTGTGTTCTTGTTTCAAACTACAAGTTGCAATTATGTAATTCCAGATGGAAAACTCTGTGTTCATCACAATCTAGTATAAAAAAGAGTAGAGGTATTTTTAAGAGTTATATTCAAATGTTGTGGACTAGGATATAATAGCATAATAAGATTAAATTTGATGTGTATTTATCCTAATAATTCTATATTTTATAATTTATGCTACATGAGATAGTAAGAACTCCATTTTTCATACAGTCTAGAAGCGAAAAGATCAGGACAGAGGAACCTATTGGAAGGTCATTCAAGTATAAAGGAAATTGGAAAGGTTTAAGTAAGCCTTAATATAATGAAATTAAATCACATTGGTAATTATAATACAAGTGATCAACAAATATCAAGGTAAAACTCCATTAAGTACATTCAGGCCATTGACTGTCTTGTACGCTGTCATTCCATACACAATCAAGGAAATCAAGAAAATAAGGTATGTTGATGTTTGTGTGAAGATATATAAATTTTTTAAAGTCTAAAAATCAATATAAGGATTTTAATGATGGAAAACCAAGTTATAGGGAGACTCAAACATCTTCTATAAGTGGAAGGCTTAATGAACCTAGTTACACAGTCCATGCATGTATTCAAAACTTTGTAAGAGTGTAAGTTTCAGATGTTTGAAGATTGTTCAAAGGGAAATAACTCTTTTAAAAGTTAAAGGAATTTTGTAAAGACATAAAATAGGTCTCAATATTTATTTTAATGATCAAATAACACTTTTCTATCCTATGGGCCTTACACATGTTTGTGCATACCAAACAAAGGTTTTTAAACTTGCAACTCAAATATCTTGTAATGTAACCCTTCAAAAATCATGAAAATTTGTAGTACTATGTAATTTCATATGATCTTGAAGATTAATGAGATTATGGAGTGATAAAGTGTCATACAATACGATCATCAGCTCTATAGGAGTGCATTTGGCCTGGAAAGGCCTAATTGGCAAAGAGGTGAATTGAGTTAGGTGGTCTGCATGGAAAATGGAGTGATAAAAATTTGTGTGAAGTAGGAAGATGATAATGGGTATCCAAATATATATTTATTTTGTATAGGAACCCTATAGGTTATTCCCAACAAGGAGGTTTGTGTGTTTGGAGGGCTACAAGGAATACTAGACCATAAAGAGTAAAGCGAGTATATGAAGAGTTAATGAATGAATAGAGGTTAGATAAGAGTTGATATAGGTTCTATATGATTGAGATAAATAAGAGGAAGCATAATAACATTGGTATAAGGCATTGGTGAATAAATAGGCCTTTTGAGAGAGTTGGAGGTGTCTAGGCATATGGTCCTAGAAGACAAGAGATGAGTTTGCCTAAGAAAGATATTGTCAATTAAATATAAAGGTGATTGAATATAAAAATAAGACTTATTATTAGATGTTTGAGTGGGTTCAAAATCATAGGAAATAAACCTTTAGGATTATTAGGCTATTAGAGAATGAATGTGTTTGGACCAAGCAAGTAGAATGGAGATTGTGACTATAGAAGATGGTATACGAAGGTTGAAAGTGCAGAGAAATATGAAGAAATGATTGTCTTAAGCTTGAGAAATACTATATGCTCACAAGGAGATTTGAGAGTTTTGAAAAGGTAAAATTAATCCAACATAGTCAAGAAACAACAAAAGGAATCTGCATCAGAGGTTAAAATGAATAAGAGCCAAGGTTAATAAATGAGAAGGTTGTAGGCAAGGATGTTATACATCAAAATAATTATTGGCAATGAAGTAAGACTTGTTACAAATTTTACTGATTATAACAAGCATCATAATGAGGCTTTGTTGTTAAATTTCTTTGTATCAGATCTCATGATTCTTGAGGTCCCATATGTCACTGAGGCAAGTGTGCTTTGGACAAGTTTGAAAAATAAGTATCAAACTTTGGAGAAAGTTAGGTTTTATACCTAAAGGATATGCTATTTTCCACAAATATGATTAAGTATGGGTCCCTCTTAGAACATCTTCTAATGAAATATCTCCAAGACCAACTCGTAGCAATTAACATAAAGGTGGATGATGATGATATGGTTGTTCTTGTTCTAAACAACTTGATGCCTTCAAATGAATATTTCATGGAGCTTTACACTTGATGGCATAAATCTAGGGTTTTAACATTTGATCAGGTTAGTTCCTATTTTATGTAGAGGGAATGCATATAGACACAAGAAAATGAGTCCAGTATTGAACAAATAAAGAGTGCACTTGTTACTTAGTCAAAGGGGAAGTGGAAATGTATCATTGTTGATTCATCTTCTAAGTAGCAAGTGAAGTGATTTTATTATCATAAGGTTGTCCATGTCAAAAAAGATTGTCAGAAGCGACCATGTGCTCTTTCCCAAAAAAGTATTTAGGTGGCAAATGTGGCAGCAATTGAAGAATAATGGGAATTTGAGGAAGAGTATGCCCTCATGGCATTTTAATTGAATGATAGTGCTATCAATTTTTAGTTCATTAATTTTTATGCATTCATACATTTCACATGTTGTAAGGACTTGTATGTAAAATTTACTACAAGTACAAACTTTTTTGATTTAGTTTCATTAACTAAAGATCATTCATATGCAGTAGAAGGGATAAGAGATATTTGCACAGTGTTGAATAATATTAAAAATATCATGGTAAGGAATGTTGGTATGTTCCTAGCATGGATACAAATCTTGTTTGTTAATCAGTTAATTTAAAATCTCAACATTGTTGTACATTTCTCCAAGGAATAGTGTATTGTGTTTGATGTAAAACATGATAAAGTAGATACCCCAGGTATTGGGTAAGGTGTCTTGCATAGGCTTGTTGAATCTACCACAGTCAATTTAAATGCATGTGTGGAGGGAGACCCCACTATATATGTTGTCCTAGAGAATTAAATTCCTCATAGGCATGTTGACCCTACTCTACTCAACCTACATGGACTAGTTATGGAGGGAATATCCACTATAAACAATGTGCTGGAGGATGCAATTCCTCAATAAAATGCATGGGTAGTTACGTGAAAGACCAAAAGTCCTCAGTTAAAGGCACTCACTTAGAGAAGTAAAAACAAGGTTATTAATTCAACAAAACATGGTCATTTGTCTCTCGCTTTTGACCTTTTTATGGTACCTAATTGCCAATCAGTCAACCCCTTGGATGCAAATGGGTGGACAAAAATGGTACTTTGAACAAGTATAATGCTAATCTTGTTGCGAAAGGCTTTTCCCAATAAGAAGGAATAGATGAGGAGAGTCTTTTCTCCTATTGTGGATTTAGTTTTTACTATTGCTGCAAAGATGGTCACACTTTGTTGCTTCTCTTCATAACAACTTAGTTTGGTTTTTTGAATGGAGGTTTGGATGAGGAGGCATACACAGTGCAGCTTGAAGGTTTTTGGGTATCTAGTAGCAATAATTTGATTTGTAAGTTGATTAAGTCCATATATGGACTTAAGTAGGCTCCACAAGCTTGGTATATTTTATTTGATCAACATCTCCAAGATTTTAGATTTAGAACCATGGAGTTCAAGCTAAAGTTATCAGCGAATGATGATTCATCACTAGTCAATGAATCACTCTATAGACAATTGGTAGAAAACTTGATATATCTTATCTCCACACAATTGAATCTTTGATTCATTGTTTTTAATCTTTTTGGGTATCTATTAGTGATCATTTGGTTTGTAAGTTGATTAAGTCCCTATATGGACTTAAGTAGGATCCACAAGCTTGGTATATTTTATTTGATCAATATCTCCAATATTTTAGATTCAAAACCATGGAGGTCGAGTTGAAATTATCAACCAATGATGATTCATCACTAGTTAATGAATCACTCTATAGACAATTGGTAGACAACTTGATATATCTTATGTACACACAACTGAATCTTTGATTTATTATTTTATATCTTTTTTGGTTCTCTTAACACCAAAGCTCATTGGACAAGAACAAAAATGTCAGAGGACTATATATTTTAGGGTGATATCAAAAGAGTAGTCTATAAATGTAATGACTAAAATCTTTGGTCCCCCTTTGTAGTCTCTGATTTAGTCATTAAGGGAGGGTAATAAAGTTATTAATTAGCTATTAGTTAAACATTAACTAATGTTTGGATATCAACTTTCCCAACTAATGTAACTTATTTTATGTGTATGTGTCTCTTAAGCTTTCCATTGTTCTCCATTCTTTCAGCATTCATATTTGCTAACAATTAAAATTCTCAATGTATTGTTGGACCAATTGACCATATGTTCAAAAAAGAAGAAGCTCTTGTGCCAATAGCTCTTCATTGTATATTAGGGTGTTAAATGGCACCATTTTAGTCACTTTGAAATGTGGCCCATAACTAATTTATGATTGCTTTATCATATTTAGAGTTGGACATGAGACTGCCACTAGGTGTGGATTTGATCATTCATATGAACCTCAACCATCATGATTTGTTTTGGCTCTATGAAATTTGATTATCATGAATATGCCTCAAAATTGTGAATCCAAGCATATAATTTATCCCCATCAATTGTTCAATTGAAATGAGAAATGGACATCTTCATGTCCAACTTGAAAGTAGGTTGGCAAATCGACCAGTTAGGGAATAACATTGGTGGTTTGTTGTTGTCACAGGTGTTGTTGGGACATGCTTATAAGTTGGAGTTGAATTTTTTTTGTTTTTAGCATTGGTTGTGGAGCTCCTAGATGATAAACTAGACCAAGATAGGGTTTGAGGTAGTTCTTGGGGGATTATTTGAATTGTTCATGACACCAACTGATATAATTCTATTTCTGAATGTGTGTGTGTATATATTGAAAATATTAAATGTCTTTGTAAGATTTATAGTCTATAAATATAGGCTTCTTATATATATATATATATATATATATATAAGAAGCCTATATTTATAGACTATAAATCTTACAAAGACATTTAATATTTTCAATTTCTAACTTCCAACTGTCTGCCTCCTTTTTAATTTATTTCTATGTACCTTACTGCCAACTAATCCTACTTAGCCTAAATCTTTAACTCAAGTGGGGAGTAAACTACATATATAACTAAGAGAGAATCTCATCATTGTTAATAGTATTAGAGGATTCGCCAAGGTCCGAATAACGAGGATGCATGAGTCGTGGTTGCACGGGACGAAGCAAGTGAATACCACAAAATGCTAAAGTAAATGAAATAAAACAAGAGACAATTGCATAGACAATTTGGAGAAAATCTAATATTCTATTAACATAAGATGGCCAAAGTGAAGAATACATATAAGAGAGCACGTAAGTAACTCCTCCACAAAAGGTGGTCAAAGCACCCAAAGAATAAACTGTAACTCCTCCATGAAAGGTGGTGACAGGGTGCTAAGAATCGAGAAGTAACTCCCATACTCAAAATAGCTGGTCAAAGGAGTTACTTATGAAATTATTATGACACCTATGACACATCTATGACATACGTCTCCACATAAGCTAGCCTATCCCACGAATGTAGGAAAACTCCATGTATGCACAAATATATAATTTCCCTAATTAAATAATAGGAAAAAATAAAAACATACACTAACACTCCCCCATAAGCGCAACTTAGGTGGGCAGTGTGGAAATATAAAATGGGTCTCGGAAACTAGGCCTGATGAGGTACCCATGTACAAATGCAATTTCCCATAAGATAGAAAAAAGGAGAAAACTCGTAGGAAAAAACTCCCCCCCCAAAAGAGAGACATAAAAGAAATGAAGATGCTAGTGGGCCCTGCCTGAAGATGATGCTACTGCAGATGTGGACCACACCCCAAGAAGAGCTCATAGATGAACTTGCTCTCAGTGAAAGGTTTGGTGAAGATGTCTGCAACCTGCTCTGAAGACTGGCAAAATAACAAGTCAATCCTGACTATGAATAAGCTCCCAAATGAAATGCATGTGAATCTCTATGTGCTTGGTCCACTGGTGTTGAACTGGATTCTTGCAAATTTGAATGGTACTCTGGTTGTCACAATAAATGATGGTGGGCTACCTGATATGAATGCTAAACTCAGAAAGTATCCCCTAAAGCTAAATAGCCTCAGTAGCTGCATTAACAACTCCCCTGTACTCTGCCTCTGTGGATGATATAGCAATAGCATTTTGCTTCTTGCTAGACCAACTAATAGGACCAGAACCTAGAGAGAACTGTAACCAGAAGTAGACTTGTGAGTCTGAGAATTTCCAGCCCAGTTTGAATCTATATATCCAACCAAGTCAACCTTTATGCCAAATTTGTAATGAATCTCGTATCTATGTGAACCCTGTATGTAATGCAAGATCCTCTTAGCTGCTTTCCAATGCAGCTCATGAGGTTCTTGCATAAATTTGGAGAAAAGTACCACTGTATATGATATGTCAGGCCTGGTGTGAGTCAAGTAGATGATACTACCAACAAGTCGTCGATACTGAGTGGCATCAACCAATGGTGAAGAACAGTCAGCCTCAAGCTTGACTCCTGATAAAAAGGGAGTTAGAGATGGCTTGCAATTAGCCATGTGAAATTGAGCCAATAAGTCAAGAGCATACTTAAGTTGTGCAAGAGAAATCCCTAAATCTGACTGTGAGATCTCAATGCCAAGAAGTAGTGCAACAAACCCCAAGTCTGTCATGTCAAATCTATCCTAGAGAGATGCCTTCACCACTGCAATAGCCGATGAAGAACTCCCGATGATCAAAAAGTCATCAACATAAAGAACCAAAATCAAGAGTGAGTCATCCTGCCACAAAAAATAGACATTAGGATCAGAATGGCACCTAGTGAAACCCGTTGTGAGAAGGAAGGAATCCATCTTGGCATACCATGCCCGAGGGGCCTGTTTGAGGCCATAGATAGATTTCCTAAGTCTACATACTAAGAAAGAATTCTGAACAAATCTTGGCAGTTGCTCCATGTAGATCTCCTCCTCTAGGTCTTCGTGAAGAAAGGCACTCTTCACATCCATTTGGTGCACATCCCAACCATGTGCTGCGGCAATAGCTAAGGTGAGTTGGATAGAAGTCATCTTTACAACGGGTGCAAAAATATCTGAGTAGTCAATGCCTGCCACCTGTGAGAAAACCTTGGCAACCAATCGCGCCTTGTACTTATCAATTGACTCATCTGCTACAAACTTGGTCCGATATATCCACCTACATCGAACCATCTTCCTTCCCTTAGGAAGTGAAGTCAAGTCCCAAGTGTGATTTTTGATTAAGGAAGAATATTCTTCCTCCATAGCACTATCCCACTCAGGTACTCCCGATGCCTCTCGAAAAGTCTGTGGATCTGAAACTGAGGCAAAGAAGGCATGTGGATCTCTCTAAAAATCCCCCTAGTACGTCTATCATCTACGGGATCTCCTGCCCAAGTGCTAGGACTCTCAAGTGTTTGTCTGGCCCAAAGTGGCCCGAAAGTGGGCGAGTCAGGTGCTAACTCCTCATCCTCTGATTGACTAGAGGTGGATGACTCTACATCACTGTCCTCACTGTCTGAACTCAAAGAAGAAGAAGATGTCTCTGGCTCAAGAACCTGTTGTGGCTGATTTGAATCTGATGAAAAATCATCATGAAGAAGTAGATCTGATGAGGAAGAAGAAGTGCCAAGTGTTGAGTCTCTAGGATTCTCCTGAAAGTGGACACTTCTCTCAATGAACAACTCATGAGTGGTCAGATCTAGAAGGTGATACCCCTTAATACCATCAGGATATCTTACAAAGATGCAAGGCTTGGATTGCCGTTCCATAGCTTTATGTTTCTTCTTCGATATGCGGGCCATGGCTGGGGATCTAAAAACCCTAAGGTGCTCAACATCAGGTTTCCTTTTATGCCAAGCTTCAAAGGGTGTTATCCCTTTCAAAGCTTTGTCAAGAACCCTATTTTGAATGTAGCAAGCAAAATTGATGGCTTCGGCCTAGTACTATAGTGCTAAAGATTTGGAGTGAATCATACAGCTACCTATCTCTTTCAAGAACCTATTTTTGCATTCTGCAACCCCATTCTGTGAAGGACTGTAAGTGACTATGCATTGCAAATCAATCCCCTTTGTGGTGCAAAATTGCTCAAACCTATTGCTGACATACTCCCCTCCATTATCAGTTCGAAGAACTTTGATGGATTTCACACTCTATTTCTCAATAAGAGCCTTGAAGTCTAGAAAATTTTCAAACACTTCAGACTTTTGTTTGAGAAAATATATCCAAGTGTACCTATAAAAATCATCAATGAAAGTGAGGATGTACTTGGCCCTTGTGAAAGATGGTTTGGGAAAGGGTCCCGATACATCACTGTGGACTAACTCCAAAGGTTGTGAAGCCCTCCAAGCTTTGCCTTTGTCAAATTTTGTTTTGGGATGCTTCTCAAGGGAACACCCCTCGCAAAGTCCTTTTGAGAATTAGACACGAGGCAAGCCAATGACCATGTCATGTTTGCAAAGTTGCTCAAGATAGCGGTAGTTAAGGTGGCCAAACCACTCATGCCATAATTTTCTAACTCCATCTGAATGAGTCAGCAATGTTGTTGGAGAAGAATCTGGTGCAAAATGTGAGAAGGTGTATAACCTTGCTTGGTGATCTGCCCTACCTATTGCCACTATAGTATCACTATGCAACTCCCTGATAGCCACTGAATCTAGTGAAAACTCAACTCTCATGCCCCGACCAATGTGAGTGATTTGGTACACTGATAGGAGATTGGTTGAAAGAGAAGGAACACTTAGAATATTATTGAATGTTCCTCCTTCCATTTCAACTGACCCTCTCCCTGCAACAAAAACTGATGTGTCATTACCCAAACTAATTGAAGTCATGCTACAAGGCTCTAAAGATGAAAACTCAACTAGGAAAGAGCCCATGTAGTGAGAAGCACCCGAGTCAATGAACCATGAAGATGTAGAAGCTATTGTAGCTACAAGGGCCTTACCCTTTTCTTTCTCCTTACCCTTGCCTTTTGCCTTAGTAGAATCTTGGGTAGATGAATTTTGCTTGATGGACTCATGAACACCTATGTTGTGCTTCTCTAGCAGATGAGTTAGGTGATCTATTTGTTTCTTCATGTATTTGTGTTCATCATGCCCTAGTTTTTTACAATAGGCACACTTAACCTTCTCCTTCTTAGGTTTAGCATTGAAAGAAGAAGACTCAGTGTTGTTTTTGGTAGGATTGTTGTTTTCTTTCTTCTTCTCTTGGTCCTTGTTTTTTTTCTTCTTCTCCTTTGTTGAAGTCTTATCCTTACCATTTCCAGCTATCAAAGCTTGGGGTTGAGTAGACTTCATTGTGCCCATTTGAATTAGCTTATCTTGCTCCCTAGTCAAGTTGGCAATGAATGAATCCAAAGAAGGCATTTTCCATGTAGCGCCAAGGGCACTTTTTGTGGCATGAAAAGTGGAGACAAAGACTGAATAGCTTGGACCTAACTTAGCGAGAATAGAAAGGATAAGTTGATCATCTTTCTTCTCTATCCAACATTATTTCAATTGCAATATGAGGGTCTTAAACTTAGTGAAGAAGTCCTGTAGGGTGTCAAAGTTGCTAAGACTTAAACTTATGAGTTCATTTTTGAGCTTATGACCTTTCATCTCATCAAGCTTCCCAAATAAGAGTTCTAAGGTGTCCCATATGTCTTTAGCAGTCTTGGTGGTTTCTAAATGGAAGAGAAGTTTTAGAGACATGAACAAACTCAATAATCTATAGGCTTCATCACTACAGTTGTACCACTTGACCATTTCAGCATCAGTGCTGGGTTCTACTTCAGTACCCATGGTGATCCTATACAACTCTTTGCTTCTAAGAATGATTGACATTTTAACTTTCCATTCATGATAGTTGAAGGGTGTTAGGGGTTTAAGTTGAAAAGAATCCATTTTAAACTGAATTTAAGTGAAGTTGTATTGATTGCAAGTTGTGAAATTATGCAAAAAGGAGAATGAAAGCAAAGATTGCAAGTGCTGAAAAGCAATCACACCCCCCTAAAATGTTGAGCCCCCCCCCAAATATGCAAGTGCATGTTAAAAATACGTCGGGCTCAGTCGAGAATGCGTCTTAGAGAAATCAATGCAAGAATTTAAGCAAACAAGACGTCAGACTCAGTCGAAAATGTGTCTTTAGAGACCCAAATTTTTGGCACTTTATAAAATAGTGTGTTTTTAACAATTATCTAGCCTAAGTTGTTGATTATTGAAAACTAAGCACTTTTGCAAAAGATGGCACTCGAATCTGAGCTACCATTTGCAAGATTTTAAAGCTTTAATTTCTCGTCAACTAGTAATTTTGCAAAAAAATAGTACTAAAACATTTAAAAAATGTCTATTTTGAGAGATAAAGTGGCCTTCCAACCACTCGTTAGACTCGACACGGAGCGAAAAATCCAAAAGAGGTCTTTGTGAGGGGGAATTGGCCTCCTGCCAACCTGGGCCTCACCCTTTGTCTTCGTAGGTCAAAGATACAAGTTTAAAAATAACTCAAATTGTGCTCAATCAAAGAACCAAAAAAATAAAAAATGATTTAGCACTTTATATTAGTGCGTTTACAACTGCCACTAACAAGAAATACTAAGTAGTCTTGATTTCAATGCATTACAAAACCCTCATGAAGAGCATATGCTGAAAATACAACTTTGGCATAATATCCAGAGAAATAAACAACACCACTACGATCTACTCAAAAAATCATACACTTTCAAAAAAATAATTGTCTCGATACGAGGTCTTATGTGAAAGTTATGATCCTCTGAAGTTTCCAAAATGAGAACAGTGCAATATCACGACTGAGAATCTGTTATTTTTAAGAAACCTTAGCATCAAAATCAAGAAACGTCTGCACTAGTGCATAGAGCATGAAAAAATAGCCAAAATAAAATAAAAAAATCATGGGAAAAGGAGTCCGTATGAGCAAGAACGGAGCATTTAAAAATTGCCTTCAAAATTGCAACTGCAAACAGAGAGGGGTCCTACTGTAGCTTTCTGAGCGCGTTTTTGTAAAGTATATTAAATGTATGCAAAAACTGAAAGATATCCAGATGGTTTTTTTGGGCTGCAAAAAATCTCAGAAGGCATTTTTCTTGCTGATGTACAGAAGATGCAAATCTAGTGTAAAATAGACGCCTTTAGCTAGAAAAAATGACCCCATTAACCAAAAAATGACATGCAAATGTAGAATCAGCTACCAAGAGATTGCAAAAGCATGTGACAACCTGCAATTCTGATTAAAACACAAAATATGCAAGTCGATTGACAGAAACAAGATTATTGGATCTTGCAAAATCCTGCCTGCATGTATATGGAGAGACCAAACAAGCCAGGGAGGAACAAGAGCACGGAGAACTAGCAATATCTCCCAGAAATTTTCAAATTTTACAAAAAAAATGCCTTAACAAAGCTCTAGATTTCAATGAAAGCAATAGCAAAATAGACAACCAGTTACCGAGGTGGCTCTGATACCATATCCGAGGATTCGCCAAGGTTTGAATAATGAGGATGCACGAGTCGTGGTTGCACGGGATGAAGCAAGTGAATACCGCAAAATGCTAAAGTAAATGAAATCAAATAAGAGACAATTGCATAGACAATTTGAAGAAAAATCAATATTCCATTAATATAAGATGGCCAAAGTGAAGAATACATATAAGAGAGCACGTAAGTAACTCTTCCACAAAAGGTGGTCAAAGCACCCCAAGAATAGACTGTAACTCCTCCATGAAAAGTGATGACAGGGTGCTAAGAATAGAGAAGTAACTCCCATACCCAGAATAGCTGGTCAAAGGAGTTACTTATGACATTCTTGTGACACCTATGACACATCTATAACACACATCTCCACATAAGCTAGCCTATCCCACGAATGTAAGAAAACTCCATGTATGCACAAATATATAATTTCCCTAATTAAATAATAGGGAAAAATAAAAACCTACACTAACAAATAGGGCCCAACATATGCAAGATGTCTTAGTGCCCATACTCAATATGGAATGTGCAATAAGTAGTAGTATGATTATGACATCATAGCCTTTGCTTTAGTAGAATAAGAATATTTTTGTTAGAAGATGAGTGGTTTGCAGCATAACAAAATTATTTGTCAGTAAAAGAAATTTAAGGTGAAAGACTTGATAAGTGAACAATCAACTAACTATGAAAATTTTGCAAAATGAGGGACGTAAGATATTAATTGTGTTTTCCAACTACAATAAAGAAAAAAGGATGGGCTTGGGAACTAAAATCAAAGTGTAAACACCTAAAATCGGACCTCGTGTTGATTTTCACAAAACCCTAATCCACCATTGCATCATTTTCTAATCCTGTCATGAACTAATATTTATAGCCTAACCACTATTCATCCCCGTCCCATATCAATTAATCATGTTCTATTTTGAATCTTGCCTATCCCACATAAATCACCTCACATCACTTTAACTAATTAACCACTGTTAATTAGCTAACTCATCCATAATATTAAATTCCATGGAATTTGGAATATCCATAGTTTCCATAAATCCATTCATCTCACATCAACCCATCAACCCAATCAATGACATCATCATCCAATCCCAATGCAATCTCACCAAATCCAATGCAAGAGACATTATGACAAGCCCATGCCTAGCCCATCTCCTTTGTAACCACTTTCCTTTATGACCCAACCATCCAATTTGACTCATCCTCAACCATTGATCTTGGATCAATATCAATGGTCTATAATCTATAAATCCAACCATCCTCCCTATTGACACTGTGGATTTGCACCCTTGACAGAACGCTGTGCTTCTGTCTTTCACGTGACACAATGGAGACTCCCCTCTTACTGTGGGTCTGACAAAATTGAGGGAAGAATCTCTAGATAAAGGCTAGCTCCCTTTGATGCATCTCTGAGGTCCTGAATTTCTTACTGCTAATATATATATATATATATATATATATATATATATATAAAGGGGGGTGAAAAGGGAGAAGGATTACTGAAAATAGAACGTAAACTAAATGGTGATGCACCAAAAAAGGTTGATCTACTCAGCTTCGACATACACTTTTCACCAAGAATACGCTGACATACACTTCATTTGATACGAGAAATTCTTCTGCATCAGTGAGCCAGGGGTCTGTGGAGATACAGGGAGGAAGAACTACCAGAGGCGTTCTAAGACACACTATGGCAGCCTGTTCACATGCACCTATACTCTGCTAGGGACACTTCTAGCTAACTTGCAAAGGAAGAACTCACAATACACTAGACATGCTGGAATCGTTCTATGAAAGCATAAAAGAAAATGACTTAACACAGGACAAAACCATAGACATGTACGAAAGTGCAAGTTCAAAATGGAGGTAAAAATGTTTCTTTTTTATTCAAAGTAAATTTCCTGTAGGGCTACGCCATACAAGCTGAGAAATCCTTTTCAAATGAGAAGTTACAAATATATATATCCAAAGAGAAGAAGTAATGGTGTCCTTTTGGAAAAGACTTTGGCGCCCTTTTGCAAGTGGCCCATGTGCGTTGAGAGCATTGGGAAGAGGAAGCCGCTTGAAAGAGAATGTTATGTTGGCTCTAGTTTTGACTTTAGGCGTTTAAAATTATTGTGAAAGCATGGGCTACGCCTCTTTGTCTACAAACAAGACCGCTCCTTCAAGACATTCACGCGGTTTGTCTGCTCATCAATGCAAAATGGGAAAAAACAGGTGCGTCTTCACTGTTCGCGCTCTTTGATGACCACTTGGTGGAGACTGTTTCAACTGCTGGAATAACTCTCTTGCCAACGCCTCCCTTTTGCCACTCGGGCTGTTTTGTCTATATCTCGCTTGGCTCCTTTTGGCTTTGTCCTTTGTCATCCCTTGGCTCCTTCCTTTTGGCCTTGAGGCCTTTGAATTCCTTCGGGCTTGCGCTTAAGCATTTGAAGATCAATGGCTATTTCATTGCCGTAAAGTTGACGTTCGCGTGCTCGTTGCCATTTGGTCGATTCCTTCAACTTTCCTTCCTTTATTCGGGTCTCTGTCGTTGAACCTTCTAGTTGAACCTGAACCATTTTTTGGAGTTCAATTGTTCAACGGTTCAATGGTTCAACACTTTGTGTTCTGCACCTTGAACCAAAGATTGAACCAATTGCATGAACCTTCCGATTGAACTAGCTGACTGAACCTTCCAATTGAACCGACTGATTGAACCTTCCGATTGAACCAACCGATTGAACCAAACGATTGAACCAAAAATGGTTCAAAGTTCAAGGTTCAAAGTTCAAAGCTCTAAGCTCTTTGGAAAGATCATGTCGTTGAACCCTGACGTTGAATCACTTTTTCCAACCTTAAGGAAAAGTGTCTTGAACATTTTCGGTCTCTTTCCTTGTGAATTTTTTCTGACAAAAGTCTGAAGAAGCTTTGTAAAAGCCCTTGCATCCTTTGAACTAGTTCATCTTTATGCCGAAAGACTTGTGCAAAAATCAAAATTGGACTGGTTCGAAACAACAGGGGAAGAAGGAGACCGATTTTGGCCTGTAGGACCAAAATGGTCAACACTCCATTCATTTCAACAAGTCTTCAAGGCATAACGAAGTTTTGTCAATTTGAAGCATAAATCTTCTCATCATCCTATCACGCATCAAGCAAATCAAGCATCGGACAAGGGGACATGCTGCTCGTATCCTTGTGTGCGGTCTATTGATTACCCACGTCCATCTACACATCAAGGAGCAAATCGACAAATCAAAGGAGGAACTATCATCTTGGTAGGTGAAGTTAAAATTTTCTTGTTCTTCTTTCACGCTCTTATCGGAAGTTTTCATTTCAAGTTTTGTTTAGCATTGAATTGTGCTCTTGTTTGGTTTCTAACATTTGTATTGTGCTAACAAACTTGTTGTGTGCATACTCACAAGGAATTAAAATGATTGTTTCTATGGAACATTCCTCATGCAACCCTGATTGTAGAACAAATATACACAATGTAGAATCCCAAAAGATGATTTTCTATGGAGACTATTCGGTCAGAAAAAAAGTCACTAGAATATAGACAGTTAAGTAGTTTCTCACACGAACTAGGAATATAATGCAATCAAAGTAATAAAATGGATCTCAAAAAAAAAATTTCTGTTGCGAAGATGTATGAAAGAAAATATTCCTCGTTACAGTCTATTTTACCAATAAAAACAATATGTACCAAGTACATGGCGTTGTAGAGGATGTCCCATATAACATTTAGTGGAAAGGGCCACACCTGAGAGTGTATTTATAGGCACATATTGGCACCTATTTAAACGCATACTTGCATCTAATAGCTTTTCCAAATGCATGGAATGAAAAGCGACTAGTTGTCAACTGAAATAAAAATCTTGCATTTTTTTAAAGGAAATAAATGCAATTCTGTATATGCAGGAGAAGGATTTCCTGAACTTTTAAGCTTAAAATAGATGCTTATTGATTGGAAAACATTGAACAACTAAAACTACAAATTTACTTTAAATTCTCTTATTTGTCAGAGCTGTATGCATCAAAGCTTTTCTGTGAAGCATTCTTTTTCAGGGCCAAAGTTGTCTGTAAAGGATTCTCTGTAGGTGTTATTAAGAAGCCTGATTATATCAGTTTGGAGTGATATTAGTGTTTTTATAAGAAAATTTTCTTCTACAGAAGAACTCGTATATTTTCATCCCAAAGCTATGAAAATACATGCCTATTAACGTCTTTATTTAGTTCTTTTCTATCATCCATCAGTTGTTAGCACTTGAATAAAAAATCAATGTAGTATTAATCACATATTTAAGAAACTGTCATAGGAAGTTTTTTGTTTTTTGAGGGAAACGTCATCTGAAGTCTCCTGGGGTCTGAAGCCACCCCTATGGGTCTCTGAGATGGAGACGCATTTCTAATACAAGAGACTAGTCCCAGGGCCATCTGAGTATTGAGTCTCTAGGTAACAATGATTAATTGTAACAATGATTAATTCTAAATAGCAAGATGCAAAATTACAAAACTTGAGCGATGGAAAGCTCTAAAGTTTGATAAGAACCACCATATTTAATCCAACCCACTATTGTCTAATATGGGCCAACATGATGATAAGAACCACTACCAAGAGCATGGCCTGAAGTAGAACAGATACAGAAGCAGTTGAAGCACCTCCAATATCTGACTCTTAACTCTTTTGGAAATATCTCTTTGAAGGAACATCCAAATGAACAACTAGCATCGTCAAGGCAGGAGTATCAAAGTCTCCATCTTCAGGAGTCGCATCCCCCAACTTTGAGGATCTATATTTATATTTACCATTCATCAATTGAACAGAAGACAAAATAAAGCTTTTTGTGAATCTCTAAACAAATCTCATGCCGTTGACGATGCCATTCTATTTCTCTTCAAATAATGAATGAATGCATAAGTGCTTAAATTTTTCTCAGCAACTAAGGAGTGGTAGGCCAAGGAAAGAACTTGAGCATTGCAGCTATAATGTATCCACCATAGATGGAATAATTGGTCGGTTACTCATCAGGAATTTCATCAGGGGAATACTTGCCACTCAAAACCGTGACAACAGGGGAAAAAGAATTAACCGGTGGTACTAAGTTCCGCAGAACCCATGTGGGATAAACATGTAGAACCACTGAGAAACCATGGTTTTCCCTTCAAACACTCCTAAAATGTGAAAAGTACGTGGAATGCAGTCTTATAAAATGCCACACACCTCCTCACACAAGATTTGGAGCATTCAAAGGCGGATTGAAGAGAATTGAGCAAAGAAATTTCCAAGTTAGTGCCAAAAAAAAAAATTCTTAGCATGTAAATGAATTTTAATTTAATTTAAAAACATGTATGATACATATTTGGCGTGCTTAGTATAGGACTTTGATGCATTTCATTATAATTTCATGCATTTCATGAATTTTTGTCAAATTTCATGTATTTATTTATTTAAAATTTTTCCAAGCATATAAATAAATTCTAATTTAATTGAAAACATATTTGACACATATTTGTGATGTTTAGTATACAAATTTGATGCATTACATTTTAATTTCATGCATTCTGTCAAATTTCATGCATTTATTTATTTATTTAAATTTCCAAACATATAAATGAATTGTAATTTAATTAAATGATAAATATTTCTGATGCTTAATATACAATTTTATGCATTTCATTTTAATTTCATGCATTAAGTTAAATTTTAATGTTTATTATTTATTTAAAATTGTTGTTTATTATTTCATTAAATAACCGTTATAGACTATATTTAGACATAAGGGGTGAGAGGAAAACAAATTCAGGTAGAAGTCTTTGGCATAATCTAAACTGACGAACAAATGAGGGAGTGTCAGGTTCTTGCTCCTCAATTAGAGCACATATGATTACCTTGTATTAGCAACTAAACACGAAATTTAACCAGAATCAATAAGTAACTAGAAATATGAAACAACATAGGATTTGAGAGACAATACACAATTGTATTAAATACTCAGAAGAAAATACAATAAAGAAGATGCCACTTCTTCTTCCACCTCAAAGGCTTGCCACACCTCAAGACCTTCTTCCCTCTCTCTCTCTCGGTCCCAACAATCAACTCAAATATAGAATTGATGTTCACCTCTCCAACCAGTCAGTAACAATGCTGCCAGTACACCAAGTACACAACCGTACTCCAAGTAGATCTCTTGCTCTTTGCTGCTACCTGCAAATCACCAGACCTTACTCACCAATGTAGATCTCCAAAAGAAGCCATGCTCACCTGCTGACCAAGATCATACATATACGAAGAACCCTTTTGATTCTCCAAACCAGCACCCACACTTGGTACTGTGGCACTAGGAGGAACACACCATTGCTCTCCTCTCTCTGAAGGAGCTTATTTTGCTCTCTTACTCTCTAGTACAAATTTACAATACAGCCCATGAGTCTATATATAGATCTCATGCTTACAATAATTAGACTATCTTAATTACAATAATTAGACGCGCAACTCAAGACTACAGCTAGCCTTTAACATGCAAACTAACAGTCCAAAAATAGACTCTCCGAAATCAACATGCAAACTGCATGTTCACGTACAGGCTGCCGACGTTGGCTCCTCCCTGACCGATGTCGGCCGACTGGTAACCGACGTCGGTTGCTTCTTCATTGCTATCTGACCGACGTCGGTTGATCAGACCGACGTCGGTTGCCTTGCAACTCGTTCTGCAACTCTCCGCAACCTCCGTAACCTCCGTAACTCTCCCTGTTTGCATTTTGGTGAAGCTTTTAGCTCCACAACCTAACATGGAGGATGCAAATCCAGCTACTGTGAACAAATTTATTTAATCAGGGCATCGTTACAGCAACCGAGGGTTGTCGTCAGGGCTGTGACAATCCAATAGGTAACAATGGGGCGACAACAAGATCAGGGCAAAATGGATTAGTGGTAAATTGCAAAAATTAGGAGAACTATGAATTGGTGAGTGTATTTGGGTTGATTAAAACACAGATCTTTTCACCATCATCTAAGGTTTGTGCTGGATGTAGTGATGTTCATGTGAGTAGTTGCTTGTCCTTTGGTTTCTGTGTTTGAGTTGTGTGACCTGCTCCTGCTATGATAGATGCATTCTAGGTCTTGTGGGTGGACATACAAATGATGATTTTAGCTTGTTGATGGGGATAGTAATATATTTCAACATTATCCTCCATTGATCAAGGGGTTTGTTTATAGGAGTCTACTCTTTGTTTCAAAATGTTGTTGGTAAAGTTATTTGACAATATGTCAAATTGGTATGAGAAGGATCTTTGTTTATAGGTGAAGTGTTTGACAAAATGTCTATTGGGTAGGAGAAGTCTTCCAAAGTGCAGGTGAACAGTTTGTCGGTTTGGTTGACTTTGGGGAGTTTAGGAGCTATTCTTTTTGGGTTCAGAGGCTTCGGGTTGGATCAAAATTGGTTTGGTCTCGAAATTATAGGGATTAAGTGCAGAATTGACTCAGTACAATTATATTAGAGGGGAATTCTCAAATACTACTCTACTACCTGGTTTTAGAAGGAGACCATAGTTTTGATCAATTTTTCAGAGGCTTGGTGTTTTTTTGGGGTGTATTGAGAGGAGTTGTTTTCTTCTGATGGATGAAGAATTGGTGGATTTTTCGGAAGACCTGTTGGAGGTTTTTTAGATATGGATTGAGCCAAGTAAATTAGAACTTCATGGTGGAATGGAAAAAAAAAAAATTGATTGAGATTCCAAAGTGAGTAACACTCTTGGGAACGCAGGAGAGGCTATTACTAGCAGTGGAACAAATAACATGTAAATACCCAGGACTATCTTGCCTCCTAGAGATGGGGTTTTGAATCATAAGAACTCTAGAGAGACAGGTTTTTCATTAAAAAATAACTCGAGTGTTTCTCTCTATGGGGTTTCTAAATCGAGTGACTTTAATCATGCTAAAGAGGAGCACACAAATACTACTCACCAGAATTGGGAGTATATTGATGACCCAGGATCTCATATAACCTAATCCATAGACTTGAATGAGGTTTTGAACACCCTCTCTCTGGATCGTGGTACATCTTCTCTGAGTTTAGATGAGTGGCATGTTTCTTGGTTTAGAGACCCAGTATATGAAAATTCTTAGTATTCTGCGAGCGGTCTCATCAGTTCATCACTGGATTATGAACTTATGAGTGGGAACCTTGGTGGGCATACTACTGTTTCTCCAATTTTTGAGATTTTGGATCAAAATCCTCACTCGGAGGAGGATTATACAGATTTTAAACCTGTATCTGAGGTGAGCTGTATGGTTCACATAAACATAAGAAATGCGTCAGAAGGAAAAAGGATCCAGTCAATCTGGTGTTGGGGGAGGACGTTCAGATGCATGAGGTTTTGGATATGATAGGTTCGACTCTTGTATGAAAGTTTCAAGGGAGGCAAATAGGGAAAAAAATTAAAGGCATGGTTAGTGGAATATTTAGAACCTTTCTTGGGTTACTTGCCAAAATGTTTTGTGCTTGCTCGGGGATGGTTGGCTTTTGTGTGTTACTCTTCCCAAGATGCTGAAAAGGTATTGAATTATCGATGGAAATGGGGAGTACAGACATTATTTCTCAAATGATGGTCACCTTCTTTTGATGAAAAGATAGAGAATGTATTGTGTTCTAATTTGGGTTAAGTTGCCATGCCTGCCTATTATTTTTTGGTCTGATGATGTTTTTAAGGAAATTGGAAACTCTCTCAGATTATTTTTTGAAGCTGATCTATCTTTTAGGATTACAGGAGTAATAAATGTGGCTCGTAGTTTAGTGGGGGTGGATCTCAGGGAGGGTCTAGCTGAGACAATTTCAATTAAAAAAGGAATTTAGGAATATGAACAGATTCTAGATTATGAAGGAGTTCCTTTTCATTGCATGAGGTGTCACTCATATGGCCATTTAACAATTGATTGTAGGCTACCTCATTGGAAACAAACTTGGGCCTATAAGAAGTCAAGTGAGATGGTTGGTAGAGAAAAGATGAATATGGTGGAGAAGATAGTTGAAAAGGGGAAAGCATAGATTTCTGTAAGGGATATAAGCTCTGTTAAAATTTTGGAGGGGCAAGTGGAGGAACCTTGGTGGCCAAAGGCTCCTTTGGGAAGTCTGCAATATGCTAAGGAAATGGTGACATTGGATACTTGCCGTTATGGATCACAATTGGTGACTGGTATGGAATGATTAGTAGAAGTAAATATTGTTAAATCTATAAAAAATAAGGATGCCTTAAATCTTCCCCTAAAGGAGGTTTCTCTTTAGTTTGGATCTCTCGGAGATACATTTAGTAGATTAGGATTGGAGGGGCAAGAGTATTTCCTCACAAGTCTTTCTGGTATTAATATACCCTATGAATCCCCCAGGAATCATATCTCGAGTTTGATTGAAAGGGTTAATAAGGATTACTTAACTCCCACTATAGATAAGGAAGAGGTGGTGTCCTATATTGAGGCAGGGAAGGGTGAAGCCTCAAAATATAATCTACATTTTAGGAACAAGGGGAGCCTAATGTTCGATGGTGGGGTGGAGGAAAAAAGCTCAAAAAAAATCTATTAAAGGCAGAAAATCTTCTTTTTCTATAGCTCAAAAATAGGCATGTAATGAGATATTCACTGGTAAATAATTGTCGTTGGAGGGGGTTCTTAGAGGAACAAATGCCGCAATGGAGGATGTTAAATGATTGTGTTAACCTTAAACTGTAGAGGTTTAGTCAATTCCCCAAAGAAATTGACACTAAAGAGGCTGGTTGCTGTTCAAAACCCTGATGTAATTATGCTACAAGAAACTATGTCTGAGGGTGGGAAAATTATGAATGAACTAGAAAGGCTTTTGGGGGGATGGGTTTTCACATATGCTGATGCTAGGGGAAGGTTAGGGGATTTGATTACTGGTTGGAGAACTTGATCTTTTTTTTTGTTCAAATTGATGGTCTTTCTCTTCTAAATTGGGGACTTTGTTATTCTCCAATGATTTGGGGAAAAAGACAACATTTCTAAACATTTATGGGCCCTATACGGACAAAGTGGAGTATTGGGATAAATTTTTTAGCATGGGTTGGCTCTATGATGGTTTGACTATATTGGGTGGGGATCTCAATTTCTCCTTGGGTGCCTCAAAATTTTGGGGTCCACCTACTCATATCAATAGTCTTTCAGATTATTTTCTTAGAAAATTGGAAGAAGTTGGTCTTATAGATGTTGAGCCGATAAAGCTCTCCCCTACTTGGAGAAATATGAGGGTTGGAAATGATAGAATTGCTAAAAGATTGGACCAGTTTCTCATTTTAGATATCTTTTTAGATGAAGCTATTAGAATTAGATAGTGGGTTTCATCTGGAGGGGAATCTAATTAGTCTCCAGTTATCATGGAATTGGCCCCTATTGAGAAAAACCTCCTAGTCTTTTCAAATTAAAATCTCAATGGATGAAGGAGCAAGATCTTGTCAAGATTCTAAAATATAATTGGAATTCTTTTGATGGTTCTTATAGTGAATTAGAAGCTATTCAATTTGAACTTAAACTCAAAAGGGCCAAACAAGCATCCATTGCTTGGGCTAATATCCAAAAACTTGAAGATGAGAGGCTGCTTATTAAAGTGGAGGAACAATTAGACCCCTTGTATAAGAGTGAAGGGTTTGGTTATCTTTTGGAGGATGTGAAATTGGAGGTGAAAATATTGGAAGACAAAAAAAGAACCCTTCTTCTGGATAAAGAAAAACTCTGAAGGCTAAAAAGTAGGGCTTTGTGGCTTCAAACTAGGGATGAAAAATCTAAGTTTTTTCATTGGTATGCCAACTATAGGAAAAATACAAATACTGTTTGGAGGATTGAAAAATTTGATGGCTCTTTGGCAACTAGTTTCAAGGATATTGCACATGAGGGTGTGGATTTTTTTGGTACTATGTTCACTACAGAGAGAAGAGCTACTATCATTGAGGTTTTAAGATTATCTACTTACTTTCCTAGTTTTGTGGACCCTTATGATAACATAAACTTAATGGAGGAGGTGGGAAGAGATAAATTACTTATTGTTCTTTAGAGCTTTCAAAAAGACAAGAGCCTTGGCCCTGATGGGTTGCCAGTGGAATTTTTTTTGGGTTGTTTTGATTTCATTGAAGTTGATTTAAGGAAAGTCATAGAGGAGTCCAGAGCCAATGGAAGAATTTTGGCAACCTTTAATGTTAATTTTATTGCATTGATTCCAAAATCTAATAACCCCTCTTCTTTTGAACATTACAAGCCTATTTCCCTATGTAATTGCATTTATAAAATCATCTCTAAGATTATAGCCAGGAGGTTAAAGGTGATTTTGTCTAATCAAATTTTTGGGGAGCAATTTGGATTTTTGGAGGGAAGATAGATATATGAAGCTATTGGGGTTGCACAATAAGGGTTATATTCTATCAAAGTGAAGAAGCTTAAGGCTTTGGTTGTGATGGTGGATCTCTCAAAGGCATATGATAGAGTCAGTTAGCTCTGCCTTTGAATAATGTTAATTCATTTGGGCTTTTGTGCATGTTTTGCCACTTGGGTGATGAACTATGTCACTTCAATCTCTTTTGCTATTCTGATTAATGGGGCTGCAACATATTTTTTAAACCGAAAATGGGGTTGAGATAGGGATTCCCACTTTATCCTTTATTGTTTCTTCTTGTCGCTGAGGGACTAAGCAGGGTATTAAAGGAAGCTCTTAGGACCAGAAACATCAAAGGAATCAAAGTGACTAATTTGTGCCTATTGTCTCATATTACTTTTGTTGATGATATAATAATCCTCTATGATGTCTCTAGGAGGGAGGCTTCCAGACTCAAAGATATTATTCTGCATTGCAATTGGTATGCAGATTAATATGGATAAGTCAACCATTTCCTTTTGTGGGATATCTGATGAGGAGCAAGTCTATCTATCTACACTTTTTCATTTTTAAAAATTGGATTTGGAGAGAGGTATCAAATACCTGGGCTTTATCCTTAAGCCTAATAACTATTTGAAGAAAGACTAGCAATGGTTGATATCCAAAGTAGAAAAAAAATCAAATTATGGTGCCTTCACTGGTTGTTTAGAGGAGGGCGTTTGGTATTGATCAAGGTTGTTATTGAGGCCATTCCTATATTTTGGATGTCTCTTTCATGGATTCCTAAAGGTATTTTAGTGGCTATTAGAAGGTTATGTTTCAAGCTTCTTTGGATTGGGAGTAGAGATAAAAAGGGTATTCCATTGGTAAAATGGAAAAAGATTGCAACTCCAAAAGCTCAAGGGGGTTGGGGAGTTAAGAACATTTTCTTATTTTCAAAAGCTTTGGATGCTAAATATGTTTGGAATCTATTACATGTTACTAGTTTATGGGCTCATGTGATGGTTGAAAAATATATTGCCCCAAAAACTATGGATGATTGGATAATTAATCATGTTAAGGGCTTTTCCAATGCCTTTATCATATGGAACGTTGTTGTTTTATCTTTTTCGTTAGTTGGTAACTGGCTTATATGGGAAATTGGTAGGAGAAATAAGATAAAAATTGGTGTGGATCCTTGGATTAGGTGTGGTGTTGATTTTAGGCTTCCAAATAATATCATTTTAGATTTGAGAATTAAGGGTTTCTACACTCTCTCTCAGGTGGCTGACTTGAACAAAACAAATTTATGGTAGCAAGCGTGGTATTCAGGGAGGAAAATGGACCTCATGGAGGAATATGTTAAATTATGGGATTTGTATGTGGAAAAACTCAGAGCTAGTTTTGTGAGGTTAAAGGAGGATGATGATCAATTAATTAGGTCTCTACATCTAGCTAAGATTTATACACAAAAGGATGGATATAAGGTTTGGAGCTTCAAATGTCCATCTAAGACTCGCATTTTAATGTGGTTGTTATTAAACAAGGCTCTTACATGGGACATTCTACAAAAGAGAAACACATACGGCTTGAGATGGTGTGTATTATGCAAGAAAAATGAGGAAACTAATTATCATCTGATTATGGAGTGTGCTTTTTCCAAAAATAATTGGCTGGAAATCAAAGTCACTACTAGATTAAGACATGTGTGGCATGGGGACACTATAGAGTTGGGTTTAAAAAATTGGTGTGATAATGCAACTTGTAAAAATTATGGGGCACTCCCGTTAATTGTGGCATGGGGTATATGGTTGGTGAGGAACGCAAAGAGTTTTGAAGATAAAGACAACCATCCATTGTAGTGTGGTATCCAAGGCTTGAAAATTTCTAGTTTCTACAAAATAGTGGTGATTGCCAAAGCTCTGAGGCAGATTGTGGAAGAAGTTATTGATAGGTAGTGGACCTAGTCTTACTTTGATGGGGCCTCTCATGGAGAACCACTAGTGGGAGGAGCTGGTGGTATTCAATTTTTTTCTGATACACATGCAATTAGATACAAAATTGGGATTGATCAAGGCACCAATAATTTTTCTGAGTTAATGGCCCTGAAATTACTTCTCACACTAGCTCTTGATGGTGGATTAACACATCTTCAAGTTTTTGGAGACTCCTTACTGGTGATCAAATGGATTAGGAAGGAATATGTGTTAAGAAACTTCACACTTCAACATCTTTTTAATGAGGCACGTGGTTTCCAAAATAGGTTTCTTTCTCTTACCTTATGCCATATTTATCGTGAAAGGAATGAACTGGCTGATGGAGTGTCAAAGGAGGGTCTTAGTCTAAATAGAGGAGAATGGATTATTATGGAAGATCATGCTGGCATGAAATCATCCATTACTCATTCTACTTTCCTCTAAGTTCCTTTTCCTCAGTGGTTCTGGATAATTGTTGTGAATTTTTGGCTTGAATGTGTATGGACAATTTTTTGGTGTATGCCTTCTAATATTGGTGCTAATTGATGGGCTTCCCTTTGGCAGCAAATTGGAAGCTTCAGACTTAGGATCTGAGTGCCTATATTTGGCTTTGAATTTGTTTGATAATTTCATTTGGTTTCTTCTTGGTATTGTGCGCTTTGTTATTTTGTTTATATTGTTTTTCTCTCCTTTTTTTTGTGGACTGGCTTGGGGATGAAGGTCCTTTCTTTGTATCCTTTGTGAAATGGGTAAGGGGTTTACTAAATGATTTTAAGCATCTATGAATTGTAATTTTAATCTTAAATGAATAAAATTATGAATTTTTTTCGTGGAATGGCTTGGGGATGAAGGTCCTTTCTTTGTAATCCTTGTGAAATGGGTAAAGGGTTTACTGAATGATTTTAAGCATCTATGAATTGTAATTTTAATCTTAAATCAATAAAATTATGATTTTTTTTCCACAAAAAAAAAGATTAAATTTATAATTTGTTCATTAAAATTATAAATCATAAATGTATTTTAGTTTTCATTTTATAGTTTATAATTATCATTTATTTATCATATTTTAATTAATAATTTGTATTTAGTGTTCTTATTTTTTAATTTTTTATGTTGTTTTTAACATGTTTGCACTTTATAGATTATCCATTAGTAAACAATGGCATCCAATAGTGCATCAGAGTCACATTTAGTCAGTGGTAGCCAATCAACTCCTCCTTATGCTTGCACCAGTGCATGGAAATATGCCACATAGGTTAGAACATCATAGACAATTTTAATTTATAACTTTTGATCGAAGAGGATGTCCAGGGGCATCAATCATATGAAGTATCATCTTTCATGCATTCTTTACTGTGATGTTTCACCTTCTCCCAATGTCACTGAAGAGGCAAAATGAGAGATGATGGTGTAGCTTACATCACTAGATGAAAAAAAACTAGAGAGGGTAAGGATGCAAGCAGCCCTAACAATGACCATTGGTGCCACATCAATAGAGGAACAAGCGACAGTGATGACAAAAATTATGGGCTTTAGTTGTGGTCTATGCAAGCACCATGACACATCTACACCACCTTCGTCTTAGTTACACTCCTTTTTTGTGCCTAGAAACACATATGGGGCACAACCTTCACTCTAGGCTATAGGATCGAACAAGTAGGTGCATGCAGAAGTAGATAAAACATGCACAAATTTTTAGTATTTTAAAAACCTTCCCTTTAATGTGGCAAGAAACCCGTATTGAGAATATTTGGTTATAGATTTGATAGTTACATGAAAAGGGTACAAGGCACCCTCTACAAAAGACTTAAGTGGGAAGTTGTTCAAGAATGTAGTTAAAGATGCAAAGGTGATTGTTGAAGATTAGAAGAGGTTATGGTATAAATTTGGATGCACCATTCTTTTTGATGTATGTATGGATGGAAAGAACCACACTCTCATCAACTTTTTAGCGTCTTCAAATGGTGATATAGTATTTTTGAAGTCTATTGATGCATCAAGTAAAATTAAAAATGTAGAAATATTGAGCTTGATGCTATATGAGGTTGTATTAGATGTGGGCATCAAGAATGTTTTCTAAATTATTACAGACAATGCAATAACATATGTGATGGCTCGGAGACATCTTAGGGAGAAATATCCATCTCTCCTTTGGATATCTTTTGTGGCACATTGTCTTGACCTTCTTTTGGATGACATAAACAAACTTGATTGGGTGAGACTAGTTGCTAGAGAAGCTATAAAAAGAGCTAAATATATCTACAATCACCTTTGAGTTCTCAGCTTGATGAGAGAGCACACCAAGAGAAAAGAGCTTGTTCGAGTAGGAGTCACTAGGGTTGTAATGAACTTTCTTAAATTGCAAAGTATTTATAGTTTGTTGACTCCTTTGAAGTAGATGTTTGTCTCTCAAGCATGGATGGAGGAATCTTATTCTAAGAAAGTTGATAGAGTGAAGGTTTCAAAGATAATTTTCAGTGAGGCCTTTGAAATGAGAGCTACAAAGATTGTGAAGGTAACTTGAAATTATAATTTAAATTTCAAGTTGTTTCCCTTGTTTTCAATTTTTTAAACTTAAAGTTTTTATTTTATAATTTATCTATAAGTTTGTAACACTAACTTTAATTTGTTTGTAACTTTGTAGCTGTTGGAGCTTTTGGTGAGGGTATTGAGATTGGTGGATGGAGAGCAAAATACAATGAAATATATTTATGATGCCATGGATAGGGCCAAAGAGGTAGTCCAAAATTATTATAGAGGGGATCGTTTCAAATTTGATCCTATTTGGGAGTTGATTGATCAGAGGTGGAATAATCAACTCCACCAAACCATCCATGCAGTGGGGTACTACCTTAACCCTAAGTTTTTATACTTTGATGGCTTCATAGATGCTAGTGGATAGGTTATGGAAGGGATTTCAACATGCATTGAGAGTATGACACCTGACGTTGAGGTGAGGGACCTCATTATTGTAGATTTTTAGAACTACAAACATGCAAGGGGAAGGTTCTTTTCTTCAGCACTAGCTACGAGGGAGAGCCATGCAGTCATTAGCTAATACAAAATGAAGTCTTTACTTGCAAATCTATACCTTACCAATTATATATTTACGAATTTACAATTATTAATTTCTTACAAAGTTTTGAATATCTTGTTTTTAGGGTCATGGTGGGAATATTAGGGTGAAAATACCCCAAATCTTCAAAGACTAACCCTCAAGATTTTATCTTAGCCTTGTAGCGCTTACGGATGTGAGTGCATTTGGAGTTTGTTTGACTCCATTCACATGAAGCATAAAAATTTGATCCAACAATGGCTCAATGACTTGGTTTTTATGCAATACAACCTTTGAATTTACACAAAGAAGTTGGAGAACACATCAGAGGAGCCTATCGATCTAGATGAGATCGATTCCTATAGTGATTGGATTGCACAGGAGGAGGATGTCCCCATGTTCATAGAGGAGAAGATTATTGATTTGAGAGGCAAGATATAGGGGGTGAAATTGAAGAAAAAAAGGAGAGATTGGATTGGAGGACATCCTTGGAGATGAGATAGAGGCAGAGGCAAAGGCAGAGGTTGAGCCATAGTGGCAGGTACAACCTTCTAGACAGTTCGATGTGGGTTAGCTGAGTGGGAGGACTAGAGTTTCTCATCCTGCCTTATTTTTTCAAAGGTTAGGAAAGACAAAATTATAGATTATTGTAATGTGTACTTGTAATCTTGTAGATTCTTGTATAAGACTATAAGTCTATAAGTATTATTGTAGTTTATAACTTTATCCTTTGTGACTTTGTTTTATTCACATGATTATGAGATTTTGTACGTTCTATGTATTCAGATCTAATATAAAACACTTTACCCATGTTTTACAAACTCATTCCATCTATTTTGTTTCTATAATTTCTCAAAAAAAAATTATTTTTAAAAATTCAAGTATTTTTTACCTTTACCAGCTATTACCGATTATTCAACCGAGTGGGTCAAATAATCACCAATTACACATTTTGGTCCCTCAGCGAGTACTCACCCCAATTGGTTATGCGAACTATGGTATCACCATGAGGTTGATCTCATTAAGCCTCTATGGCAAGTGCTTGCATTTACAAATTCCCCATTATAAGTGGAAAATAAGGCAACTTGATTATAAATGCCAAGGCCTTGCACAAATTGAGATAAGTTTGGAAAATGCTTCTTGGCATCCGATGGACCCCTTGTTATATTTTTTGAAGGCAACCTCTTACCCTAAAAATGATTCAACTGAGTGTCATCATAGGCATAGTTACCAAGAGATGGAGATGACGAGACAGAAACGGGTGTTTAGAGACAACAAAAAGATATACGTAAAATATAGAGAAAAAAATATTATACAACCTGATGTGCCTAATAAAAACATTAATAACTCTTTAAATTAAATATATTACATGTCGATAAAAGACAAGCAATAATATTGGAATTTGTTTTTGATATCTCATCATATCTAGGGTCAAGAGTACAAAATATATTTAAAAAACAAGCACTGAAAAAAAAGCACCGAAAAAACAAGCAAGTCTCTGAGATGAGTAATGGTATCTAAGATGTGTCTTTTATGGTAGAAGATAAGTCTTCATGCAACACTGGTGATTGGGGTTAAAAATATAGGCACAGGCATGCAATTTAGTATTGTGTTTTCCCTATTTTCTAACAATTAATCCTTTACTTATGAAGGCATTTCTCTTCCATAACTTGTTGAAACCTGCATCTTTCCCTTGCTAAATAAAATTCCTCACTTTTTACTTATCTGGACTAACCAAAATAATTCTTTTGCCTCTACCAACCTTAGTAACTTGATGAATTCTTAACTATTGCAAGCATTCTAATTGAATGCCCAAATATATTTGTTAGCTTGTTTGACTATCCCTCAAATTAATCCACAAGACTCTCTCTTTGTTGATACATAACTGAAACCCAGATATACAAGCTCTACGTAGGCATATTTGAAAGCCAATACCTCAAGAATAATTATTCACCATATTTATTTAAGTTCATTATACTTAGGATGACAACAACTAATGAGTTTTACTAAATATAAGGAAAATAACTTGGATTTATTAATATGGCTGCAGATTGGAAAGTCTTATTTAGTTTATAGAAAACTGCATTTTAATTTTGCTAAGAGGCTATGATTTACTTCCATACACTCCAAAGTTGAGCCTCCATCATTCCTACATGACATCCTTGCACAATTTAAAAAATCTTTGCCATCCCTTTTGTAAGGGACACTTCATTTTAGATGTAAGTTGGTTTTCTTCCAATAATAGCAGTCATTGGAATTGTCTCGGTAGGGCAATCACAACAACATATATTTATGTCAACTCTAAATTTTGGGATTTTTTAGTTTTTTTTGTAACCTTGCACAATGTAATAGTCACTGGATTTGTCTCGGTGAGACTATCACACCAGTGAAACTCCTTGGTAATTTTTTGTTTTGAATCCCTAGAACTTGAACCCTAAAATATTTGCATGGCAAGGCTTCACACTAAGGGCCAAGGCAAGGGTTCCAACACTCCAAAAAAAATTCCTAAAAAAGAAGAGATGGATTCCAAAATGGGAATTGGTTAATCTTTTATTATAAGGTTTTTTGTGATCGATCATAGAGTGAACCAAATTGATTATAATGTGTAAAACATATAGTCTAAAATGGTCAATAAATGAAAATTTAAAGAAAATAAATCAATGACTAGATGAGTGCAGGGGGAGATTCGATGAATTGTTTGCCTCACAACAGAATCCACAAAACCATCCATAATTCACCAATGCACAATCCAACAAGGGTGGATCTTTTAGTCATCCCATTCTAAATCTAAATACATCACAACACCCCTCTACTAGTTCTAATTTGGGGCCTTGAAACATGTTTCCAAACATGGACATGCATAAGTTTGATGGAATAGTTTTGGGCACCTAGATCATTCAAACAGAGTTTTCTTTTTTTTTAAATTTTTTTACATTTGATCCCATGTGGATAAAAGATCACAATGGCATCTTTATATTTAGAAAATGAGTAATTCATTTGGTATTGATGGTTTGCTCAAAAGAAGACTTAGTGTCACCTAGATAGTTTTTACTAAGGAATTATAGATGCACTATTGTAATAGTGTGTCGAAGAATTATTTGAGTTATTAGCAAAATTATGACAAACAAAGTCAGCCAAGGATTATATTTAAAAATTCCTTAATCTATCCCTGTGTGTGGAGACGATCACATATGAGAACTTGAACGATCTATTTCTTGGGGGATTTAAGGATCACATCCAACATGAAGTACACATGTTTAATCCTCTTTACTATATTTGATTCCATCATCATGGACCGTAGGGTGGAGGAAAGAACATTGACCAATGGAAGGCAAACTTTCACAAGCACAAGAGATTTAAGCCTAGTACCATCATTCCCCCAACCTATGAGATTAACTCCTCTAAAAATTGAAGAGAAAAGGGCTAAAGGGTTACGTTTTAACTATGATAACATATATAGTCACAAACATAAATGCGTTGAAAAGAATTTCTACATTGAAAGCTCCATGAAGAAGTAGAACTAGAGGTTGTTGATGAACTAGATAAGGAGACTGTAGATACCCAACCAACTATTTCTTGCCATGTAATTTCAAGCATTAACACCCCACAAACCCTAAAAGTAGTGGGTTCCCTGAAAAATCAAAGGATGACAGTATTGATTGACTCAAGAAGTACCTATAACTTCTTTAATAATATGTTGGTTGCTCGCTTGAACTATTTTGTTTATCCAACTCTAAAATTTTAAGTCATAATTGCAAATAGTGGTATAGTAAGTTGTAGAGTAAAATTCCATAGTATTAAACTCACCATAGGAGACTACCTATTAGATTTACCGATGTTCACCATTCCCATGGGTGGTATAGACATTGTATTAGGAGTCAAATGGATCACTACCTTGGGAATGATTAAGTTAAATTTCTAGGTGTTGTTCATGCATTTTAATTTAGAAGGAAGGTACTTTTAAAGTACATGGGATTCATGCAAATTCCCCATAGTTAGCTCTCATTAGATGTAGAAGATTCTTAAAAAGGGAGCGGATGGGTTTGTGGCACAAATTTTTCATTAGATGTACAACCAATGCAGGTGCCTACACTACAAAACCTATATGAAACTATAGAGGGGCACTCAGTAGTTTTTGGAAATATGCCAAAAGGGATACCACCCAAAAGGGATCATGATCATGCCATTCATTGGGTATCATGGATCCAACCACCCAACACTAGACCTTACAGGCACCCATATGTAATAATAAATGCTTGAGGTAGGGATTATTTGACATAGCCAGGGTGCTTATTCCTCTCTAGTGGTGATGGTGTGTAAGAAGATGACACCTGTGGCATGTGTCCAGACTATGGGAAACTCAACAAGTATGCTATCAATGATAAGTTTCCCATTCTAGTAATTAGTGATTTGCTACATAAGTTTCCCATTTTGGTAATTGATGACATCTTAATATACAACAAAACATGGGTGATACATTTGTAGCATGTGAATCAGGTTTTGGAAACAACATCAGCTTTATGCCAAGCCTTCCAAGAGTGTTTTTGGAGTTGAAGAGGTGGACTACTGGGGTCACATTATTTCCCATGAAGGATTACATGTGGACCCTCACAAGATCATGGCTATGGTCAAATGGGCAAGGCCTAAACTCTTACAAACTTATGAGGCTTCTTAAGGCTAATAGATTACCATTGCTAATGTGTAAAAAAGTACAACAACATAGCAACACCACTCACATCTTTATTGAAAGACTCATTCCATTGTAATGAGGCAGCCACTAAGGCATTTGAGAAGCTAAAAGAGGCCATTTTCAACACTCTAGTTCTAGCTACCTCATTTTTTTTTTTAAAACTTTCATTGTTGAGTGTGATGCTTCAAGGAATGACATAGGGGCAATACTCATGAAAGAAGGATGACCCATTGTTTTTGAAAGTTGCCAACTCAAGGGTAAGAATTTGTTGAATTGCATTTATAAGAAGGAAATGATGGCTATCTTTATGTACTCAAACAATGGAAACCTTATTTGATGGGAAGACACTTCAAGGTGAAGACAAATCATAATAGTCTAAAATATTTTTTAAATACATAAATTATTATCAGAAAAATAAAAAAATGGGTCATAAAAATGTTAAGATATGATTTTGAGATCATATACAAGAAAAGAAAGGAGAATGTAATCATTGATGAATTATACAGGAAGGACAAGTCCACAAAAACACTATTGTGTGCCATAGTTATATTATAGGAAGATTGGGTGGAGGTGTCAAGATTGGAATAAGGGAATGACATAGATACACAAAATCTCATTCAAAATCTCCAATAGGATCCAAATGTGTTAGACAAATTTGTATGGGTAGGGGACGCTCTATGGTACAAGGATTGGCTATACATGTTCAAGAACTTGACCCTTAAGAAAAATGTTATTGCAAAGCTACATGCTTCACCAGTTAGTGGACGCTCAAGATTCTTGAAGATTTATCATAAAATTGAGCCAAAATTATTTTGGAGAGGGCTCAAAGGGGAAGTTTGGAATTTTTTGCAGAAGGCATGGTGTGTTAGCAAAACAAGGGTGAGACAACTAAGACCACCACTATTCATCATAGTGAAGTTTGGAAATTTGTTCCTATCTAGAAGTGGGAGGAGTGTCCATGGATTTCATCGTAAGTGTGAAGGGAAAAATGTCATCATGGTTTTCATGGATAGTATCCAAATATGCCCATTTTTGTGCCTTGTCATATCTTTTTATAGCAAGTATAATAGCATCAACTTTTGTGGAAATAAATTATAAGTTACATGAGACCCCAAATATTATAGTTAGTGATTATGATCCAATATTTACCAATAATTTTTGGATTGATTTATTTTCCTACTTGGATACTCACTTATAACTTGTCATTGTTGGTGTTAAGCCACACTCGGACCGAAGATGGACTGGTCCAAGAGGGACCAATAGCTCAGTGGTAGAGCACTCCAGCAGCATATGGAAGGTCCTAGGTTCGAGTTCTAGCTTGTCCATGAACCAACATGGTATCCCAAGTTCAGGCTAGGAGCCCCAAGCACACAAGAGGTGTGGCTTAAGGGGGGTGTTGGTGTTAAGCCACACTCGGACCGAAGATGGATTGGTCCAAGAGGGACCAGTAGCTCAGTGGTAGAGCACTCCAGCAGTGTATGGAAGGTCCTAGGTTCGAGTCCTAGCTGGTCCATGAACCAACAGTCATATCATCCCCAATCTGATGGATAAACTGAGGTGGTTAAAAAATGATTGGACTATTGTTTTTCTTTGAATAAACTGTAGAGATGCGTTCAATGGCTGCCACTATCATAATGGTATTATAATACTTATTTCCATACATCATCTAAAATGTCTCCATTCTTGGCATTGTATTGGTACCAACCACCATCCCATCATCTCATCCATGAGGTTTCAACCAAAGGTTCAAGTAGTTGAATACCACATTCAACACCAACATGAGGTACTCTTTAGTCTTATAGATAACTTGGTAGTAACATAGAACTAAATGAAACAACAAGCTGACCAACACTGCACAAAAAGATATTTTAAAGTAGGAAATTGGGGGTTTGTGCAATTACAACCATATAAGCAAATGTCCTTGAAAAAGCAGAAGGATGACAAGCTTTCACCTAATTATTATGGGCCATATCTAGTCTTTCATAAGATTGACAACGTAGCATACAAATTGAAGTTGCTTCATTCAACGAAAATACATCTAGTCTTCCATGTTTATTGCTTTAAGGTCATTAAACAAAGAGTTTCAACATATACAAAGTTACTAGAGCTTAATGATGAAGGAAGAATTATTTTGAAAACTGAGAAAATCCTCCAAACTCACACAAAAAGGTTACAAATGAGGGTGATTATAGAGTATCTGATCAAGTGGAATAATTTGGCTAGTGAGGATGCAACATGGAAGGATGAAGTGTTCTTGTAGAAGAACTCAAAGATTGTCAATATTGAGGATAATGTTGGTTTGAAGGGGAGGGGCATCCTACGCTAGTAACCACTAATATGTATTAGAATATATATGGTTGACTTGTAATGTCCCCAAATGAGACAATTCAATGAAAATGAGGTTTCCCCTCAAATCCACAAAATTTTAAATTTTGAAATTAACCAAATCAACAAATCTTAGCTCAAAGATATGTCTAAAAAACATGTAATATACTTCCGAAACCTAGGTGCCAATGTGCAAATAATATATAGGTAATTTTTAGCAATTACCTTGAACAAATAACACCTCAAAATTATTCAAATTAAGTCACGAATTAAAAATAGAGATTTTATACCTCTTTACTCCTTGTATGTGGATAAAAATTAAATTTAACCTTGTAAAGTATCTGATTTTACATATAAAACAACAATTGAATATTTGTCAAACCCTTGCAAAAAATAATGAATAATTTATAAAAAATAACCACATAAATCTAACACCATTTTTGAGTCTTCAAAGTGATCAAAACCCTCTTCCAACTTAGTTGCCCTAGGTCAAATTCTATATATAAAAATCAAAAATAGTATTTGCCCTTCAACTAGGGTTTTAACCCCTTCAAACAACAAACTCTTGCTCCAATTCAAGTCACCACACTTAGGAAAAATTCCTCAATAAATATTAACCATAAATCCATATTTTATGAAGTCAAAACCTTTATGAAATATATTCAAAAATATAAATAAATAAATTAGAATTTACTATTTATTTATCCAATCGTAAAGACCTTGCAAACCTTGCCCAATCACATAGAAAGTCAATGCCACACTTCAACAATAATTATCAAAAAATTCTAGCAATGAAACTAGGTCAATTTGACCTCAAATTAGCTTTAAAACCGACACAATCAAGTCATCAAGCAAGTCGTTCCACTCTAGAGCAATAATCAAATTCCACTTTTGCAAAGGTGGTGTCAAAAGACACCATTTTCTCAAATAATGAACTCCAAAAACTTGAAAATACTTATTGGGCATACATCCCAATATTTTTTGCAGTCATGAAAAATCAATATCAATTTTCAGCGTATCCCTCAAAGGATAACTCCACCATATACTTGTACCCTTCAAAAGGGGGTGAACTACATTGAGAAGGCCAAACACTCTTTCTTAACTCTCTTTGCCAACTTTTAGCATGTCCCCTCTTTGCCTTTGAACACGTACGAGTCAATATTCTTTTTTTTATCAAAAATAATATTAAATAATAAAAAGTAATTAAAATTACTTTTATGCAATAATTCAATAATTATTTCGATTAAATACTTTAGTGGTAAAAAATTAATTAATAAAATAAAATACCAAAAGTAATCCTTAAGTTTATGGGAGAGTAGACTAAAAGTCTTCAATAACTGCTCATAAATGATGTGAAAAAGGGGACATTACATTTGTAGCTAGTATTACCTTTAATTTAGCCATATGCTAATTTATATATTGTTTTATTGATAGTAATGTTGGCTTATGGATTATCCACAGAATAAATAAGACATACATAGGAATTTTTTTCTTATTGCAAGATTATGGAAGTTGTCCCCTTAAAATATCAGAGTCAAATGTTTCTTGTATTTTTCTCTATTATCAATCATTTGTGTAAATTTGTTCTAATTTGCTTTTATTATTACGGATTCATAGCTGTTACTCTACCCTTGATATTTATATTCAATCTATTGTTGTGACTTTGCTTTATCTAAATAATCTCATTACAATAAACCTAATGACACATGGCCAATGGGCTATAACTCTACAAAGTTTGGGAACATGGAAAAATCTCGGAGGTTATGTTTTGCTTGTATTTTAGACCAATGGTCAGATCCCGGATAAGTTATGTTTCAAATAGGCTTAGGTGACCACAAGGTGAGCCCAAAGCCAGCAACATCAGGCAAATTTCTGAAATGCTAGGTGTGTGTACTAAGCCCAGAGGCCAGTTACATAATGGGAGTAGGAAAAGAGGGTATAACTTTAAACTATATTCTTCATTATGTTTTAGCATTTACCTAACTTGTCAATTCAAGTGAGATAGCATGCACTGGAATGTATGTTTTGCTTTACGAGGAAGCTATATATCATCAACCAATCAAATGTCATTTGTTTTTCCTGTGCAGTAAAGATAGCAGTGGAAAGGTTATCAAGGCTGTGTTGCTTAATCTGAAATCATCTGACATTTCCCTGGCAAAAATGGCTGCACAGCAGGCTGTCAATTTTTTCCACCATTGTCCTGGTACTTTGAAATATTCAATAATCATGTTCTGGAATTCAATGGTGCTTTCATGAAGTGTTTTTACAAAAAAATATATTTTAAAATTGACATGTGATGTTTTGTTTCCTACAGAACTACAAGAAACAAAATTCAATTACGGGTTCTGCAATGTAATAAGTAATCTGCATTAAGGTTTATAGAGCTTCAGCTCTATAATGATATAGATAACATAAACAACTATAGAGAAAATGGTATTGTTTCTGCAAGATCTATCTAACTCAATATTTTGAGTCATTCTTTCCAGCTTTTGTGTAGATCTGAACCATTGAGAGAGAAAATGCTTCAACATATTTTTTATTTGTCAACCATGTCTTTTGTAGCCAGGTATGTGGGAGCGGTCCATGAGTATGTTGAATTATAAAAGAATATTTTTCTCAGGGAGCCTGTAATTCATTCAATCTATATGAACATTTTTGCCATGCTCAATTCATCCTTATGGAAGACCACAATGTCCGTTAGGAATTTATTTATCTATTAAAAATTCTCATTAATTTAAACCTGTTTATGTTATTTTGTGTGGTTTGGGAAGCATAGTTGATAAAATAGTCAGCAGCCAAATATTCTTTAATTTATTTTCTCTCGAAATTTCGATTCCCCATAATGAGTGAGGAGGCTTACTAGAAACGTTGGACAAAAACCTTCCATGATATTCTTTTGTTTATGATCTCTAGGTAACCTATAAACACTACTGGAATATGGCTTGGATTTTGTATATACGAGGATGGGATAACTTTTTGACTGTCCAAATCGGTCTCTAGACAATATTAGAATGTGCTAAGTAATTGAAGGTTTTCAGAAACAATTTAATTATATTATTAATAAATTTTTAACTTTTTTAATTATTTTGATTTAATATTTTATATACTAAAAGTTTATAATATTAATATATTGTTATATATATTTGTAAAATATTGAGAGATATCAATTTTGAGATGTTTATATTGAAATTTTTACATAAAACATTAATTAATAACTTTATTAATACAAATTACTTGTTGATTAGTGATAAATTGTCTCAATTTAATGAACCAATATGTTGAGATAAATTAATATTAAAATGATAATATATTATATTAATTTATATATTTTATGAGAAAAAAGTTTATGTTTTAGTTTTTTTAGTAATTGGTAGAATAGTTAATTAAGGTTTTCAATGTCTTTAAAACTAGTACAAATATTTTATATATATTTGTTTAAAAAACCAAAGAAATATCGATCTAGAGGTGTTAATCTTGGATTTGTCACATGCCATATTAATTAATGATATCATTACCATTAACACAAATTATTTATGGACTAAGGATATATTGTCTTAATCTAAGTGCACCATTGTGTTGGACTCAAAAAATTCTTATTACGGAAGAAATAATTGAATCCTAACTCTCTCATATGCCCAATATACAGTCAAATAAATATTTTAATATTGAAATTATTTTATGACAATCAAATGCTTGTCAAATTTAAAGTTGGCTATTAGATATTAACATCTCATGAACATTACTATCCACCACCTACCAATTACCATTGTTAATTATGCTTATCAGTGTAAAAACATGTTAAATATTATATTACAATCCACCATCATTTTACTACTATTGTTGATTATTTATGAGAATTTGCACACATTTTAAATACTTTTCTTATCATAAATGATCATTTACAAAATATGATATGACCGAAATTTAAATAAAATAAAATAATTGAGTGAACGATTAAAATTTCTATTGTTTTCTTTCCAAGATAACTTTAATATTATTAAGTTAGATGTTCGTTTGTTATATATATATATATAAATAAAATTTCACAATTAAATTTAAGGGAAATGTATGGAAATGTCTCACAATAATGATCATATTGTCAATTTTATTATTGTTATTGTTGTTTTAAATCTTGAGATGCATTCTTAAATCGTTTTCAAAATTGCTAGACATCAAACTAAGGATAATTAAGGGTTGATTACATTTAAATATTTCAATGATTAGAAAACATAAATTTTAATAAATATAAATGAATATTATAATGAATAGTTCAAATTATCAGTAGATAAAATAACTTTATATTATATTAATATTGAAATAAAGAAAAAAAAAAATTGTATATTACCATGAATTATATAAAGAGGCGACGAGTAGATAACCCTTATGACCCATGTTTATCATTAGTGACATTAAAAACTTGCTTGAGTTAGTTATTTTACATGAATATTTAAAACTCCTCAAGGTGAAGATTGTTTGGAGCTATTTATTATTTATTTGTAAGAGACTTTTGAATTATTTTATATTTTCAATTTTTTAAATTGATGTTTAATTACAATAAAAAATTTAAATAGTAAATTTATTTGGTTTTTAAAGTTTTTTTTTTTGGTGTGCATATTATAATAAGTAGTATTTACATGGAATTATTGAATTACATAAAATGTTAGTTTTTTAGTTCATATTTTGAAGATCAACATATAATGGATTATAATGATGAGTAAGTATACATTTAATTCAGTGAGTTTTTTTGGTTAAACAGTCACGAGTAAGGGGTATTCATGTTGTTAAAATCACTCAGGGCACGATCCTGGCCTTAACCGTTTGACTCTTCGTGTCGAATACATAGAAAGATTTGCACTTTGATGGATAGATATCAACAACTATCATCCTCACCAATTAATCTACAACCCTTTCAATTTTTACTATTTTAAATAGAAACAACATAAAATTATGAAGATAATTTTTAGTTTTGATCATACACTTACATAATTAATTATTTTGAAAAAAAAAATTATTCATAAAATTTAAAATACATAAAAATAATACAAAGATAAACATAAAAAATATAAAACCATAAAAATGATTACAATATTAATAGGAAGAAAAAAAATTGTAAAACATAAAAATAATACAAAGATCAATATAGAAAGTGTAAGAAGTACATTTAAACCATAAAAATGAACAAAATGATAAAATGGAAAGAAGAAGAAAGTTTGGTTTTATGCTTAAGGCTTTGTGTGACTTTCTAATCCAATAATACTTCGTTTCCAATTAATGTCACCATCAAGGTTATAAATATTATATGCCAAAAAAAATGCATGCATAAACTGTTTAACCTTTTAGAGTGAACTTGAATGTAATAAGAATTGACAACTGCTATCACTATATTTGTGCGACTTGAAGAAAGTTCAAACTCACTAATTTAATATTACTTTACCTACCATTGTCATTATAAGAAAGTAGTTTGCAAAAATTGTGGTGAATATGTACAGTAGATGCCAAGAAATGTAAACATATGCATTTTGAACTAGTGGACATGAATGTAATGATAAGTGACCACTACTTAAATTGTGATGAACTAATTAAATATTGTTTAAGTTGCATGATGAACCAAAAAAATACGTTCATGGATGTTTTGTACGGGTTAATAAGTACAAGGTAATTATTGTTGAGGTTTAAAAACAATGGTCTAAATACAACAAACTTTATATCTAAAGCATGTAAATTTATAAGGATAGTTATGTTATGATATTAGATCAATATTTATATAGAGTATGGATATATTATTTATTGATCGAAAAAGACGTAATATAATTTAAAAAAATTTCAGTCTTTATATTTTTAATTGTGTGATTATATGTTGACTCATATGAATTCATTTATTGCATATCAAAAATAATTAAAGGTGAGATAAGTGTACAACTTGAAAGGAAAATTCTAATAGTTCTCATCTACCCTCTCAATGATGCAACCTCCGCACCCTCCTCAATGCCCTTAGTTATCCCTTTGTCTTTGCCTTATTTTTTTTATGCCCCAAAAAATGCATAAAATAAACAAGTAGAAACAAGGCTCTTTTTTTAGAATGTATATTGTACAAACAAAATGGCTTGCAATGCTCCAAGCATCAACTAATGCATGTCATGTGAAACATTAGGTGTTGCTATCAATGTATATATAGATGGTCACATGGTCATTGCAATATTGATGTTGACCTCACCTACACTAACTGACCCAATGTCGCCTAGATGGCTTACATAACTTTCACAAATTTTGCAAACCCCATAACCTTACCACTTTCATTCTAGACTCTCAATTAAACCAGAAATGTCTTCAATGTGATCTATGGTTTAATGACCCAATCTATGCTCAATTGATTTTAAATTGAACCTCGAGCTATTCTAGCCAATCGAAGGGCCTACATTCATACTTTAAGTCACAAGTGGAGTTCCAATTACATGTTGAATTAATTTTCTAAAGGCTATGATAAAGATCAATTAAGGCTCACGTGACTTCAAAGGGGGCCTAAAATATCCTAGGCAAAACCTTAGTGGGTGGAGTATCCAATCTCCTCTATTAACAGATTGTCTCTAATCCAAAAAGCCTTAAATATACTTATGGATACCTATAAAGGCTCATAACTCAAACAAGGTTGATAAAATATCAAAGGAAAGAGGAATTCATGTTTTGGAAGGAAGGACTATCTCATATTCCATCCCATTCGTCCCTTGGTTCCCTAGTTGGCCATTGTTAATTAGGCCACGTGTAAAAAAACGCTTTATGAGGAAGTTTGAAAAACTAGACTTGATTGTTGCATTTTGTTGATGGGTTAATTCTAGAGCCCTACGTCTCACGAAATGTCTTTATGATGCTTTGAATGATCGTATGTGCAAAAAAAGTGAAAGGATCCAAAAACTCCCTACCATCGACTACCAAATAGGGCCTTAAATGTTAAGGGAAGGGCCTAGGACCTTTATCCAACGTCACATCAAATAGTTGACCCTTTAAAAAAAGGGATTGGGCTTAAATGGCATAATCTTTGCCACCTACATAATGTTGTTGGAACTTTTATAACCCAACCTTCACCCACCACCAACCCATAGCATATATATATCCCTACTTACAATCTAAACTCCACACCTCCTCTCATATCAATGAAAACATTATTTGAGTGATACTAAAGACAAAGGAAATGTGACGTAATCATTATAAGGATCCATCTTGCAGCTAGGGTTGACCTTGACATTTACTAAGAGTTTGCGGACCTCTAAGAGTCCAAAGGTTGTATGGGAGGTGGAGCTTTGTCATTTAAAAAGTATGGTTACTCGACTGAGTAGAAACATCTTTACTCATTGCCCCAAATGTGCTCTAGGTGCTACGACTAATAAAGTGAGTCATTTAAGCCTCAATCTAAGTATTTTACAGATGATATAGTTGGCTAAGCCCATTGTGAGAATCCATATTCCTCTTGAGGACATCAATAACAATTTAGGCACCTAGGGTGATGCCTCCCTTAAACCTTATATTGACACTTAATGACCTTAGAGTGACATTTTGTGACAACTAAAAGTTTGACTTCGCCCTTGCCAATCCTTATCTATTAAATTTACACACTTAAAAATCTCTAATTGTTAAAGGATGACCATTTGCAGCTTACACACAGTTATTGCCCCTTTGGCCAGTGCCACAACTAAATCCTATCACTCCTTAGGGAAGCCACTAACTATTCTATCACACCACCCACCCTCACCTTGTTTTTCTTCATATGACCATGCCATATACCCTGAGGTTTATCCCTAAGGTCCTTCCTTACTTTAAGTTATCACCCTTGTGAATTAAGTGCGAGTCTTTTTTCCCAATTAAGGAGTTTTTAAAACAAAAATAACAATGTTTTTATAAAATAAATATAAATTACCCAATTGCTCCTAAATTTCCAAAACAAATTCCTAGGTAAACTAAAGACCTTGAAGATCAATATAAAATTATTTTGAGAAATTTTGTGTCACAAATTTCAAGAATTAACATCTATAAAACAAGGTATTTTACAAAGGAACCTAGGCCAAATGGGGACATCATCTTCTAAAAAGGGTAACTTGAGTTCTATAGCTCCTAAAATCAAAATATAAAATGATAAGTTTACATGGAGGAGTATTAAAAATAGTTTAGGAATATTTAGATGATAAACTAATTATAAAATTTAGAATGTGTAGCAGGGCCTTTAAGCCCTTAAGCATGGAGTATAACACATCTTAAATGCTAATTTTCTTAAGTGACAATGTTTTCTCTTTTCAAAACATATATAAACTAAACTAATGGATTATTTTTGAAATTTTCAAGCATAATATTAATTAAATTATTTCATTAGCATCCCATTTCAAATGATAACTTTCACAAGCAGTTACAAGGTGGCAAGGGTGTACATACACCTTATAAACTTCCTTATTAATTGATACAACTCAATAATTCTTTCAAAATCAATTTCAAACATTTCAAAGTATAAAACTAGCCAAAAATGTATATTACAATTTTAAAATAAATAAAATTCAAGCTTCAAGATTCCATAAGCTCCTAAGTATATCCTACAAAACAAGACCATGAGAAGCTTGCATCCCATCCTATTTCCATCATTATTTGGTTTGCATAGTTACCTTTGAGCCAAGGGCTCCCATTGATGGTCATGAATGTACCAAACAAGGAAAGATAGTCTAGGCTAGAGGTTAAACTCACTAGTTAAGAGGGAAGGACAACCATGAAAAAAAAACTTACAGTTGATACTTTTCCTACAAGCTAAGAAATATTAAAACACTAATTTAAAAATGCACTCATCTATACAAGAACACAACTTGAATTGATGAATATTAAGGCTTCATATCTCATGAGGAGGAGTTTAACTCCAACTCAAGGGGTGATGATAGGAGGATTTTGGGAAAATATCTCAGCTTTGCTCAACCCTTAAAAAAAAACATAAGTTTCCATTACCTATAGTGAAGTTTTACTCCAACATTAAGGGGCTAAGGATAAGACGACTTTAGAAAAATTACTCACCTTTGCTCAACCCTACCCCAAATTATTTGTTGGACAGAAATAGGAGGACTTTTAGAAAATAACTCATGTTTTCCCAACCCTACTTGATAACAAGTATCTTGACCATTCAAACATAATTAAATTATGGTTTTACTATTAGAAAAGAGCAAAATAAAAATAAAAATAAAAATAAAGGGAAGGAAAAACCATTCAAATTTTCTTTAAGTGTGTCCATAAAATGTGTTATCCTTAGGCACACAAGAGTGTAAAATTTAAAACAATGATTGCAAGCTAAGAAGCCTTTTCAATCCTTAAAACTTGAAAAATTTAAGAAAGAAAAAAAGGATCCAAAATAAATTAAAATATAAATGAGAGTATTCATGGCTTTCCCACCTTAGGATTTCCACTTGGGCAGTGGAAACATCTCTTTATCTAAGGGTTTACAACAATAATTATCTACTATCTCCTAAGTTCCTTCTCTTTTTCCCAAATGTAGCTTCAAATTATGAATTTTAAGAATGCAAAAATGTGAATAATGATGGTTTTCCCTCTACTTATAGGGAAATCCAAAAATTCCTTAACTATAGGGATTTGTAATATGTAGTCACCCATAATGAGTTTAAGAATATAAAATTTTCCTAAGCAATTAATAATACTCCCCTCTACAACCATGACCTGAAATTCAAGTGTTGGATAAAAAATAGTTAAAACATGAAGCTAATTTATTATTGATGAAATGGTGATTACTTATTGAGTCAATTAATATGGCCACCATTTTTTTTCCAAGAAACCTACTACCTTAAATTTTTTTAGGGTGCTACTACCTGATATCACATGGAAAGAGATAGTTTGGCTAGGAATCTTAAGATTCTAGCTCATCAACAGCTGTTACTTATTTTTCTTCACCCTTTTCTTCTTCACAGATGCCCTCAATGTAGAAAATTTTATTTTGAGCACATCTATGTCCTCATATGTATTCGATTCCACAACTAAAACATAAACCTTTTATTTTTTTTCTTAATTATTTGAGGCGTTAATTGTGTTGGTTGATGAAATGATGGTGTAAATGTGTTATTATCATTTATACTAGTGAATGGATGTCTACTAGTAGGCAATAATGTTTCCTCTGCCTTGTGTGTCATGATAATAAACTCAGATAAATTAATTAGATTAAATATGTATACCTCATGTTGCATGTGGCCCTTGAGACTGCCCAAAAATAGGTCATTCAAATTCTCCTATATAATCATCTCCACTCGTAAAGACGTGTTATTGAATTGATGAATATAATATTTGAACAACCTTGTTTTCCATAGTTTATCCAACTTGGCATAATAATTATCCATCACATTAATATTATAGTGAATTTACAACTCATTAGTAAAAAATGACTAGGTGACATTGAGAGTCTTATTCTTCCTTTAAGCATAAAACCATTAATATCAAATGAATTGCTCATGTTCTAAATATAAAGATGCCATTACCACATTTTACCCATATGGTATCTAATATACATCAAAACATTTATCGATTTGGTTGATCTAGATAACTAAATGCTTCCCATAAAACTTATGCATTTCCACCTTTGGCATAGTGTTTCATGACTATGATGTACTTGGATTTGGATTGGGCTAGATAGAACATCCACCTTGGTTGGGTTGTGCATTGGTGATAGATGGTTTTTTTTGTCAATTATTTTTCAAGGCCATCATGACCTTTACCAATTCCACAATAATTTTTCTCATATCTCATTTAATTTTTCTCAATTCTCTTTTGATGTTTTCCTCAACTCCTTTGTTGGCCATATCAGATTGTATGTTTTGCACACTGCACTCAATCTAGCTCACTTTGTGATCCATCAAATAAAAAATACAACACAAGATCCACTACTTCCCAATTTTAGTTTCATCTCTTCTTTTTTATGATTTTTTCTCAAATTTTTTGAAGCCTTGCCTTGACCCCTAGTTTGCAGTTCTACCATCAAAGGCTTGACAATGTTAAATTGAGTTTCACTTTTGACTGAATTTGACTTGACTTTGACCAAATAGTTTTAGACTTATGTTAGCCTCAATTCAAAAAAAGGAAATAAGCCCACACTATATTTTTGGATCTTTATGAAAATGTAAATAAAGCAAAAAAAATCTAAAAATTGTGTCTTATAGAACAAATTTAGGATAAATACTAAAACTATAATAACTCACTCCAAAATGATCACAAAGCCCTAATTTTTTTCTATAGATTCCTTGAATTATTCTCCAACTTGAGTAGAACAATTGTGGAAAAAATCTTAAAATTGTTACTTCTAAAGAGAATTTAGGAAAACCACTAATATTGTAATAATTCACTAAAAATGATCATAGGACACTTTTTTTTTTAGCATCCTTAAATGATTATTGAAATTTAGTAAACATGAGTTTTTAAAAGGGTTTCGACCACCCTTTTTCCATGTTGAAGTTTGGATACGACATGTAATGAAATTAAAATACCACCAAAGTAGAATCACATCAATAGATAACACTATGATTGAAATAAGGGAATAATAGTGAATCATATGACTAAGGCACTTCGAGGGGGCAACCTCTACAACCGAATATAGTTCATTATATGATGATCTAATAACTACATCCTATATATACCCTAATTATGCTATTGAAATACTCTAGTCTAAAAAACACCAATATTAAACTAAATAAATGATCATATGACTTAATTAAAGGCTACGTTAGGCTCAAATCAACCATACATATCCCCATACATGCAATAGGCTAAGGGTGTAAGAATAAGGTAAGAAGAATAAATTTGTTTTGTAATGCAAAAGAAAAAGTAAGATAATTGAAGATTTAGGCTAGTGAGTGTATTCATAAAATCAAATTATATGTTTACCATCTGCTATAAACATTACTCACCTAGGAATATGAATCACACTCTTGGTAACTTTGTATTTTCATTGTCAATTTTCTAGGTGAGGTCGATGTCATTACTAAGTGCACATTTTTATGTTATGATACTAATTATTGTCACCAGATATAAAATTATTAAATAATCAATTTAAAACTTAGTTTAAGGAAATACCTATAGGGTCTTATATGACTGACTATATTCCAAAACAAAATTGGCTTGTAGTCTTGTTCTAGGCCTAATATGATCTATTAGGGAACTATAATTCATAACTAATAATTTTGGAATCATAAAAAATGTCTTAAATAATTAAAAATATCTTATAAAAGATAAGGAATAGGTTTTTCCCTCTTCTTTAACTTTGATTCACAAGAAAATTCAAAAATTGTCATCAAAAACCCTATTTTAGGCTTATTTACAGATCTATAGACCCTAAAACCCTAATATCTCTTCCTCTAATTAGATTAAATATTTGAAAAAAATTTAATAACTTATAAAATGTTATTAAGTGGTTTTATATCAATTTTCAAAGGATTTTTTTGGTTCATTTGAAAGTTATTGAAGATTTTGTAGGTGAAATCTTGACCTAGGGTTTGTATCACTATAAGTAACCTGGGAGTATAAATATGGAGTAATTTAAATTTAAAATAGATATGAATGGTTAATATTGATTGTTTTAATACTTATATGTAATCTTATTACTCATACACATACTCTTCAGACTTAACAAACACAAAAAATTTGTAGAAAACCTTCTTTTTATCAGATTGTGTCACTTAAACAATGTTTTCAGAACTCTGCAAACTAAGAACCATCATAGAAGCAAAAAAAAGATAAATAAATATAAATAAAATATACTCACACATTCATGAGTTTGATAGTGCATCCACAAATAATAATAAAATTCCCTTTATTCATATATCTTCAAAAACTAATATACAGGCCATGTAGACTTTTCATTCACATACCAACAACAACCTATACTCTTGTACTTTTTCTCATATATTTATTACTTATATAATTTTCATATGTTTGAGATTTATCATATTTTTAATTTATGCCTAATCTTAGTCTCTTCTTGTCACATACAACAAATATCTCTCAACCACCCTAAAACTCATCCAAATATGCCTAGTTTAGTCATCAACCTACGTTGCACATACCTTTATTGAGCTAAAGACAAGTTTAAAGTGAGTAAAAGGTTGAAAAATATTTAAAACATATATCTATACCCTATTGGCCCATTAATAAGGGATCGATACCTTTACAACATACCAAAACCTTCCAAACTCTTAGCAACAAATTTAAATTTTTGAATTTCTAATTTTGGCAGGAAATCTAGAAATACCACCAAATGACCTAGAAATGACAAATGAAACCTGGAAAAAGATTTTTATTGACTATAATTGACCTCTTAGACATCATAAAGATGAAAATACACATAATTTATCTACTTATTTGCATGCATATCCATCAAAAACCTATGTATTTTACCTACTTTTGGAATTTGTATAATTATGGGTTTACTATTATTTTGCACGTAATATTTAGTCCAATTAAAAGAAACCAAGTAATCGTATTGTAGTTTAATTATAATTCATTTATCCATATTTTATTTTTTTCCTTATACCCCATAGGGTTGGCTATTATCTATCATGTGCTAGATCTCAAATTTTATAATTTAAAAGGTTTATTATGTTATATCTAAAAAACCCTAGCTTCTATTATGCTTGATTTGTTTGATCTTAAACCCTAGGTTAATTTTTTATTATTTCATTTAAAACCAAAGTATTATTGTATGGTGTTTTTTTATGTGATTGATTTAAATTTATGCCACCAAAATTGAATATATCTAAGAAACGATCTAGGGAGAGTGTGAGGTTTAATCAACATTTTGATTTTATTAAAATTCATTTGATTAATTATAGATCAAGCTTAAATTAGAAAATGGAATTTGAATGTGTATCTAACATTACTCCAAAATTTTTAATATTTTTTCAAATGATGGAAGTGATGTGTTTTTCAATGATAATTCTTTTAATGAATCTCAAATTGATAATGTGCATGAATGTGAAGAAGAACATGATGACTAAGCCCACTTAAAAAACCAAGATAGGATAAGAGTCAAAGATGTGCCATATAAGGTAGGTAGTGGATATACTAATTCTCATAATGATAATAATGGCCCTAAGTTTAGAGAATACCTTTTAAAGGATCTTGATCAACTTCATATCTTGATTTATGTCATCCAAGAAATTCAACCAATACCCTCTCATTTAGTCATTTCTCAAAATTCTTATAGAGATACTAATAACTAATATTATATTTCTTATATTATTCCTAATGTTTATCTTACTTTTCAAAATTTTATTTCTTCCAAGTTCTTCCTATTTCTCAACATGTTTATAATGTTCCTCAATTTCTTCTTATTTTTTAACATTCCTCTACTTCTCAAGTTTTTTGAATTTCTCAACATGCCTTTACTTCTCAAGTTATTTTAACTTCTCACATGATACCATTCCCTCTTATGTGTCTTACAAATATTTTATAGCCAAAGTTCTTTCTATTTCTCAACAATCTCTTTCTTGTAATGTTCCTAAATTTGATTCACACATTGATAATTCTTCTATTTTGCAAAATTATTTTATTCCAACATAGGTTAATTATTAACATTATACTTGAGTTCATAACCCATAAATGACTAATTTGATTCATTAAAAATAAAATCAAATTTATTTCTTATGGTCCTCAAAAATTCAAATATTACAGTGTCTTATAGTATTATTCTCTTAAACCCCTTTGCTTATGAAATGCTCAAATGTCCCTTTCTAATGGGCTTTGTAGCTTCAAATTTTGAATTTTTCAATGGAAAGGGAGATCATTCTCATAAAAATACAAAATTTTATGCCTATTTATTAGATTTGGTTCATGATAATAAACTTTTGACTAGGATATTCCCAAGGAGCTTGAAGGATTATGCACTTGATTGGTTATATGCTTTACTAGGTGGATATGTGAAATATTTTGTAATATTATTTGATGATATCATTGCCTAATTTAAAATAGACATTAGTATGAGTCACATTTAAAAAATTAGATCAAGTTAAGTATGGATCAAATGAAATTAATAGTAAGCATGTGTTTCAATTTAAGAATATGGTTACCAAGATGAGTTATCTATCACAAGATAGTGAACTTAAAAATATTATTGTAATTAATTTACTTCCAATAAATAAAGACCAAGTTGTTTTTAACACTTATCAATATTTTATTGAACTTGGTCATGTTATTATAGGATTTGTTTTCAAACTCTTAATTGTAAATGTGCTTAAGTATGGGTCAAAGCTTCAACTTCCAATGGTACCAAAAATTATTATCAATACAAAATTTATGAAAAAAGGTAATGAAATAAATTTACACTTAAAAATAATGTTAATAACATGGTCAATGTGATATAACAACTATATAGGAATTTTGTATTATCTAAATAAAGGAAGCATATGAAATCCACTAGCTGAATGAAATTTGTTGACACAAAATTTGATACTAGGTATAGATTTATATGGGTTCATGAGACTTTAGTCAAATCTAATGTTACAAAGGGTGTGTGTGGTGGGAACTATATGTTTTATGTAATCATAGAATTCAAGTATTTAAATTGAAGTGGGTATATACTTTATGCATTTAACTCATAACACAAAACACAAATCTTTCCCAAACTATATCTTTATTCATATATCAATACTTTGTTATAAAGCCATATATGCTCTTTATATCTATACTTCACTCTCTCTATTACAATATCTCTTTATACCTCCTTATATCATACTTATTTTTTCACTATTCACTCTTATACACTTATATCTTTTTGTACACTCTTAACTTATTATATTTTATATTTAAATGGTGGGTTATATATATATATATATATATATATATATATATATATATATATATATGAACATAATACATTATCTTAACCAATGGACATCTTTGTAAGACATGTCTCCTATTCAAATAGTCAATTTAAAGGTGTTACAAAGTGTTATACAATGTTATAGAATATTGAAAGGTAGAATCATATGTTCAACCAATATATCAATAGTTTTGCTACTATGACATATTTTAAGTCCATTCATTCCCAATCTAGTTCCATATCCTCTTTTTATGATTTTTTCTCAAAGTTTTTGAAGCCTTGCCTCAACCCTTATTGTGTGGTCCTACCATCAAAGGCTTGACAATGTAAAATTGAGTTTCACTTTTGACTAAATTTGACTTGACTTTGACCAAACACTTTCATACTTATGTTAGCCTAAAATCCAAAAATGTAAAGAAATCCACACTATATTTTTGTGAGCTTTATGAAAATGTAAAGAAAGCAGAAAACTTCCTAAAATTGTGGCTTTTAGAACAAAGTTAATAAAAACACTAAAATTTCAATAACTCACTCCAAAATGGTCACATATCCCTAATTTTTTTCTATAGTTTCCTTGCATTATTCTCCAACTTGAGTAGAATGATTGCAAAAAAGTTCCTAAAATTTCAACCTATAAAGAGGCTTTAGGAAAAACACTAAAATTGAATAATTCACTAAAAATTATCTTAGGACCCTAAATTTTTTATAGCATCCTTAAATTATTCTTGGAATTTAATAAAAAAATAAAATTTTTAAAGGATTTCAACCACCCTTTTTCCAATGTCGAAGCTCCAATACCACATGTAATGAAATTACAATACCACTTGTTGGTTCCCAATTGTACACCTCTTTCACTCAGCCTTGCAAACTTTGAGATAATGGTAAATGAAGATGAAAAATCCACTAATATGTATTTATAATCGGGGAAGGGTTTAGTATCAAGATGGAACGAATGCAGATAAGGATTAGAAAGCACTGATAGAGGGTATGGTAGCTCACTGCTACTTTTGGCTTTCCTTGAACCAAGGTGTAGCTTGCTCACATGGAGGGATACTACAATTCAATCTCCATGGAGATTATTGGTACACAAGAACACAAATATAACCAAAACATAACCAAACTTACTCACTCCACTCAGTAAGAGTTATCACACAGAATGAACAAATACTGTAGGCCATACACAAGCTACTAAAGACATATGTAAATATGATTAAAACCTTCATTTTAATGAAAATTTAAAAAACAAAGGGACAAATGGAGGATTTAAATGATGATATTTAAATCACAAAACATAGATACATTTCAAATATGCAATATTTAAGCATCTGTAGGCAAATAACACTCAAAATATGCAATAGGGTGTATTATTTGTAGGGAAGGACAGGGTAGGATGAGTTAGGTAAATATAAAGAGTGGTGTGGTGGTGTGATTTTTAAAATAGCAGGATCTCTTTCAATAGGAAATGACATCATTCATTTGCAAAGATGTTGAAATACTGAAATACAAGCTAGGGAAACTATCATGAATGATTTGTATCCATTGGTGCCAATACAATGCAAATATTCAGATGATTCTTGAAACCCTAAATTATACACTAAAATTAGAATTTAAAATGATTTCTCCTATCAAATCCATAAACCCAAGGTGCCCTTAAGAGGTTATCAACAACACATTTCCAAATCACAATGCAAAAAGGAATTTACAACTTAGATCTATGCCCAAAAAAACTGCCACTAATAAACACAAAACTAAATACCCAATCAGTAGAGTATGTAAAATATATTATTATATTTCATTGACAAAATACAATAGAAATCATAACTATTTTCCATTAAATTGAAAATAAATCTTACATACATCATTGTTTTAGAATTTTACCATGGTGAAAAGCATCAAAATTTTACCATAGGGAAAAGCATGTTGAGTTTGCTCTTTTGACAAGGGAAACATATATAATGCTCTCAGAGTTTGATAATGGTTATATAGTTACACCCACCTTAGCAAGAGAGACAAGACACACACATAACAAGGATCCTGAAATTTGAAAGAGCCTAAGACCTAGAAAGAATAACAACCAACAACAACCTTTGAAAAAAAGGCAAGCCCTCTTTTTATACAACTCTTTTACCCAAAATATTCTAGGAATATGTTTTATCTAAAAGATGCCCTTTTTCACGCCTGAAAGCTCATGCTCTATAAGAAAATCATTCTAGTAACTATTTGGAATGAGTAGAAATACTGATGTGGTCTCTTGAATGCTTACATGGCCTTTGATTTATTTTGAAACTTAATTTATCCCCTTTCAAAACATCTCTCCTTTGACTACATGTTGACTAGAAGGAGGCAAACATTGGCTTGAATCGAAGGCTTCGAGCACAAAGTGTCTGAATGAAAAAAATCTGACTTGCAAAAAGTCTAACTTTACACAAAGTATGAATTTACACAAAGGCTAACTTTACACAAAGTTTGACTTTACACAAAGTCCAACTTTACACAAAGTTTGACTTGCATAAAGTCTAACTTGTACAAAGTTTGACTTGCATAAAGTTTGAATTTACACAAAGTCTGACCTGTAAATTTTTTGAAAGATCAAACTTGAAAATTTTTGAACAAAAGCCTAAGAATTTTCCAAAAAACTTAAGAATTCAAAAACATCAAACTTGTGATTTTTTTGCAACGTGTTTTTCTGCCATATACTTCCATGGACCTTTTGACCCCAACTGTAAATTGCACTAATGCAAACTTGCATTTAACCTTAGAAATTATTCCACTTCAAATAATTTTAGAAGATGGAAAACATCATACTCAACATTATTTGATCTTCCTAGATTGATTTTTATTACAGACCTTGCAATCTCATTAAAACATGAAAACATTAAGCATTAGCTAGAACCAGGATTACACAGGTTTTACACAAGGCAAAGCCAAGATTTTTAACTTGGATGAACACTTGAAAATATGAAGCAATAGTTAGATATTCATGCACTAATATTTTTAAAAGGGGAATAAATTGTTAAGTGCAAGTTTGGGCACTAATATTGGCTCCCACCCGAGGATGTACACCCCCTGTGGGTGTGCAAATAACCCTAGAAAATAAGACCAGGTGCCAATCCATTGGGCCATAGAGTCAAAACTTGATAAATTATTAGTAAACACCCATGGAAAGTAAATTGGACAAAAGTAGACCAATAAAAATAGATCAGGAGGATTTGATAACGAACATATGACACAAAAATACCAAAAGGACCTATATAAAAAAAGGCCCAACACAAAGGGGTGACAAAAAAATAGAACTATACACTATACATTACTATACACAATCATGGACTTAGTCATGGAAGTGTTTTAGATGTATGCTATTAACCAGTAGCTATAGTATCTCACCATCCAGGTCTTTCAAGAAGAAAGTGTATTCCCTAATCCTATAGTCAATGGAATAAGGACCCATCCATAAGGAATCAAACTTGCCATGCTTACCTTTCTCCTCATGCCTATTGTCCCAAATTAAAACCAAATCACCTACTTGAAAATTTCTTAGAGCATCCTTTCTATCAAATATTCTCTTGAGTCTTTCCTTAAACTTGAGGTGTCTATCATGAGCTTATCTTTTAGTTTCATCAAGCTCAACAATCCAATTCATTTTACTTTCATAATGGTTGATTTTCTCATCTTCCTCTAGTTGTTGCATGAACTGATAGGTTGGAAACTACAAATTCATGGGTAAGACAGCTTGAGCTCCATATACAAGCTCAAAAGGGATTTTGCATGTATCTCTCTTAGGCATAATTATGTCAGTCCATAAGGCAAACTTAAATTATTTACCCCACTTCTTCTTACTTACTTTCAAAGTTTGTCTAATGATTTTAAGCAAGATCTTATTACTGGATTCTACTTGTCCATTCCCTTGAGGGTTGTAGTTGGAATCATAAGTCAATGTAATCCCATACTCTTTGCATAATGCCACCAAGGGTTTAGCTCTAAAACTCATGGCATTATCAAAAATTACCTTAATAGGCACACCAAATCTACAAATAATATGATTCAAAAAAAATTCCATAACTACTTGGCATGTATCCTTATTTGTAGGGACTATTTCAACCCATTTCATGAAGTAATCAATTGCAACTAGTATCAATCTATATCCAGTGCTTGATGAATCAGTGATTTCCCCAATGAAATCCATTCCCCATTGTCTAAATGGGCCTTCAATCATCAAAGGATTCAAGGGAAGAGAACCATAAGCTTTCAGCTTCCCATCAAAGCGTTGATATTTATCTTATTTTCTATCTTTCTAAACAACATCCTTAAATAGTGATAGCCACCAATAACCAGCTCTTAGAATTTTATGACATGTGACTTTAGGTGCAAAGTGACCACCACCTACTCCACTATGGAAGTCTTCAATCAGATCCACAATTTGTTTTTCTAACAGGCATCTTAGGATAACCCCATTTGGATTCTTCCATGCCAATCCATTTTCAGTCAAGAGATATTTTTGGGAAATGAGTTTGAGATTTCTCCTTTAGTTTTTATCCAAATTGAGGGGACAATTAAAATTTTCCAAGTAATAAACAATTTATTTATACCATAGAGATATGTTAAGTCTATTCAAATAATCATCAACATTAAAAACAATAGTGTTTACCTCAATAGTTTGTAAATTTGTCTCAACCATGAACTTAGATAAACCCATCCCTCTCACTAACTTGGTGGTATGAATATCCATGTCATTGTCTTGAAAATTGTTAACCCACCTGCATCTCTTGATCAATGCTTCAATCTGAGTCAAGATTTCCTTCACCATTGTATGTGGGATGTATGCAATAATCTTTGAACTTAGAATGTAAGGTCTGAATGTTTTAACAAACTTCAAGAGAGAGAAATCTTATTTTTCCACGATGGTATAATTTAGTTCGGAACCTTGCATAGATTTAATAAATAAAGCTATGGGATGCTCATGACCATCTTCATTCTTTTTCAACAAAACAAAAATAGTATTATGTGATGAAAAAGAGAATATTTGAAACTCCTTAGTGTAATCTGGATTGGCCAATACGGGGGCAGATTTTAAAGCTCCTTTGATGTCATTGAATACCTACACGACCTTCTCATCCCACTTGATGGTTTGGTATCTTTTAACATGGATGTGATGGGTAGAGTGATCTCTATAAAATTAGACACAAACCTCCTTATGAAATTGATTTATCCAAATAATGATTGAATTCCCTTCTTACACATTGGGATAGGCACTTTGTCAATGACTTCTACTTGCTCGGGGTTAATCATGATACCATCTTTAAAAACTTTATGTCCCAGCAACTTGGCCTTTTGTACTCTAAAGTGACATTTCTTAGGATTAAGTGAAATGTCAAACTTCATGCATCTAATGAACACTTTATCTAGATGCTCTATATGTTTTTTCCTATTCTTAGAGTAAATGATAATGTCATCCTAATACATAGCTATGGACTTGTTAATTACCCCTACAAAAGCAACATTCATAGCTCTTTGAAATATTGTACCAATATTAATTAACCCAAAATGCATCCTCATATAAACATACATGTCTCAAGGTGTTGTAAATGTAGTCTTGGGTCTCTCATATTCTTTCACCACGACCTGGGTATACCTTAAGAAACCATCTAAAGTGGATAAGATCTCTCATCCTATAATGCTTTACTATAAGTTATCTATATTAGGCAGGGGGTAATTGTCTTTCAAAGAAGCTTTTTCAAATTTTGGAAAACCACACACAAGTGGATGTGACCATTTTCATTCCATACAGTGACTAAGTTCACCACCCATGATGAATACCTGATGGGCTGAATAATTCCACCATCTCTTAGCTTCTTCAACTCATCTCATATCTTAGTGGCCAAGATGGGGTTAATAGGTCTTTACTTCTACCTGATAGGCTTACTATCAAGTTGTAATGAAATAACATGCTGAAATAAATCCTCTCTATATACTTTCAACTCAAAATAAGACCAAGCCAAATAGCCCTAGTACTTTTTTAATAGTTGCATGTAAGTTTGTTTTTCTGCTACACTCAATTGAGTACCTATCCAAACTTTCCTTGGATTCTCGTGAGAACCTAGATTACACTCAGTCACATATTTATAGACAAATAAGTCTCTAATTTTAATTCAGTCAGATCCATCAAAAGATGCTTCTAAACTCACCAATTCCCTGGGGAGAGTGTTTGTCTTCAACTGAATTATATCTTTCCCAAACAAGGTTTCTTTTCCATCATAGGTCTGAATCATGGATTCCAAGTCTATAAGATGATATTGAAACTTAGATTCATAATTTATAAACCTTATAATCTATTCATCATGATTAAAAACCTACCAATGATGAATATTGTCTTGGATTGAAGGCCTAACAAACACCTCCACTTGATATTGATAGTGTGAATTCATACCTTCAATTTAAAATTGAGCACCTAACCTTGCAAGTCTGTTAGCTTCTTTTTTGAAACTTCTATCATGATAACATATATTAAAAGCATCAAAAAATTCTAGAAAATCCCATACAACATTTTTATATTGTGTCAACCTTTTATTTTTGGTGGCATAAACATTTTGGACCTGCTTAACCATTAGCTCAGAATTACCCTTTACAATCAAGCTTGTGATTCCATGTTCATGGGTAATTCTTAAACCAAGCAAGAGTGCCTCATACTCATAAGTATTATTTGTGTACTCAAAGGACAAATTGAAAGACTTCCCATTATTAGCAATAAAGATAACCCCAGCTCCATTTCCAAGATTGAACCAAACCCCTTCAAATGACATTTTCCAAATAGCACTTTCATTGTCAAAACCAACATCAAGAACAACTAGTTGTTCAACAACATCTACATTCAAAATGAAGCTACCCAACTCCACATTTATGTACAACACCTCATTTAGATCTCTTTTTAGATCTTCAAGTATATGCAACATCTTCAACTCTCTATGAAGTTTAACCATAGTACCCTCAAAAGGAATGGTGGTATGAGACAAGTCCATCTGCACACTTCCACCCATGTTGACAATCCATTTCCATGATATCAACATCCCCAAATTAGGTAGGCAATCCCAAACTACCACATCTATATTCAATAATTTACCTAGATGAACTACCAACTACACTACCAACCCTTTAACCATTCCAACAACTAGAACCTCTCATGAATCCATGGTATAGGACTTGATAAAGGCTGTAATTTTCACTCCAAGGTCATTTAGGACACACAAGGGGATCACATTTAAAGAATATTTGGAATCAAACATGCAGTTGTGAATAATTATGCCATTAATCAACAAGGTAGTGTAGAATGGTTCCACATCTAACTGACTTTCTGACAATGCAATCCCCAAATAAACCTTTGAGGTTGGTTCAATGACCTCATCTGATTCTTCATCATCTTCATGGAGTGTTTGAGGTGAATTCATTTCATTTACAAGTATACTCTCATGAAATTAAAAATACTCAAATGCCCTATTCTTATGTTCAGGTATTCATAATAAATCAATAAGTGGCACATTAATTTTCAGTTGAATCAATACTTGGGCCATATCACACATGCTATATTGAGGAAGGGGATTATTTTTTAGAAGGGTAAAAATACCTTCATCTATAATACAACCATTTAAAGTCAAGGGTGGAACAGGTTGAGATGAATTAGCATTTTTTGTAGTAGTTTTCAAGGGTGGGTTATTTTTAACATCACTCACACCCTTAGGAATATTAGATAGCAAAGGTACTCTATTCTTGGCTGGAGCACCTATTTTTTTGACAACTTGAGAAGTGGGTGCTAAATTGAAAGAATTTAGAACTGTTGTAGTTTTATTTACTTCCTTACTTGCATTCCCTACCCTTAGATTTATAGGGGTAGTCTTTTGAGGAGTATCACCTTGTTGCCTAATTCTCAGATTGTATTATTTCTCTTAGGTGACTATTACATTAATTAAAAGTTTCCTATCCTTAACTAAATGGATTCTCCCATCATATTTATCAATTATCATGGAACATAAGAATTCAAAATCATGATTGGGTAACTCATATGCTTGTGTCATGTTAACATCACAAATAACCTCAAGAGTTGGGACACATAACTTTCATACTACACTCTAAAATTGATAAACAATGGTAGCACTCAATAATTCCATAGAGACAAACAATTTAATTCAAGAGACTTGAAAATCAATCATTAAAATATCATCATCATTAGACATAGACTCAAGTTCCTCTACATCTTCATAAATTTGTTCAGTAATATCACATGGAGGATGGGGAATGAAGCATTTATCACACCAATCAATGTCAATATCACAATTTACAACATTGAATTTGGCGTTCAATGGATCAATCACTTCCTTTCCATCCTTTCTATTCTAATTTCTATCATCATGTGTAGGCCTTTTCCTTCTATCATTATATTTAATGTTGAAAGGGGATCTCCCTTGTGCTTGATTCTGATTATGAGTTCTCTCCTGATTTGTAGACCCATGAGGTAACCCTTTTTATCTCTAGCCATCTTTTAGGACATCCCCTTGATAGTAGAGGCCAAAATTTTCACGGTTTCCTCAATGTTGGCATTCTTAGTGGACTAATTTTTTTAAGGATTAACCAATTTCACGTCAGCCCATTTATTCAAGGGATTACCCATAGCCTTTATGTTATTTTCAATTTGGATGGCTATATTGAATGCCAATCTCAGGTTTGTAGGAGCCTTGTCCCTCAAGTAGTAGGTTGCCTTCTTGTCAAATGCATCATAATATTTAATCAGGCAAGCTATATCACAAGTCCTAATATTCTTAGGTAGCCTCATCATAGTATTTTTGAACCTTGTATTAAAATCTTACACACACTCATTAGGGTTATTCTTAATTTTTTCATATTCATGAAGAAAGAACCTAGGATCAATTCACTCACCATATTATATTTTAAAAACATTATTCATTTATTCCCATGAATCAATGCATCCACAGGGAAGGGAATTGAACCAATCATGAGCATATTCCTCTAGTGTGTGCATAAACAACTTAATGAAAACATCCTCATGCTCAACCTCATAATACTCAATGATAATATGAAAATCCCTTAAATGTTGATAACAAGTCACTACATTATTCCCTTGAAAATTAAGGAGGTGGTTCCTTACTTCATTTGGAACTTCATTGGGGTACCCATCCATTTCAATGTGCCTCATGATTGGTTCAATGGTGATTTCAAGATCAAATGGCAAAGGGCTGTGAGGGGGTGAGTGTGGTAGACTTGGTGGATCAAATCTAGGAGGAAATTCAGTTGGTTGAGAAGGTGTTGGGTAATAAATTGGACTATAAGGCTCTAAATGATTAGGATAACTATGATGATCTTCAATTAAAAGAAGTTCACCAAATGAGAGTTTAGGTATAACATAATCTTGATAGTCCAAAGACTCTTTTGATACTAAAATTTGTCCTTCAATTGGTCTTCAAACTTGTCTCCTTCCTCTTTGATAACACTCAAGGGTGAGACAAGATGCTTTGATGGGTGACATTTTAAGGATGATCTCAATCCTTTCAGCCTTGCAAGTAAAAGAACACTCATAACTAAAGGAGTTAAAAATTGGCACTAATCTTCCTTGAAACTAGATGCTATGTTAGAGTCACCACTAGAAGAAAACTTCTAGAATATAATAGATTACAAACATGTGATACATACTAAAAATATAATTTACTGAAGTCAGTGATGAGATAATAAAATAAAGATACTGAAAATATAGATTCATGTTCAAAGGGAGAAAACACCTTAAAACATGAATAAATTACAACCTTTTGTAAAAAATCTTTTGTCAACATAAGTGCTAAGGTATCATGTTCCCTGGCAATGGTGCGAGTGAGTTTTGTGGCATTGATAGACCAAAGATAATCATATTAGTAAAAAGAGTGGTAGAGAACTTAATAATACTTAACAAATAATTTCTCTCTACAAGATTCCCTGGAAACACAAGTGCCACAGGTGTCTTTTCAATCCTTGATAATGGTGACAGTGAAATGTTGGGGCATTGACGGACCAAATATAGTCAAAATAACACAAAGGTAGGTAGAGATATGTTAGAACATGAATTAATTATAGATCTCTGCAAGATTCCCTGATAACATAAGTTCCATGGGTGTCTTTTCATTCCCAAACAATGGCACCAATAGAGTGTTGGTTCCCAATTATACGCCTCTTTCGCTCAGACTTGCACAGTTTGATAAAATGATAAATGAAGATGAAAAACCCTCTAATATGTCGTTATAGTTGGAAAAGGGTTTAACATTAGGATGGACCAAATGCAAAAAATTACTGGAAAGCATTGATAGATGGCATGGTTAGCTCCCTACTACTTCTTACTCTACCTGAACTAAGGTGAGAGGACTTAAGAGGTAGCTTTCTCACATGGAGGGATACTGTAATTCAGTCTTCATTGGCATTATTGGCATACAAGAACACAAATCTGACCAGAACATGACCAAACTTGATTTATCCACTCGATAAGATTTGTCACACAGAATGAATAAATGCTCTAGGCCAGACACAAGCTACTAAAGATAGATTTAAATATTATTACAACTTCATTTTAAATAAAATTTTAACAATAGAGGGACAAATGGAAGATTTCAATACTAATATTTAAAGCATAAAGCATAGATACATTTTAGATATGTAATATTTAAGCATATGCAAGTAAATAACACTCAAAATATGCAACATGGTGTATTATTTACAAGGTAGGACCGGGAGGATGAGTTAGGTAAATATAAAGAGTGGTCTAATTTTTCAAATAACAAGATCTCCTTTAACAATAAATGACATCATTCATTTGAAAAAATGATGAAAGAATGAAATACAAGATATGGAAACAATGATTTGCATCTATTGATGCCAATACAATGCAAATATTTAAATGATTCTTGAAACCCTAAATTATACACTACAAGTAGAATTTCAAATGCTTTCTCCTATCAAATCCATAAACCCAAGGTTCCCTTAAGAGGTTATCAATAACACATTTCCAAATCACAATGCAAAAAATAATTTACAACTTAGATCTATGCCCAAAACAACTGCCACTAATAAGCACAAAACTGAATACTCAATCAACAGAGTATGTAAAACATATTATTTTATTTCATTGACAAAATATGGTAGAAATCATAGCTATTTTCCATTAACTTGTAAATAAATCTTACATACATCATTGTTTCAAAATTCTACAATGGGGAAAAGCATGGTGAGTTTGCTCTTTTGATAGGGGAGACATATATAATGCTCTCAGAGATTGCTAATGGTTATATAGCTACAACCACCTTAGCAAGAGAGACAAGACATATACACAACAAGGATCCCAAAATTTGAAAGATCCTAAGACTTATAAATAACAACAACCAACAAAAACCTTTGAAAAGATGACAGGCCCTCTTTTATACAACTCTTTCACCCAAAATATTCTAGTCATATGCTTCAGCTAGAAGATGCCATTTTTCATGCTTGAAAGCTCATGATTTGTAAAAAAATCATTTTGATAACTAGTTGGAATGAGTAGAAATATTGATGTGGCCTTTTGAATGCTTACATGGCCTCTGATTTCATTTAAAACTTCATTACTCCCCTTTCAGACCATCTCTCCTTTGACTCCATGTTGACTGGTGGGTGGTAGACATTGGCTTGAATCGAAAGATCTAAACACAAAGTATCTGAATAAAAAAATCTGACTTGAAAAAAGTCCGACTTTGCATAAATTCTAACTTGCATAAAGTCCAAATTGCAAAAATTCTAACCTTACACAAAGTCAGACTTGCACAAAGTTTGACTTGCAAAATTTTTGAAAAATCAAACTTGAAAATTTTTGAACAAACACTTAAAAAATTTCTAAAAAACTTAAGACTTTGAAAAGGTCAAACTTGTGAGTTTTTTTTTTCTGCCATATATTTTCGTGGACCTTTTCACCCCAAATGTAAATTGCACTAATGTAAACTTGCATTTAACCTTAGAAATTATGCTACTTCAAAGCCTTTTAGAAGATGGAAAACATCATACTCAACATTATTTGATCTTCCAAGCTTGATTTTTATTACAGACCTTGCCATCTCATTAAAACATGAAAACATTAGGCATTATCTAGAACTAGGATTACACAGGGTTTTCACAAGGCAAAGGTGAGATTTTTAACTTGGGTGAATAATTGAAAATAGGATGTAATAGTTAGATATTCATGCACTGATATTTCAAAAAAGGGAACAAATTGTTAAGTGCAAGTTTGGGAACTGACACCATCAAAGTATAATCACATCAATAGTTAACAATATGATTGAAATAAGAGAAGAATAGTGAAGCATATGACTAAGCCATTTGGAGGGGGAAACCTCTATAACCTTATAGTAAGAATATAATTCATATATGATGATGTAATACTAACCACTTCATCCTATATATGTCTTAATTATGTTATTGAAACACCCTAGTCCAACTACCACCAATATTAAACTAAATAAATAATCATATGACTTAATTAGAGGCTACATTAGGCCCAAGTCAACCACACATATCCCCATACATGCAATAGGCTAAGGGTATAACCTAAGGTAAGAAGAATAAAATTATTTCCAATTCAAAAAAATAGTAAGATAATTCAATATTTAGGCTAAGTGAGTGTATTCATGAAATCAATTTATATGTTTACCACCTACTATGAACATCACTCACCTAGGAATATGAATCAAACTCCTGGGAACTTTCTCTTTTCATTGTCAAATTTTTAGGTGAGGTCAATGTCATTGCTAAATGCACATTTTTGTGTTATGATCCTAATGATTGTCACTAGATCTCATGCTATTAAAGAAACACTTCTAAACCTTATGCTTTACCTACTCTTAGAATTTGCATAATTAATTATGGGTTTAATTTTAATTAGACTAAATAATATGTCCAAAATAAGTAAATACTTATTGTGCACATATTATTTAGTCCAATTAAAAGTAAGTAGGTAATTGTATTGTAATTTAGTTCTAATCCATTTATCCACATTTCATTTCGGTCCTTATACCCCAAAGGGTTGGATATTACCTATAGTGTGCTAGATCTCAAATTCTAAAATTTTAAGGGTTTATTGTGTTATGTCTAAAAATCCCTATCTTCTATTGTGCTTGATTCATTTGATCTCAAGCCCTAGGTTACTTTTTTATTTTGTTTTAAACCAAAGTATGATTGTGTGGTGTGTTTGTTATGTGACTGATTTAAATTTATGCCACCAAGATCAATTATATCTAAGAACCCAACTAGGTATAGTGTGAGGCTTAATCAAGAACATGTTGATTTTATTAAAATTCCTTTGGTTAATTATAGATCAAGCTTAAAATAGAAAATAGAATTTGAATATGTATTTAATGTTACTCCAAAAAGTTGTATTTTTTATTGAAAATGATGGGAATGATTGTTTTTTGAATGATATTTCATTTAATGAATCTCAAGTAGACAATGTGCATAACTTTGAAGAAGAACATGATGACTAGGCTCACTTAGAAAAGCAAGATAGGATTAGAGCAAAATATGTGCTATATAAGGCAGATAATAGATATATGAATTCTCATAATGATAATCATGACCCTAAATTTAGAGAATACAATTTAGAGCATCATGATCGACTCCATATATTAATTGATATAATCCAAAAACTTCAACCAATGCCCTCTCATTTAGTCATTTCTCAAACTTATTCTAGACCTAATAATAACTAATATTATATTTTTATAATGTTTCTTGTATTCTTCCTAATGCTTCTCCTACTTTTCAAAATGTTATTTCTTCCAAAGTTATTCCTATTTCTCAACATGTTTATAATGCTTTTCAATTTCTTCTTATTTCTCAAAATTCCTCTACTTCTCAAGTTATTCCAATTTCTCAACATGCCTCTACTTCTCAAGTTATTCTAACTTCTCACATGTTACCTTTCCATATTTTGTCTCATAAAAACATTTTATTGCCAAGGTTATTTATATTTCTCAATAATCTCCTTCTTGTAATGTTCCTCAATTTTATTCACATGTTGATAATCCTTCTATTTTGAAACATTATTTTATCTCAACTTATCTTTATTCTTCACCTTATCCTTGAGTTGTTAACCCATAAATGACTATTATGATGCATAAAAAATCAAATCAAAACTCTTTCTTATGGTTCTCAAAAATTCAAATACAAGTGTGACTTCTAGTATTATTCTCTTAAACCCATTTGCTTATGAAATGCTCACATGTCCTTTTAAAATAGGCCTTGTAGCTCCAAATTTTGAATTGTTTAATGGAAAGGGAAATCATTCTCATAACATTAGATCTTTTTATTCCTATTTCTTAGATGGTTCATGATATTAAAATTTTGACTAATATATTCCCAAGGAACTTGAAGGATTATGCACTTGATTGGTTATATGCTTTACCATATGGATATGTGAAATATATTACAACCTTATTTGATGATATCTTAGCCTAATTTCAAATACACATTGGTATGAGTCACATTTAAAAAATTAGATCAAATTAAGTATGGGTCAAATGAAACTAATAGTGAGCATGTGCTTCAATTTAATAATATTGTTACCAAGATGAGATATCTACCACAAGATAGTGAATTTCAAAATATTAATGTCAATCATTTACTTCCAATTAATAAAGACCAAGTTATTTTTAACACTTATCAATATTTTATTGAACTTGGTCATGATATTTGAGGATTTTTTATCAAACCCTTGAAATCAAATGTACTTAAGTATGGGTCAAAGTTTCAACTGCCAATGTACCAAAAATTATAATCAATACAAAATTTATGGAAAGAGGCTTGAAATAAATTTAAACCTAAGAATAATGATAAGAACATGGTCAATGTTATATAACAACTGTCTAGGAAGTTCATATTACCTCAATAAAGGAAGCATATGAAATCCATTAGTCTAAATGAAATTTATTGACATACAATCTGATACTAGGTATAAATTTATATGGGTTAATGAGACTTCAATCAAAGCTAATGATATAAAGGGTGCATAGTGGTCAGAATTATAAGTTTTATGTAATCATAGCATTAAAATATTGAAATTAAAGTGGGTATGTACTTTATACATTCAACTCATAACAAAAAACACAGATCTTTCCTAAACTATATCTTTATTCATATATCAATACTTGGTTATAAAGCCACATATGCTCTTTATCTATATACTTCACTCTCTCTATTACAATATATTTTTATTCCTCCTTATATCATACCCATTTTTCACTATTCACTCTTATACACTTATATCCTTTTGTACACTCTTAACTTATTATATTTTGTATTTAAATGGTGAGGTATGTATATAGACTTGATAAAAAAAATTAACCAATGGACATATTTGTAGGACACATCTCCTCTTTAAACAATCCATTTAGAGGTGCTAAAAAGTATTGCACAATGTTATAGAGGACCAAAAGGTATAATCCTGTGTTCTACCAATATTTTAATAGTTTTACTACAGCAACATGTTTAAAGTCCATTGATACCTGAATCTAGTTCCATCTCCTCTTTTTTATGATTTTTTCTCAAATTTTATAAAGTCTTGCCTTGACCCTTAATGTGCAGTCCTACCATCAAAGGCTTGAAAATGTAAGATTGAGTTTCACTTTTGACTTGGTTTTGACCAAATAGTTTCATACTTATGTTAGCCTCAATCCAAAAATGTAAAGAAAGCCACACTATATTTTTTTAAGCTCTATGAAAATGTAAAGAAAGCAAAAAACTTCCTAAAATTTTGGCCTTTAAAGCGAATTTAAGATAACCACTAAAATTTAAATAACTCTAAAATGATCATAGAGCCCTAAAATTTAAATAACTCTAAAATGATCGTAGAGCCCTAAAATTTTTATACTACTTCCTTTCATTATTCTCAAACTTGAGTAGAACAATTACAAAAATGTTCCTAAAATTAGGACCTATAAAAAGAATTTAGGAAAAAGCTAAAATTTTAATAATTCACTAAAAATGATCATAGGAGCATGATTTTTGTGTAGCATCCTTGAATGATTCTTGAAATTCAGTAAAAAATTGAATTTTTTAAAGGGTTTTAACCACCCTTTTTCCCATGTCAAAGCTCTAATACAACATGTAATGAAATCATAATACCACCAAAGTAGAACCACATTAATAGATAACAATATGATTGAAATAAGGGAATAATAATGAAGCAAATTACTAAGCCACTTCGAGGGGGAAACCTATACAACCTTATAGTAAGAATATAATTCATATATGATGATCTCATATTAACCACTACATCTTATATATACCCTAATTATGTTATTGAAATACCCTAGTCTAACTACCACCAATATTGAACTAAAGAAATGATCATATGACTTAATTAAAGGCTATATTAGGCCTGAGTCAGCTACACATATCCCCATACATGCGATGGGCTAAGGGTGTAACACTAAGGTAAGAAGAATACATTTATTTCGTAATGCAAAAAATAAAGTAAGATAATTTTATATTGAGGCTAGGTGAGTGTATTCATAAAATTAATTTTTATGTTTACCATCTGCTATGAACATCACTCAACTAAGAATATGAATCACACTCCTAGGAACTTTCTCTTTTCCTTGTTAATTTTCTAGGTGAGGTCAATGTCATTGTTGAGTGCATATTTTTGTGTTATGATCCTAATGATTATCAAAAAATCTCACATTATTAATTAAGCACTTCTAAACCCTATGCATTTTATCTAGTCTTGGAATTTGCATAATTAATTACGGATTTAATATTATTTTTCACATATTATTTAGTCAAATTAAAAGTAATCGGGTAATTATATCATAGTTTAGTTATAATATATTTATCCACATTTCATTTTGGTCCTTATACCCCATAGGGTTGGATATTATCTATACTATGCTAGATCTCAAATTCTAAAATTTTATGGGTTCATTTACAATATATAAAAATCTTTAGCTTCTATTACGCTTGATTTATTTGATCTTAAACCCTAGGTTACTTTTTTCTGATTTTATTTCAAACTAAATTATGATTTTGTGGTGTGTTTTTTATGAGATTGATTTAAATTTATTCTACCAAAATTGATAAAACCTAATAACCCAACTAGGGAGGGTGTGAGGCTTAATCAAGAACATGTTGATTTTATTGAAATTCCTTGTGTTAATTCTAGATCAAGCTTGAAAAAGAAAATTAAATTTGAATATGTATCTAATGTTACTCAAAAAGTTTTACTTTTTATTACAAATGATAGGAATGGTGTGATTTTTAATGATAAGTCTTTTAATGAATCTCAATTTGACAATGTGAATGAATGTGAAGAAGAACACGATGACTAGGCCCACTTAGAAAACCAAGATAGGATAAGAGTGAAAGATGTGTCATATAAGGTAGATAGTGGATATATGAATTATCATAATGATAATGAGGGCCCTAAGTTTCGATAATTCTATTTAGAGCATCTTTCTCAAATTCATATCTTGATTGATGTTATCCAAGAACTACAACCAATGCCCTCACATTTAGTCATTTCTAAATCTTCTTCTAGAACTACTAATATATAATATTATTTTTCTTCTAATGTTTCTTATATTCATCCTAATGTTTATCTTATTTTTTAAAATGTTATTTATTCCACAATTCTTCTTATTTATCAGCATGTTTATAATGCTTCTCAATTTCTTCTTATTTCTCAACATTCCTCTACTTCTCAAGTTATTCTAATTTCTCAACATGCCTCTAATTTTCAAGTTATTACAACTTATCACATGCTACCATTCCATCCTTTATGTCTTAAAAACATTTGATTTCCAAGGATATTTTTATTTCTCAATAATCTCTTTCTTGTAATTTCCTCAATTCAATTCACATGTTGATAATCCTTCTATTTTGCAAAATTATTTTTTTCCAACTCATCTTAATTATTCACCTTATACTTGAGTTCCTAACCCATAAATGACTACTATGATGGATAAAAAATCAAATTAAAACTCTTTCTTATGGTTATCAAAAATCCAAATACTAGGGTGACTTCTAGTCCTATTCTCTTAAACCCCTTGCTTATGAAATGTTCACATGTCCATTTCTAAAAGGTTTTGTAGCTCCAAATTTTGAATTGTTCAACGAAAATGGAGATAATTCACATCAAATTAGAGTTTTTTATGCCTCTTTCTTAGATTTTGTTCATGATAATTAACTTTTGACTAGTATATTCCCAAAGAGCGTGAAGGATTATGCACTTGATTGGTTATATGCTTTACCATATAGATTACGTGAAATATTTTTCAACTTTATTTGATGATATCTTATCCTACTTTCAAATCCACATTGATATGAGTCACATTTAAAAAATTAGATCAAATTAACTATGGATCAAATGAAACTAATAGTGAGCATGTGATTCAATTTAATAATATGGTTACCAAGATGACTTATCTACCATAACATAGTGAAATTCAAAATATTATTGTCAATAATTTACTTCCAATCAATAGAGACCAAGTTTATTTTAACACTTAAAAATATTTTATTTAACTTGGTCATGTTATTCGAGGATTTGTTATTAAACTCTTAAATGCAAATGTGTTTAAGTATGGGTCAAAGCTTCAACTTCCAATGGTGCCAAATATTATAATCACTACAAAATTTATGACAAGTGGTAATAAACTAAATTTAAACCTAATAATAATTCTAGGAACATGGTCAATGTGATATAACAACTATCTAGGAAGTTCATATTGCCTCAATAAAGGAAGCATATGAAATCCACTAAAATTTGTTGACATAAAATCTAATAATAGGTATAGATTTATATGGGTTCATGACACTTCAGTCAGAGCTAATGGTACAAAGGGTGTGTATTAGTGAGAATTATATGTCTTATGTAATCATAAAATTTAAATATTGAAATTGAAGTATGTAGATACTTTATTCATTTAAATCATAACATAAAACATAGATCTTTCCTAAATTATATCTTTATTCATATATCAATAATCTATTATAAAGCCACATATGCTATTTATCTCTATACTTCACTCTCTCTATTATAATATCTATTTATAAATCTTTATATCATACTCATTTTTCCACTATTAACTATTATACACTTGTATCATTTTGTGCACTCTTAACTTATTATATTCTATATTTAAATGGCAGGGTATATATATAGACTTGATACATTTTTTAACCAATGAAAATCTATGTAAGACATGTATCCTCTTCAAACATTCAATTTAGAGGTGTTGCAAAGTGTTGTACAATGTTATAGAGTACTAAAAGGTATAATCCTATTTTATACCTATATTTCAATAGTTTTTTCTTTCTTTTTTTAACCTAGAGGTATCCCTGATCCCAATTGGGACACTACAACTCTACCCAGTGACCTTCATTGGGGCAAGAAGAGCCGAGACTAATCCTTTGGGGGCTGCCAATGGGGCCCACACACACCAGACAACCTTGAAAATTTGAGGAATGAGAATCAACCTTGGGACTAATATGGGATGAACCCAAACCCTTTGCCATCTATTTTTGCTATTGCAGCATGTCTGAAGTCCACTGATTCCAAATTCTAGTTCTAACTCCTCTTTTTTATGAATTTTGTAGAGTTTATAAAGCCTTGTGTTGACCCCTTGTGTGAAATCCTACCATCAAAGGCTTGGGATTATAAAATTGAGTTTCACTTTTAACTAAATTTGACTTGACTTTGACCAAATAGTTTCAAAGTTATGTTAGCCTCAAATCCAAAAATGTAAATAAACCCAAAAATTGTGGCCTATAAAGAGAATTTAGGAAAAGTACTAAAATTATAATAATTCACTAATAATGATCATAAGACCCTAATTTTTTTGTAGCATCCTTGAATTATTCTTGATATTTAGTAAAAATTTGATTTTTAAAAAAGGTTTCAACCACCCTTTTTTCCATGTCAAATCTCTAATATCATATGTAATGAAATTATAATACCACCAAAGTAGAATCACATCAATAAATAGCAATATAATTGAAATAAGGGAAGAATAGTGAAGCATATGACTAATAACTTTGAGGGGGCAACCAATAAAACCTTATAGTAAGAATATAATTATTATATGATGATCTGATATTAACCACTATGTCCTATATATAACCTAATTGTGATATTGAAACACCCTAGTCCAACTACCACCTATATTAAACTAAAGAAATGATAATATGACTTAATTAAAGGCTATTTTGGATCCAATTAAACTATACATATCACCATATATGTAATAGGCTAAGGGTTTAACACTAAGGTATAAGAATAAAACATTTGTTTTGCAATGCAAAAAAAAAGGTAAGATAATTTAAGATTTAGGCTAAGTGAGCATATTAATCAAATTAATTTATATGTTAACCATCTGCTATGAACATCACTCACCTAGGAATATGAATCACACTCCTGGGAACTTTCTCTTTTCATTGTTAATTTTCTAGGTGAGGTCAATATCATTGTTGAGTGCACATTTTTATGTTATGATCCTAATGATTTTTAGAAAATCTCACATTATTAAATAAGCACTTCTAAACCCTATGTGTTTTACTTAGTCTTGGAATTTGCATAATTAATTATGGATTTACTATTATTTTTCACATATTATTTAGTCCAATTAAAAGTAACTAGGTAATTCTATCATAGTTTAGTTATAATCTCCTTATCCACATTTCATTTTGGTCCTTATACCCCATAGGGTTGGATATTATCTATAATGTGCTAGATCTCAAATTCTAAAATTTTAAGGGTTCATTTGCAATATCTAAAAATCCTTAGATTTTATTACACTTGATTTATTTGACCTTAAGCCGTAGGTTACTTTCTATGATTTTGTTTCAAACCAAAGTATGATTTTATGGTGTGTGTTTTATGTGATTTATTTAAATTTATGTCACCAAAATTGATTAGAGCTAAGTACCCAACTAGGGAGAGTGTGAGGATTAATCAAGAACATGTTGATTTTATTGAAATTCCTTGGGTTAATTATAGACCAAGCTTAAAATAGAAAATTAAATTTAATTATGTATCTAATGTTACTCCAAAATGTGTAATTTATTTTTCAAATGATGGGAATGATTTTTTTTTCATGATAATTCTTTTAATGAATCTCAAATTGTAAATGTGCATGAATGTGAAGAAGAAAATGATGACTAGGCTCACTTATAAAACTAAGATAGGATTAGAGTGAAATATGTGACATATAAGGTAGATAGTGGATATATTAACTATAATAATGATAATCATGGCCATAAGTTTATATAATTCTATTTATATCATCTTGATCAACTTCATATCTTGATTTATGTCATCCAATAATTTCATCAATGCTCTCTCATTTAGTCATTTATCAAACTTATTCTAGACCTACTATTGTCACTTGGATTTTCACCCTTTGAGGAGATGAATAATCTCTCCTCATATAAGTGGAATCCTCATTTAAGTGGCATAATGTAAACATCTCACTTTATTTGGGTAGTCAATTTGGTGAGATGAATCTCTAGAATGAAGGGCTAGCTCCCTAGATATGCCTTGAAATGCTTTCACCTATACTAATTGGTTTCTTATGGATAAAAGGGATAGATTTAAAATGAAATGAAACCTATTCAAAGTGGTGATGCACCAATATATTTATCATAAGACTATTATACTCCATCACTTTGAATCAAAGCATACAACTCTAATTTAAGAGTGCCAGAATGCATTAACATCAGTATTTCAATATGAAGGTGTCATCTATGAAGACTATCCAAAGTAAGTGTAAACATATATCATTTTATAAATGATAAGACTTAATTTTAAACTTAATAACATGTACATACACTTAAAAAAACTTCATCTGATCTATTATGCATGGAATCATTTGCATCAAACATGGAAGGATTGAGAGAAAGCAAGGATACATGAATATCTCTTAACCATTCACTATCATCTCTTCACAAACTTTAAAAAGTTGATATATGAAATCAAAAATGAATTTAATTTATTATCTAAGGAAATTATAATTTCAAAAAAAAATAGGGATTCACCATACCTGGTGTGGTATTAGATTACAAAGGTTAAAATGGTAGCTCTTATAGAGTTTAAGAGAGAGAGGAGAAGATATAATTCCAATGGTCAAAAGGATACTTGTCAAGATGATCCAAGGATTTAATTGTGCATGGGAAGAGTACATGGTATGAACCATGCAAGGTCAATAATTAAAAGTGTCCATCCAAGTCATAAAACTCTTGTAAAGTGGCATAAAATCCTGTCAACTATTTCAGAAAAACTTCCTTCATAATTTGAGCTTATTGAACACCTAATAACTAACTAGGGACAATTAAAATGATTGGAATTAATGGTAGGGGATTAATTCATTCCTCTCCATGATTTTTTTTTAATCTTGGTCATCTGGAATCAATTAGAAAGGAGCCATCATCATCTGTAGTCCAAAAAACTCCTCCTTCATGTACCCTACACACTTGTCTTCAAATTTGGCTTCACTTTCATGTGAAAATATGTGGGAGGGAATGGATGGAAATTTTAAATACCATACATGGCCTTATAATCTTCAGGCACACCTTAAAGTCACCCCACTTGAAGTTTTCCACCTTCTTCACTCGCTTGTCCAATATGCCAGTTTTGACTGGCTGAGATGAAACACCTAGTTTGGACACTTAATAGTTTTTAATTATAATAAAATTTCCATATTTAGTTATTAAAAGTCTTGATATTCCTCCAAAACTTTATTTCACCTCTTGAAACCTCTTGTACCCTGTAAAACACATAAAATGGTTAAGAATACCCTATTTCTTCCATGTCTGTATAGATTATGTATAGCTAAAAAGCATGATAGGGAGCCTAAGTGAGTCATATATAAGGTATAATAGGTTTCATTTTCAAAATATTCCATTATAATTAATCTCTAGCTTCATTTCTCTAGATTGGTCTTTACAAGGGTTTTGGAGGGTTTCTGAGCAATTTGACCTCTTAAGGTAGTTTCATTAAAATTTGACGTAGGAGTTGTATAAAAATTCCAAAAATTCATTTTTAAAGACATTTTATAACTTCCACAAACTCCTATATCTGCCATAAAAGAGCATCAAGAGAGATATGAGTGTTCAAATATGTCCTATCGAGCCCTTTTCTCATTTTGCACAAGTCTGAGTTGGTTTCTGAGCCAAAAATGGCTTCCTCAGGGTTTACTTTGAATAGTAATAGCTTTAAAACATATTATTTGATCCCATAAACATGATTCAATAGGTTTGAGTTCATATCTCATGTTATAAATGCACATGGCCTCTTATTTAGAATCTAGGCTTCACCATGCCTAGTAAGCTTGACTACACCTTAGAGTTCAACATGATCTTTTATGGTTTTACTTGATTATAGATAGATAAAAAACATATAATATGATCATATAAAAAATTAACAGTAAGGTATAAATCATACTTAGGGCTAGAATTACATATGACCCTTCATTTGGGCATTAGGCCAAAACTGCCTAGTTTACTTGACTATAACCCCTAAGGCTTTAGACCTTCTTATTGAAAATTCTCATTATTTTCCTAATTTACCATATTTATATAGGTGTATTACATATTCATCAACATTTTTAATAGTCTAAGTCTCTTTATCTTGTGGTTTATCCTTTTTTTCCTTAACTCTCAATTCTGCCAGTATGTGCTGAAGGGGAAGTACCCCTTGTCTGAGACAAAATAGGGGATAATTCCCCTCTTATCTCAAATAATTTTAATGTATCATGGGATTAATAAAGTTTTAATACTATTTTCACAAAATTTTATCTCCTGGTCATTTCATATGACCTTCCAAACCTTCAAGTTCTAAAACTAATCTCTATGCATAAGGACTGTGTGCAAGAATCTCTATAGTAGATTGTGTCTTATGTTATGAGAACCCTTTATCTAGTTGATTTACATCATGGTGGTTTAAATAAGTTTTTATAACTTGTTTGAATATTCCCTAACCTCCATTCATACCCAAAACTCACACAATCCCCTCACACACCTTGATTTAGTCAAGCTTGAGTGCACCCTGTTAGTTGTATTCCTCTTTTGGAGGTCACTTGAAGATGTGTGTCTATAGATTAGGCATAATAGAAATATGTAACCATTAATTAAGCCTATTTTAATCATTTTATACCTATTTTAATTCATACTTATGCAATTCAAGTATCAAAATATCACTCTTTTAGCTAACTCTCTGTCTTGTTATAGCTGACTGTATTTTTTGCTTTGGAGAAGGGACACCTATAGCTTACTTACATGGGTTAGGCATGAGATAATGTTTAAAACCTATTTATAGTTCCCTTTAATAACATATTACCTACTTGGATCCATTGGATACTTCATTTGATCTTAGACCATCACTTTGGACTATATTTTAACTCACTATTTGTTTTACTCAATTGTAATGGTTGTAGGTGCCATTTTTGCCTTAGAAGGGGAGTCAACTATAGGCTTCATGTGTGAAATTTAATTTTAAACATTAAAAAATCTTTCTTAAAACTCCCCATGATATTTTATCATCTATTATACCTATATTACCTTGTATAAGCCTAAAATATCCATTAGGCACATTATCTCACCTCACTGTCTGCCCAGTCAACACAGTCAACTATGTTGAGGAAAATGAAGCCTTTTAGGTATTGATTTGCATTGGGATACATCTCATGTTTATTTATTGAAACTTTAGATCATTTTCAAACCTTTCCTATTAGTTGTTTGTGTTTAGGTTCATCCTCCTACAAATTCACTTTAAAGGCTCTATGAGCACCTATAGGTAGGTTGTAGGAGGCCTTTTCCAAATGCCATAGACCTGTAGATGATAATTTGATCATTAAATTTAATCTTAGGCCTCCTCCAAATCATTCATGTGCCTTTTAAAATTTTATATTACTCTTTAAACCTAGTATCAAGGTCTAGGTTATCAAATTAGAAAATAAGGTTTCCCAAAATTCAAAATTTTGTAGGTCTCTCTGCCCAAAATCAGTGTATGAAAATGCATTTTTAAGCTCCCCAAAAACCACCTTCCATTTGTCATCTTCCTTCAAAAATTGGCATAGTCCTTCTCCCATGTAGTATCTACAAGGTTTTATCACCATTACACATCAAAGTCCTTTGAATCCTTATAATAGGAAATCAACAAACTGCCATGATACTCTATTTTCATGTTTTAGGGATAAGGGGCCTAAACACAGTCATGTACCTTTTGAAGGTTTTACACAGTTAGACTACCAACTTAGCAACCTTCATGTGTTTTTTATAATCCCCTTAAATATGTTATGATCCCAAAAGGAACCTCAACATTATTTCAACACTCCCTTAGGCATTATAACTCTTTATGGTAAGCCACCTATAGGTGGACTTTTGCACACTCAAGCAGTCAAAAAAAAAGGTATGGGTAGTGAGAATTATAATTATCCTTAAAAGGGTTATAGGTATATTATACACCTATAAATTTACTCTCCAATATTTACATACCATGATAAATTTTCAAGAAACTCTTAGGATGTTGTTTCAACACTTCTTAGTCTATATTCAACTCCTTGTAGGTGTTTTTTCATAGTATATGCAGACATAATCAACAAATTAGTAGAATACATGACTTGTGTTGTTAAAATGACTTTTGATCTCTTCCCATGATTCCAATTTGATTCTTTTCATGGAATATAACATATCTAAACTCATAATCTCCTTATCAACATTGAATCCTCCATGAGAGTTCTTGTCAAACTATATATGACAGTCAAAAGGTAGACTAGTTGTATGTGTATTATGATTACAAATTCAAGGATATTGATGATATAGAGGATAAAAATCAAAGGTTATAGGATTTATAATAATTATTTAACATGATAATTAACCTATCCTAACCTTCTGAAACCATAACCAAAGAATGGAGGTACTACAAATAGTAGAAACCTGCCAACATCACAGAATGGGACTAGTCTACAAACTTGAGGTGAATAGCCCATCACAACAAATTAAAACATAAAACAAAGTATGGGGAGAATTAGAGAATGAGGTGAACATCCTATGGAATAAATAGCAATATCTAAATTATACATAATTTCTCAAACCAAGTCAAAACATATAGGGTACATAGATTAGCAAGAAGATTTGAAAGGTCAACTTCTTAGGAATGGTTCATAAAGATAATACCACCATTATTCTACAACTAAATGTAAAATTTAATCTAAATAAGTTTATAATACACCCCCATGATCATTTTTAATGCAACCTCTCATGCTGACTGTACCAAGTACAAACCTGAAGACTGTTTTTGCTTGCCAAGCCTAGTGGAAGGAGAGATAAGCAATTTTATTCATTTTTTGGAGTTTTTGATCAATATGATAATTTAAGTGAGTGTATGTAAGACCAATGGACATTAATAAAATGTTACAAACTATATGAGGCTGTATAATTTTGTACACCTCATTAAATGCTTAAGTTTTTCAAGAAAACCACCCTTTTTCTTAGGAACCTACCAATTTTCAGTTAGTAACAGTTAATAGAGACTCTCTAGGACACATGACATGTTATATAACCTATTGGGACCTTCATATTTCCATATAAATATGTAAAAGTCATTACATGCTTAATTTTGACCCCTAAAATGACTCAAAAGGACATGTTGGCTAGTAAAATTAATGACCAAGGCTAATATAATGTTTAATAACATTAAAATACCTATGATATACCTTATGACCAAATATTAAACCCCTAAAAACACTTAAAACTCAATTTTTTACCTAGGGGTACCCCAATTTGACCTAAAAGTCAAATTTGGTCAACACCTACTAATAACTGATATTATATTTCTTCTAATGTTTCTTATATTCTTCCTAATGTTTCTCCTAATTTTCTAAATATTATTTCTTCCAAAGTTCTTCCTATTTCTAAACATGTTTATAATGCTTCTCAATTTCTTCCAATTTCTTAACATGCCTCTACTTTTGAAGTTATTCAAACTTCTCACATGCTACCATTCTTTCTTATGTGTCTTAAAAACATTTTATTGCCAAGGTTTTTTATACTTATCAACAATCTCTTTCTTGTAATGTTCCTCAATTCAATTTATGTGTTGATAATCCTTCTATTTTATAAAATTATTTTATTCCAAATGAAACTAATAATGAACATATCTTTAATTTAATAATTTGGTTACCAATTGAGATAATTTTTGGGAGATGGTTCGAGTGAAATGGAGGTGAAATCATCTTAGAGGTAAGCAAGGAGGATTTCTTCAATTGATTGTAGGTGGCCACAGATGCCTAAAATATATCAATCATGCTCTGATGGAGGAGATCTGAGAGTTCAATGAAGTGCTTGGGGTGTGGTCTATTTAAGGTTTTAAAGATGACTTGAATGCTTGACAAGAGGATGCAGGTTTTGAGTCAATTGAGCTTTGTAGGTCCCAAGATCAGCCTGAGCGAGTTGAGTTGTTTCAGTCATTAAGGGTTCTTAGGGTCTTGAAGGAAGATTCTTTGGCTAAGTATTACTTTTCATTGGTAAAGGGTTTGGCTCAATTTTCTCTTTCCTAGGATAAAGATTTTAAGATTGGTGGTGAAAAATAAATACTCTGGGAGCTGAAGGAATTTTCCAAGGATGTTGTAAAGTTGGAAGAATGTGCCCTTATTGGCAAATTTGCTGGTAAATGGCTTGTGATTAGAGAAATATAATCTTGGGTAGAATATTCTTGGGTTCAAGAAGTGGTGGTGAGATTTCTCCCTAAAGGATTTTTCATTATTATTTTTCCTAATATTGAAGCTAAGGCTCAGGTTTTGCATCATCCCTTTTGGTCCCTTAAAGGAAATGGGTTATGGCTTCAAAAATGGTGCCCAAATTTTGATCTGATGGCTGCCTAACATGGATTCTTCCCTATTTGGATTAGGTTATATGGTCTTCCCTTTGAATGTTTGGGGAAGGCATGTCTTACAACTCTTGTAAATGTGTTTGGTACTTGTTTGGAAATTGATCCCATTTTAGTTAATAAAGTTTTGACTACCTATGTAAGGATTAGGGTTTTGATTAATTTTGATAAGGAGATACCTAAATGTATTCAATCAAATATTAGGGCTGCATTTGGGAACAAATTTTAGATATTGAAAACATCCTTTTAGGTGATTCAAGTGCAGGAAGATAGGACACACCCAAAAGTAGTGTGTTGGGTTTGAGAAAGTACCTATTAAATCAGGTGAAATAAAGAGGGTTTGGAAGCCAGTGAAGCTCTCTTCAAAGGATTTTCAAGATTGTAATGAAGGGAAATTTTGGAAAAATTAAAGGGAGTAGTAGAGGAGTAATAATATTAAGTCATCTTCTGAAGGGCTGACCCTAGATGTTATAGGTCAAAAAGGAAAGAGTTCCCAATAAAGTTTCCAAGAGGAAGAAGGGAATGATGATAAGGTTTTTGTTGCTAATGCTTCTTCAATTAAAATCAATGAAAATAAATCTCTGTTATAGAAAATGGATAATGGGAATAAAATGTCTCTTGCATCTATTCTAAAAGGATGTGAATATATCAGTGAACAGTCTCAAGTGTTAAGAGAAATTATCTAGAATACTCCCTAGTTGTTTGATCAAGTGAGTATGGAGAAAAGTATACCCACTAAGCCTATTTTGGGTTTGGAGATGGAGGGAGAAGAGGAAGAGGAGGATTTAGAGGAAGAACTAAACTCTAAAGTGGTATTATCTATATCTCAAAATTAGAGCTCTTTGAAGAAGATGAATTACAGTGAGAGTAGGCAGGGTAGGAAATCGAGCAAATAAATCATAGTGGGTGAAGTTTCTATTGGTATTCAAGGTACCATAGAAAATTTTCTAGAGGTTAGAATGTGGGGGGTGGCATTCCCCTCATCATTATCTTGAAGCTTATTTCTTGGAATGTCAGGGGCTTGAATGCCCCTGACAAAAGATGTGTAGTTAATCATCTTTTATTGGCTAAACAACCTGATGTAATGTTGATTCAAGAAACCAAACTAAATATTGAAGAAGCATTTGCATTAATGTTGAAAAGTTAGAATCGATGTCATAGTTCCTTTGTTAGAGTGAGTGGTGCTTTTGGAGGTTTGGCTATTTTATGGTCCTTGTCCAAAGTATCTGTTGAAATTTTAGAGTTTGGTTCGAGCTGGAAATTATGTATAATATCAAGATTTACTTCTGACATAATTGTTTTTAATTTTAATATTTATGGTCCTATTGATCATTCCTATAATATTTAGTTATGAAAAAAAATCTCTATCATTTTGGAAGTTAAGCAAGGCTCAAATATTATGCTAGGTGGGGACTTTAACATGATTCTTTCTTTGTCAAAAAAAGTTGGGGGTAGAGCTCCTTTGGCGAGTGTTGTCTCTACCTTTAAAAAACTTGTGGGCGTGAATGAGTTAATTGATATTAAACCCAAGCAAGGGGTTTTTACTTGAAATAATAAAAGATAGGGGGACCAACATATTATGGAATGTCTTGATCATTTTTTAGTTTTTGCTAATTATTTTTCTCAAAATTGGATCTCTGAAAGTTCCATTTTATCGCAAAGTGGTTTAGACCATTTCCTTATAGATCTAAGTATTTATAGGGATAATTTTCCACCCTTTTTCCCTTTTAAATTTGATTTGATGTGGTTGTGGGGCCCAACTCTTTTTGAAAATTTTTGGCTATGGTGGCAAAAAAACTCTATCATTGTGGGGTTGTTTATGTTCAAAATTTCTCAAAAATTGAAATTCATCAAAGGTTGCCTTCATCATTGGAATGATATATTCTTTAAAAATGTTTTTGAGGAAAAAGGTTAGGTGGAAAGAAATTTGGAAGTTTTGCATCACAAAGTTATGAATGAAGGTATGGATCAATCTGCGTATTGGGCCAAAAAGAGTCTTTTTGTAGAATATGAAGAACTTATGCTATGTGAGGAGATTTTGTGAAAGAAAAAATCTAGAATTGACTAGTTGAAAGATGAGGATCATAATTCTACTTTTTATCACAATATGTGAAAATGAAAAGAAGCATTTCTCACATCTCTCACATTTTGTCAAAAGAGGGTGATCTTTTGACTTCTCAATCTGATATCAAAAGAGAGGTTGTTTCTTTTTTCCAACAAGTTCTAAATGAAAAATCTTATTCATATCTTCATTCTCAAAATTTAAATCTTAGGTATATCCAAAACATAGTCTCTGTTATTCAAAATGAAAAACTTTCTGATCCTTTCTCCTTAGAGGAAATTTGGGTGGTAGTGTTTTCCATGGCTAAAGATAAATCTCCAGGCCTAGATGGATTTCCTAGGACTTTCTTTCAAGATTTTTGGGAGATTGTTGGCAAATAAGTTTTGTTGATGGTAGAAGACTCAATAAAAAGAAGAAAAATCATCCCTGAACTGAATGTAACTTTCATCTCTCTTTTTTTGAAAGGAGAAGCTCACTATTCTTTTGGAGATTTTCATCCCATCTCTCTTTGTAATACAACATATAAAATCATAACTAAAGAAATTTATCCAAGGTTAAAACTTGTTCTTAGCTCTTTAATTTTTGAGGAGCAAACAGGGTTTGTTTAAGGGTGAAACATTCAAAAAGGTATTATAGTTGTGCATGAGATCATTCATTCTTTATCTCAATATCATCACAAAGGAATGATGTTCAAGATTGATATCAGCAAAGCGTATGATAAAGTCAACTGGTGCTTCTTGATCAAGGTTTTGATTAAGTTTGGTTTTAGTAGTGAATGGTGTGACTGGGTGTTCAGCTACATCTTAGGTGCTAAGTTCTCCATTTTGGTGAATGGTAGTCCTGAAGGTCTTTTTGATTCATCCAAGGTCATCTACCAAGGGGATCCCTTATCCCCTTTTTTATTCATATTATTACCTAAAGTTATTGGGAGGGATATTAAACAAGTTAAGGTTGATTCTTAGTTACAAGGTATTAAGGTGGCAGAGGGTTTGGAACTCCTTACTCATCAACAATCTGTTGATGACACATGTTTATTTGGTCGATATTCGATGGGAGAAGCATGGGATTTTAATTACATTATTTCAAGCTATGAGGCAGCTTCAGGTCAAATGGTGAATTTAAGGAAGTCTAAAATTTATTTCATCAATTGTTCTAAGCAGATTTAGCAAGTGATTTCTATGGTTTTAGGGTTCAAGTTTGGTCATTTTCCTTCAAAATATTTAGGTGTTCCTATTTTCTCAAGAGTAGGTTGGTGATTTCATTAGGATGGTCTGATGTCCTCTTTCAAATCAAGATTAGCTTCTTGTCAAGGAAAATGGTTATCTTTAGAAGGAAGGTTAACATTGATCAAATCTATCATGAGTACCTTGCCTATTTATTGTATGTTTGTTCTTAAAATGCCCAATTTTGCAATTATCTCCTTGAATAAGTTAATAAAAGATTTATTTTGGCAAGGCTCTTTAGAGAAGAAAAATATTTTGTTGCTCAATTAGGAAAATTTTTATCAAATCAAAAAGATGGGTGGAGCTGGGATTAAAATCCTTAACCTTCAAAATCAAGCTCTTGGTGCAAAATTGATTTGGAGTATGCTAACTAGTATAAATTCATTATGCAGTAGAGTTTTGAGAAGTAAATATTTGGATCTCCTTGATCCTTGGAGTGTGATTTATATTTCAAATCCTCCTAATGGATCTCATATTTGGAATTTTATTCTCAAATGTCATCTCTTGATTTCGGATCATGTTTCCTAGACTATCAACAATGGGCACCGAGATAAATTTTAGGAGGATTCATGGAATGGTCATAAGCCTTTGATAAGACTCTGTAATATGCTAGAAGTGAAATATGTTCTCTCTAAGACTTAGGTTCTTGTGTTATTGACTACTTGGAACTATTTTAGGTGTAGGGTTTTTCTGTTTGGTCATGGAAAAGTATGGAGAACCTTGGTATCCCTTATGATCAGGTTGCAAGGCTTCATGAGTTTTTGGATCAAAGAAAGGTTTTCATTAATGCTAAAGAGGATTTTCTCCAATGTACTCGGGCTAAAACCAAGAATTACTTAGTTAAATTAGGTTATCAAATAGTAGAAGCTTCTAGTGATACTATGAGTTGGGCCAAAATTCTCTTCTAGTGTAAAGAAGGTCTCCAAAAAGCTAGATCTTTTGCTTGCTTGATAGTGTAAAATCATATTTTAATGCAAGATAGGCTATGTAAAATTGGTATTCAGGGCCCATCTACGTGTGTGATGTGTAAAGTGGCTAGTAAAATGGTGGGTCACTTGTTGTTTGAGTGCCCTTTTGTAGCAAGTTGTTGGGAGTGGCTTTGCAATAAATTAGACTAGTCTTGGGATCATCCTAAAACTCTCTACAATGCCTTTGCCTCTTGGCCTTATGGGGATATCAAAAATTCTCTTTATGGTTTATGGAGAGTGAGCCCGATGATTTTAATTTGGTGTGTTTAGAAAGAAAGAAATCAAAGGATCTTTGAAGAAAAAGAAAAATTATTTGTTAATCTGATAAAAGAGATTGAAATAGCCATTTTTGATGTCATTTTAGCTCGATGTCAACATAAAAAAGGGTTTTTACCCTCATGAAACATGAGGATAAACACCAATTAGAAATTGATTTTTGTTTCCCCTGTTAATGAGACTAATGTAAGGGGTGAAATGGTTGAAAGAAATAAAGAGGCTGAGTGGAATCCTCCACCCCCGGGTTAGTTCAAACTTAACTTTGACAGGGTGTCTCAAGGAAATCTAGGTGCTTCCAGAGCCAAGTGTATTATTAGATATTGTAGTGGGTCTCTAATCAATGTAGCCTCTAAAAATTTGAAAGATGGTATGAATAATGAGGCTGAAGCTCAAGCTTTGGTTTTTCATTTGGAATTAGCATTACAATGCATTATTATGAGGATCCAAATAGAAGGGGGTCCACTTGTCATCTTTTTGACTTTAAAGAAATTTGTTGCTCCTTCTTGGCACATTGAAAATATTCTTGATAGTGCCTTAGAAATTTTGGGGTCTTTTGAAGAATGGGAAGGTATCCATTGCTATAGAAAGGCTAACTCAACAATCAACTTTTTGGCTAACTTTGGTATTTAGCAAAATATTTCATTTATTGTGGATAATCTTAAAGGGGCTTGGGAAGATTTTATGGGATATTTGAATGAATTGTTTGATGTCTAAGATTTGCTTAGGGACCATTATGGCTTGGTTTTTTGTATGTGTTATGGAGGTGGTGGTGGATCTTAAGTGTGTGGTTTTGATGAGGTGTGGATACAATAGCCTATTTTGAGAGGCTTCCCTACCTCCTTATCTTTTCCTCAGTTTGTTTTTAAAATTAATGTTTGTTAGTATCCTTTTAGCATTCCTATAGAGAGATGGATCCAAGCTTGGATTATGTGCTTGGGTTGCCTATAATTCCAAGAGGGAGTAGCGTAAGGGAGATGGATTTTTATGGGTCTGCATCTAGTGCTCGGTTGAAGAATATTTTCTAGGTTCCTATGGATGACATCCTGTATGCCATTTGCTTTAATTTAGGCAAATATTTTTTAGGGAGTAACATGTTTAGTAGGATCAACTTAGATTAGGTGGCTCTCTTTGTTTCCAATATCTTGGCATTTATGGAGGACAAGGATTTGGTGAAGCATATGTTGGCTTTTTTTTTTGTTGTGCCCTTACATAGGCCTGGCCTTAATGAGAAATTTGACAATTTTAGCGTCAGTCCCTTTCAAGTGCTACCCTTTTTACGTAATCAAGGTTTTATTTGTATTCCCATTATGGGTTTCAGATATCTTGAGTCAATATTTTTCAGGCTTAGGGATTATGTCAAGGACCTAGAACATAAACTATGTCACCCTTTGGAGCTTTGCAACCAATTTACTATTACCCTTCCATGGGTAGAAGTTGAATGTATGATCATAGGACTTGAATTAAGGAAATAAATGTACAAATGTAGGGAGAGGTTAGAGGCTGTTAGTTTCCTAAGACAAATGATTGAAAACCTTGACAGGAAGTTTCCACCCTGGTTCCCCCATATTCAGTGTGTCATAGTCACCTCGGCTATGCATAACCATCTCTTGAGCAAAAAAAATGTCCACTCTGTTGGTGGTAGCAAAGGGGAGTCTAGGGAGCCCGAAGGTGGACATGCTTAGACTGGTGTGAAGTTGTAAATTTGTGATAATACAAATGTTTAGTTGGGTAACATGTTCTGGTGTCTTTATGTTTAGAGACATTATTTGGTATTTTGCCTTGTTGTGGGTTGTTATGTTTGGTATCTATGTATCATGGTGTTAATGTCACTTAGTGGCCTTGTTTCCCCCCATGACCTCTTCCTAATTTGAATATTGTAAAGTTTAGGGGTTATTTTTGTTTTTGTATATCTTCTCGATATTAATATAGGGTAGGGGACCCATCAAACCCAGTGCTTATATTAAAAAAATAATATGGTTACCATGATGCTTTATCTACCACAAGATAATGAATTTCAAAACATTATTGTCAATAATTTATATCCAGTCAATAAGGACCAAGTTGTTTTTAACACTTATCAATATTTTATTGAACTTGGTCATGTTATTCGATAAATTTTTTATCAAACTCTTAAATGAAAATGTGCTTAAGTATGGGTCAAAGCTTCAACTTCTAATGGTATCAAAAATTATAGTCAATAGAAAAATTATGACAAGAGGTAATGAAATAAATTTACATGTAATCATATGGTCAATGTGATATAACAACTATTTAGGAAGTTCATATTACCTCAATAAAGGAAACATATGAAATCCATTAGCCTTAATAAAATTTGTTGACATAAAATTTGATACTAGGTATAGATTTATATGGGTTCATTGAGACTTCAGTTAGAGTTAACGCTACAAAATGTGTGTAGTAGTGGGAACTATCTATTTTATATAATCATAGCATTCAAATATTGAAATTGAAGTGGGTATATACTTTACGCATTTAACTCATAACACAAAACATAGATCTTTCCTAAATTATATATTTATTCATATATCAATATTATGCTATAAAGCCACATATGTTCTTTATCTTTATACTTCACTCTCTTTATTACATTATCTCTTTATACCTCCTTATATCATACTCATTTTTTCACTATTCACTCTTATACACTTATATCCTTTTGTACACTCTTAACTTATTATATTGTGTATTTAAATAGTGGGGTATAATTACAAATTTAATACATTTTTTTAACCAATGGATATATCTATAGGATGTTTCCTCTTCAAATAGTCCATTTAGATGTATTGTAAAATGTTGTACAATGTTATAGAGTATCGAAAGGTAGAATCCTATATTCTACCAATATTTCAATAGTTTTGCTAGTGTAACATGTTTGAAGTTGTTTCCATGTATATTTATGCTCATATTATGTTTCTAAAGAATCTTTCCAAAATTTACTCAGCTTTTATAACATTGTCTCATCCTAGAGACATTTTTGAAGAATCCTAGAAAGAACAACATAAAACAATCCATATTACTTATAATTCCAATTAACTTCTAAAAATCCTAAGTATCTATAAGAGTATCAAATACTATAAACTTATATGCTTGGAATGAGATACCACAATGCCCCTCCTTGACTCATCTTACTAAATTTTACAGGTTGATGTTATCCTCCAAAACTATATAAGTGACTGGAGCTTTCCATCATGAAATATGTTTACATACTTCTTTGCTAATGTATTTTGTAAGACATACCAATTGAGTATAATATATTTCACCATTTTTTTATTTGCCTAATTATTTTTTTCTTTGTGGGAGATCCAAAAATATCTTGAGGAAAAGTTTGGGTTTCTAACATTTTCAAATAAGCCTCTTGCTTTGTGGTAATAGTCTCCATCTTCTCCATTTTTTTGCTCACTAGAGTGCCATACTCATCCATTTAATTTATGGTAGCCACTTGTTCCACTTTTTTTTATTTAATCATTAAATAAGGATCTCAATATATTTTGCTCATCTCTTGAAGGGTCAGTACTAACATCATATTTTGAGGAAGAATTAGTGATTTACTTCTCTAGCTCATCCAACTCATTTTTATTATTTTGAGTCACATCAAATAGCTAAGGGAGTATGAAAATAATGTTGATGCATCTTCTATTTCTTTTTAAAGTTTCCATACATTAGTTTTTTATTCCTCTCTCTTTTGTTATTCTTTGCCAAGAGTGTTTCTATTACTAGTGATTCATGTGTTGCAGTGGCATCTTTCTTGAATTAGTTTTTGGATTATTTGGAGGAATCTACACTCCTATTGGAATTTATTTATATTTTCCTCCAATTTTTATTCTAATACTAGAGTAACTTATATATTATATTTTAGCCTTGAAATAATGAGTGCTTTAGGCACTCTTCTTATCCCTCTTCCATTTGGACAGACCTAGTCATCCAATCTAGTTTACACTTTCATCAAAAATACCTCCAAAATTATATTTCTACATAGGGTGAGTTGTGTCAATGCAACCACTACTTGTACTTATGTAATATAACATAGTAGGGTGTAAGGAACATCGATGTTCAAAACCTTTATCTCTAAAGGGTGAGAGTTGCTTTGATCTAGGAGAAAGAGTCTCGTAGTGTCATTGAGGTAAATGTAGAAGTATCCAAGACTCCTAATGATCTTGTTAATGTATGTGACCCTAATATTATATCCTATTATCCTCCTTTTATTATTGAACTAATCATTTTCCCACTCCCCCCCAACTACCCCAACTTTGACACTGTGGGTGGTATTTCATCATTTTTGTCTTCACTACTCTCCTATTTTATTTTAATTTTTTGAAGTTTCTCAAGGTATTCTGCCTCTGCTGCTTTGTCCTCTTCCACCTTTATTTTCAATTTCACCTATATTTTTTTTGATTCTTATTCATTTTGTTTATTTTTTTCTTCCTATTTTTTTCTTCTCAACTCTTCCTCTTTTTCTTTATTTCTTCTTCTTCTTCTTCTTCTTCTTCTTCTTCTTATTTTATTCCCTTTTTTATTTTATTTTATTCCTCCTCATTTATTTTCTTTTATCCCTCCTCTTTTCTTTTCTTTTTATCATATTAATTTTATTTTTTTAATTCTTATTTTATTTGTTTTTTATATTTCTTTCCAACTCATATTGTCATTTATTTTCCTATTCTTTTTCTATTTTTTGTTCTTCCTATGTATTTCTCTCCTTTAATACATTTTCTTTCTTAAAGGCTTGCTAGGCTAACTGAGTTACTATCTCCATTTATTTTTATATAGTTTCTTTGATTACACCTCTTTCACTAGTTATTCTCTTTATTTTTACATTGTTGCTTCCATTTATTTTAGGGCATCCATTTTATTTATTTCTAATGTTTGGGCCAATATCTCTATTCTTTACTTTGAATTCATCTTATTTTCTAATTGCTTCCTAGAATACTCCTTATCTTCAGGTGACATTTGATTTTTCAAAGCCACATTTTTTAGGTTGACTCTTGATATGCATGTAATTCTTATTTTGATTTATTCATTTTTTATTGAGCTTCAATGATGACCTCCTAGAGAGTGGGTGGTAATACATTCACTATGTCATCAAGTGTGAAATTTCTTATTTATACATACTCTAACAATACCTTAAACACATTTGTTTTCCCCTTTATATTTTCTACTTCATATAAATTTCTTACTTTTACTACCCCTCCTTTCTTTTGACACTCAAGTATGAATGTTGAAATATTGGTTATCTATTGTTATACATCCTCCTCTTTTTCTCATACACTTTATTCACTACCACCACTCTTATTTTATTCCTTTTCAGAGTCTTCCCTTGATTATTTTATCTTTGAGTATTCACCAATCCTTGTCCTTTTTCCTTCACCCTTTTATGCATTTGAAATAAGTTTTATTTTATTTTTCTTCTCCTTATTTACTTCCTCAGGTGAGGGACTCCTTATTTTCTTTCCACCACTAATATGTAGTAAATTTTCTCCTACCAAAGATATAGATGATGTAGTGGACACCTTAGGTTCATCTTTTATTTTGATCTTTCTTTCCACCCTTGAGGTGCCTATCCCCTCTTTAGTTATTTTCCTTTCCCTCAATAAATATTATAAATTTCATTTTATTTCCATATCTCTTGGTTATAATACCCACCATGTAGTTGAGTCCCACACTATAAAATTTATGGTGTCAATAGTAATATTATTTGGATCACCAACAACTCACAGGGTGATTATTTTGATACATTATGAATGCCATAATGTTTGTATCTCTTATTGTTTATATTTCCCATTTTATAAAACCTAAAAGTATCCAAATCAAATATAATTGATATGTATATACATGTCTCTCCTATAGTGGATGGGATCATAATAGTAACCTTACTTGTGGCACCCTATTCTTTCATTGCTCTAGTATGTGTGGTTTGTATCAGGCTTGTGTAGGGTCTTCTTAGTGAATTTTGGTGGCATAGTCCTAAAAAATAGAATTATTACATCTATCTCCTCTTTAGATGTCTTATATGGTAGTGGGGCAACACAGGTAAAATTTCTATTATAAGGCTATATGTGTGTGTGTGTGTGTGTGTGTGTGTGTGTGTGTGTGTGTGTTTTATCTGTATCTATGCATAATTTTACTTCATCTTTATAATTTTATATCATTGCATTTAACACCCTAAATTTATCAGTTACCATAACTTTTATTATTCTCTCCCAAGATAAAACATTGGTTATTATTTTTGCATTATGCCTAGTGTATTTCAAAAGTAATTATGTGTATGCTCCTATTGACTAAGTAGGATCCTATTAGATTACCTTATCCATTCTTGATAATGTCTTTGTGAAATGCATACCAAGAATTAGCAAGAGTGAACCATAATAAGATTTTTACTTACCCTTTTTTATTTTCTTAAGTTCATCTATAAATTACTCTAATAAAACTAAAAAAAAATTATATACATACCCATCATCACTATATCCCAAGAAATATTGGTGCTCTTTGCAGTGGCTAAATATTCTCTATTGGTGTAGTATACATTTAAAAATATTTCCTTGGTTTCATATTTCACCCTTGGATATATGATGATTTGGATGGAATGAGGTGATAAATGTGCCCCCTTAGTTATTACAACACTATAATAACACTAAAAAAAATTTATATTGCATACCCATTGTCACCATATCCCAAGAAATATTGGTGCTCTTTGTGGTGGCTAAAAATTATCTATTGTTGTAGTATACCTTCAAAAATATTTCCTTAGTTTCATATTTCACTCTTGGATATCTTATACTTTGGATGAAATGGAGTGATACATGTGACCCCTTAGTTGTTCTAACACTACTATGGATATCACTGGTGTATTAATATACACATGAAAAGGTAATCTCCAATCCTAGAATACCAAAATTGGGACATTTTAATTTTTTTTTTGTATAAGGTCTAAAAGTGGATTGGTATACTCATAGGAGGTCTAATAATGGAATGATATGCTCCTAGAATGTCTAAAAGTGGATTGGTACACTCATAGTAACTATTTTTTTCTAAAGAAATTTAAAAATCGTGTTCCTCTACTCATTTGCTCTAAAAAATAGTTCTATTTGTCATAATTTATTGTGGATCACCTAGAAATATTCTCCTTTATTAAAACCTTAATTATCCTTCAATACCCTATAAAACCATAATTAAAATGGGAATGTTCAAAGTCTTGCCTTAGTTATTTCCCCTTAGGGGAGTAGGTTTTGAAGTTAACACACAAGTATATATGCAGCTCAACATACAGTCTAGTGTAATATAAAGATCCTAACTCTTATCCTTAATAATGAGATATAGAAGATGTTGTATGCTCTTTTGATAGTCATTTTTATTTTTTGGGGGTATAGTGGTGATTCTGTAATAATGCAATCCTTTTATTTTACAACCTTAATAAATGAATCTTGAAATCAATTCCTTGTTTTAAATTCACTTTTGAGGTTCTATATTTATTGAATTAAAATTATGATTCTTTTAGCATGCAATCCAAAAAATAAAGAGGAATAATTTTTTTTTAAAAATTGTACATAAACATAATGATTGGAGATAGGAGTCAAAGGGACCGACAAAATAAGATATCAACAATGTACTAGTGTGCTCTTGGTGAAAATATATAAACAAAAAAAATGAAGAATAGAGGAAAATAGGGTAGGGGAAAGAAATAAAAGTGGAAGAGAGAAATTAGAAGAATAGACAAGAACCATGACACAACAAAGAATAATAGAGAGTCACAAAGAAAAATATATAAGCAAAGGTGTCACAAGTGACATGAAAATTCACTAATGAGAGTCAAATCATAGCCAATGATCCATAAACACACTAATACCATAAAAAATAAGTATTTTTTTAGAAAAAATAGGTGTCTACATAGTTCCCCACTTTGATGTGTGTGTGCACACATAGCAAATTAAAACAAACAAGTGTGGATATAGTGTTACTACAATCACTTCACTACCTATTCAGAATTCTAAAAGTTAGTATGTGAGGAATATTATGCTAAAAATAAAAATGAAAGAGAGATTAATTGGTCCCCATGATGGTGGTGTTGGGAATAATCTAAAACTATAAATCCCTTCTATGTAATGCTCGGTATCTCTGCAAACATATGAAGATGCATGCATGTAAATATGTGGCTATACATAATTTTTTAATCATGGAACTATTGAAAATGAAATAATATGATATAGGAATTAATGCATCTAGGAGTGTGGAAACTCTGAAGCTATCTGTGAATTCCATATCTCATAATTTGCATCTCATTAAAGTGACCAAGTAAAATATGCCTTATAATTATTTATGACCACTTTCAAATGTTAGAATAAGAAGAACTGTGACTTATAAATCTCTAGGGATATTATGTATCATCATGTAATTGAAGGGTAGATATGTAGATCTTATGACCCCCTTTTGAGGTGTTTGAATAACATGTGAATCACATCTCTCAAAAGAAATGGACTACACATACCATGTGTAAAATAAGAACAATAAAAAACTATGATGTTTAACACAATACTATTTCATTGTTAAATTGGGCAGGAATAAAATAATTTGGTATAATCATATAAAAATATAATCATGAAAACACATGGATAATGGACTTATATTCATGTGTGTTTGGTTCTAAGACACAATGAAAATATCATCATGAAAGTGCATGTATTAATAGGTATCTTGATTCATGTGTGTCTATATCTAAGTCATATAAGTAATATGTCATCATGTAAAAACATTTTTATAAGGGAATTTGATTCAAATGTGTATACACCTAAGTCATATAAGTAGATCATTGTGATATTACATAAATAAATTGATTTGTGTGTTTTTGATTCAAGATAATATAGGTATCATGCCTCTGGATAGGAAAGGTTTAGGAGTATCATGACCCTACATAGAAGGTATATGAGTGGTGTAAGCATAATAGAAATAGTAGGTTACTCTAATATGAGAAATATATAGTCGATATAAGTGTTTAAATATCATATCACATGGGAAAGATATAATCGATGTAGATGTACAAGTAAGATGATCTTAAATGGGAGATATAAAATTAAGTTGAGTGTATTAATAGGTTACCATATTACAGGCAAGATAGAAAAAAATGGTACAAGTGTAATGTACCCTAAATGAATAAAATATATATATTTATGTAAGAGGCATGTTTTTGGAGGTGAAATTCCCTTGGTAGATGATAGAAACAATATATAATTAGGTTGACAATATGTCAGTCAATAAGACAATTTACTTTTTAAAATGGCATTGTACTAACCCAATTGTAAGCACATGCCACATTTATTGGCAAGTATCATAATAAAGTGACTGGGTAATATAACCTTATAACACTCCAAGCATATTTAAAGTGAAGTTCAACCTTGAAAATATAAATCATTCTACATTTTGCACTCACTTGATTTGGTGTTTAGAGTTCTAAGAGAGAAAGGTGGCATTATTACAAGGCATTATTCCATAATTATTAGATGTAAGCATCAGGTGGAAATTACACTCAAGGTGGATACATTGGTAAGCATCAAAAACATTATATATGTGTTGTCTTTAAAAAATTGAAAATTTATTGAAGAAAGTGTTAACCTATCATTTAGCATGGCTTGCCAACATTAAGATCTTGGGGTGGTGAAGCCCATCTAACTTCTCCTAAAAGGAGTCCTACAGGGTGGATCTCCCCAAGGTCTTTATCTACTAGGTCATGACACACTGATCTTTACTTAGTTCATTATTATGATTTGTTCTGGTCAAGGTGCCTTTACTGGTTTGGGAATATTTCAAACTTAATTTCATGTTATTATGGTCTTTTGATCATTTAGAGGGAAATTCAAGTTTTGTGTCTTGTTCATGTGGCTTTTCAGTGTGTTTTAGGAAATAAGAACAAACATGCATTTTATGATTTTCCCATGTGGATAAAATCATTTTTTCAAGGGTTTGTGAAAATGGGTGTGCATTTGATTTAAAGTGTTCATTCATTCCATTATTAATCATTCAATAGTGTATTTACAAAAATGGAAATACTCTTGTAATCAAGATAAACATTAAAAGTGGATTGAATTCAACCCCTAGCTAAAAAACTTATAAAAAATATAAAAAGAGAGGGGAAAGAGATAAAATCCCATTATTAAGCAATAAAATCCATCATCACGAATGTAAACATCCATGAAATTGAAGCATCACCTGGCCAGCATGTGCATAACCATTCAAAAGGCAAGTGAAAGAGTCTGAGGGATGCAAGTGTGAATAAAATAGCCCAAAATCATTGTTGACATATGCATTTTGAAATAAAATAACTTCAACACTTCTATTAATTAATAAATTTCTTGAAAGCATGAGAGTATGAACGTATTATAATTGATCTAGAAAAATTTTACTAGCATAATAGTAGAAAAAAAGAGAGGGAGAGAGAAAAATAAAATCAAAGTGGCTAGCTCAATGTGTTTTGGGCCTATAGAGCCTAACATTGGAGAATTGTGTCAAATGACACATTGATAATTTTAGTTCTAGAAGGGGGGCAGTGAAGCCCATCTAGCCTCTCTTGAAAGGAGTCTCATAGGTCAGCCAATTTTTTCTCTACAAAGACATTGTTGACCAATCAGTTGTTTTTTGCATTTTTAGTTTAATTTATCCCTCCTCTTATTTATTTGGGGATATGTCAAAATTTTTACTTAGACTATTGATTGTGAAACTCTATTTATGTTATCAAGCAATATTTTTATTCAATATAAGCTTCAAAATATTTGATTTACATCTACTTGTGCATGTAATATGGTAGTGGTGTTGTCTTTCCTCCTGGATCTTCATCCCTAATATTATATCACCAATCCCTATTGTGGTTGTGTGAATGTTATCCAGGGAAGGATCAATTAATGGATTGCATTTGATTGGATGATTTTAGACTTGGATGTACTTTCTCCAATTTTTCTTTTTTATTGGTTGTTAGATCTAGGGTTTGAATGTAATCTACTTACACATATATCTTGATTACCATGAATTTATCCATTGTTACAGATTCATTATTGAATTTTGAAACTAATGGAGTGAAGGAATGTATAAATACATTGTACAATCATTTGCATAAAACCCTAACTTCTAATTTTAAACACATGGGTAAAACTAAAATTTCAAGTTTATTATTTTTCTTGAAATACACTAAAAACCCACATGAATGCTACAATAAAATTGGCATTTACCTCTAAACAAAATAAAGACCAGGATAATACAAAATCAAGTTTGAAATATTCTCAAACCAACAAAGGCCCCTTGAAATAGAATGGTCAGAATGAGCCATTGAGTGAATAATAGTGTGCATAAACTAGGTAGAAAGAAACCTTGGGGAGATCTCAAAAATCTCCTTTAAAGAGAAGCACATCAAAAGACCTATCTGAACATTAGCATACACCAAAACACACGTCAATAGAAAGGAAGTAAAATTTTCAACTAGGATGATTATTTTACACTCTTAGTAGCTTGTGTGCACTCTTTTTCAATAGTGTATGCTTTTTGTACACTTATGTATGGTCCTAACAAGGTTTTATAGTTCTTATCAAGGGACGGTATAGTCCTCATCATGAATTGGGTTTTTCTATTTTGAATTAAATATTTGTGTTTGTCTCATCTTGCTTTAGTTATATTTATTGGGTAACTGATTAACTAATTAAATATGGTTATTTGTGATGAAAAATGATATACATATATGCAAGTTTCATCATGAAAAAGTTATAGAGTCTATATAGGCTTTACAATTAGGTATGATTTATTGGGAGCACTTAGATTATGCCATTTTTGGATAGGTGGGTCATAAAAATTCTATGCATCACGCCTAACCTCTATTGATGGTATTGGTTGAGCGATGGAATAGTGACATGTGTTAATTTTGGTTAGTAGTGGAAGAGGCAATTATTATTATATATGATGTATGATGAGTTCTATGGAATCCAGTCAAATTTAGGAGAGTGGTGATAGAGGATCCCACTCAAGCTATTTGAGAGGCCATACATGGGTGCTATATGGGAGTTGTCTAATAGGGATCAATGTCAAGACCGGTATCATTATGACTAATATCATATTGGGTAGTGCATCATGATTGTACATGTATATGATGATTATTATAGCATCATTTATATAATTGGATACTAGGGGTGTGATTTGTGTATATGGTGTGTGCACTATCATTCTAGATCTATAGGAGCATCATTTTGTTTATGATTTGGGGAAATGAAATCTCTCCCATATGTATACATATTTATATCAAATTACTTATGAGTAACATGTTGATGGTATATTATTATGGACACTAATACAATAATGGGCTTATGAGAACATACCAATGATGAGGCTTCTTATTTTTGCATGACTAGATTAAATAGATAAACTCCTTATATTGGGAGATGGGTTGCATCACCTATCAGGATACCATAGGAGGGAGGTAGTTCTCGATGGAGGATACTAAATGAGTTGTATGAGGATGTTGTCTTTTGAAAATATTATTGGGTTCATCCAAGTTGGGTCAATTTAAGTGGATAATATTTTAATTTTGGATTAAAATAACCATGTATGTATTAGTCCATTATCCCAACTTTTATTATATTTTATTAATTCTCATTTATAATTTTCCTATAGAATTTGTTATCACATACTTTGGAACATAATTTTACCAATGTTACTACATGTTTATGAAAGAGTCATCAAAACTCTTCAGTCAAGATCTCTCCAAGAGCTCATTACTATAACCATATATACTTCAACATACACAAGAGAATAAACCAATTGAAAAAAAACAATTGTTATTCACACATGAGATCTAAAAAGGATATGCAAAAATATCATGAAATCATGTATATTAAAATGTAGAGCCCTTTCTTAAATAGGCAAGGCAAAACAAGATGCAAGCTAAACTAGGCAATGTGGGATAAATCCCCACATAAGACAAAACTAGGAAAAGTCAAATAACCTAGTTAGAACCTAAAAATCATGATTAAATAAGATACTATAACACCGACCCCTCAAGTGAAGCTAGGGGATAACAATAGAGGATGTAGTTTGAAGCCATGTGTCCTTATGGACATCAATCCATCTTGCCAAAGTACATGGATTTTGAGCCACTATAACTACCAAGTCAAAGTAGGACTGGTGATGGATATGAGGATTAATGAACACAAACACTGCACTTCAAAGTACTAGGTAGAAAGATGAACCCGAGGAAGCATAACTTGAACACCCTCCAACATGATGGTGAGAAGTGAGCACAAAGACTGGTGGGGTTGTCACATTAGTGTCACTAGTGGGGATACCACACTTGTGACACTATAAGAATCACCAAGAAGGCCATAGAGTCAAGTAACAATCCTCATATGGGTTCCAACAAACAAAGTGCCTGAATAAGATACTCAAGTACAAAGGAAATATCTAGAAAATAATCAAAAGTGAAAAATATATATAACTCTCATAAAGTGGAGAAAAGAGAGAAAACTTGTAGAAAAAACTCCCCCCTAAAAGATAAAAAATAAGAAGAGAGAGATAAAACCCCCCAAAGATGATGTTGAAGTAGTCTGTACACCTAGTACTTGTAAGTTAAAAAAGAACTCAATCTGCATGAGTGGTTTGAATCCACTACTTGATCATAAAAAAAATTGACATTGGGCTTCACCAAAATAAATTCAATCAAGAAGAATGTCAGTGGTGATGAAATTACAAAAGAGTACTACATGTACAAGGAATGCTCAACACCTAAGAATCAAAATGTACATCACACCTCCCATACTGCTAATTGGGTGGAGTGGAGAAAAAAGGTTTGTACAAGTGGTCTAAATCCACTACTCAAACACCAAACAAATTGACACTGTTTAAACTAGAATAGCTCCATATCATGCTGAAAGAGACTGTTGAACTATCAAAAAAGACAAGATGACATTGGGATTCACCAAAATAATTCAAAATGTGGGACACTGTTAACCATGTAAAAAGTGGTGTCAAAAATCTAAAAAAGGTATCTTAAAGATGATGGCCCATGGTGGTGATGAAAGAGACAAGCAACTGATGAAGTGAAAAAATACTTAGAATAGAGCACGCAAATGCATGAAGGTAGATAAGGTTGAATTAGTAAACCCCCTATGGCACTTTATAAATCAAAGTGAGTACAATATAAACATACACTAAAAACACTAGATGAAACAAGGAAGACAATCAGATTCACTATAATAGCTCTAAACAAGGAGACTGCCAACCTATTGAATAAGCCATCAAGAGAGATGCTCCAAAAATAAGGAAGCAAAGAGGTGTCCCATAGAAGAAGACAAGATGCTAAGAAAAGGGCCTCAAAGAGACATGACATAAACTACTAGTGTGTCAAAGTACTAATGCATGTCGTGGGTTGATGGAAGAGTGTGTAAAATGGCCAAAAAAGCCATAATGTATGCAAACATACTAGAAAAAGATCAGTTGCCAAATATAACAACCTATAAATTACATGTAAAAGGACGTTAGGGTTAGCCAAAAATGCATCTAAAATAGTACATACATGAAGTATAATATAGGGCCCATAGCATAGGAAACCCCCTAGTAGTGACAATGCACACTCAATAATAGGACGTTGGACTTAGCCAAAAATGTATCCATGAGTGAAAAAAATGATGACAATACAATCCAAAAGAAGTAAGAAGGAAGTTTGTGTTCCTTGTGAGGGGGTATGACCTCTTGCCAGACTAAACCTCACCCTTTGATCTTTGATAAATAAAAGAGATAAGGTATATGCAAAACAAAGAATTTTCTCTTAACAAATCCTCACAACATAGAAAATTTATCACCACTAAAATGTCACCACATGACAACAAACCATAAACACAAGACAACACAACCAATTCAAAGAGACCCCCTAGAATGTGGTACTTTATATTTTAGTGTATTCTATAATGTAAAGAGGACCAATGCATGGAAAATGAAAAACATAAACTTTTGAAAAAGATAGTTCTCAATTTCCAACTACTGATCAAAATTTATTAAATAATCAATTTCTCGTAAATGAGGCCTATTTAATAAATTTTGCACTAAAATTTATTAAAAAATATTGTGACTAAGGTGGACCTAGCCTTCCAACCACTTGTTGAAATTACACATAACCAAGAATCTCCTAAAATCAACTAAAGTCAAAAACCATGCCCTTATACACTCCTATAAGCTCTAAATCCATAAATAGCTTCTCTTTTAAGAGACAAATACATAGCTGAAAAAAAAGGTCTAATAAAGCTATTTAAATTAAAATAGGATTTAATTGTTTTAAATCTCTTTTATTAAAAAGGACAATTGTTAGGGCAAATTTTAGGTTTTTTTTTTTACTTTATGACTTAGAGAAGAAGAGAGCCACCACCATGGAGAGTGCGTTGTGTGGAGAACAAGAAGCATTTGGGGGTCAAATGGAAAATTTACACAATATTATTGTACATACTAGGAGGTAATACATGTAGGAGATTATCCACCACATCCAAAGAGTTTTGATCCAATATTCACTCCTCTATAGAGTCATTGATTTTTATTAGACCCAAGGATCTACAATATACAAGGATGGAATGGAGTCATCAATCTCGTCTGATGTTTTTTGTCCAAGCTTGATAGAGATTTAGAATGCTCCAGGTAGATCTGATGTATGATGCTAAACAATGATGCCATGTTTAATATAGGTGAAAGAAATATCGATCCAGTAGCCAAGTTATTTTTAAGGTGTGGAGCTAAAAGCTTCAACTGTTTGCACACACATGAAGAGGATGCTGAGGAACCAGAGCCACCGGCATCGGCAGTATGACCGACGTCGGTCAGATGCAGTGGAGAAGGAGACCGGCGACGGTAGGGAGTCGGCCGACGTCGGCAGCACCAGACAAGCAGGGACCGGCGTCGGTCGCCTGTGCAGTCCAAAATTGCTGTTTACGAACAGTCAGTTAGTTAAACCGAGTGTTTGCATGCTAAAGGACTATTTTAAGTCACGAGCTGTGTGTCTAATTTTAGTAGTTAGATGTCTATTTTTGTAACCATGGGATTCTATTTAAAGAACCATGAGGCATGTATTGTAATTATCATATTGATCAAGTAAGAGCATTGAAGCAAGCAAGGTCAAGGAGATCTACAGGTGTAAGGTCAAGGAGATCAGCTGAAGCATTCAAGGAGGGATTGTAACTCAGGTTATAGAGTTGTTTTTGTGTTGAGCAAGAGAGAGAGGGAAGAAGGTCTTGAGGTGTGGCAAGCCTTTGAGGTGGAGGAAGAAGTGGCATCTTCCTTATTTGTATTTTCTTCTAGTATTATCCAATACAAGAGTGTGTATTGTCTCTCAAATTCTTTGCTGTCTCATGTTTCTAGTTTCTTAATCATTCTGGTATAATTTCCGTGTTCAATTGCTCATATATAAGTAATCAATTGTGCTACCGTTGGATAAGGGGCCTCCTAACAGTTGGTATCAGAGCTACGGTTTGCAGGAAGCAGGTTATTGTTTTTGATTACAGGTCATTCACAAGGTTTTCTGATTGAGTGGGAGTTTAGCAATGGCAGAAGAAAGCAAGCTATGAATGGAGAAGTTTAACGGCAAGAATTATCAACACTGGAGGATGCAGATTGAGGACTATCTGTATCAGAAGGATCTGTACTTACCGTTGGGTGGGGTTGCATGCAAGCCCACAGATATGAAGGATGAAGAATGGAGTGTTCTTGATCGAAAGGCTTTCGGTTCCATAAGGTTGAGTCTTGGAGCTTCTGTGATTTCCAGCTTATCACAGTGCAAAACAACGGAAGAGTTGATAAAGTCCTTGGCAAATTTATACGAAAAACCCTCGGCTTCTAATAAGGTATACCTTATGAAGCAGCTATTTACTTTGCAAATGCAGGAAGGTGGTTCGGTACATACTCATCTCAGTGATTTCCATGGTTTGGTAAACCAATTAGCTTCAGTCAACATTGTTTTTGATGATGAGGTAAAGGCTCTCTTGATTTTATGTTCTTTGCCTGAAAGTTGGGACGGTATGGTTATGGCAGTAAGTAACTCTGCATCTGCTTCTAAAATCTTAAAGGTTGATGATGTTGTGAGTGTGATTTTGAATGAAGAAATACGCAGGAGAAGCACAGGTGAATCATCAGGGAATGCTCTAAGTGCAAAAAGCAGAGGAAGGCAAAAGGAGAAGATTGAGCAAGGGAAATCAAGGTCGAGAAGGAGATCCGAGTCCAAAGGTATTACCTGCTGGTTTTGTGGAAAGAAAGGACATACAAAGAAGGAGTGTTGGTTGAGAGATAAAGAGAATCAACATATAGGTATTGAAGAAGCAAAGGATGCAAATATTGTGGTACAGGATGCTCTCATACTTTCTTTGGATAGTCACGTAGGATCATGGATATTAGATTCTGGTTCATCTTTTCATGCATCCCCAAACAGAGATTTGTTTCATGAGTATGAACAGGGAGACTTTGGAGTTCTTTATTTAGGGGATGGTACGCCTTGTCAGATAGTTGGCAAAGGGAAAGTGCAGCTGAGATTGCAGATTGACAACACATGGGTGTTGAAGGAGGTCATGCATGTTCCAATTCTGAACCAGAGTTTGATTTTTGTAGGAAGGTTGGGGGATGAGGGATGCACAATAACCCTCACAGCGGATTCTTGGAAGGTTACCAAGGGAGCACTTGTTTTAGCAAGAGGTAAGAAAGTAGGTACTCTTTATCTATCTACTTGTACTACTAATTCCACTTCTTGTACAGATTCGAAGATGTGGTCTAATAGGCAGGGTCACATGAATAAGAAGGGAATGGAGGTTCTTGACTCAAAAGATATGTGTTCAAATTCAGAAGGCATGGATAGAATTCATTGCAGGAAAAGGAAATTTGAGGCTTTTGAAAAGAACAGGGATGTCTTGGTGTTTTTGGAGGAGATGAAGGCCAAAGAATAGTTACAGGCAGTAAATAAATCTGAGCAAGGCAGCATGGATAGAGATTTGATCCAAGAAGAGCTCGCGGATGAAGAATTCATCACTCACGGGAACACACAGGCACCGATGTCGGTTACTTGGAACCGACATCGGTCATCCAGACACCGGCTTCAGTCTTGTGCAGACCAGCAGGGTCGGTAGGTCGGGCAGGAGAAGTTCGATGTCGGTCATCAAGACCGACGTCAGCAGGAGGGACACTGGCGTCGGCCAGGGGTAACGACGTCGGCAGTCAGGATCAGTGCAGGGAACCGACATCGGTCGGAAGTAGACTGGGAGTTGGCCGAGATCGGTCACTGGAACGGATGATGGGTGGACAGTTAGTTATCAAGGAGTCTCAAACACCCATACAGAGGTCAAAAAAGGTATGTGAACCTCATATTCGTTGTTCACATTCTTTATATTGCTTACTGTTAGTCATGAACTAGGAAGATGGAGGAAGCAATGCAGGTAGAATCCAGAAACAATGGGAGCTTGACATGGATGAGGAGTGTGAGTCCTTGGAGTAGAGCCAAAAAAGTATTTATTGGTGGAGTTGTCAGCTGGATAGAGTAATGGATTCCCATTTTAGAGAAGAGAGTGGATGGACATCTAAGACAGAAGGCTATGGTATATGGTCTTGAGTTAGCTGTAGGGCAATGGAGGTTTGACCATTGTTTTTTATCTTTACCAGGTTGGATAATATTAGATACATTATCCTGTTACTGTAGTGTGTTACTTTTTGCAGGGTTGCATATACGGGGAGTTTTCTGAGCTAAGGGTAGAGTTGGTTCAGAAGTATGTCATGAAGAATTTGGGAGCAGCAAAAATTCTTGTGGCATAGGTGACAGGTATAACATCACAGGCTTGCATGGTGGTTGGTCTTCAAGGGTGACTTTGAAGAGGGATACAGGGCCTAAGGAACAAAATAGATGGTGTACAGGTATAGGTACATGTTGCAGCTATTTATCTCCAAGTGGGAGATTGTTAAGGTGTGGAGCTAAAAGCTTCAACTGTTTGCACACACATGAAGAGGATGCTGAAGAACCAGAGCCACAGGCATCCGCAGTATGACCGACGTCGGTCAGATGCAGTGGAGAAGGAGACCGACGACGGCAGGGAGTCGGCCGACGTCAGCAGCACCAGACAAGCAGGGACCGGCGTCGGTCGCCTGTGCGGTCCAGAACTGCTGTTTATGAACAGTCAGTTAGTTAAACCAAGTGTTTGCATGCTAAGGGACTATTTTAAGTCACGAGCTGTGTGTCTAATTTTAGTAGTTAGATGTCTATTTTTGTAACCATGGGATTCTATTTAAAGAACCATGAGGCATGTATTGTAATTATCATATTGATCAAGTAAGAGCATTGAAGCAAGCAAGGTCAAGGAGATCTACAGGTGTAAGGTCAAGGAGATCAGCTGAAGCATTCAAGGAGGGATTGTAACTCAAGTTATAGAGTTGGTTTTGTGTTGAGCAAGAGAGAGAGGGAAGGTCTTGAGGTGTGGCAAGCCTTTGAGGTGGAGGAAGAAGTGGCATCTTCCTTATTTGTATTTTCTTCTAGTATTATCCAATACAAGAGTGTGTATTGTCTCTCAAATTCTTTGCTGTCTCATGTTTCTAGTTTCTTAATCATTCTGGTATAATTTTTGTGTTCAATTGCTCATATATAAGTAATCAATTGTGCTACCGTTGGATAAGGGGCCTCCTAACAGTTATCATCAGTGTTCAACACAGATCCAGATTCAAGAGCCAGATCTAAGAGAGCAGAGTCGAGGCAAATTTGGGGATTGAACAGATACAAGTGTCAATAACCTGTTCTAAAGAAAAATTGTGATGAAGAACCTTGTAGAACTCACCAATGACAAAATAAATCCATGAGTGGTATGAAATACCACCGATACACCAACAATGAGTGAAATCACCAATGCAAGGTGATTAAAGCTAGGATCTTACCATAGAGATAAAGTCGAGTAAGGGCAATCCTCCACTATTGGTGGAAATGCAAAGATGCAGATCTAAAAACCATAACTACCTAAGTTATTATAATGTTATCTAAGATATGACAAAACTAGGATGTAAGGCAATGCTACCTCTCATGCAAAAGATGTAAGGGTTATAAAAATAAGATAGCCATCACCACATCTAGCCATGACCATGCCTAGGTACTGCATTCTCACCACTAGTTACTACCACATTGCCAACCAATGCCATGTCTAGCCCTCTACTGCATCTACCTTACTCTTAATATGCCTTGATGCCACTAAGCTCAGCCTTGCTACCTGATGTATTCCACTAGTGGCCCAGCTCAACCAAATGTCCACCTCTTTACTTTCAATAGAAGCTACCTACACATTTAATAATAGAGCATAGCCTTGATTAATGTAATTAGATCAGAGCCTTGATCAATGCTTCATACTAAAGATATAGGTCAAGAAAGAAGCCAAGAGACTACATGTTGGTGTAGACTTACAATACGCTTGGCTTTAAGAGATGCATATATCTGTAAAAATATTCCAACCTGTAGATCTGATCTCAATGCAAGATCAATATAGATCTTATAGTTGTCAAAGCAACAGTAATGTAAATCTAATGCTTCAACATACAATAATAATGCATAAACCAAATTTGTATATGTTCAAAGAAATAATATATCCAATCAAGATGTCTATATTTTCAATAATCTACAAGACCAAATCCAATCAAATAGCCAGATCTGACTTCATGAGTTGAGCAAGCAATGACAAATCCATAATGGCAATAAATCTACAAGTTGAGCATAATAGAAACAAGATGAGTAATGGCTATTGGAGGGAGGATCTGATACCATGTAAGAGTTGTCAAAACTCTTCATCCAAGATCTCTCCAAGAGCTCATTACTAAAGCCATAAATGCTTCAACATACACAAGAGAATAAATTGATTGAAAATAAAATAATAGTTATTCACACATGAGATCTGAAAAGGATATGCAAAAATATCATGAAAGCATGTATATTACAATGTAGAGATCTTGCTTAAATAGGTAAGGCAAAACAAGATGCAATTTAAACTAGGTAATGTGGGATAAATCCCCAAATAGGACAAAACTAGGAAAAGTCAAATAACCTAGTTAAAACCTAGCAAGCATGAGTAATAAGATACTCTAACAATGTTTATAGATTTTATTCACCCCAAATTTATAGGGAACATGTATTATTTGTTTTTAATAACCAATTATAATATTATATACATATATATCTTATACTTTAATTATTATTTGACGCCATTGTTATCAATGAGTGTGAATTTGTTGGAGAAGGTAATATAATTATTAACCATTGTGGTATGAGAAAAATCAAAGATCGAACCCTTGAGACTGATATCACTTGACATATTTTCATATAGATGTATTTAAGATATTTGTACCATTATGTATTTTTGTATTTATTACTAAACTAAGTTTAATGCGCCAATATAAATTATACAATGGTAGCAAAGGTGGAGAGTAATGTAGTGACTTGTTCACAATTATGTTCGTCCTTAAATTTGACGTCCATTTGACCATAATACCAAAATTTATACCTTAAATTTGATGTCCATTTAAATTTCACTTATCATTTTTTTCTTTTTGATTTAATAATTCAATTAAAAAATCATAATATCTTTTCCATATCATGGATTTTAGAGCCCACTTTTTTCCTAAAAATATATCTTGATCTCGACATATTGGTGTAGCTAAATTGATGCCATTTGTCACTATTTAGTGGGAAATTATTAAATAATTTAATTGAGTTTTTAATCAATGTGGTATGTTAAAAATTCATGATAAAAAACTTTAGATTGATATCTCTTGACATATTTCAAGATATGTATTTAAGATTTGTACTAGTAAATTTCTTTATAAAAAATGACCTTCCAATTACAAGCAGATTCAAACCATTTAATATCATGCATTTATTTAATTAAAAGGTAGAAAAACTAAAATTCAAACCATTTTATTTCACCTATTTAGAGATACAATTTAATCCATTTTTATTTGGTGCAATTATTCAATTACAAAGCTCAAAGAAACATGTTATTCCTTTGGAATGATATAACTAAACTCAATACACCCTTTATCCTCTGGGATCAATCAAGAAGAGTCAAAATCTATATATAATAAAAATTATCATAGGGTGGAACTCATTCCCACCTTATCCACACTTCAAAAATTTAAGATGAATAAAAATGAAAAGTGCAGGTGTACGATTATATAATTTGGCATTCTTACCATTACAAATTTTTATTTGCCAGATTTAGAAGTTTGGTTAAGTTTGATTGCAAAGAAAAGAAAAATATATATATGGCACATAATTTTTTAGAAGGTGTAGAAATATTTGGTTTCTCAGGAAATGGCATAGAGAGATGGTTTGAATGAAATAAGGTTGTGAATGACTAGAGTGCTAATACTTGCAATTCTGGTAGAATCGATGAGAGATAGGCAAGAATGATTAGAGGAAATGAAGAAAACACAATGATAATGTGTTTTGGTAATGGATAATGAAAGATATGTTAAATTCAAATAGTAATAACCTTGGATGAAAATCACATAATTGATGAACATGAAGATCTAGTCTTTCAAAATGTTGCAAGAATGACTAGTAAACTAAAATTGGACCCTGGAAGCTATTCTAGAAGTTTGAAACTTGAAGAGTTCATTGATTAGATCACTGATTTGGATAATTATTTTGAATATTAGGATATGGTCTATCCCATGTGAGTTAAGTTTACCAATGCAAAGTTGAAAGGTCAGGCATCCTTATGGTGGGAACATGTTCAAATTGAAATATTATGCAATGCCAAAGAAAAGATTAAGACATGGAGTAGATTCATCATTAAATCAAAAGTTAAATTCATTATTTTGGATTATAACATGAATTTGTTTAATAAGCTTCAAATTTTTAAACAAAGGGAGATGAGTGTAAATTATTACACCAAATATTTTTATAGATTGAAAATTATAGTGGTTCATGTTGAAGATGATACGAGGAAGATATTTAGGTATGTAAATGGATTATGCATTATAATTCAATATGAGTTTATTATGATCAAATTATATTCATTTGAATAATCCCATCATTGTATGCTAAATGTGGAAGAAAAAATGTCACACAAACAATAAGGAATTATGTGAGGAAAAGGAAAATTTATGTGTGGACATCGATAAGGAGGTGGAAGCAATAGAGATTATTTTGCATTGCAACATAGGGAAATTGATTCATAGTGAAATAATGTTATTAATTAAAGAGGCAAATAAAATTTTAGAGGTAGAGGATCCTATGGATGAGGTAGAGGTCATAGATTCCATGGTACATGTTTTAGATGTAGTGAGACTAGATAGATCATATTTTAGTGTCTACATATGCATAATGAAGGTGGTAAGATAACTAATGCGATTATTCAAATTAAATCAGCTAATGAGAAAAGTGTTGTATATTTTCACCATATAGATGAACCAAAAATTGCAGAGTCTCTCATAATGAAGAGGTTATTGTTGAAACCTATTAAAGATAAGAGTAGTCCTATGCAAAGAAATAATTTATTTGGAAAATTTTGTAAGTCTAGAGGTAAGAGCTGAAAACTGATACTTAATAGTGGAATTACAAATAACATTTTTTGGCAAGAAATGGTAGATAAGCTTAGTAAAAAAATAATAGTGCATCTAAATCCATACAAAGTTTCATGATTTTTGAAATGAAATCAAATTTTGGTAAATAAGCAATGTCTGGTAAATTTTTAAACTGGTTCATGTAGGGATTAAGTTTTTTCATGATATAATGCCCATGATTATTTTTAATATTTTTCTTAGAAATCCTAGGCAGTCTAATTTCAAGGCACAACATGATTATCATGCAAATACACATATTGATGAAAAATGGAGAGAAACATCATTTGAATAATTTTAAGGATAAAAGTGAAGAAGTGGAAAATAGTTTAGATGATTTGATGATTTCAAGAAAGTAAATTATGAAAGAGGTGAAGGAATAAATATGCTTGGAAATAATTCCTAATCCTACATAAGTTGTGAGTGAAATAAAAGAAAATAAGAAGCACTTCCACTAGAGGTGATGGAGTTGTTAAGTAAATGTATAGAGATTGTTTTAAAAGATATACTGAGCGGGTAGCCATAGATGAGGAGTATTAGTCACTACATGGATCTAATTCAAGGATCAAGTTTAAAAAATAATGCTACATATAGGATGACACCCAAAGATAATGTAGATGTAAACTAAAAATTACAAGAGTTATTACATAAATGGTTGATCATAGAAAGTTTGGCAATGCTAGTATTAGTGCTTAAGAAGAATGAAGATTATGTATTGATTGTAGAGCTATCAACAAAATAAACATAAATTATAGATTTTCATTACTCCAAATGGATGGTCTGATGCACTACTTGAGTGGAAAAAGATACATCATGAAGACTGAATTGAAGAGTTGATATCAATAGATTCACCTAAAGGAATGTGATGAGTGGAAGACTATGTTAAAGACAGAAGAAGGATTATGTGAGTGGTGGTTATGCCATTTAGGCTAAGGTACCAAGTACATTCATGAGACTAATGAATGAATTTATTAACCCATTTTTGGGTAATTTTCCCATTATGCAGCTAGATGACATATTTATTTTCATTAGGAAGAATTAATAACACTTGTGAAATTGGCACAAATTGATAGATAATTTGCAAGATGAAAACTTACTCATAAATTTGAAGATATACAGTTTTATGTAGAAGGAATTGGTATACTTGGGATTTGTAATTTACCAAGAAGGTTTAAAGATGGATCTAGAGAAGATGCAAGTTATATTGGATTGGTCATCACTACAAAATATGTTTGAGGCATGTAGTTTCATGGATTGGCATGTTTTTATAGTAAGTCCATTAGGAACTTTCATGGGATGTGCATGATGATTATAGATGTAATATGGAAAGATAAAAATAATTTTATCTAGATAGTAAAAATAAATCATAATTTCCATAAATTAATGAATAATATAACTTAGTAGATAATGTTGGCATTACCAAATTTTGGAAAATTATTTCAAGTATATTATGATGCTAGTGGAAAAGCTATATGTGTAATATTAAGTGAATTAGGAAAACCTATCACATTTTAATGAGAATTTAAATGAGGATAAATGCAAGTATTTATTATATGATAAAAAATTATATGAAATTTTACAAGCACTCAAGAAGTGGAAATATTATATGTTATCTAAGGACTTTGTTTTATGTACATATCATCAAGTATTATAATTCATTAATAGTCAGAGTAAGTTTAATCAATGACATATGTAGTGGGTTCAATTCCTAAAGAGTTATAATTTTTTGTTGAAACACAGGAGTGGAAAGTCAAATAAAGTTGCATAACTGTTGAGCCACACTGTCTTATTATTAAATGAATCAATAATGGGAGTCATAAGATTTGATCTCATGAAGGAATAATATATAAATGATGAATATTTTCAAGAAGCATGGAAGTCATGTGTAGAGCCAATGAGTGGTGAAATGACATGATGGTAATATTATTTTGATCAATGGGGTTTATTGTTTAGAGGAATAGAATTTTTTTTTAACGAGAGGTTCAATGGGGAGGATTTTAGTCTTGAAAAACACCGTGGAGGTAAGTCAGGCTTTGTTTGATATGACAAGACATTATCACAAGTAGAAGAAAAAAAATGGCCTCAACTGAGCACATATGTACAAAATTTTCTTTATAAGGGTAGACTTTTTCAGCTATAAAAATAGAAAAAATAGAATGCATGGTTATATCAATCATTTTCTATTCAAGAGATAACATGGAAGAATATAATTGTGGAATTTGTTTTATATTCAAGAGAGAACATGGAAGGATATAATTGTGGATTTTGTTTTATATTTTCTTAGAAAATAGTGATGAAATGACTCAATATTTTTCATAGTTAGATTTTCAAAGATGACACATTTTATTGCTTGTAATAATACTATTAATGTGACAAACAATGGTAACTTATTTTTTAGGGAGATTGTAATATTGTATGGTTTACCACACAACATAGTATCATACAAAGGTGTGAAATTTGTAGGATATTTCCAAAGGACAATATGGAAAATTTTAAACACCAAGTTGCAATTCAGCTAAACATATCACCTTCATACTAATGTATAAATAGAGATAATCAATAGGAATTTAGCTAGTCTATTGTGATGTTTAAATGAAGGTAAGCTAGGATCATGAGATAATATTCTAAAGATGAGTTTTTATATAATAATTAAATTAATAGGAATATATAAAGAGACCATTTGAGGTTGTGTATGGGTGAATTATAGGTATATTTGTAGAGTTACATGACATTAGAAGTGAGTGAATGAAAAGTGTAAATACATAAGATTTTGTAGAACATATGAGAGATGTGCATAATCAAGTGCAACAACAAATGGATAAGATTAAAATGTAGAATAAACAATAGGAAACATGAGGAAAGAGATGTATGGAGACATGTTCTTAGCAAACATGAGGAAAGAGAGATTTCCAAAAGGAACATATAATATGTTGAAGTGGAATAATATTTGACCATGTAGAATGTTGCATAAATTTTGGAGTAATGCATATAAGATTGATATAATTGAAGGGATTTACATTTCACCTATTTTCAATGTGACAAAGTTTTATCCTTATCATGAAGGATAAAATAGTGGAAGTAAAGATTCAGTTTTGAATTCATATTTTATAGAGATAGATTGGAGAGTGTAGATGTAAAAAATAAGCATGAGGAGGGAGAATAGGTGATTGACACAAGAACTAGAAATAAGATGCATGATAAAGAGTATAAAAAATATATGTTCAAGTGGAAAGTTTACGACATTGAATATGCAACATGATTAAGCACATCAAAATATACAAAATATGAATCATATTCAATAGAAGGCACATGAGCAAGAGATCATGTTTCCTTTATTTAACCCAAGTGTATTATGTAGGAGCATATGAGTAAAATTTTAAAAATGTATAAATAAAAAAAAAATTATGCTAGGAAAATTAGTTAATTATAATTTTTCACAAGTATTTTGATTGCATGTAAGTATTTTTTTGCAATTTTTTCACAACTCTATTGATGCACACAAATGTTGTCTTAGTTTGAATCAATTAAGAAGATTTTTGAAAGAGGGTTTATCTTGTATTTTGATCAAGTGTAGTAGTGCAAATAAAGGCATTTTTAAGGTCTATGGTGTATTTTAAAGCCTCAGAGCATTCAATGGAGTCACCGCATAGTCTTATTATTTTTTGAAGATGTAGAAGAATGTTTTTAAAGGTCTTGGAGGAGATATATTTTCACCACACAAGTAATATGATAAATTATGGTAAATTTGGAGCATCAAAATGGACTAGGAGTAGGTCTAACATCAACTAACTTAACTCAAAGCTTTCAAACTTGATATGACATTATTGCTCAATTTTAGAACCATTTAGGAGCCTCTAGTAATGTGTGGTAAGATTCATGAAAGATATGAGGCTTATGTTAATACATCATGTTCATTTTAGTTTTTCATACCTTTTTTTTTAATCATATGGATTATGGAGCCATTTAATAGTCATGGTGATCTAACAGATGGAAAAGGTGATCTAATTATCTAACTATTCTTGTTGGGTAGGTTACATTGGAAATAGATAAATGGAATAACACATTAATTTTGATGTGTTATAATAAATAAAGATGTGTTATTATGTAATACACTCTATTTAAATGGATTACCATTGGGATTGTGTTAAGCATTTAATGTTCTTAATGGGTTTTTAAGCATTTATTGTAATTTTTAGTTTTATACTATAATTAGTAAGTTTTTAGGGTTATAACATAGTATCCCAAATTATATAATATATATTAGTAATATATCTCATGGTATCTACATCCTTGAGTATATAATATTTATAAGGGTTTATAATTATAATAGTTTAGTGTCTAATGTTATAAGTACTTGTCCAAATCTTAATATAATGATAGGTGTTTTATAATGGTAGGGGTAAGTTAAAGGTTGGAGTGTCATGACATGACTAAAAAATACCATAAAAAATATAATATTAATTAAAATTACTTTTGAAAGCCTTCAAATACATGATAAAAATATATGATTGGATTGTGATTAAGTTAATCCCACTTTGATATGAATTGTGAGACAAGGTTGACTTATAAGGCATTATAGACCAAAAGATTTGTCAATAAGAGGTTAGGGAGTGAGAATCCCAAATCACTTGACTAAATTCACCAAAAATCCTAAAATATGCTAAGTGGGCCCCCTTGTGTTGTGATTATTATAAGAAATACAACACAATTGTGTTTGGCATTAAAGCTGGCATATATTTGATCGTCATAGGGAATTTTTTTATTTTTGTTTGGAGAGGTCAAAGCTTTTTTTCCTTTTTCCTTGGGAGAAGTCAATTGAAAAATACAAATATTTTGGCCATAGGGTGGAGTTTGTATTCCATTTTTATTTTTATCGAGAAATTTTTTTTAGCCTAAAATAATGGTGTACTTAAATTGATGTCATTTTTCACTTGTAAATAGAAAATTAATAGAGAAGGTAATGGAATTATTAATTAATGTGGTATGTCAAAAATCCAAAATAAGAACCTTGAGAATGATATCTCTCTATGTATTTTAGATATTTTTACTGGCTATATGCACATTCTATAAACAATGATAATTTATAATTATTCTTTTATCCTAATTTGAATGATGCCTTCATCTTTGAAACTCATAAATGTAGATATTTGGTGTAATCTCATTTGATTGCAGAGAGTGTCTACATGTACATTTAAAAATAAGGCATTACAATAATGATTTTACCCTAGCCGGTAGTAGAGAAATGCCTTCTAAAATGAAATGAATTATTTGTTTCTCTTTTTTTTAATAAAAATGAAATATTCCTTCTAAAGAATTCCATAGAATTTTGGTTTTCACTATTTGATGGATAGTTTAAAAAGTTTTGGAAGCATCATTGGCTTTATGCAGAGACAAAGGTGTTCAATGAATTTCTCAAGACTAGAGGAGTCTTAAGATGTGTAATTTGATATCGATAGTTGACACGTAAATGATCATGATACATGTTCTAAAGATTCAAGTTTTTTTCTCAAGTCTTAAATATTATGTTTACATGATTTTTTGTTCCATTTTATCTATTAAATGTAATACTTATAGAAACTTTGTGAGAGAACTGATGTCAGTTTGAGAATAAAATTTTTATAAGGGACATGGAATGTCATTATATATTCTTCTAAATACTACATTTAATTTTATAAATAATTATAAATTTATTTCAAATATGCAGTAGAATAGCAAACCAATTTACACATATGTGGCAATTTTGTCAAATATTAGTCAATGGAATGATGCCTAAACTTTGGGATTTTCCAAGATATTGTAGAAAATTTTATGGGTCAATTATTAAAATAATACTTGCATCCATGTTTAGGCAAGGATATAAAATAAATATGATACATCCAAGTTATCTATGATATTAGGATTAGTTTCCTAAGGTGGTAAATAGGTTTTAGAATGAGAAGGTTACTCATTAGTTTTGAATTCATTAGGTTATTCCCCCATCCATATTATCATAGAGGACATCACAAATTTATCCACATAGGCCATCGGAACATCTACCATCAGGTTCCATAGAGATGACAGTGATAGATGATAATGAAAAGGACAAGCCACATCCTGATCACATAGTGGATAATGATGGAGTGACAAATCACTAGAGAGGATGGTGGAGCCACCCAACACCAATATTCTCCTAATGATAAGTTGTAGATAAATGGTAGGTTTCATATGAGGTATGTTAAATGGAGGGTGTGTATAAGGTCCGTGAGGCTATGGAATGAGCCTTGGTTATAGTTACACCACAGTCGATAGTAGGAGGTGTTGATGATCATATGGAGTGTGTTGGTAATTATGTTTATGTTTGCATTTGTCCAAATTATGATGGTATTTTATTATTTTTCTTTGACTATTGCATGTGGTTCATATGAAAAAAATATACTTTTGGTTTGTAATGATTGATTCATTAGTGAGATGGTTATCATGAGATATCCTTGAAGATTTACTTGGGATGCCTAAGAGAGTAGATTTTGAGGCACAAATGAATGCACATCTTTTTTATCATGTGATTAGGTGCATAGTGGAATATTGAAAGGCATCAATGAGGATAGAGGATGTCAATGCTAACAATGTGTGTCTATGAGCTTGTAACCATGAAAGGGTTCTTAGACCATCAAATTTTATTCCACAATTAACAAATGATACAATGTTTTATACCATTTTTGCACAATATTGGAGTTTTTAAAAATCATGTGGTGGATATGCTAGAGATTTAGAGGATGCAAGAGTGGGATTCTATAATTTCATGATTGAAAGGTAGTTAACATAATAAGATGACAGTTTCCATTGCCCCAGTTTCCCCTAATTTTGGTAAGGATACAAGAGGAGATCACTCTCCTCTAGGTTCAAGTTGAGTTTTTATAGGCCATATGCCCATTTTTTTTATAAATGATGAAACACTTAATATATTTTAGGATTTTTTTCCTTTACTGGCATATGTCATGTTTTCATGTATGGATATGTATATTTGTAAATTTTGGTATGATAAAATATTGTAGAAATAGATAAATGTTACTCATTTAAAAGTTTGGTAATAACAATGTAGAATGTATGATGACTAAGAAATAATATATTATGATAGATGTTAATATATATGGTTAGCAATGCTAACCAATGATATATTTTATTTATTTTTGAATTAAAATGACCATGGTAGAATAAAACTAATAGAATATTCAGATTACTTAATATGTACATTAACCAAACAAATGTGAGTGTAACTAGCCAAATATAGTAACTTGATATTTATCAAAAACACTAGAGGAATGATTTCCTTAGCTTGTTTTTGGTTTATGCAAGTCTATGGTAGGATACAATTGTTAAAAGTGACCAAAAAAGGGCCTATGAGTGATCAAATCTAGAAAGAATGTGTCTATGTGAGCGTAGACAAGTTTGTGTTTCTTAGATGCCTACACAGTGTAACACTATCTATTAGGGTGAAAAAATATCCTATGTACTTGTGTTAGTCTATGACAATTATAACTATTACACCTATGTCTAATAAGGGTTCTTATGCACATAGATTTATTTTATCTTGTGTGAATGTCTTTGTTATCCTTCTCCTTACTTTAAACACTAGAAGTGCAATGGTATACCACTTTAAAATAATGACAATGGGTGAAATGGAAGGGTTAAGATAAATTTATCCACCTCTTATGGATATGTTTTTCATATGTATCCAATACTCAAAAAAGGGATGTCAAATTAAATGTAGTTCTCCCACCTAGCTGAGTGTGTGCAGTCTTTTGAAATACTAACATGCAATGGAATGTTTTGTATGGATTTAAACACTTTAAAAAATTGAGTTTACCTTGAAGATTATATTTAGACTTAGTTATTGGATTGATTATTTTAAGAGATAGTTCCTCTCAATGTGAAGAACAATTTACAATGATAGATATATGGGTGCTAGATAAAAATATGCAGGGCTTGAATTTTTAATATAGCTTACTTTTTGGGTTGTTTCCTTTGAATCAACATGAAAAATATATAGGTTGACTCATATAAACAATTCAAATTTAGGAAACTATCCATTAAAGTATGGGGATAGGTTTGACCTAAGTGGACAGGTTCATGGTGGTGGAACTATCTGACAGGGCATGGAACTATCCAAAAAGTAGGAAAAATGATCTAACATTAGGGGATAGTGTGGGAGACTATGAAATTCATGTGTAGTAGTAATGATAATTTGGAAGGGCCAAGCCCATATATGAGTAAATGGCTAAGAAATAATATGGGTTTTAAAGACAAGATAAGACAAAAAACATTATTCATGTCTAAACCTTAAGTACGACATCTTAGATTTATTCTCATCTATAGGTACAATAGTTTATATCCTAAAATCTAATTTATATAGCATCTCAATATTGTATATGTGATAAATACCTATTAGGGATCTATCCTTCAAGTTTATACCTTCTTGTTATTGAAAGACTCATATTCACCACCTCAAAGTGCCTAAATATTTATCTTATGGTTCGAACTTATGATTTATGATGACCCAAATCTCCTAAAATGTAAAAAAATCCTTAACCTAATATATATTTTTAACTATCAGTTTAAGATTCTTAATAGTTTCCTAGCCTATTAGACACTTGTGTCAACACAAGTGTACAAATTCTTATCAAGTGTCCAGTCCTCAAAATGTTAGGACTTGTTCCAAAGTCTTAACGTTAGGTTAGTTTTTTGGTAGAAAATAATTACTATTGTAAATGGGGCATGCATCTTTTATAAAGACACCCCCATAAAATAAATAAACTTAGTTTAATTATTAGGTAGTTTTTATGTTTTATGTTTATTAATTAGATTTGTTTTACGGGTTGTTTTCTTGTATTTAGTTGGTTATTGATTAGTTTTTTTTACCAGTCATTGGTAAAAACTATATAAATCCATATTTGCTTTGTGAAAGGGTTAACAGAGTAAAGGCACCCTTATGTACTTATTTTTTTGAAATGAATAAAATACTTGTGCACTCGCACTAAGCGGGGACAAGGTTCAATCTATTTTGATCCTGGAGTTATCAGTGGTATCAGAGCATGGTTGGGAGCCCGGTGAATTCGAAGGAGGAAGGTGTGATTTCATTTGGCATGAAAATAAGGTATGCCATATAGTTTTGGTTTAAATATTTTGAAAAATTATTAAATCATTTTAATTTTTCAAAAATTATTTATATTTAAACCTGTATTTTCCATATACCACTGTCTGTTTTTTTTTGGATCATTCATACTCCATTTTTCTTCTGTTAAGCCTCCTCATTTGGCATAAAAATGAATTTTAGCATTTAAATGTTATTAATTCATTATTTTTGAGCCAAAATCAGATTTGTACAGCTTTTTATCTGAGAAAACATCTGAAACTTTTCATTAATGGCTGTCATTATGAGTATAACATTCATTTTTGTGGAAAACCTCTGAAAAACATCAGCAAATAGCATTAAAAACCTCTGTTGTTGCATTTTTAATTGAAAATCTAGAAATACCAGACTTGTACGGCATGTTGTACAGCCTTTCCAATGCCCAAGCTTGTTTTTGATTCATTCACTGCAAAATATACCTTAAAAAATTGCAAAAACACTGTCAAAATCATTTTTTAGCAGCTTGTACGGATTTGTACGGCCTAGGTGAGAGAGAGCAGGTGGAGAAAAAGTTTCCAGCAGAAGCCATGGCATAGGCAAGCATGGCACTGGAATAAAGTTCAGAAATTATTTTTTGTTGTTCTAAAGTTTTATTTTTCAAAAATTTGCTGTGGAGGGCCCACCCGGGAGAAAGCTTGAAGTGAACGCTGTCAAATAAAAAAAGAAAGGGAAAAAGAATTTATTTATTTACATTCTCATGTAATTTTTTTTATTTTCCCTCATACACAGAAATCTGGTATAAATTTAAATTTCTGAGTATAACATTTTGTAAATGCTCTTAGAGCAATTGGTTAAGCCTATTTTGCTAAAAGCTTGCAAGGGAGGAGGTCAAGGGTTCAAATCCCTTTTTGGAGAAAGTTTCTTTTTGCCTTAGAATATACTTTTTTGAAAAAAGAATATTCCCTTTTAATTCAGAATATTGTAAAACACATACTTATTGTATTGTGTTATTTATTTTTCGAAAAAGGGGCGAAATTCAATCTTTTTTCTTTCGCATTGTTGTGGTGAGATAAGGGTGTAATTGGTGAAATAAGGTTGTAATTTGGCAAAATAAGGGTGTAATCATTGATTTTTGGTGTGGTTAAGTGCAAAACCCATCAAAAATATGTATTTTCTATTTTTCGCTCTACGCGGAGGTTAAGTGCAAAACCCCGTAGAAGCAGTGTCTTGTGCAGTGAGTGTGATATTTGTCTCATTTCTTTTGCATTTTGTCGCATGTTTCTCTACTGCACTTGCTTTCATTTCAAAATGCTGAAAATTTAGAATTTACTTTCAGATGGTGATAGATTAACAATTTTCAATTATTTAGACTGGAAACGATTGATGGAGGCTTCACTAGTGTTTAATGAGTTATGGGATATTGTTAAGAATGAAAATCCCACATTGCCAACAGAGCAGGATAAGTTAGATATTTTCAATTTGCATGATTCTAAGGCCTTAGCTCTTATTAAATGTTGTTGTACTCGTGATACGTATGTTCATATTGAAAATTCTCCTCATAGTTACACTGCATGGAAAACATTGTCTGATTTGTATGATAAGAAACCTAAGCATAAGAAGATAGATATTCATATGCAGTTGTTTACTTTGTCATTAGATGAGGATGGGGATATGGGAGAATATATGTCTAAGTTGAAAAATATCACTACTGAGTACACTAAGGCTGGTTTTGAAAAACTAGATGATGACCTCATAGTTACTGCTGCTTTGAAAGGACTACCAGGGTCCTATAGGAATTTTGTTGAAATGTTGCATGTCTCTGACAAGATCACAGGCATCACCTTTGATAAGTTGGCTGAGTTTCTCATCCAACATGACCTCTCTCTACCCAAGAAATCCAAAAAAACTGAAGAAGCCCATGTTTTAGAGTCAAAGCCTAGTTCATCTTCATCTGGGCATCAAAACAATAGAGGAAACAGTTATAGAGGGGGTCGAGGTTACAGAGGAGGCAGATATCAAAACAGAGGTAGGGGTCATTCAAATAATCAACAATCTAATCAATCACATTCACATGAAATAAGTGATCGAGGACATGGTCACAATTCTTATAGGGGCAGAGGTCAAGGTAGATCTGACATTCAATGTCATAGATGTGGAAAATTTGGTCACATTACCTCACAATGTAGAATTCCTTTTGATAAAATTCAGAGGCCACAAAAAGTGACTAAGACTAACTCTGCTCAGTATGTCGATCATGACTATGATGAATCTAGTAATGTTGCCCATGAATTTGCATTTACTTCTTTGGGGCACATTGATTATGTTGAATATGAGGCTAGAGATGAGCTCACAGATGTATGGGTTTTAGACACAGGAGCAACCAAACACATGACATTTAGGAGAGATTTTTTTTGGTCTTATAAGGAAGCTTCTCTCTCTCCAGTTGCCTTAGCAGATAAGTCTATGCATACACCACTAGGACTTGGTTTTATTCGAATTCTTCTTCCTAATGGGTCTATAAAATACTTGGAGGGTGTTTGGTATGTTCCCACATTGAAGAAACACTTACTTTCTTTGGTAACTATTCGAAAGAAAGGTTATCAAATTGTGCTTGAAAATGGGCTCATTTACATCAATTCAGTGAAGGATAATTATAAAACCATGTATACATGATATGAAGATGGTAACTTGGTTAGATTGCATTGTAAGGTGCTTCCTCCAAATATAGAACTTGCAGCAGTTGTTGATACAGGTACATGTACTATGTCTACACAGCGGTTATGGCATCTCCACTATGGACATTTGAATATCCACTCTTTAGTGGATTTGCAGAGATATGGTATGGTGAATGGGTTGCCCACTTTTTGCAAAGATAGTGTTCTTTGTGAGTCATGTGTTTTGGGCAAACAAAATCAGGAAAAAATTCCTAAACAGTCATCTTTGAGAGCTAACAGATGTTTACAGTTAGTTCATAGTGATGTATGTGACATGAAAAAGTCATCCATTGGTGGGTGTAGATACTTTGTCTTGTTTATTGATGACTTTTCTAGGATGACTTGGGTATTCTTTATGAAAAACAAATCTGAAGTTTTCGCTAAGTTTGTTGATTGGTTACACTTAGTCAAAAAAGAAACAGGTTCACATTTGGCCACTCTTCATTCAGATAATGGAGGTGAGTATACCTCTAATAAATTTTTAGACTATTGTCGAGAACATGGAATTCATCGACAATATAGTAATGCTTATACTCCACAACAAAATGGAGTATCTAAACGAATGAATATAACTTTAGAAGGCACAACACGTGCCATGTTGCACTATAAACAGCTTGATGATAAATTTTGGGCCGAAGCCGTTGGTACTGCAATGTATTTGAGAAACAGGTCCCCCACAGTTGCACTTTTGGGACAAACTCCATATGAGGCATGGTATGGGTTTAAACCCAAAGTTAAACACTTGAAAGTGTTTGGATGTCTTTGTTTTGCTTTGGTTCCTCCTAAACATAGAACTAAGTTGGAACCATGAAGTCGAAAATGCATCTTTCTTGGTTATTCTGAAGATAAAAAGCGGTTTCGTTTGCTTGCATAGGATTCAGGCAAATTCATAGTGAGTCGAGATGTAATATTTGATGAGTTTGGGACTATGAACACTACAGAGATTGATTCTCAACTTGATAGATTAGAGAGGAAAAAATGCAAAAAGAGATAAGGGTTTGAACAATGGGGATAACTCTTTGAAGTTATGGTATGAGACTCAAATTCCTTCACTTTCCTCTCCATCTACAAGTTCACAGGTTGATGACTTAGAAATTATTGAAAATTCTCTAAGTCCCCCATCGAATGACACACCTAATGAGAATTTTGGAGTCCCTGATTTGAATAATTTGCTAAGTATCCAAAATGGGCTCAAAGTACTTTTTCTGACTTGACAGCAGATGAAGTTGGTTTAACAGGGCCCAGGAATTCTCGAAAATAGGTGAACTATGCTATGGTTGTTACTACTTCTTCCACTGAGCCATCCACTTTTGAGGAGGCATCTACTGAACATGTTTGGCAACAGGTAATGAAATATGAGTATGATTCCATACTCAACAATAATACATGGGTTTTAGTTGATCCTCCTCCACATGTTAAACCCATCGGATGTAAATGGGTTTATAGGAATAATTATAAATTAGATGGCTCCATTGATAAACATAAGGCATGACTTGTTGCCAAAGGATATGCGCAACAAGAAGGTATTGATTATGAGGAAACATTTGCACCAACTGCCAAATGGCACACTATTCGTATGGTACTTGCCTTAGCAGCACAAAATGGTTGGAAAGTACATCAGTTGGATGTTAAAAGTGCTTTTTTGAATGGTGATTTACATGAAGAAGTCTATATGAAACAACCTCAGGGTTTTGAACAGGTGGGTGCTGAACACAAAGTGTGTAAATTGACAAAAGCTTTGTATGGGCTCAAACAGGCACCCAGGGCTTGGTATGAGAAAATGGATTCATACTTGAAATCCATTGGTTTTCATCGCAGTGAATTAGATGATACTCTCTATTTTTGAGTGCAGGGTAAGAAAATGGTGATATTAGTTCTCTATGTTGATGACTTGTTTATTACAGGTAATTATGAAAATCATAACAAGTCTGTGAAGAAGGAATTAAAAGATGGGTTTGAGATGACAGATCTTGGACTTCTTCACTACTATCTAGGCATAGAGGTAACTCAGAAAGAGCATAGTATTTTCATTTCACAAACTAAGTATATTTCTGAGTTATTAGAGAGGTTTGGCATGAGTGATTGCAAACCTGCCCTCACTCCCATGGAAAGTAACTTGAAATTGTCTAAGGATGATAGCAATTCCTTTTTTGATGGCACAACATATAGACAATTGGTGGGAGGTTTGATATACTTGATGACTACCAGGCTCGATATTTCATTTTCAGTTGGAATTTTATCTAGGTTTATGCATGAGCCTAGAGAAATTCATTGGCATGCAGCAAAATGAGTACTTCGTTACCTTCAGGGAACAAAAACATATGGCCTTGAATACCGCCGCAACAAGAACTTCAAACTTGTTGGATATTGTGATGCAGATTTTGGCAGATGTGTGGATGATAGAGTGTCAACCACAGGATACACTATGCATATGGGTTCAACTTCCATTGCTTGGTGTTGTAAGAAGCAGGATACAGTGGCAAATTCATCAGCAGAATCAGAGTATATTGCAGCATGGGATGCTTCTAGAGAAATTGTTTACCTTTGTCGTATTCTTGAAGATCTTCAGGTTTCTCAATTTGCTCCTACACAGTTATACATTGATAATCAGAGTGCAATCAAGATGTCCAAGAATCCAGTGTTTCATGCCAAAACAAACCATATGGATGTCAAATATCATTATCTGCAAATGCTGGTGGCAAAGAAAACTCTTGATCCAATATATTGCCCAACTGCCGATCAGACAGCTGATATCTTCACAAAACCCCTTGACAGAATCAAATTTGAAAAATTTATAAAAATGCTTGGTATGTGTCCAAAGACCTGACTTTGGATCATAGGGGGGTTTGTTAGGACTTGTTCCAAAGTCTTAACGTTAAGTTAGTTTTTTGGTAGAAAATAATTACTATTGTAAATGGGGCATGCATCTTTTATAAAGACACCCCCATAAAATAAATAAACTTAGTTTAATTATTAGGTAGTTTTTATATTTTATGTTTATTAATTATATTTGTTTTACGGGTTGTTTTTCCGTATTTAGTTGGTTATTGGATTAGTTGTTTTTACCGGTCATTGGTAAAAACTATATAAATCCATATTTGCTTTGTGAAAGGGTTAACGGAGTAAAGGCACCCTTATGTACTTATTTTTTTGAAATTAATAAAATACTTGTGCACTCGCACTAAGCGGGGACAAGGTTCAATCTATTTTGATCCTGGAGTTATCACAAAAGTCATCCAAATTGCAAATGTTTCAAAACATATGGGTCAGATTATTTGTCTTATTGAACCCTATTGCCAAATATTTCCAAAAGGTGTGGTATAAATACAAATCAAATCCTATTCATTATCCATCTATAAAATCTTAAACAAGTACATATTCAATCTCATTCAATCAATTGCACAATTAAGTTATACTACCCTATTCTTCTCTATTTCTTATCAGTCGTAAGAAAAATCATGTTACAAGTTTGAAGTAGTCCAAGAGAAATATTTTTTAAGTTACAAGTTATATCATTGCATGCCCTTACATATAGCATATCGTATCCTTACACACAAATGAATAATTAGTGGATAACTACATATTTATAAGTCCCTCCTTGGAGTATTGGCTATGTAGGCAACTCTCATTGACAAAGGGTTCCTAGAAGTTAGCTCGACATTATGAACCCGCTAACCCATTTTTGGTAAGGTAAAAAAACTTAAGGTGAATAATTAGGGTTTAAACCACATAGAATCATATACATCATGTACGTGTGAATAAAAGATATCAGTAGAAAGGTGAAAAAAAATCTAAAAGGCTCCAATTGGTCATTTTACAATATAGTGAGTATTCCATATTGGACAAATCAGTTGACATCAAGACACCTACATTAATTTAATTGTCAAGGCTGACATAAGTGTCCAGGCCTCTAGAAACAATATTTATAGAATTTGATAATTGGATCTTGATTTTTCCCTTGCATATTTCCACCTTTACACTTCTTAGATATGCCTACACATATTTATATAATCTAAGTATTATCTTTTATTTTTGTTTATGTAATCAAATTATTTTTTTGAATGTACTTCCTATATTTATCATAACTCATCATTTTAATTTAGATTATTCATTTATCTGAGCTTTCAATTAACTAGACTTCTTTAGAATAGGTCTTATACATCCTTGTGTATAGGATATCATACCCCTTTAATCCTCATCCAAACCAAAATTTAAAAGTGTTAAACATTTGGTAAACCTAACCTCTATGTCTCTTTATGTAAACCCTAGTTTGACTTAGGATTTTCCTAAAATATGATTTTTAAATTGTAAATATCTTAAAAATCAAGTTTACATTTATTTAAAAAGAATCAAATTGTGCCTAATATGGATGTATATAATAAATGCTTCATTGATCAATATATGATAGTTGTTATTGCTTATTATTTTTTATGCATTGTTAAATCAATAAAATACCTAATCAAATGGTTTAAACAAACTAGTCAAATCAAAGATAGTCACTTACAACAAAATAAAAATCAAATTTATCTTTAAAAATTATTTTTACATTATTATACAATCGGTATTCAAGCATCAACATTTGTGCTCTCAACCTTTTTTTCCTCTTAGATCCTATTTGAATGAAAGCTACCATCTTGCTCCCATTATTATCCCATAACGTATATTGGATTTCATGGTTTGCATTATCACTCCACAAAAAGGTAAGTGAGACAAACTTGTCCCACCACATGTTAATATACAATAGGTTCCTCCTAAGCCTAAACTAACAATAAAATCTAATGGATATGATATTGTTGACCAAATGAATAATACACATGCTAAGATTTCAATCCTCAATCTTTTGAAATAATCAACTATCTACAAGGATATCTTATATGAATCCTTATATCAAATCTAAGTACCGAGTGATATAGAACCAACTTACTTTGCATATATTATACAAGACCTAAAAAACAATGTAAATCTCATAATTTTTTATCCAAAATATTTACCATCAAAATATATTATTAACCAAGACTTTACTGTATTCATATAAGTTAGTATGCATAAATAAGGAATCAAAAGAGTGTTAGTTGATAATGGATATAAACTAAACATTTGTAGCACTAAATTCTTAACAATATTGGGTATTATCACTAATCTTCTTCAAAAATTAGACATACAGATCAAAGGTTTGATAATTCATGTAGCCCACCAATTGGCCAAATCATACTAGATGTGACATTGGGACCAAAAATTGTACCAACTATATTTCAAGTAATGCCAAATTATTACATTATAACTTATTCTTAGGTAGACTTGGATACAAATAATGTAAGTTTTCCCATCTATATTACATCGATGTGTCAAATCCATACATGGTAGGAAATTATGGACAATGCTTGTCGATGATGAGCCCTTCAAATTTTACAAAATGATATAATATGACACAAAGGAGATTCATAAACTGGTAACACCATAACAATATATTCCACTTGAAAGTATACCAACTTATTAGATGGAAAATCAAGAAAAATAACTCATTTACCTCAGGATAATCATAAGGCACTAATTACTAACGTGGATCCATGTGGATACACATCTGGAACAATAGCCATTACAAAAGGAACCAATGATATCAAAATAATAATAATATCAAATATTTAGGCTTCTTTCTTTGGTCAATATCAAACAACATGAAGGCAAAGTTTCATTTTATAATGACAGCGATCATGATGTACCTCACGATATCACATATGAATACTTACATAACCTCAAATGTTATCCACTTGAAAATTTTTAACATAACTTATTCACACCTATAGGTCCTGGTACATATAAGTTAACACTATTTTTAATGGATATATAACCAAATAACAATAAGATAAAGACAAAATTAATAGATGAACATGTAAATGCTTGTTATTCAATCCATTCCTCTTGGCTACAAACATTAATTCAACCTTACAAGGGACAAATGCAAATATATCATGTTAATAATGTGTAATATTCAAATAAGTCCCCATAATAGGTTTTACAGATCATAGTAAAATAAAATGCTTCACATACAATACTTTCTATGTTACTTGAGCATAAGATGATATCTTTACCTCCTAACAAACACAAATCAGGGAATATAACCTATTGGGTGAATATTTTATCATCAACTAATTGATGGCAAAATGGGTATATCAACCACAACACAATGAGATTTATACGGCAAAATGGGTGTAGTTACCACATCATAATGAGATAAATCTCTCCTCTCAGTAAGGGGAGGTTCCCTATAAACTATAATATACTAATATAAACTGAAAATAGACTTAGGGGTGAAATCATACCATCCATCTCTCTTTCTTTAGAGACGATGTTCACAAAATAAAAGAGAATTCTTTTGTAATTACTAGAGGCATTTCTCTTCTTTTAGAAATGATGTTCAGCAAACAATAGGGATTCTTCCTAGGTAGTAACTAGATCCACGAGAAACCTACGAAAGCACAAAGTCTTTCATTATTTCTTGTGCTGATTTAGGACAAAGTAACATAGTAGAATGAAGTGGAGCACAAAGTTTCCACCAAAAATTACAACAGAGTAAAATATTACGAAGGATAAGGGGAGCTCAAAGTCTCTCCAATATCCTGAAACATAAAACACACAGACTAAAGACAATAATGGAAGCACAAAGTCTCCCACGGTCAACTTCAGGACATCTTTCAGATTATTTCCACTTGTTCTACTTATTTTATTAAATGGACAAGACTGTATTTAGGAAAAAGACATAAGAATGATTTCCTAGATAACACAAGCTATTTCAACACAAAGTCTGAAAGATCACTTGCTTTCTCATTCACTTGATAAAATATGATTAATAGTCTGAGCTCAAAGTCTCAAAAATGCCTTTCAATTTGGGCAGAGTTTCACTTCTAATAACAAAAGGATCCCCCTTTTCTAAAAAGTGAGAGATTACAATATATAGCATCCAAAGAAAGACTTTGGCGCTTGTTTTCATGAAATGACCCATGCTGCATTGAATACATTAGGAATTTTGTGAAGGGGCCATGTTGGAATAGGTTATCAACCTTAACTTTTGGTGTTCTAAATCATCTCAAATGTCTCCTTTAAAGCATGGGTTTCCTGGTCTTCTTTATGATGTTTACATGGCTGTCCATTTGCCTTTACTCAATGAAGAAAACTAGGCTGCACCATTGAATGCTTGCACTCTCTGAGGTCCATTTGGTGGACTGCTCCACCTACTAGAATAACTCTCCTATAGATATTTCTATATTCTCTATTTGATTCCCTCTTTCCTTGCTATATTTTGTCTCTTCTTGCTGATTCAAGCTCTCGGGGCTATCTTCTCACTTTCAAATGGCTCCTTCAGCTCCTTCTTTGGCTAGTCACTGAGTTTGTCTTCAAGACTGCATTATTTGAAAATTAATGGTTATTTCATTACCCTGAATTTGACATCCACGGGGATGTCATTGGTCACTTGAACCATTTTGAACCTTGAACCTTTCAGATTTCACTAGTTCAATGGTTTAACGGTTCAACAATTCAACGGTTCAGTGTTTTGTAAAGATCCGCATTCACTTAGTCTTCTTTAAGAGTTCAATGTATCGTTGAACCAATTATTTGAATCATTCAGTTGAACCATTTGGTTGAACCTTTTTTTTGAATCTTCCATTTGAATCATTCTCTCAAACTTTGAACTTTGAATCTTTAAACCTTTTGAACTCATTGAAGCTTTGAACTCGTTGAACCTTTGACCTCTTTAAACCTTTCGGAGGTGGAGTTCAATGGTTCAATGGTTCATTCCATATTATTGAACCCCATCATTGAACCTTTGATTGAACCTTGGTTTTGAACCATCCTTACAATTTTTTAGGAAATGCCTTAAGTGTTTTGAGATTTTTCCTTGCAAAAGCCCACCTTTTGAACCTGCGATTTCCTTAGCTGAAAAGGCTTGTGCAATTGAATAGCTTGACTACTCAGAACATTTTGAGAAATAAAGAGACTATTTTGGCCTGTAAGACTGAAATGGTTGACATGTTGTCCACAAAAACAAGTGATGGATTTTGGGAACAATAGCTGGCTGCAGTTGGGGAACTTCCATTGATTGTATTTTGAAACAATCAAAGGGAGTAGAATCTAGACTCTAAGTGCCTTCATCTATGCCATTGGGCTATGGAGTCATGCCATCAAAAAAGAGAAAGATGCCAAAAACCAAATGAACAACATAAAACAAACAAAGACTATACAAATGTACAATTGGACTTATTTAATACTTCAAGGATTGAAGTGCTTCAGATGCTGCCCACTGTGAGGTAGTAAAAATGGTGTTCTATCTTGATATATCAGTAATAAACTATTTTCACCCTAGAATCAATGATTGGTAAATGGACCTCTCCTCTAGGAATCAAATTTTTTGTGCATTCCTTTTGGTTCTCTCCTCTTGCCCCTTAATAAGACTTGATCTTCAATCTAAAAACCATGAATCTTTGCTCTTTTGTTGAAGAGTTTCTTTACCTAATTTTGATGTGCATCAATACAATCCATTACCATAGTTTGTTGCCCTTCTATTTTAATTAAGTACATGATTTGATTGTCAACATTAAACCCCTGCTAATGGTCAGCATTATCAGGTACACTTGGTCAAAAGACCAACTCAATAGTGTAATTATGCCCTTTAAAATCTTGGTGAGGAACCATGAGAGTTGCAGAGATGGTCAAGGAATTTGCTCGATCGTTGAATTCTTTGGGCACCACAGAAATACCGAAAGCCTCAAAACTTTCAAGGCAATCCCACACCATATTGCGATAATGTCGCAATTATAATCTTTCATTCTTGGTTTGATATAAGTTCCTCACCTAACAAACCACCAGTTCAACATTTCCTCAGGCATGAAGAAGCTTAACATCTTTAGCTTGAGTAGCTTTCAATCTGAGCAACAAAGATTCATACTCAGTGGTGTTGTTGGTATTGCTAAACTATAATTTATATGAACAAGGTAAAATATCTCCTTGTAGAGATATCAAAATGATTCCAGCTCCAGAACTGGTAGAAGAATTGCTGCCATCAAATTCTAGAATCCAGACATCATTAGAATCTAATCTCCTTAAAGATTTCTCTTCATTAGAGAGGGAAGATCCTTTTTTATCTAAACTATGCTCCACCAATTCTTCTGACATCTTGTCTAAATTTTTTGGATTGTCACTTATAAAACTTTCATTTGATGAAATAGAAACATCTTCTGTGGATATAAAATAGTTACCCATTTCTAAGGATTCAAATAGAATTTGAGCTTTAGGGTCTGATGTTTGGGTGACAATGTATTTTGACTCCTTCTCAAGAAGTAGTCTTTACATGATGCCCTTGACAGGTATCCTCACCTCAACAGATCCATGTTTAATTCTCCACCAACATTCTTGAATTTTTTTTGTCCAAGTAGAATGCCATAGGAAGCTAGAAGGTCGGCCACCAAGACTATCATTTTAATCCTTTTTTTGGAACGTTGCGAATGCAAATTGGGCATCTTTGATCTATCCCAAAAGTGGCACTTGCTTGTTTTCCATGGAGAAACATCTATCAAAATTTTAGTCAGAGTGAGACCGAGAGAGTCTGCCACCTTGGTGGGCATCACATTATCAGAGGTGCTAGAGTCTATTATGTAGTTGCTCAGCTTATGACCATTTATCAACAGGGAAACATAGAAAGGTTCTATCTTCCTAGGGGCAACAAGAGGAGTAATGAAAAGATTGTTTCAGGTGGATGTGTTCTTTGAGGGATCATGATTAACCTTTGAAACATCTTGTCCTATAGGGATGGTTTTGTTCTTGATGCATTCAGCTAGCTTATCCAACTGCTCAGGATTGGCTTGTAAGTATTCAAACTTAGACATTTGGATCTTGGTCTTCCTAGTATGATCAATTATGTCAAATAACTAAAATGAACTAGAAATAGAGGAAGGAAGTCCATCATTTTGGGTTGTATTGGGTATGGTACTGGTCTACGAAATTAAAGTAGAAGGTGCAGGGTTGTTTAAGGTACTTACTTTTTTATTGATCAATGGGTCATTTGATTGGAAAGGCAATGAAGTCCCCCGTTTAGCAATTGAAATTATTGGTCAAGATTCTTCCCCTATTTTTCCCTTATCAGCTTATTGAGTTGACTAGTTTTTGGACCTAGTAAACATAGCATATGATCCATCAAACATTTCTCTCTTACTTCTAGCTTTATCTTGGTAATTCAGGAAACCAATGTTAGAGTCACCAGATAATTCTTCTTCTCCTTATGAAAAGAGATTAGCATCATCTTCTTGGTCTAACTCAAGTTGAAAAGAGAAATCATGTTCAGCTTGATGATAACCAACTACTGAGTTAGCTGGTGTTGCTTCAATGGCAAGCTTCCGTTGTGGGGGAGGGAGATGATTTGGTTGCCCTTGATTCCTGGTAGCATTGCCTTGATATGACTAGTTGGGAAATGTCTTCCTTGGTATATCTTGATAAGAAGGAGGGGTGAACATCCCTTGTGCCATTTTATTTTTCAGAGCTAGTAATTCATTTGCTAGCTTTTACACCATAGGATCAGTGGTGCCTGTAGAGAAATTTTTAAAAGATGAAGAAAGTTTATTTCTATTAGGATCTCTTCTTATCTTTCCTACCAAGATAAGATCATCTTCAACCTCAATGGCCAAAATCTGAGCTACAACAAGATCTATGTGGCTAACCCACCTCAACAAGAAACTCACTTTAGAAAGCTGAGAATTGATGAAGAAACACTTAAGATTTTTTGGTGTCGGCTGAGCAATTGTAAGAATCCTGTTCCTCAGCTTGTCAAATTTAGCAATGAAGTCTCGCATGGATTCATGAGGCTCCTTCTTCATTTGTGTAATCTAGGCTAATAGAGCATGTGCATCTTCTATGGATTTGAACTTAGCCTCAAACTTAGCCTTGAGAGTGTTCTAGTCAGTTACTGTTTGTGCTTGCAGATGATAAAACTAGTTTACAGCAGTGCCTTGCAATGTTTCCACAAATAGTGTGACTGCTATATCTTCAAATTCAATGCCTATCACACCATAGGCTATGCAAAAAGCTACAATATGCTTATCAGGATGAACTCTCCCATCACCATAGAACTTGGGAAATTTCTTTCTTGAACTATGGGGTAGTTCATGTAAAGGTGGGGTTAGATTCAGAGGGCCAAAAGTGTTACCCCAAGGGCCTTGGGCTGCCATGATATGATGATTGAAAGGAGGGATAACTAACCTCTGTAGGGTACGTATAGACAAAGCTCTACTAGTAGAGGAAAGAGAAGCTTCACCTAGTATTGGAGACCTGACGTTGGTAGGAGAAAAACTCCTAGTTCATTGAAGGTGAGATTGTGGAAGAGAAAGGTCAAAATTATTTTGCTGCACAAACTTGAACACAGGATCAACAATACCTTGAGCTCTCTGGCTTCATGTATACCATAGATTTGCCAGAGTGTAGAATGGAAAAGAACTAGAAATGCTTCAATTTGAAGCTTGAGGCTTCAAATTATGCATTCTTCCCCAACAGAGTCACCAAAAATTATTGGGTAAATATTTTGTCATCAACTAAATGATGGCAAAATGGTTATATCAACCATAGCACAATGAGATTTATATGACCAAATGGGTGTGGTTACCACAACATAATGAGATAAATCTCTCCTCTCAGCAAGGGGAGGTTCCCTATAAACTATAATATACTAATATAAACTGAAAATAGACTCAAGGGTGAAATCATACCATCCATCTCTCTTTTTTTAGAGATGATGTTTAGAAAATAAAGGAGAATTATTGTGTAATTACTGAAGGCATTTCTCTTCTTTCAAAAATTATTTTCAACAAACAATAGGGATTCTTCCTGGGTAGTAACTGGATCCATGAGAAACTTATGAAAGCATAAAGTCTTTCGTTGTTTTTTATGCTGATTTAGGACAAAGTAACACAGTAGAATGAAGTGCAGCACAAAGTCTCCACCTAAAAATACAATAGAGTAAAATATTATGAAGGATAAGGGGAGCTCAAAGTCTCTCCAATATCCTAAAACATAAAACACATAGAGTAAAGACAATTATGGTAGTACAAAGTCTCCCACAGTTAACTTCAGGACATCTTTTAGATTATTTCCACTTGTTCTACTTATTTGATTGAATAGACAAGACTGTATTTAGGAAAAAGACATAAGAATAATTTTCTAGATAACATAAGCTATTTCAACACAAACTCTGAAAGATCACTTGCTTTCTCATTCACTTGATAAAATATGATTAACAGTCTAAGCTAAAAGTCTCAAAAGTGCCTTTCAATTTGGGCAGAGTTTCACTTCTAATAACAGAGAGATCCCCCTTTTTTATAAACTGAGAGATTAAAATATATAGCATCCAAAGAAAGACTTTGGTGCTTGTTTTCACAAAATGGCCCATGCTGCATTGAATGCATTGGGAATTCTATGAAGGGGCCATGCTGGAATAGGTTATCAGCCTTAACTTTTGGTGTTCTAAATCATCTCAAATGTCTCCTCTAAATCATGGGTTGCCTATTCTTCTTTATGATGTTTACACGTTTGTCCATTCGCCTTTACTCAATGAAAAAAATAGGCCGCACCATTGAATGATTGCACTCTCTGAGGTCCATCTGGCAGACTGTTCCACCTACTCGAATAACTTCCTATAGATATTTCTAGATCCTCTATTTTATTCCCTCTTTCCTTGTTATATTTTGTCTCTTCCTACTGATTTGAGCTCTCGAGGCTATCTTCTCACTTTCTACTGGCTCCTTCAGCTCCTTCCTTGGCTAGTCGCTGAGTTTGTCTTTGGGTCTACATTATTTGAAAATCAACAGTTATTTTATTACTGTAAATTTGACATCCATGGGGATGTCATTGGTCACCTAAACCATTTTGAACCTTGAACCTTTGAACCTTTTAGAGTTCACCAGTTCAATGGTTCAACAGTTCGGCAGTTCAGCGGTTCAGTGTTTTGTAAAGAGCTGCATTTACTTAGTCTTCTTTAGGAGTTCAATGTATCATTGAACCATTTGGTTGAACCTTTTTCTATAATCTTCCATTTGAACCATTCACTCAAACTTTGAACTTTGAATCTTTAAACCCTTTGAATGCGTTGAAGCTTTGAACTCTTTGAACCTTTCAGAGGCAGAGTTCAATGGTTCATTCCATATTATTGAACTCCACCATTGAACCTTTGATTGAACCTTGGCGTTGAACCATCCTTACAAGTTTTTAAGAAATGCCTTAAGTGTTTTGAGATTTTTCCTTGCAAAAGCCCACCTTTTGAAATTGCGATTTCCTTAGCTGAAAAGGCTTGTGTAATTGAATAACTTGACTACTCAGAATATTTTGAGAAAGAAAGAGACCATTTTGGCCTGTAGGACTGAAATGGTCAACATGTTGTCCACAAAAACAAGTGAATTTTTTTGGGAATAACAGAACCATCTCTAAAGAAGGATCACCATATGGTAATTATCATTGAATCACTAACCATAATACAAATTGATATGAGGCATTACAAAACCAGATTTAGAATATACAAAAATGAAGGACATATATAGATCATACCAGAATAGCATAAAAGTCCTCCATTTTTTTATTTTTCAAAAGAAAAAGGTGCAAGGGTGCATATTTCTAAGTGTCCATGCCACAAAGATATAACTATTACAATAAATATTGATGGGATGTATTATCAACATCTCAAGTTTGATATAAATAATTGGGATACAATTTGTAGTGTTACTCTTTTTCGATAGTTGAGACATAATGTCTATGAGTTAAAATAATCTCAACTATTACCAAAATCCCATGGGTACATTATGTTACCCATAGCATGTGGACCAAATGTCATTAATACCATCATATGGGTAATGAATCCAAAACCAAACCTAACCTTTAATCTCAACCAATATGGGTTGACTGATATGAATGTGCCAGTGAATACTATAACTATGCATCTCATTTTCTAGTTTGAAGATAGAGAATTTCATATTCTATATGATGGATATGATGATAAACCTATAACAACATCTATCGACACTAAATTACCCAAAAACATCAAAGCATTGGTAATGATAAAACTTAAATGATGGTGGAAAATAAAAGGCAAAAGGACCACTAAACAGTCCTTTATATTTTGAATGGAATGAATCATCTCCTTCATTCCAGTTAAACTTCAAAAATCCAAAAAAATACCTAAAATTCTAAAATTCCAAAAAAATAAAAAAATAAAAATTCAAGAAAATAAAAAAATATTCAAATAAATTAAAAATACAAAAATATTTAGCATTCACATGTTTACTAGCTCCTTGGCATCTTTGTTGTTTAATATATGTTAGTAGATAATATATCATTTCTTTTCTAGATACACATATGTTTCACACATACTTGAGTGTGATACAGGCATACACCAGATACATGATACATTCACATACAAATGTTGAACCTTTCATGTTCACATGTGATACATTGTGTTGGGGGTATTTACTCTTTTTATCATAATTGAACATGTTACATTACTTTATGATCATTTCTACATTATATGATGAGCTTATATACTAACATGTACACATGTCCATACTCATGTTTACATATTTCATAGTGTACTTGATATGCTATGTTACATGATTTTTTTTGCTAAAACACATGTGTAAGGACTAGTATGATATGCTTATGTTGGTTGCTTATACTTCATTTATTCACATTGTCACTTCCTTGAGTGTCCTTTTCTTGCCTATGGAAATTTTGAATATGTTTATTACCTATTGGCCCTTGTGCCCCTATATGTTTATTTATTTTTTATATGGACATTTTAATATGTCATTCCTTTGAGTGTGTGGCATTTAAATATTCCCCTTGTTTTTGGTCTCCTTAAGACCCCTCTTGTGTGACATTAAGTGTTGTTGTGTGTGTGTTTGATTGTTTGGTGAGCTTGTATTGTTACTTTATAGACTTCTACATGATATATATCATGCATATTAGGTCTTGTTGTGATCAAATACTATGATCTTCATTGATATATCTACTTAAACATGTTACTCTTATATGCTACATGATTTATGCACAGATTATATAGTTATCTTATCCTTTTGAGGTAAGGTAACTACCATATTCCTTTCCCCTCACCTCAAAGGGGGCATATTGGTGGGAGAATTTTATAGAGATAATTCCACACATACACTATTTATATAGTTGACAACATTTTATATAATTTACATGATTCAAATATACACAAAGGGAATCCTATACACATTGTACCAATTTTTATAGATTTGGGACATAATTTTTCAGATTTGTGACATATATTATACACAGTTATAGAACAAAGGTTACATTTTGATAGATACTTTAGCTTGATAAAAATTAGAGGTTAATATACCATGAAATTTTACCAAAATTTGGAAATACATACTCGAAGATATTCAAACTTATTTACCAAAAAACATTGATACTTTACCAAGAAGCCATGTTTTGAGTCTTTCCTAGCTATATAAGTTGACTCCTTTTATTAGTGTGGTTTATATTCAATCCCATCAATATCCTAACACTAATTCTATTTTTTAGGTTGAATTAGTAATACCACTTAACGTGGATTTTATTGTACTATCACTTGAATTGTGTAATTGAGATTCAGTGATCTCAATGGTCATGTCACAACTCAGTATTGCACTGGATTAGGGGAATAATTACCTTCCAATATTCCTCTTCAAATATTAGAGAGATATTTTTGAACCTCTCTAAAATCTAATGCTTCATAAAGAATCATCTTTACCAAGTTAAAGTACCAAGGGAAAACATGGTTACATCAACACACAGGTGTACTCCTTTATTCTCTTTCTTTTCAAGCATTTCAATTACATCAATTTTTAATTTATATCCATTGATTTATACTGTAATATGCTCTTGGTTATAGGTGATAAATTAGTAAAACACTCAATTTGAGCTCAATCAAAGGCAAGGTGTGTTATACACACATGTGCATGAATTTCTTTCCTTTAAACTAGTAATTTCATTGATATGCATTACTAGATTAAAGGGGGAGAATTTTAGATACTAGAATATGATTTATATAGCATCTTAGTCTTGTATACTTGAAAAATACCTATCAATACTATACCCTTATATTCTAGACATTCCTACTACCGAAAGGCTCTCATTTTCCACCTCACTTTACCTAATTTTTTATCTTATGGTCTAATCCTATCATTTCTAATGACCTAGATCTCCTGCACTGTAAAGAAATCTTAAAACTTGACATATATCCTTCAATATTAGTTTCAAATTATTAGTATCTTATTATCATGTTAGACACTTATGTCCCACATGGGGGTACTTACATTGATGCAAATGTCTAGATTATTATCAAATGTCCATTCCTCAAAAGTCATCCAAATTGCATATGTTTCAAAACATATGGGTCAACTTTTTTCTCTTATTGAATCCTATCATGAGATATTTCCAAAAGTGTGGTATAAATACAAATCAAATCCTAATCATTGTCCATCTAAAAAATACCAAGAAAGCACCTATTAAATCTCATTCAATTGATTACACAACTGAGTTAGATTTACCTATTCTTCCTTAATTTCATACTAGTCATAAGAACAATAATATTATAGGTATTAAGCATTCAAAGGATAGCCCATGAGAATTATTTGTCAACTTATAAGGTACATCATTACATTCCCTTCCATATATCATATTTCACCCATGTACATACAAAGTAACACTTGGGGAGAACTACATATGTTTGAGGCCCTCCTTGGAGTATTGACTATGTAGGAAATGCTCATTGACAAATGGGTTCTTAAGGCCATATTGACACTATGAGCCCAATAACCCATTTTTGGCAAGGTAAAAAGACCTAAGGTGAATATCTAGGGTTTTATCCACATACATCCATCTACATCATGTGCGTGCAAATGAAAGACATCAATAGAAAGGTGACAAAAAACCTAAAAGGCTCAAGTGGTAACTTTATAATAGAGTGAGTATTTTTTATTTGATATATATTTTGGCATCATGACACCTGCATCGATGTAAGTGTCCCAAGGTTGACACAAGTGTCCAAGTCTCTAGAAATAAGATTTCCAAAATCTGACAATTGGATCTTGATTTTGTCCCTACCTGTTTACACCTTTGCACTTTTCAGATATAATTTCATATTTTTAGATAAGAAAAGTATTATATCTTCTTCATTTTTATGCAATCAAAATATTATTTTGAAAGTACTTTTTATATTTAGCATAACTCATACTTTTAATTTAGAATATTCATTTATCTAAGTTTTCAATTAATTGACCTGCTCTAAAATAGTTTTATTCATCCTTATGTATAGGATATTCTACCCCTTTAACCCTCATCCAAACCATAATTAAAAAGGGTTAAACAAATAGATGGAGTGATTTTTTTGGATGCACAATCAACCTAGATGGTATGTGGTCAACAAATTATGACATACTGGGATTCTATCTTCCTACTACGCTCTTGTCAAGATATATCTCTTATTTATGCTTTTGTTTTATCATCATAAGAATAATTTTTCCTATGATATTTATTATTTTCCACTTCTCAAGGAAAACTAGGATAAATATACGATCAATGAACTCAGATGCACTATACTGCTATCTGACTATTGCACTCTAATTCAAATCCAATTTCTAATTTTATTTCTGATATTGAGCCTACATAATCATCTCTCTTTCTGATATGTATAGTCAAATAATAATACCATTCTAAAAATATCAATGTGAAAGCTAAGTATATTTATTCTTAGTACTTTCCCAAAATAGTAGTTTTCCATATTCAATAATTTATCAAAATTAGAATAGTTAATCATTTTGTATATCTTTAGAATTATGATATTTTTAGTTTTTCACCTATAATAAACATTAATTCATATTAGTGTTTTATTAAAAATAGGGTAAAACATATTGGTGAACTATAGCCTTTATTTTTGAGCCTCTACTTACTAATTTTCTTTTTCTTTTACTTGGTTTTCCTAGAAACTGTGTTCCATCAATTTTAAAACTCATAAGAGCTATCATTTTGGGAAAACCAATTGTCATTTTTAATTACATCATGGTGTGAGGGTTACTAACCCAATACTTAGGCCATTAGATAACACTTTTCAAATATTTTAGTTTTCACGTACCTCATAATATATCAAAAACACCTAGGATTCTATGTTCAACCATAGGAAGCCTCTAGTTATTTATTCTTCTAGTGCATCGGTAAGTAGTTAGTCTTGGGAAATTATTCTCAAAATACCCCATGAGATGGGATAGTGTGTCTTGGGAAATTATTTTTGTATTAGTATAGCTAAGAGCCTAAAAATCACAACGCACCTCTGACTAGTTTCACCCATTCTCCTTTTTTTATATAAAGTCTATTGTAAAACTAAAATATTGTTTACCCTATTTTTGATAAAATACTAAAATTAATTAATGTTGATTATATGTGTAAAAGTATAAATGTCAAAATGCTAAAGTTTTATAGAAAGATTAATTTTTTCTTTTGAAAAATTGTTCAATATGGAAAACTATTATTTTGGGAAAGTATTAAGAATAAATATACTTAGCTTGTACATTGATCTTTGTTGAGTGTTCTTATTGTTTGACTATAGAAATTAGGAGACATGACTCTATGGGCTCAGTACTAGGCATAAAATCAGCAACTAGATCTTGACAGGAGTATAGTAAGTAGATAATAGAGTAGGGAACCTAATTTTGTTGACTGTAGACTTGTCCTAATTTATTTTGATAGATGACATACATTAAATAACAAAGAAATCATGAATCTAAAGATTACATAAAAGAATCATAAACATGAGATATATTTCAACACGAGTGTAATAAGAATACAAAATCATAATGTGCCCTAATATATTGTATGTGAACTTGTCTAGGTTGACAGTGGATCCAAACTAATCACTACACTTGCACCTATAGATGAGGAAAAATATGAGATATCACACTTAAGGTTTTACCACATAATTTATTGTTTTTCTTCCCTTGTCTTTGAAACCCTTATGGCACTTTCATAGCTTGAAAACCTACCAAAAAAAGAGGGGAGTGTAATGGGATGAGCTTACCTTAATCGCCCCCTTGACTGATGGTTACTTATGTATTTAATACTCTAAGGAGGGAAATCAATTCCACTTAGTTCTCCCACCTAGAGATAATGTGTAATTTTTCTCCTCTAACTAGATATGTACAACTAGAAGAGGCCTTGAATACTTGAGAATGATATCTCTTGACTTAATTTAGAGGGATATTAACTTGGATTATGAATACTCCTTATTAATAATGTATAATTTCAGATGAATAAAGTAGATTTGGTCAATGTGCAGAAGTATGTATGCTTATACCATGTCAATAACAAGTCTAGCAAGTGGGGAAATGAATCACTCTTTATACGTATTTATAGACGAATCTTTTGATAATTTCCTTTAGTTGACCTTATGAAACATGTGGGAAGACCCAAAAGGATAACTTTGAATTTGGAATCTAGCTATTAATTATCATAAGACATAATTGACCCAAGTGGACAAGGCCGTACTATGCCCTTTTCTACCTAGGGTGGCCTATCTTGAGAGATCAGAAACATATGTAAATTTCAAGGAACATTTTGAAGGTGATTTTGAGAATTTGACATTAAGAGTTATATGTAACGTAAATAAAAACAAAGGATTGAGCTTGCATATAAACAACTAGATTAAAGGTTTGGCAAATAAAATTCAAATCATTGGGTACATGTCATGTGGTTAAGAATATGTCAATAATTAGTATTGTTGAGTATATGTTACTAAATTTATGTGTCTATATCCCCCCCTTTAGTCTAGTAATAAACTTTCTAGAGTAAATAAGAAAGAAATCAAGTTTGAGTATGTATTGTAATCATACTTCCTATGACCCTACTCCTCCCTATGATTACATATCAACTCATGTACAAACTACAAACCTAGGTGATCTTATTTGAGGCATCTCCCACTTGCATAGACGTCCTCTCACTCTATGCATGGATCCCTTACACTTCCCTAGCCTCTTTGATTACTGACAGACCTTCCAGATGCCTCCTAGAGCCCTTCTAGGGTCTTGTTGATGACTCATGATGAGTTATTGACCCAAACCATGGCTTATGGGGGGAACCTATAACCTTAGCCACACATTACCACCCTAAGTTGTAACCTAGGCCTCAACCTAGTAAAAATGGTCATTTTTGGGCATCTAATAGCTAGAAATAGATAGTTTTGGGTTTTATTGGTGTTTGGGTACCCTAAATCACTCATTTTCATGACTGATCCTGATTCTTATTCACTCTCTTGACTCTCATGCCTTATTGAATCCCTATTGATTCATTCTTTCCACTCTTGATCTGGATTGGTGATAGGGGATTTGATGCATTACTACACATTAATGTAGTGAGTCCATGGCTACTCTTAGTTACTCCTACTTCCTTATGGCTTGTTCCTAGCTTATAAAATTGGCATTGCACTTTATTTGTTCATGTGGATTGATCTCTCTCACCCCTATAGTTCTCATTTCACCTCTTCTTTGTTGTCTAAACATTGGTTTGGAATTGGCTCTACACTGCAGCCCTGGTCTTCCTCCTTTACCATATCAAGATTGGATTCCAATTTGGTAGAACATATGCACATTATTTTGAGCTTGATCTGAGGGCACTTTGTTATGCAAAGTGAAACTCCATTATTGTAGTGTAGTGTGTATGATAGGGTTTGCTATTTGTATTCTAGTTTAGCTTGTTGTGGACATGCTTATAGTAGATTATGAATTGTATGCATTATCTCAACCCTAAAAACATCTTTCCCCTTTGAAAATGTCTTTCATTATGTAGGATTGCTTGATTTTTAATCATTACCTTGCTTGGTATATGCACTTGTGTTCAATTAGCTTAATTGATTTGGTTAAAATGGCATTTCCTTATTTATTCACAGGCTAGAGATAGTTTGATTTGAGTAAAGGCATTATCTTAGGTTTTTGAAGGTGTGTGATCTCTCTCTCTCTATTGATCTTGAAAATGTCATTTCCCTTCCGAAATCATCTTTTAATTTAATAAAGTTACATGATTCTAAAATGAATTTCTTGCTTGGTAATGCCCTTTGATTCAATTAGACTACTTTCCCTTTTTTTAAGCATTGAATATCACTTCCCCTATCTTGATTCATTATGGTTATACCCATTAGAGATACATGTGTCCTTTGTTCACTTGATCATGCTAACCCTAACCCTGGTTTATGAGTCTTTTTATAGCTTGATGCAAGCCAAAAAATCAAATAGCCTCTATAAATCACAAGTAGCCCATAGTGTCCCTAAGCCTTTTAGGTGTTTGATTAAGTACCCTATGTACCTCATTTCCAAACCCTAGTGGATCTGTTCATATTCTTGGAGCTACATTCTAGCATGCCCATGGGTTTTCCCAGGCAGGCCGTAACCTAGGCCATGACATTCTAGGAAGCCCTAGGACTTCCCACAACTTCCTCCACAGGCCTTTGTTTAACCTCCCACATGGCCCAGAGAATTTCTCTCCTCCTCTCAGTCATTTCAATTAGTTACTCTATCTAATTCATCTATTGAATCATTTAAAATTATTCCAAATGCCTGTAGGGCCTCTCAAACCCCAAAATTGACAAAATTTGACAAAGTTTTGTGCAAAGGACTTACCTGAACTATCATGTGCACCTATGGTGTATTCCTCACATCCTAGTATGTTCTTCGTGGGCTTTGGTGGATTTTTAGCTCTCTTAAAAGTTTCTTAGAGTGAAAATGGGTGTGAAAATGACATATTTTTCACCCTTTTCCTCTTTTTAACTCTCTTTTTTGCTTTTTGTAGGCCCCTTTTTGGGTTTTTTGCCTTTTATTGCATCTCAAACCATGAAACCTTTATATTAGGAGTTTTGGCCCATTCCAAGCATAATGTAGGCCTTTGTTTGTCTTTTAGAGGCCTTATTTGACCTGTTCTCACCCATTTTGGTCTTTGAGACCCTTTTGAGTCCCTGTTGGCCTCCCAAATCTATGCCCCATCTCATGGGCACCTAGGGATAGAAGTTTCTTGCTTTGATTCTTTTAGTTAGTCATTTATCTTTAGTTCCATAGTTGATCCATTGTAACTCCCATTTCTCTCTTTAATTATGGTTCTTACATGTGGTGTCGATTGTTGGTTGTGGTAGTTTGGGACTTTCTTTGGTCTCTTTTGACTAGTCTTCACCTTTTAAAAAATTAATACCACCTTCCCCATCACCTCTTACCATAGCTAGTATCAATTAATCACTTTGATTATGACTTGGTTTCATTATTTGATTCCTTTATGCAACTTACTCAAACTACCTCACATTGAGATAATCCTTTTATGCACGCTAGTCTTGCATCTCAACCCCCATCATGGTATACCTCCCAATGGTGATTTTACATAGATGGTGGTAGTTGGGTTAACCCAAGACCTACCACTGTGACTTAGGTCATCGATGATCTATGGGGCTATGAGCTTATTGCAACTGGTTTATTCCTTACCAATGAGATGAATAACATTATCGAGTATCATGTAATTATTGATGCTTTGACTGATGTATGTGGGTTAAGTTCATGCTATGTGTAGTTTTTTTATAACTCACTCTTAGTCATGTCTCAATTCATCGATGCCTGGTATGTCCTTAGCTCTTATTTGCTCTCCCTCTTCGAGGTAGTGTGCAATTTGATTTCCTCCTTCAAGGATGTCCAAGTCACCCATATCCCTTATAGGGAGAACACTAGGGTTGATGCTATAGCGAATGTAATTCTAGATTATATGATGTGATTTGATATCACTTATGTCCTTTCTATACAAGAGCTAGAACTGGAGCTAGATTTGGATTTGGATTACACAACATTTAAAATCTCACCCATAGATCATGTCACTAACTTCTTCTATTGACATCATTATCTAGTAAGTACATGTAATGTTATATTTTATCATTTTAAGTTCTTAATTTTCTATTATTGTGTGTGGATTCTAGGTATTACACAATTCTCCTTGTTCATTCAAACACCGATTGCTTGTACATCAGGGGCATATGTAATCATACTTCTTGTGACCCTATTCCTCCATATGATTACATATCAGCTCATGTATAGATTACCAACCTAATTGATCATATTTTATATGTTTCACACTTACATAGACACCCTCTTACTCTACATATGGATCCCTTGCACCTCCCTGGCCTCTTCGCTTACCGATAGACCCTCTAGATGCCTCCTAGAGCCCTTTCAGGATCTTGTTGACCACCAAAGATGAGATGTTGACCTAGGACATGGATTATGGGGGGAGCCCATGACCTAGGCCACATGTAACCCCCCATAAGTTGTGGATTAGAGTGCATCCCAACTAGAATAGTCATTTTTGGGCCTTTAACAGCTAGAAATAGCTAGTTTTGCGTTTTGTTGGCATTTGGGTGCCATATATCACTCATACTAGTCCTAATTTTTTTTCACTTTATTGAATCTTATGCCTTATTTAATCCCTTTTAATTCATTGTTTGTAATCTTGAGTTGGATTGGTGATAGGGGATTTGATGCATTGCTACGCATTGGTTTGGTGATTCCATTACTACTCTCAGTTGCTCCTACTTCCTTGTGGCTTGCTCCTAACTTATAGAATTGGAATTTCACCTAATTTTTGCACATGGATTTATCTCTCACATCCTTAAAATTCTCACTTCACCTCCTTTTTGTTGCTTGGACATCAGTTTGGACTTGGCTCTACACGATAGCCTTGATTTTCCTCCTTTAACATCTCAAGTTTGGATTCTTGGTTGGTATAACATCTACACATTATTGTGATCTTGATCTGAGGACATATTACTATGCAAAGTGAAACTCCATTTTTTTAGTGTAGTGTGTGTGCTAGGGTTTTTTTATTTATATTCTAGTTTAGCTTGTTGTGGACATGCTTAGATTATATTCTAAATTATATGCATTCTCTCAACCCCAAAAACGTCTTTCCCCTTTGAAAATGTCTTTCATTGTGTAGGATTACTTGATTTTGAATCATTACCTTTTTTGGTATATGATCTTGTGTTCAATTAGCTTAATTTCTCTGGTTAAAATGGCATTCCCTTAGTTATTCATATGCTAGAGATAGTTTGATTTTAGTAAAGGCATTAGCTTAGGTTTTTAAAGGTATGTGATCTCTCTTTATTGCTCTTAAAAATGTCATTTCCCTTCCTAAATCATCTTTCAATTAATATAATTGCATGCTTCTAAAATGCATTTCTTTCTTGCTAATGCCATTTGATTTAATTAGATTGCTTTCCCTTTATTTAAACATTGAATATCACTTCCCTTAGCTTGCTTTATTGTGGTTATACCCATTAGAGATACCTACATCCTTTGTGTGATCATGTTATCCCTATCCTGGTTTATTAATATTTTGAAAGCTTGGTTCAATCCATCAAATCGGATAGCCTCTATAGATCACAATTAGCCCATAGCATCCCTAAGCCTTTTATCTTTCTAGGTGTTTGCTTAAGTACCCTGTGTACCCCTAGCCAAACCCTTGTGGTTTTATTCAAATTCTTGGAGCTACATGTACAACACACTTTATCTTTGAGCATATACTTCAATTTTTTAGGGCACTTTATTATATCAATCCCTACAATAGCTCATGAAGCAATCATTTTTTTCATTTGGAATTTGTAAAACAACTTAAACTTTAAAATTTGAATAAATTGAAAGGAGAGAAAGGGAGGAATACACTTGTATGTAGGTGAAACCAAATTGCTCTGTAACTTGTAACTATAGATGGATAATTGTGACCCCTTATTGAAATAATTAGAGATTTTGAACCATGAAAAATTAAGAGTGATCAAGTCTCAATCTGGATAACTAATCAAGCTATGTGTATTTTGAACATGCATTATCCAAACTCAATGAAAAGAAATAGTACACAATGTACTAACCCAAAATGTGGAACCATGCCAAGTTTTTTAGAAGGGATTCCAAGGTTATCAAGTGTCACTAAATAGAATGTATATCAACCACACAAATTCAAATCATAGTATTGCAGATGAATCTAAAAGCTAATTTACATGATCGAAAGGAATGAATGACATCTATGCCTCTATCATGACCACATTGCTCATAGAATTTTCTTTTGAACTTTGAAATTTAGAAATTTAGAAACTTTGAATATATTAATAAGGTTGAGAAATAATGAGCACCATACCCTCTATAAATATGTGTTAATGATATAGATTGTTATGCATTTATATGCTCAAATTTTAATTATATTTACAAAATATAATTTTTATTTCATAATTGTTTTACACATGCCCATTCATATACATTCCAGTGCACATAAATATGTACTTTGAGTCTTTGAAAAGTGAGAGCATATGCATATAAAATGGCCTACAAATTGTATGAATGTGCTAATATCTATCATGTATTTGATTTCTAAATCACTTTGAATCTTTGAAACATGTATTTTTCTTTAAATATTTGATTTTGCATTGGTTTGAATCTCTAAAAACCTATACTATGTATTTTTTAACCTATGTTTTGTACCAAATTTATTCATATTTATATAAATCTCTAAGGCAATTCTAAATTTATGCCCTTCTTTTAAGATGAGGGATGTAGCGTACAAGTCACTTATCTCAAACTAATAGTTAATTATATCATGTGATAAATATATGACCATGTAGTGTAATGTCAATATGTTAGAGAATATGTTATCATATAATTGAAATTATTCATTGAAGCATGTATATAACATGTTATATGAAAAGGAATAAAAATGTCATGTCTAGATAGATATATCATTGATGCACATAATAAAGAAACCATCTCTGAAGTAGACTATGTTCCAAAAGTGCAAGATATGAATCATGGCACCACTAATCAAGCTTAGTAAATGCACAAGCACAACACACAATAACATCACATAATGTAATACAATAAATCCAAGGACCACATATAAGGGACATTTTCAAATGTCATATATGAAAAATTTTCACACACATAAGGCCTTAGGTAATAAGCAATGGACATGTTCAAATGTCACACACACCAAACAAATAATCTCGTAGAGATGCTCAAATTTTTTTAAAATAAGGGCCAAGAGCCACACATGATAAGAAAAAAATGCTAACATATTATGTAAGAAAACTAAATAGCCTTGAAAGATCATATAACATGTAAAATTAGTCTATTCCATTCATATGTATCAATGTCAATTTACTAAGAAAGTAGCATATATAGTAGTATAATTTAAAATATGTGTAGTTATAAAAATACTTGTAAGATACATAGATAAACATTATATTTGAGTTTATAAAAGTATACAACCTATAGAACTAGATGCCCCAAGCATAGGCATGGCCACTAGGTAGAAAGGAAGTGCAACATTTAAGAAATGCATAATAAAGTGTGTCTTGCATCATACTCAAATAACTCATGAATACATGTGTCTATAGAAAATAATAATAACCCTATTTGATAAATAACACATGTATATAAGTAACTAGCATCACATGTCATGATCAGGTCCTAGTTTTTTATTTTGAAAATATTTCTAATGTTTTTGTATTTTTTTTGTAATATTTGATTATTGAAAAGGAAATTAACCTATGATCCCATCAATGGGAATATCATAGTGCATGCTTGAATTCAAAGGTGAACCCTAATTTTCCATGGGTGAGAAGCTATATATAGATAAAATTGAATTTGAAAATGCATCAAGTGTCGTATCATAATTGTCTTGTCATTGCTTATAGAATATGTTTCCACATAAGTAATTAGAGGAAGTTCAAGAGACAATGAATTTTGTTGTAAAAGTAAAATATCATAATGTTAAGGATATGAAAAATGATTAACTATTATGATTTTGAAAAATTGATGAATGTGTAAAATTGTTAATAAAAAAACATCATATTTTCACTCATGAAGATGGAAACAATTAAGAAATCAAGTCTAAAAAAAACCCTAAGGAATTGCTTACGAAAACCCTACAATGAAGGCTGAAACCCTAAGGGAAGACCTAGGGTTTTATGTGCTCACTAAACAAATGGGTTCACCAATATGTTTGACCATATTTTTTATTAATGTTATCTAAACAAGTTAAAATAATTAAGTGATTTAGATTATATAAAAAATATTAATAAACAATAATTGAAATGTAAAAGGAAAAATATGATTTGAGAAATTTCACTTTCTACAAATATAAATTATCTATGAAATTAAGATTTTTAACATGTTTATTATTTAGTGCAAATCTGAGTCTAAATGAAACTTGGCAGAAAAGGATAAAAACTAGATCAAGAGTCATTCATATTAGGAACTAAGTCTCTTGATGTGCCTAGACAAATCTTCAATTTTTGGAGGCCTATGCTAGACATTAGTATACATCTTTAACTATATTCATTTGTGTATATTTTACCTCTTTATTTCAGCCTAGGTCACTACATTTGCTTTTAATCCTTTTATGTGTGTGATATCAAAGGCTAGCTATGTGCACAATATTCATAAACCTATATCCTTCTCTTTAAAACCCAAAATCCACTTTTGACACCAGGTTTAGTCATGTAAAAGGGGAAGAATTGTGGTTAATATGATCCCAACCACTCCTCAATGAATGGCTTATTGTTTATTACATATCCGATACTCCAAAGAGGGAAGTCAAACCACATGTTTTTCTCCTTGATAGGTGTATGTATGCAAGTATGTTCCTTTAATGAATGCCCCATGTGATATAGATTTCAACACTTGGAAAATAAAGATTTTATCATAGCTTGAGTGTTTCATTATTTTGATAGCATCTACTTCATATGGCTTATTTTTGAATTGGGAAGTTTAGGGAAGTGCCTTTTAAGGTGTGAGTATTAAAATAGGCTTGTTTGGCAATGATAAATGTGGAATAAGCTTAGACATATTATATATTTATATGAGATGATTTGGGTAATTTATCATGCCATCAACATGTAAAATCCATGGTCTAACCCATGAAGATAGTTTTAATTTTTAAAATGATTTTTGATTATCATCAGTACAAGTTTATTGGAGTTGGACACTTGTAAAATTTTACATGCATCTACGTTTGTTAGATATGATTAGAGGTAACAAAAATGATTTGATTATCAAGAGAGAGTCTAAGTATGTTAATGCATAAATTAGGCACAAACCAGGGAATTCATGTAGGTGAATGACAGGAAATCAAGAAGGTCAGATCAATGGAAAGCACATTGATGTGAGAGAAGGGTGTATAAGATCCATATGTGTAAGCACAAGTCATGTAAAGTGAATGTAGGTCAAGACTAAGATTTCGAAGTGTCTAATACTATATTTTAGTGTCTAAAAATACCCACTCTTTATTCTAGTATTAAATTTAAATACAATGCTATAGTAAAAGGATAAAGAGATGTACCTAGGTGTGTACAACAAACTTTGACTTTTGGAGGAAGCTACAAATATGCAACTTGATCCATGCAAACCTGTAATGAACATGCAATAATTAATGTCCATATTTGAAAATTAAATTTAAAAATTAAAGTTTTGAAACTTAAAGAGTGAGGAAGGAATACATTTGTAAGTGGGTGAACCATGTTTCCTTGTGACATGTTGGAGATGATGCTTCCTTTTTGAAGCAAGGGAGAATTGTGTTTCATGTTAAATCATTTGGAGAACTTGGGGTGATCATGCCATAATTTATGTACCAAGTTAATGTCATGGGTTGGGAACATAAATGCCTCAACATTTATAAATAAGGAGTGGTTCCTAAACTGTTAAGCATTGCTAAACCTCAACTACACTACTCACTTAACTAAATTTGAACCTTAAGATGAAATGAGGGAGCCACATATTAGGCTCAAAAAATAATGCCTAAATTAACCATTGCATATGGAATTATAGATTCAAAGTTATCACTTATAAGTACCATAGATGCCATAATATAAAATTATAATGGTGTGTATGTGTATGATCAATATTCATACCAATTCATCTGATCCAATTGGCACCAACAAGATATAGAGTGTTGTACATCTATATCTTATTTTGTCTCAAATCTATAAGTATCTAAAAACATGTAACTCATGTTCCTTAAAATGTGTGTATATGCATTACATATGCCCCCAAAATTTGTCTTAATATATAAGTATTTGAAAACATGTGACTTGTGTTAATGTAAAATGTGTGCATATGCCTCTAAATAAATTTGAATCTATAAATATGTGTCCCATATTCTGAACCAAATTGATAATATGAACCGCTTTGAACTCTTTGAATCATATAATATGTGCCAAATTATAATTTGTCTATAAATGGAGAATTAAGTCTCTATGAAAATCCCATTAATTAAAAACATCATATTTGCACCTAAGAAGATGGAAATAAATAGGAAACTAGGTCTAAAAATCAAACCATAATGCATAAATCTAAAAACTCTAGAATGAAGCGTAAAACCCTAAGGGAATACCTAGCATTTGATGTGTTCACTATGTAAATGGGTTTTCCAATATCTTTTACCTTATTTTTTATTAGTTTTAATGTAAACAAGATAAAACATTGAATTCATTCATATTGTATAAAGTATAGTAATAAACACTAATCTAAATACAAAAGACATAATATGATTAGAATAAATAAACTTGATATAACTAGAAATGACCTAAGGGATTAAGATATTTAACATGTTTGTTTCCATATGTAGGTTGGAGACTAAAATTTAGGTGGCATAAAATTCTTAAAATTGAATCAAGAATTGCTTAGATTAAGAACTGGGTTTCTATATACATTTGGATGAATCCATGTAAGACATTAACACTCATCTTTTACCAGAATATTATATGTATATTTTGCCTCTCTATTTTAGCACAAATCACTATCCCTACTTGTAATATATATCTATGTGTGATATCAAAGCCTATCTATGTGCATAATATCTAGAAACTTATCTCCTTCTATTTAAAACACTAGGTCCACTTTTGACACTAGGTTTAGGCCTACAAAGGGAAGTAATGGTGGGTTGATTTGATATCAACCACTCCCCAATGAATGCCTAATCTCTTCCTACATATCCAATAGTCTGAAGAGGGAAGTCAAATTGTATTTAGTTCCCCTTATTAGTTATATGTGTGCAATTGTGATCCTTTAATAAATACAACTTGTGATCTTGATTTTGACACTTGGAAAAGTGCAATTTTGGCTTGAATTGAGTACTTCAAACTCTAGGTAGAACCTACTCATTATGATTGATTGTTGAATTTGTAATTTTAGGGAAGTGCTTCTAAATGTGCAATTATTATAATAGGCTTGCTTGACAATACTAGATGGGGAATATGAGATACTTTCACATGCCACAAATATGTGAAATGTATGGGATGATCCATGAATATAATTTAAATTTGAAAAATGTTCATTTTTTGGCATGAATATTAGTTTTTTAGGGTTGATGTTAGTAAAGGTTCTTTGTTTTCACTAGAACATGCTAATTATGGGGATAAAGAGTGCAAATTTACATTAAACTATTATAAGATGGTTTAATCAAGACTTTGAAACATATGAAAGGTTTATTATAGAGAAATACACCTATTTAATGGCTCAACACATGATGTAAACTAATTATAGATATAAAAAAAATACACAACTGAGTAGAATAATAAAAGAAACATTCACAATAACATAGAGAACACTGCAATTATACCATAAAAGAGTACAAATTCTTAGAATTCATAATAGAGGATCTAGTACTAGGGATTACAAAAAATAAACCTCCATATATCAAGGTCTAGTTCTATCAATATTATATGCAAAATCTCTCAGATCAAAATAATAATCACTATTATTTTTACTCACACACTCATCAACCCTTCCATTGCATTCTTTCAAATACATATAGGCATTATTGCCTATGGTTGTAACTTCCAAATTTACCATGTTGAGAATATTTCTTTATATCATATTCTATTGAGTCATGACCAACATAGAGATTCTCATAACAACTCCTAATAACCTAAAAATAGAATATATTTGTATTTCCCTTAAGACATTCTCATACATACAACTAGTTTTACATTTGACTTTTACCACTAACACTTTCCCAGACTTAAAAGGTTGTCTCATTTGAAGACAATGTTGTAGAAGTAATTTGTTCAAAAACTGAGAAAAGGTGACAAAATGTAGAAGTGCATAGGATTCCAAGACTTTAATCAAAGTGTCGGTTAACTAGTTTTCACCCCTTATGCACTACTTAGCTACCCTTTTGATATTTTAACTAAGTAGCATACTAGTCTACCACCCTTGCAGGTTTTAAATAGAAAAGTGTGACCAGGTGGATGCCTTTGATAGATTTTTAACCTCCTAGCTTTGTGTAATACTATAAAATCTTCTAATTATAAAAAAAATTGACCAAAAATTCAAAATGTCTTAACCTATACAAGCATAAATTGGTAAGTGGTGGCATTTTTATTTATTGGATGATCTATCATAGCTAGCTTAGTGGAATGATCTTGGGTTCATCTACCAGTGGTGCAATCATTGCATTGATGAGGAACAAGTCATCCTTGTAGGACTTCTAGTTAAGGAGAGCTTCTTAAGCAATGTGTAGAAGACTACACAGTGGAGCTTGAGTGTCTAGTAGTTGGTGAATATTCATGTTAGCCATCCTGAATAGAGAAGATTTCACCATGTTAAATTTGGTTGTGATTTCTATGTGGAATTATGCTAGATTATTTATGTGTCTTTGCACTTACACACTGGTGAAAGAGTTATGTAGCATCTAGTTCTACCAGGTTTGCATACTTTGCATGATTGTATCCCTCACACCAAATGAAGATTGTAGTGAAACATCCATGGTAATAAGGGAGGTATTAGGTGTTGTTATTACAACTTGGTTGAAATTAGCAATTACAAATTTACATTGCATAATGGTTTAAACATTATCCAACTGCTTCTTCCATTAAAGCAGTTGAAGTGTAAATTTCATAGTTTGAGCTCAAATAGTATCTATGATGTCTTGATACTTAGCTAGGAACTCATAGAGGACCTCAGTATTGGCTTTGATATCTTGCCTATTCTTGATGATGCTCACTTCATTGAAGGTCTGCCAATTTATGATGAGCTTGTTCAGTAGAAGGGCTAGTTGGTTCTTATTTTGGAGTGAGGGATCTATAATTATTTATGTATAGGTTGGGATAATCATCCTCGATGATATTTTGAATAATGTATAACTATTAATTGACTTCAAAATTTGTATCCTTGAACTCCTTTACTTGTCATTCCAATGCAATTACCTTCTATGAAATAGATTCTTGGAATGCAGTGGCACCTTCAAGCTGCTTGAGCAATGGCAGTTAGGAATCATCAAAGGATACTTATATTGTGGTAGTACTTAGGGTGTGTTTTTAAATTGACGTACTCATAGGTGACATCTGTAATGGGGCTATTATCAAGGAAAAATGGTTTGCCATGTAGAGGTTGTCAACACATCCCACAACCAAATGTTAGATAGGTTGGATGGAGCACTATCATCCTATGAGGTAGCCATAGTGCCTCTCACCTGCATGTGGGGAATATCTTGAGAGGTCTAAATTATGATGGAACTTGACTAAGTTTTCACATATTATACCTTTGTAGTAGCTACTTGGGATTCCCCAGCGCTCTTCTTCACAGCTTCCTTTTATGTTTGATTTGCAGTGTCTTCTGATGCCTTCTTGGCATCCTCCTCTTGCAATTTATTCTTAGAATTTTCTTTGGATTTATTGGTGACCTATTTTGTGTATGCCTTATGATGCATAGGATATACAATATTATCTCATACTTCTCCTTGTTCTTGTTTCACTTCTTTGAGCAATAGACCATTGGATCAATATACTTTTAAAGGTTATTGAGTTCAATTATTAGTTAATGGTTAATTACACCTTAAGAATGATCATTTAAATCATTTTTTACCCCTCAATAAATGTACATACCTTCTAAAGTATCTTCACTTACCTTCCACAACTTTGCTTACTTGAAACAGATAGGCTAGTAGCCTTTTTATATCAAATTACTTGTGTATGGATATGTAAAAATGTGTATGGAGAAACTAATGAATGATATAAGTAAAATTTATCCTTATTATACTCCATATGAAATTTCAACCTCAAACTCAAACTACATGACACTTTTCTCAACCTCTTTAGCTTATTGTTAGGCCTAATTAGGCCTATTTTGCCTCTTCTCACACTTAGATCTCTCCCATTGTATTGTCATGTATGGAATCATATCCAAACCACACAAATATATTTAAAATTATTAATATATACTATATTTCAAAACTTTAGGTAGTTTTAATTGTGGAAACTCCTTAAATCTATGTTTTCCTTCTGAAACCCTAGTTCAGGGTTATTTGCTATTGTAGGTGCCTGAGAGCACTAAATTTGAGATTTTGAGTTATTTAAAGAGTGTTTATAACATATTAAGTTTTTAAAAGTACTATATCATAATTCCGCACATTTTCCATACATTGGTTTTCATTCTTAAGGCCTCTAATTCAATTTTATACCAATATCTTTGCCTTACTGCACACTCAGACTCAGTCTGCAGGGTTTCTAGGGCACTGTCTTGATTTTTAAGAATACTCCAAAGGATTTATACCTATTGTGAGACATATGTTAGGTTTTTTCCATATATAATATCCTCTTACAACCTATTTATTGTCTCCAACACTCTTTTGTCCCACATTTTGATCAAGTTCTTGAATATTATGTGTGCACCAAGTTAGATTGCTACAAGTTTCATGACTTAGTGTGAATAACACATCTATAATGAATTTTAGTATTATATAATCCTTAATAAAAATTAAATACAATCCTATTTACATATATATTATACTTAATAAGGTTTATTTGAACTTATTTATATCATTGTATATATAGTCTTTGATAACATAGAGAACAAGGCATATTTATGTGGTCTGTAACTTAGGGTCAATCAACAAAAATATTGAAATATCCTAACCCAATGATTGAAACATAACTAAAAATGAAATAAAAACTTACCCATACAACAATAAACATCATAAGTATTTACCCAGTCCTTCTCCCAAGAGCATTCACAACACAACCTTTCTCCATTTGTAAACATAGGAAAACAAAGTACAAACAATTCTTTCAAAGCTTAAGACATTTCATTAATATTTTCATGAGGCTATATCCCTTTCCCATATTTGAATATATTATCAAAAAACTGAATGAGAAACCAAATTTACATGTTTTATATCAAAACTAACTACTCTAACTACTTGCCAACTGTCATTTACAAGTGAGTTTGTAACTTGACAAAAGTATCAAGGTTGTTTGTCCATACAAAGTGACTTTTTGGTCCATGGTAGGATATATGGCATATTTTTTCATGTTTTCTAACAATTGACACCTTAAAACTTCTAAACCACCTCTTACAACATCTTTACTATGCAAAATTATTCAAATTTTTAAACTTGATAAAATGGAGGGAAAATCTAGATTTGAAACTCTATATTATCTTAGCACTCATACGTGCTTGGAAAACATTCCAAAATGACTTTTAATAATCCTAACACATTTTTAAACATCATAAACATGACAATTGATTAAAAAATATTTTCCAAACCAATATTACTTAAACAAAACATCAAAATGAGTCATCCATATAGGATGCTCCTACATCATACTCCTAGGGTATGAAATAAACTTTCCCTAAAAGTTTTTCAACATGTCTTGATCTCCCCAACATTAGTCTCTTTGGTTTACTCCTCCTATGCAATGGTAAACCTCTTAGATCCCAAGGCCTATGAGTGACACATAGACCTCCTTGTGCTTTGACCAACTCTACCTTGTTTACTCCTTTGATTTTGATGTCTTGCATAGTGATCTTCAGCATAACCATCTTCATCACCTATTCCTTTTCTTGAAACCATCCTACACATGGGGTACACAAGTCAAAGAAAACAAACTCCTGGTTATCTCTTGAGACACTAGTCTCTTGCTTTGGCATGCTTCTCTTGTCCATGCTTGGGTCTATTACTTATAGAATTGTTGCTAATGGTTCATTCTTCTCTCCTACAAGTCTTTCAACCTCTGAAACCTCACCATCCACTTATTTCTTTTGTCCACTCTCCACTTGATCATTGAATTCTCCTACCACAACCAACTCTCTCAGCATACCAACATTCTAAACAAATTCTTATATGTACTCCTTGTTTTGTATGAGATAAATATGATAGGAAACACTTGTAAACAACCTTTCCAAGGGGTCATTAGACAATAACTCACTTTCTAAGTTTGTTTGTAATAATTCCTTTTTACTTGCCTTCAATTCCTCAAAATGTTCTTAAAATGTTGCATTATTTTCTTCCTTTGACTTGGCAACTTATTCTACCTTGTCTCCTTGACACTTGTTGTCAATTGTCATGTTATTTTCATCCTTTCTATAATTGATTTATATTGGTAAGTACTCCTTCTCTCCAAACAACATGACACTACCTAGTGTCTGTCTCTATGCATTATACTTCAATGGTTTTAATGTATACTTGCATCCATCTTTCTCAATGGTATAGTTACTAGCTCTCCCAAGAATGATATGGAAAAAATCAATGGAAATGACATCACATAGTATGCTCTCCTTGTATACACCTATCTTCAATTCTACATAACTTTGTTCACTCACCAGGACTTGGTGATTGTTTTGATCCAAGAAACCTTGTATGGGATTGGATGCTTGCTTCTATCTAAGCCTAGTTTAGACACCATCAATGAAGACACTAAGTTATCTTTACTACCATTTTCTAATATAACTTTGAAACACCTACCTTTACTCTTGCACATGGTTCAAAACAATGTCTTTCTTTATGGTGGTTCTCTCTCTTCTTGGCTAGTCTTCAAGAGAACTCTCTTCATCAACAAGCTTTCACCTATTTTAGGATCCTCCACATAGTTAGGCAATGCATATACACTCTCCTCTTCTTTTTATACCACCTAATTTCTACTCTCACTCCAAGAGTTGTCACTTTGCACATGTTTAGGACACTCATATGTTCTATACCCTACAAACTTATTGCATTTGAAGCTCTTGCCTATAAACCATCCATTTCCTCTTCCTCTGCGATATGATTTTCTACCTCTATTTCCATAGCCACCTCTATTTGATGAACTTGAAGCCTCTGAACTGTTTCTCACTTCTTTGCTTTGGCCTTGCCATTGACCTCTATTACTTGGCTTCCCTCTTCCTTCTTGTTGGCATCTACCTCTGTAGCTTCTACCACATCTACCTCTATTCAATTGACTTTGCCTTATTGAAAACTTATCTTATACCCTCAAGGCTACTTGATGGTCATCCTTAATAGTCCTAGGTGCCAAAATACTAAACTCATCTTAAATGGCAAACTTCAATCCATTTATGTGTCTAGTAACCTTCTCAGCATCATCTTTTATGTGTCGTACATGAATAGTCAACTTGTAGAACTCTTTTGTGTAATATTTCACTATCATATATTTCTATCTCAAGTTTTTCAGCCTTCTTAAATTTTTTTTTTGATAATTATTATGCATGAACTTGCCCTTCATCTTGGCCAACATCTTATACCATGGCCTTATCTTATCTTTGCCTCTTCTTCTTCTCTCTTCCTGGATGCCATCCCACCATAAGGATGGATGACCAATTAGCCTTGTTACTTCAAAATTCACCTTATTATTCTCCTTCACCTCTTTTTAATCAAATTAATTATCCATGGCTGTGATCCAATCCACTAACTCTTTCACGTTAAGGTTGCCCTCATACATGGGTACCTCCATCTTGGGCTTTGAAGTCACCCTAAGCATTGCTCTTATAAATATCTCTTAAATTATTAATTAATAACCTTCATATATTGATTATTTAGGAGGAATCTCATCCTCACCATCACTTACATCACCCCTATTTATCTCTCTTCATTGTGCCAACTCCATGGCTTGCAATCTTACATGCAAATTCCTCATTTCAACCACCAAAGTATCCACTGCTTGCAATCTCCTCTCAGATTTTGCTGATGATTCTTATTCTATACCTACCATGATGTATTTTTACCTTCCCAATATCTCCTAATCTCTAATACCAAATGATGCAGAGGATAGACAATCTTATCTCACACTTCTCCTTGATCTTATTTCACTTCTTTCAGTAATAGACCATTGGATCAATATACTTTTAAAGGTTCTTGAGTTCATTGATTATTTTATGATTCATGACACATTAAAAATGATCATTTATTACCCATCAATCAATTTACATACCTTCTAAAGTATCTTCATTTACCTTCCACAACTCTGCTTACTCAAAATAGATAGGCTAGTAGCCTTTTTTTAGTAAATTCCCTATGTACAGATATGTATGGAGAAACAAATGATTGATATCATTACCCTTTTTCCTTATTATACTTTGTATTAAGTTTTAACCTAAAAATCAAATTGCATGACACTTTTCCCAACCTTTTTAGCTTACTGTTAGGCCTAATTAGGCCTAGTCTGCCTCTTCTCATAGTCATACCTCTCTTATAGTACTATCATGTACAAAATCAAATCCAAACCAAAAAAATCTCTTAAAAATTATTAATATATACTAGATTTAAAAATTTTATGTAGTTTCAATGGTGTACACTCCCTAAATCCATTTTTTCCTTTTGAAACCCTAGTTTAGGGTTATTTGAAACTATAGGTGTCTCAGAGCACTAAATTTGAGATTTTGAGTTCCTTAAGGAGTTTTTCTGACCTGTGAAGTTTTGTGAATGACTATATCATCATTACATGTGTTTTTTTTCATTCTCAAGGCCTCTACTCTAATTTTATACCAATATCTTTTCCTTAATGCACACTCAGACTCAGTCTGCAAGGTTTCTAGGGTATTGTATTGATGTTTAAGACTACTCCAAAGGATTTATACTTCATGTGAGAACTATGTTAGGTATTTGGATTATGTAAGATCATTTTCCAACCTACTTATTTTATCTAACACTCTTCTATCCCAATTTTCGATCATTTTCATGACTATTATGTGTGCACCAAGTTAGATTGCCACAAGTTTCAAGACTTAGTATGTGACTCACACGTCCACAATGGACTATAGTCTTATATAATACTTAATAAAAATGAAATACAATATTATATATATATATATATATATATATATTCTAATTAATAAGGTTTCTTTGAACTTATTTATATCATTATATATATAATCTCTGATAATATAGAGAACAAAGCATATTTATGTGGTCTACAACTTAGGGTTAATTAATGAAAAACTTTGAAATATCCTAACCCAATTCTTGAAACATAACTAAAAATCACATAAAAACTTACCCATACCACAAAAAACATCAAAATTAAGTCTTTATGCATTCCTTCTCCCAAGAGCATTCATAACACAGTCTTTTTCCATTTGTAAACATAGGAAAACATAGTACAAACAATTATTTCAAACCTTAAGACATTTCATTAATCTTTTCATGAGGATATATAACTTCCCCATCTTCAAATACATTATCAAAAACCTGAATGAGAAACCAAATTTACATGTTTTATATCAAAACTAACTACTTTCCAATAGTCATTTACAAGTGAGTTTGTAACTTGACACAAGTATCAAGGTTGTTTGTCTGTACAAAGTGACCTTTTGGTCCATGGTATGATCCATGGTATCTATATTAATGTTTTATAACAATTGAAACCTTAAATACTTTTAAACCACCTCCTAAAACATCTTTACTATGCAAAATTATTCAAATTTTTAAACTTGACAAAATGATGGGAAAATCTAGATTTGAAACTCTAGACTATCCTATCACTTTAAGTACTTAAAAACATTATAATATGCCTAATAACACTCTTAACACATTTTTAAACATCATAAACATGATAATTAGTTACAAAATATTATCTAATCTATAACTACTTGAACAAAACATCAAAATGAGTCATCCATATAGGATGCTCCTACATCATCTTACATCATCATTCTTAGACCTCAACTTACTTTTATGCTTGCTCTTGCACAATATTCTTCTTTTTTTCCTCAAATAATTATTTATGTTTATGATCTAATTCTAATTTATCATCCTTACATTATTATTTTGTCTCTTATTATTGTTATTTGTCTAATTCTACAGCTGTGGCTTCTTGCTGCTTATTCTTCTTTTCTTCTTACTCTTGTTATGGTCTTTGTGCCTCAGCATCCTCAACTTGATTGTGAGCCTCTTATTCCTTGGCATGGTTTTGGGATTCTTATTATTCCTAAAACTCATCCTCTACCTTCCATTTATCCTCATCTTTATTCCTTTACATTTCTTCTTTACACACATGATGCTCAGTTGCTCTCTGTTCTTCTTCACATGTGACTTGTTATTCTTCCATAGTCTGATCTTCAAGTGATACTTATTTTGTGTTTATATTAGAACCCTTAGAGTATGATGGTGAGGATATGATGACATTATTTTATACCTTTTCTCAAGAAACCTTCCCCTTATAAACTAGGCACTTTGTTGGTTTTGGGGTGTCAACTTCCTATGCTTTTTGTTGTCTCATCGAAGACTCTCCAATGACATGTGTAGTAACAAGTGAGCTATCTACCCTAGATTACTGATGAATACATGGAGTTCACATACATCATATAATTTATTATATGGGATAGATTCTATGGCTCCTGACTATGATGGGCTCATAATTTCTACTCATGTCTCAAATATTTGTTGAATGTGTTGTAATTTGGCCTCTTCAACCACTGTATCTACAATGATAGAAGCAAAACAATAGGGTAAATCAATTCATATATTTTATGGAAATATATTTTTCACCTATATGATGCACACTAATTTATAAAAACTATTATTTTTCTTCCTCCTTCTCATATAGGTATCCATCCATATCAACTATCATCATTTTGTAGACCTACTATTCATCGATGCCCATATACAGTAAGTCTTAGAGCCAATAATTTTGGGTATGCTTTGGTCATCCAACTAGGTGATCTAGATATGAGTCTTCTACCTTAGAAGAGATGCATATATTCTATCCTTGAGTACCTTACACTTATCCTTTATCTTTGATTGGTGCAGTTGTTGTTGAAGGTTACATTTTTGTAGTTGCAAGGTGTAGAACAAGTGGTGGTATCATCTGCAATAGGGTTTCTCTAGTTAATATGATTTCATTTTGTTTGGCTACCTTAGTTTGCATCATATTTATGTTGATAAAATATGAGAGTGGCAAACCTAGTTCCTTGATAAATTCATGAATTTTGATGGCAATACTCTTTGGTATCTTATTGACGACCACATGTTGGTCTAAATACTACATGACATTAGGCAATATACATAGGTTATTTGTGATTACCTATACCAAATCATTCCAATATTTGGTAAACTTGACTTGGTGCCCAAAATAAGTACTCTCTTGAGTCCAGGTGAGTTTCCTAAATTGCACATCTGGCCAGTAATTGACATCGAGATGAACTTCACCCTCAGGTGTCTTCCATTATGTAAAGACTAACAAAATACCAAAAATTGGTAATGGAAAGTTTGATTTGTCATCACCAAGACTTTATCAATATTTAGAGTGAGTTCACTGACCAAGAATTTAGGCCAGTTAAATTCCTCATTTGGCTGATCATTCGATGGGAAATATTAAGGACCCCTTTTTTAGCCTATTTGGCATCCTTGGTTATCTACAAGGATCTTCATGAAATACATTATACCAGAATGTGCTCTGACACATCATCAATGTCCTAAAATGGAATTCCTCATGATCTTCAAGAGTAATTTTCTTGAATAATCAGAAGGACTAGTGGATTTCTTGATTTGTAATGGGTTATAGATCTCCTCCTCATAGGCATTCTTGTCGCCCTTGACATCACAGTGGTCTAAATGTGAATGGTTATCTCTTTAGAAAGATAAATCTTACCCTCATTGTATTTACTCAATAATACCTCCATTGCATCATTGATTTTCCCAAAAGTAAGTAGTTGGATCAACCACTCCATATCTATGTTATGGAATCTATGCGGTGGTGCTAATGCTAATGGTTGCACCTTATCAACTATGTCTAACACAAACATGCACAACTCATCATTTTGAACAAACTCATAGGCATATGGGTCTTTAAATAATATTTATCATAATGTAATGCCAAGGCCCATGTCCTCATTTTATGATTTTGTGAATCCTTTGATGAGTTATGACCTATCAAATATAACCATTGTGTGTCATTTACTTTGTTTCTAAAATAATTTCCTTGGATGTGTAAATAATATACTCATTTAAGAGTAATAATTGCCTTGAAATTTTACAAACACTTCATTATACTTAGTAGTGGATATGAAATTAGTTTCCCTAGTGCCAAATTTATATCTTCTCACACCACTTTATATGATTTGTTGTCTTAATTAATTGTATTATCATTCAATCCTTCACACGTGATCTTTGAATGAGGTGGATCCATTTTGGATGATGTGGTGACCTTTACACTGATGAGACATTTGATTATGGTGGTAGTTGATGCTTTTTGACATGTCACTTTAATTGGGATTTGGTCATACATTATTATTCTATTCTTGACACTGACTCATAACTTTTATAATATATTTGATAATCTCCCCCCATACTTAATCATTAATTAAGATTAATTTGAACATTTAACTCCACCATCTACTTGAGATTTTGATGCATGTGTCCTTCACAAACTTAATTGATGTTTATGCAATGTACTCATTTAGCCACCATGTTTCATTCCTTTAATGCATCCTTAGTAGTGGAACCCTTTACTTAATATTGGATCCATCTTATCCCTTACTTCTATAAACACACTTATATTTTCTTCACGCATGTCAAAAAAAACACAAAACCCCAACTATTTTGAAATCAGTGCTTATAATCAAGACTACCATCTACTTGGTGTGATATAACACCTTTATTCCATGTACTAAATTAATGGTGGAGACTTCAACCTTCAACTAATTACCTACCTTAGTAAGACATTTCCCTACAAATCTTATAGGACCACTATTTTAGGTTGTGAAGGTTCATGGATGATGTAAGGGCCTTTCCACCTGATGTTAAGCTTTCTAGGCAAAGCTCTGAACTTACTATCATACAAAAAAACAAGTTGATTTACCTAAAATTCATTTGTCCTCATATTTTTATCATGTCACGCCTTCTAGTTGCTCTTGTTTATCTCATATACCCATACTATTCTGCGTCTCACTTCATCCATACAATTCAAGTCCAGCAACTTGTTAGTCATTGACTCCTAATCACCCATTCTAAACACATCTATGACTTGCAGACTAAGAAGCACATATTTCATAGGCATAAATGATTATAACCCATAGATTAGTTAGAATGATGTAAACCCTATCACATGTTTATAATGAATGTGATAAGCTAATGAGACTATTGTAAGCCCATCCTCTCAATCATCTCGCTTCACATCACATATCTTAGTAATCATCTTACCTATCACCTTGTTCACAACTTCAGCTTAGATATTTGCCTATGGATGATAAGTTGTGTTTTTATGATGTGATATCATGAACTCATCCATGAGGGTCTTGATGATCTTATTCATAAAGTTAGTTCCTCTATCACTTACTAATTTAAGAGGACAACCAAACCTATTTATAATGTTCTCATATAAGAACTTGGTTGTGTCCTTTGCACCATAACTTAGAGTCATAATAAATTTTACCCATTTTGTAAAGTATTTTATCATAGTGATTACGTAACTTGCATTACTACATTTGCTTAGAGGATTGATTGGTCCTACAAAGTCAATACCCCATTATCAGATGGTTTTTGTGCTAACATGGGTTGTAAAGGCATCTCATCTTTCTAGTGTGGCTTCTCCATCCTTTGGCATATATCTCATTATTATTCTAATATTTGTGTATCTTAAAATAAATAGGGTTACTAAATTCCACTTTGTAAAATTTTATTTTTAATTTCATCTCCTATAAAGTGACCTCCTATGACTCCTTAATGCGCTTAATCCATTAGCTATGCATGCTCATGCTCTAGATTCACTCTACATAGTTGTCTTTGCCTAAGTAATATAAAAATCCACTAACAATACTATACAAAAGAGCTCTAGTGATCAGTTATTTCTTATCTCTCTCTATATAGTGTTCTAAGAATGTCCCCTACTCCAGAAACTATGTGATCTCTTGTAGTTGTTCTAGATTCCTAGTCACCCTGAATAGGTGTGCATCCAATGACTCATATTGGATTTCCTCAAGTTCCTTACCATTATTGAGCCAATTGAGATGGTTTGGGCTGATATTATCTCAACTTGGTTTGACATTAATCCAAAATTTAAATTCCTTCAAAGCATCAACCATCATGATATTCATCTTCCCAACATCAATTTGTTCACCAAGTATTATAGAGCTTGATGATTAGTGAACAATTTGAACGGTGTGCCCAACAAGTAGTGCCTAAATTTTTGTGGTGCAAACACTATCACCAAGGCTTCTTGCTTAGTTGTCATATAATTCTTTTATGTGGCTAAAAAATTTCTACTTATGAAGTGGATCAGATTATCCAATCCTCCTCTTAGTTTTTCAAGTACTGCTTTAACTATAATCCTTGAAGCATCTATATGCACACAAAAATATTTACTCCAATCAAGGAAAATTAGGATCAAAGTAGTCACTAGTCTCTACTTTAAATCAACAAATGTAGCCTAAAAATCCTTTATATAGATAAATTAGACTCCTTTTCATAGTATCTTCTCCAAAGGGGTTGATATAGAGGCATATCCCTTGATAAATTTCTGGTAGTAGCCTATGTGTCCCAAAAAAATATTGCACTTCTATTGAAGTCTTGGGTGGTGGCATCCACATAATGACTATGATCTTAGCCTAGTCTAATAGAATTCCTTTACTACATACTGCATGACCTAATAAAACACCAAAGGGTGTGAAAAATAAACATTTATTAAAATTTATCACATTCACAGTGCTCTACATCTCTCTAACATTAACCTATTTTTTTAATATAAATGTTCCTTAAATAAAGAGAACACTACATAATCATCCATGTACACTTCTGAGAAGTCATGGATGAAATCCTTGAATGTAATCAACACAGCCCTGGAAAACATTGAAAGTGCATTTTTGAGTCCAAAACACATGACCTTGTAAGTGAATGAACCCCATTTTTTTGTGAATGTAGTTTTGGCCCTTTCCTCTTCTATGATGGGTATCTGATGGTAATTGTTGAATCCATTTGTGAACAAGAACACTTCATGCCCTATGGCAACCTCTAAAAATTCATCCATGAAGGGAATGGGAAATGGGTCATTGACATAATAATCATTAAGTATGTGATAGTCTCCATAGATGTGTATCTCCTCAATCTTCTTCAACTATACAACCATGGGGCTAACCTAGTCAACTTTCTTGGTTAGCAAGATAATGTCTGCTTCTAGCATGTTATCAATTTTAGCTTTCACTTTCATCTTCATGTTTGAGTTAAACCTATATGGTCCCTTCTTGATTGGCTCTACAGAATCTTTTAACTCTATGTGCATCTCCCCCAAATAAGGATAAACACCTTTGACATATGTGAAGGTTATCATAAATACATCCTAATAGTCTTTGAGTAACTGTAAAACCTTTGAGATATCTGCTTGCATCTAATAGTCTCTAACATGCACCATTTTGGGTCCATCTTCCAAGCCAATGTTTATTATGTGTTCCTTTAATGTCTCCTAGTATATATTGCATTCTTCTTTAGGAATGAATTCGCATAGTATCTATTCTCCCTCATGTTCTAGGAATTATGTGTTGTAACTTTTCCTCCTCTATTTCCTTTATGGCTGGTTTTGACAGAGGCTCCAACTCTCTTTGGCTCAAAGAGATCCCCTATAACCATGTAGTCTTTACCATCCATCCCAGAGGACTGCTCATCCTCCTTTGTATCCTATGGTAGGGCTAAATCCATGTTTGGGTCTCACCTTGGCCAACTTCTTAAAGGTGTAGGATGTGTGTCAAGTTTTTTCTATGACTTCATGTGAACCTAGTTCTAATGGCACTGGTAAGTTTTCAACTTTTCAATGGCATAGAAAGGTTTTCATCTTTTTTAAATCCACTTGTACTTGAATATTATCACTCTTAAAGATGAACATTTGAATTAAAATGTATTTGTGCCCAATGCTTTATTTCCCTTTTTCACTTTTGATGGATGTACCATGTTGTAGGGAAAACACCTATGGTATAGATGAATCTATGTGGCCAGTAGTTAGGAGTAATACCCTCTAACATACATACCTCAATACACATGTACACATGTAATTCTAGGCATTCACCCTACTGATGGATAGGTTAGTCTCTTCTAATAGTCTTTGGTAGCTAAAAGTGAGCTACTAGCAGTCTGCACACTTCTTCCCATATTCAATGCACATCTCTATGGATGGCCCACCAGTTTGTAGCAATTCCCTTCATTGCATAGTTGAAAGCACTAAACTTATAGTTCACATATGGTACATACTGTATAAATCATATGATGAACTCACCAACATCCTCTATAGTAAAAGACTAGGGTATTTGTCACTTAGTCATAAAGACCATTCACAAAGGTCATATCTCATGATCCCATTTCACCTAGTTAAGTACATGGGTGTCCAAGCCTCCACTTATTGATGAAGCTCTATCTCATGATAGAACACCCTCTGGATTTGGTTCTATGTAGTCCTACTTAGTATGACCTATTTGATATATAAAATCTATATCAGATTATGTTGGAGATCTTATTATCATTGATCACATATATTCCTCAACCTTTTGAGGAATATACAGGGTATTCAACCTTATCTTGACCAAGATCCATTCTACACTTAGAATCTGAGTCTATGGAATAGTGTTTTTGTAGAGGAAACTATACTATATTGCATGTAGAGCCTTTTACTTATCTTCAATTGTAACCTTTATCCATCTGGCATTGGCACCACCATAAGGTGAGTTTGGCTCTTTTGGGATGATGTAAGGCCTAGATTTAGTCTTGTTCAAAAGAATGACAATGATCTTGTCATCTTGATGAGACTCTAACTGATTCATGAATATGCTGATAGTAATACACCCATCATATGACCACTTCTTCCCTATCAGTGTAGGGTAGTGAGTCTTATTTGTATTCATATTGATCACTTCAAAATCACCTTGCAAATTGAGTTCTATGACTTTGATTTCTACATCCTCTAGGTGACCAATAGGTTTGACCCTTCCATAGTCCACAAGATTGAACATGAAAGGACTATAGCTCAATACAGGGCTTCCAAAGGCTTTCCAAGTGGATATGGGGATCATATTTATAATTCTTCCAAAGTTGAATATAACATTGGGTATTTCATATCCGACTAGCTCTATGTCCATCCTTGCATCGATGTCCCAAGGTTTCTTGGTCTTTACAAACCAAACCAACTAATTCATTCACTTCTGGCCTTTCTATGCACATTATAGTAGGTTATGGAGTAGGTTCATGATGTTCTAGGAGATATCTTCATTATGCATCATAATGAAGTGTTTTTTAAAATCCATCAATGCAATAAAAACCCCATCCTATCTTAGTATACACACTATTTTCCCATACATCTATGCATCAAGAGTTACATCATCCCCTTCATTCATCCCTTACTATTGTATTATCTTTAAAATATATGTAACTTCTCACATCAGGCCTTTTTCAATGGTCAATTAAGGATATCTATCTAGTCATGCCTTTTTTATACCCAAGTCTTTAGGCATTTCTAATGGAGGTAACCCATATTTTTCAAGTTATTATCTAGTTACTAACTGTAATGTGGCATCCTCCCTCAAATACGAATGGATCATGTTAACATTTCTAATAGGTCTCTCCCTCTGATGTATTTTTATGACTGGATAGCCTTTTGTATTATGTTGCTTTGTCACCCTGTAGTATGCATAGTAAGGTTACCTCTGGGGGTTTGCAGAGCATTTTATTTGCATATGGTTTAGTTCTCCATAGAGATAAAAATAAATGGGTGGTGTAGGCCCATTGATTCCTTGGCTTCCCTATGCACCACCTTGATATCCTCCTTTGTATCCTTATCTATTGCCCTAAAATCCCCATCCATCTTTATGTTATTATTGCCCAAAATTTCTCCTATTTTGTGATGCATTCCATCTTTGTTATTGTGGATATTCATTATATATGGTTATTGGTAGTTTTTGTGGGTTTAGGGCCCATGTTGACTATTATGCTTGAGAAATTGAAGGATTCCAGAGAGCTTGGTACGAGTAGGTCATAGTCTATTATGAGAAGTTCTACGAGGTGATATTTTGGTTTTATGTAGAAGGTAGGGTACCTACTAGTTATTGTGGTTATTATTGTACTTTAGGGACCTAAGGTGTCATTGATAGATTTTGACCTAGTATGATGTTCCCTGAGTTAGGAGTAGCATGTGGTGTAACTGTGGATTTCTATGTAACAACCATGAATACGTTCTTAGTGATATCCTCCTTCAATTTCTAGAGTTTTTGATAATACTTATCATCATGTGTATGTGAATTATAGAATTTATAGTATATTTTATGTGGGGTTTTGATGTATTGTTGTAAAAGGTGACACTATGAGGATGCATGCCCTAATACTCTGCATATTTCACATAACTCTATCTTAACCCTAGGTCATTCATTTCTATGATGCCCTTATTGTCCACACTCTATACACCATATATATTACGTAGGTCTCTCAACCCTTCCTTGAAACTGATCTAATATATTCAAGATAGACTATAAGCTATTTTCTACCTTAGATGATGGCATGACTACATCCCTATACTCTTCAATTTGCTCCACCCAAATCATAGTAGATCTTGCATCTTCTTTACCTCCAAACTAAGTTTGGGCTATGGAAAATTTGATCCTTGGTATTAAACCCTCTACAAACCAAGTGGATTTATATATATCCTCAAAAATAAATTCTACTTTGTTCATGACATCAGAGAATCTATGATCATAGTCACCAATGATATCATGGGGTCCTTATCAAATCTCTTTCAAATCCTAGATTGTTTGGCTTGAACTATTCTTAACCTTAAACTTTGTGATGATCCAGTTCTTAACATCATCTAGGGATACCCTGGATGTATTCTTCCTAAAGATGAACTCCAGTACACATCCACTTAAAGCATTGATCAGTTCAAACTTCTTTATATTATCATCGATGATTGCTTTTGCCTGTCATTTCATGTCATAGGTAAGTAAGTATTATTAAGGGTATATAAACCCATCATAGGTATCTAGGTGTATAAAAATACCCAATTGAGTCTCCATAATGGGGTTTATTATAGGTATCATAGTTGATTTGGTTACAACCAACATTAAGGATGATTTTGGTTTCAGATACTTCTGTCCAATTTGAGATGGCTCCTGATCTAGTGGTGGATGTGATGTCTCTTCTGGTTGTATGGAGGTGGTAGTTATATATATATATATATATATATATATATATATATATATATATATATATACATACACACACACATATATATATATACATACATATATATATATATATACATATATACATATATATATATACATATATACATATATACATATATATATATATATATATATATATATATATATATATATATATATATATCCATCATCTCCTTTTTATTCTTCCAAGATTTGAAGTTGTGTAATGAAATCCTTAGCCTATGCAAGAATTAGAGGATCTATCTCTGTAGAAAGTAATATTGTTATAATATTTTGTCATTTTGATAAACTCTGTGCAACTTCATGATATGCAACCTTTTGTACTTTTAAGGTTTTATATGAACTTATTCTAGAATTGGTCTTTGCCAATTGTCGTCATCTAAAGTTGTATATGAATTATTACTATTTTGACAAAAATGGACTCAAGGGATGTGTGCTTCCTTGGGAAATGATACTTACCTCCAAAGATGTATCTCTTGAACCTATACTATGTTTGTGACTATAAGGTAATCCTTAATTTTCTTTATGGGATAGCCTTTCTAGAAAGTATGAACTTTTATTCATCTATTCTAATTCTATACTAATACCTTCTTATTTCATCTATGTTAAATCCTCATCATTTCCTCATACTCTATCTCTACTTGGCTCAGGCTCTTTAATTTATTTCTCTTCACCGCACCCTTATCCTTATCATATCCTTTCATTCAAATTATCAATGCTACTACTACTCCTCTTTCTATTCACATTTTCTTGAAACACACTCTATTTATTCCATCTCTGTTGTTATCATAACTCTCTTTCTAACTCAATCTTTTTCCAATCCTTTTTCTTTGGATTATCCATGATGGACTTAGGTTCAAGTTATATCTTTTCATCTTTGATTCATTCTCCATTATCTCTCACACACCCCTATACGCCCGATTCAACTACTCCATATTATCAGGAGTGGGAACCATGGCCTTTTCTATATCCAACATTTTGATTAATGTTGGGAGTTGATGTAAAAAAAGTCCTTTGATTCCTCTCAAAAATAGGTCCTTCACTCTGTCAAAGATTAATTATCCTTGTACTATGCACTTAATGATATATCAATCAATAGTGGAAGCTATCCAATGATCGATCACATGAGTCTAATTTATCTCTAGATTCTACAACTATTATATCTTCCCATCGGTCCATGTAATGGTGTCACTTGCTCATGGATAGAATAGTGATATTCAATTTGAACCAACCAATCAACTAGTAGGCCTAGTAATTTTCACCAGAAAATCTCATAAAATTCATCGTAGAGGTGTTATTGTATAATCTCTCTCGGAGTACACCTAATTCTTCAACCTTATATCTCTATGAATTCAATGGTTTTTTGGTCTAACCACCTCTCCACCTCTCTTTGGATTGATAATCATCAGAACATATCCTTGAATAATAAGTTCCATGCTCACCACACTATTTTGAATAGAGGTTCATGGGTTTTCACCAAAACATGCTAATTATGAGTATAGAGTATGTGAAATTACATCAAAAAATTATAGGATGGCTTAATCAAGATTTTGAAACACATGCAAGGTTTATCGTAGATAAATAAATTTGTTTCATAGCTCAATGGATGATGTAAACTACTTATAGATAGAAAAAATACACAACTAAGTATAATAATAAAGGAAACATTCATAAGAACATAGAGATCTCTGTGGTTAAAACATAAAGAGTACAAATGCTTAGAATTCATAATAGAGGATCTAGTACCAGGGATCACAACAAGGAAACCTCCATAAATCAAGGTTCATTTCTATTAATATTATGTGTGAAATCTCTCACATGAAAATAACAATCACTATTATTTTTACTCACACACTCGTCAACCCTTCTATTACATTCTTTTCAAATACATATAGGCATCAATGCCTATAGTTGTAACCTCCAAATTCACCATGCTGAGAATAGTTATCTATGTCACATTTGGTTTGTCCTAACTAATATAGAGATTCTCATAACAGCTCCTAACAAATTTAAGACAAAATACAACTATATTTCCCTTAGGACATTCTCATACATACAACCAGTTTTACATTTACCTTTTACTACTAACAGTTAAACACTTGCATAATTTTACAGGCATCTAAGTCTAATCAATGCATCTAAAAAATGTGAGTATTGAGGTGATGATCTAGAGATAGTCTAAGTATGATTATGCATAGTTTAGACACAAACTAAGGAATTCTTAAAGGTGACTGAAAACAAATCGGGAAGGTAAAACCCATGGAAAGCATGTAGATGTAATAGAAGGGTGTGTAAGAGCTATATGTGTATGTATAATTTATGTAAAGTGAATGTAAATCAATAATAACATTTGAAAGTGTCTGATACCAAACTTTAGTGTATTGCTTATATAATTAAATTTATTTTACTGTCTGTATTTTTTCTTTTTACAAAAAATGGTATAAAAACTCAACCTCATATCATATTATTTTAATGAAAAGTGTGTAATAGGATCATAATTTTTAAAACATACAATAAAATAATACAAACATGGGGAAAATACTAATATGATATAAATACAATAAAAATAGTGGATATAGATTTGAAATGCATCAAAAACTTAGATTAATATGTTTAAAACTTGATAAAGGAGGTCCATAGAAGAATACTTGATTGTTGACTTCCTTGTGCACCGTCAAAGGCTAAAGATGACTAAAAAATATATTTTCGAAATGATTTATTTTTTTCCCTCAAGATGATCAAAATCCTCTCTTAGTTTCTTGAAATTCACTGTATATTTACCAAAATCATTGGTTTTTTGTTCACAAATAATTAACATAAAACATAGATGATAGATCCACTTCGAAAATGAATTTTAGTTTTGCTCATATACTTGAGGTGATCAAAACCCTTTCTCAATATTCCATAATTATTTTTAAATTTATCTTAATAGTTGTTCATTTGTATAGGTGGCATTAGATCTGTATACAAGGGAAAGTGAAGATTTATAAATTAATCCTAGCTCAAAAAAGATAAATCAAACCAGCTATTTTGATCATTGGTACATTTAGATAATCAGGGTCATGACCAATATGGATCCCCTAAACCTAAATAAGGGGTCTCTTAACACATAATATCATAAGAGAGGGTCCTAAAGCCTCTAGTCGAGTAATACCATGCAATAAACCTATCCATGTCCTATAATTTTGTAATAAATTAAAGTAAATCTAAACTAGTGCTCACCAAAGCTTGTATCACAAATGGGAGATAATAAACATAGATAATAAACATGAAAATAAGAAATCTACTCAAGTAAATGTAGAGGTAATCCTAAATCATTGAGATAAATACATTCACAATCCAATACATGTAAATCTATCTACTAATAAAAGAGGAGTAAGAGTTAGGAACACTTGCCTTGAAGACAAACCTGTCAAGCCTTAATCTTTCCCTTAGCCAATGGTGTTTTGCAAGAGGTTGTTGTGACTCATAAGGATAACAAAGATAGGTAATATATAGGCTACAAGACTTATCCTATGCATCCAAAAGACTTTTCCCACAAGATAATATTATCCTCCAAAGGAAGTATGAAACCCTAAGTAATGACTCTTCAAGTAGAATGGTTGGTTGGAGAATAACCAACCATTTGAATAATAATTCCCTTATTTTTAATGTTTTCTTCTAAACCTCCTTAAGATGAAATGGTACTTGATGATAAACTAAATTTATGTTAATCTTGGTGAAGTATTATGCATCTTAGGTCTATAACAAGAGATCATTAATGAATGGTTGTGGGTAAAAATCCATCACCATTATCTTGTTAAGTGCACAATATGTAACACATACACACTAGGGAAAATATTTATTTATTGCAATGACTATTGAAATTAAAAAAATGAGAAGAGATAGGGCTAATATTTCCTTGATTAATAAAATCCTTGAATTACTACTAGATTTCATCTTTCTCCCAAATGAACTCTTGTTGTAATATATAGTTAAAAGAGGGAATCTAGAAACCAAATTGATATGATATTTTACCTTAAAAAGTTTACATAGACCCATTGTATTTTTAGATATGTCTCCACATTTTTTTATGTTTAATCCTAAAATGTAGATATGGGTAATCTAGGGTTAAAATGGTAGAGATAGCCTAAGGCACAAAGATGATATATTATCTCTAAAGTAGGCTAATTATTTGTAAAACTTAGATAAAACATATACTAATTTATTATGATAAAATGATAATGATTATCTCTATTATAAATGAGGTGAAGGATGTGTATATATTGTTGAATCCTAACCCTAAACCCTTCTAAAATTGTAGTTGACACAATCAGCCCAATTAACCCAGTTGTTTAAGAAATAAAAAATTTAAGTCCCAGACTAAGTCGGTTAGGATGACTTAGTCATGTAACATGCTCAATTCATAGAACATGGCCTACCCATTTGAATGTGTTTGAAGGATGGTAAAAATAGGTTTTGGCTTAGGTAGGGGCTATTTGAGATGGTGAATTACTTTGAGAAGTGGATAAGGTAGGTGTCAAAGCTTAGGTAAATGTATAGGATAGACTTATGTTAGTTGTAAGTGGTGGTATAGGGAACAACTATCTTATGAAGCACCAATGGTCTTCTCACCCCTTTCCCCATGATTCGTAAACTATATTATACCCCCTACTATTAAAATAGTTTGAAAAATGGATACTAAAATTGGTGTTTAAATAAATCTGATCAATTTTGTTATAATGTGATTAAAATGGAATCAAAACTGTAATATGAGTGTTTTCAATAACTCATTCATACCATCTCCAAATTCAAAATGATCAAAAATCCATTTATATGATTTCCCATAAGTGTCATATTTTAATTAAATTGCATCCAAATATTTAATAACTAATTAAAATCTGTAGAAAACTCAATGCAAAATAGAATATAAAGACATTGGGATTTTTTATGGAGTTCACCCAAATGGGCTACATCTCCAAGATTACTAAATAGCAATCTGATCTATTAAAAATTTATTTTGAATCAATAATACAACTCACAAAAACTTAATGGAATCTTAAAACCTACAAAATCATGCCATCAAAACTTCAAATATTTTTTATAATACTCAGAAATCGTCTTTCACCTTCCCAAAGCACTTGTAGAATCTCTTCCTAGTGTTTTCCATCAAATCATCACTTCAATTTCTCAAAAATCCATCAAAATAACACCAAATTGGGAGCACCAATATACCAAAATGAGCATCTCATAATTTTGAACAACTTTCTAGTTTACTCTAAGATCTGAAAAATGCATCTGGATTGGTCAAAAATGCCAATTTATACAAACTATGCCTTACAAGATAAAGTGAAATGTTTAGGAAGTAAGCATAAAACATAATAAATAAAGATGGGAAGTAATTAAATGATGTGTAAATCATAATGTAAAATAAAATATCTCAAATTTGAAGCATGTAATATTATTGTGACTTGGTCATAGTGTGAATCTTTATGGGAATATTTTCTGAGGAATGCTTGGTATTATCCAAGGTCTTCTACTGAAACTTAGAAAGGGAACACCAATGAGGTGGATATAAATGTTGGAACAAATTAATAATATTTAATGTGTTAATTTGTCAGGGATTCTTAGTCTTATCCAAGGTCTTATACTATAACTCATAAGGTGAATAATAATGAGGTGATTGGTAATAAGGGAAAAAACAAGGAAATATTTTATGAGGAATGACTAGTCCTATCTAAGGTCTTATACTACAACTCAAAGAGGGAAACCCTAGGGGTTGTTGTAATGAAATAGGGAGTGTAAAAATCAATATATGGGCATTTATAATAAAACCTTAGTAAACATGAGGCATACTGGGTAAGAAAGAAAGAAAATATAAATGATACATGCTCACAATAAGCACAAAGATGTATAGGCAAATAGGTAGAATATTAAGATAATCTCACGAAGGTTATATAAATAAGGAAAGTAAAATGGACCTACCTTCCCACAACATGTTCCCCATTCTTTAGGACCCCTTATAGAGTTGTCGATCTACTGTGAAGATTAGGTAATTATGTGAGAAAGTAGGTAGCACTATAGATTTTTTTATTATTCTATCCCAATCTACTAGCCTACCACACCCTAATGGACCTCGGCTCTATCATGAGGCCAATTGTGGAGTTTAATCTTTGATTAGGGATAGGAGATGTGCTAAAAATTAAAAATCATGTCTTTTTTTGTGATTAGACTTTTGTATTTTATATTTGCCTTTTTGATCATTGACTTTTGTTTAAATGATTTGGATTTTAAATTGTTTATGGCTTTTGCAATTCCACCTCCATACAAATTTGGAATAACCAACATGAGTGATAAAAGTGATACACATGAATGAGATTTAGTTTTTGGTTATAGGAGACTAAGTAAGCAAATATATGACATATAAACAACTTAAGCTTACCTATGGACCAGTATGTAATCTCAAGTTTCAACCATATGTATGTTTAGTATGTGAAAAAGAAATAAGGGATAAAGGGAGATCAAATAGATTGGTGTATGTAAGTAATCTCAAGTTTCAACTATATGTATGCTTAGTATGTGAAAAATAAATAATGAATAAAGGTAGATAAAATAGATCAGTGTATATAAGTAGTACAATGAGAATTCATGTTTGTTAATTGATCATATGGTAAAGATAAAATACTAAAGGAATGAGGGTTTTATAACCATGTCACAATAATAATTATCTTTACTTGAGTTGAAAGTAGAAAAATAATCATCAAAGAGAAAATAAAGGAATTCATGTGAAAGAATTGAAACCATAAGCATAAGTTTGAAGCTATGAAAAATAAGAATAAACCATAAGAGAAAGATAAAGAGAATGCAACCATGTAAAACACATAAAACATAATATAATGGTTCATGAAATAGAGATAAGTGACATTATGCTTGACAAATAGTAAAAAATATAAGATATGTAAATGAATCACAAATATGATCTAAATCATGTAATAGAATGATAAATAATGTGAGAGAACACCATACTGTGTTCACAAATATTAATAAATCTGACCGTAAATGTCATCCATAACATTTGACACATCCCTTTGTTGTTAAATTATGACATTAGTCAAAGTCTCATCAATCTTCATGGAAAGTCATGAAAAGACTTCCTTTTGTATCATCACTACCAAAAAAGTAGGTGTAGTATAAGAAGGGTGATGCTCATGTGGTACCTCTTGTGTGTGATACTCAATGCAAGGAATAGGTATCTAAATATGAATGGTATATATGGATCTATGGGAAGGTGCAATTGGAAGATAAGGATGAACACTCATTCGTGGAAGACCTGTAGTAGGAGGAATAATTGATGCCGATGTAGATTGTGGGAAATCTCAGAGATTCTACTGAAGCACTTGACACCTATCAGTATGATGGGTAGTACACTAATGTTAAAGATAATATACATCCACATATTTAGGGATGCACTCTATAAGTAGTTTAGGATGTGGGATAGTCTTATCTTTAGTTGTGCAATGACTAGATGCAATATATCAATGTATTATCTAAACTTTTAGTAGTGAGTAGAGGAGTGGTTATGTGTTCCATAGAAGAAAAAATATGTCTATTAGTAGATGGTGGAGGTCTACTAGCTAAAGTGGTAGAGGAAGAACCATGTTGTTATTGATGTACATGACAATCCTTGGTCCAATGACCAACAACTCTATGAATATCATAATAGGGCTCATCTTCCCCTTGTGTGTGTAGGGAATCAAGCTTAAGTAATGGGAGAAGACCATCACCAAATAAGGGAGAAGCTAGAATAAAAACTAGATTAAGATCATCTATATGTATGAATGGCTATGCAACGGGTCAAAATAGAGTGGTTAACATATATGAAAGAAGTAAACTAGAAGAATCATGATATTTGTCAAAATGGTAGGGTCCTATCATGGCAAGGTCAATAAGCATACTCTTGAGAGATTCAATAGTGACTAGAGGTGTAATATGTGTGTGCTCCACCTCAAGCCTTTAAATAGAAGAGGAAAAACTAATATTAGGTACTATAATAGAAAGAGAATTGAAATACTAAAATAAAGAAGAATGATATCTAATTACCTTGACATTTTTAGCTTGAATGAATTCAACTAAAATGGGTCATCTAAAGAATAATTGTCCTCATAATCAAGTGTATGTAAGTTGATAGTACATGCATGAATTATTTTATCAGTTGAGAAGTGTGGTGAATGGAATGTTTATTTTTTGTTAAAGTAAATAATATTTTATCAAAAGGTTATTGATGGGATTGAGGTTGAATAGAAGGAAGAAGTTGAGTGATGATGTTAGGGGAGAGATCATAATTTTTGATCCTTAACCTTATCTTATATGGTTCATCATCATCTCAGTCTAAGAGGTTAGGAGGAATATTTTTGATTAATTTTGGATGACCATTATAACCTCTAGTGGACTTGATGGGATAATTAAAGCATTTGGATTCTCTAAATGGAATGCCAGGTAAGGGTTCAAGGATGGGTATTTTAAAAACACATCGTTCTTGGAATTGTTTAAAATTTCAAGGATTTATGTCCCCTTGAATCTTGTATATAGCACAATTATAAGAGAATTTGACACATTGGTAGGTGGATGAAGCACCTACTCTCATGCGATGTGTCCAAGGTCAATAGAGTAAGATATTATAAGAAAGTGGAAAGTTAGATATCATGACTTTCACATAAATGGTGACGAGAAGAATGGTAATAGGAAGCAAAACACAACCTAAAGGAGGAATTTATCTTGTATCATATCTTTGGCATGTACAAGTGCCTAAACCTTCATCAATTAAAGTAAATTTAACTTGGATATTACATATTTGAATGTTAATGAATAAAGGGGAATCATCCACATGAAGCAATATCTTATCGGGGATCATAGAAGAAATAGGAAACTTAAGTAAGAGCGAAGTGTACATTGTTTCATCAACATGGATGGACATTTCTTCACACTATTAGAGAATGTCATCTTTAAATATAGATAAGGTAGTTTTTGCCCTATGGGAGGAGTATGATGGATGTTCATTTCAAATAATAATTGCATTAGGTAGTTATGATGGTGGGGAGAATTTATCATAAGCTCTAAGAAGGGAATTTTATATGGGAGATGGGAAATTTTTGCAATAGGATCCCATTGATCATAACCTATGAGAGGATTATGGGATAAAGGAGCATAGTGTTGCAATAAATAAATTGAAGGGGGGTTGGATGTACAATGTAACTTATGTTGACAAGGTATTTATGGTTTAGGTTGGTTTAAGATAGGTTGATTGATCTTAGGTGATGTGGTTGTTTGTTGAGGTATTTCATGTGGTTGAGAAAAATAAATATTGGTTAAAGTTTGATGGATGTTTACTTGAGGTATAGAAGTTGGGGAAAGGGTAGAAGTTATATCAATGGTATGAGAGGTATGGTCAATTTGTGTTGTTGGAGGTGATGTTTGTATGTGTGTTAGTTCCACATGCCCCAATTCTATGAGATGGGATGGGGAAGTGTCTTGAATAATGCAAAATTTTGAAGAGGTGTGATGGGTGTAGACACCTAAATCTGACCACCAATAACCTCTAATCAGGTTTTTGACCAATTTCCACCCAAAATGCACAATTTGGCCTAAAAACACTAAAACACGGTAAACAATATGAAACTAAAATATTCAAGTCTAATTATGGCTAGCATATCCCTAAATGGGGCGATGCAATTTATGGGCTAGCTAACTCTGATGAGTTCATTTTTAGTCAAAATACCAATTTTGCACCTGGGTGTTATGGATTGCTCTTTCCTATAAAATCTTCTACACAAGATGTGTACCTTTGTTATTTGCTATTGGTAACATCCTAAATGGGATAATGGATCTAACACATCTGACATCGCCTTCCAATTCTAATCCAGTCAAATTTTGGTCCAATAATAATGCATTTTGATTAATTTGAGTAATTTGTGCACAAAGTGCTTAATCATGCTTAATAGTTAATTAACCCAAATCAAGGCATAATTAATAATTCCATGGAAACTTGTTGAATAATTTTTAAAAAAAATGAATATTAAATATTTGCATCATAAGGTGACCTTATTTCTTGGGAAGACATCCCTAAGCCATAAATGCCATAAATATCAGGATTCATGCCCTCCATGCCTCATCAATGCCTTCCATGATGCCCTCCATGCCTCTTAATTTCCCCTTCTTCCAATGTCATGATGAGTATAATTAAAAAATTAATTCCAAAAATTGAATTAATCCCTAACCACACATCTTAACCTTGAGATGGATGGTTCAAGTTGATTCTGATCAATCTCAAAAATCTATAAATAGGAGGCCTCACCACATCATTTCTAAGACTTGAGAATGCAAAGTTATAATGTAGGATTGGTTTCAAAAGCTTCAAGAAACTAGTGTTACCATGCCAAATTTATTCCAAGGCAAGCCAAGCCACAAGCCAAAGGTACCAAGGAGAGATGGAGGTAGCCAAGATTCCATTGCCAAGGACTTCATGAGCACAAAACTGAGCAAGCCACTACTACAAAGGCATTTGGAGTATCCAAGGAAGTTGAAGGAATTCTTATATTTTATTCCTTACTTTTTAGTAGTGTTTGTCATTTTTTTTTGTTAACAAAGCTCTCCCTAGTGTCTAGGCCTAGAGATGTTATTTTATTAGTGTGTTTATTTTATTTTGTTTTCATTTTAGAACTAACACCATACTAACCATCTTCTCTTGAGTCAAATTCCTAGATCACATTATGGCATGCCCAGTGGGACTAGACGCATCTCACGCTTGAAGAAGAGCATTTTGGAACTCTAAAATATTTATTTGGACCTTTAAAACTTTTGTAAATTGATTTTCTAACTTTATTTTGCTATTTTAATTTACCACAATTTTACACAGTAACCGATGCTAAAAAGTAAGACCGACATCAATTACATGGCTTAACCGATGTTGATTAGCAAAACTAACATCGGTTAGATTTTAGTTATCCAAGTTAACCATCATTGGTTGTATATAACCAATATCGATCACTATGTTTTTCCAAAAACATAGACCCAAGAGCTATTTCTCCAAAGTTTATTGTTTCAAACTAAAAAAACCTTCAAAGCTAAAGGACATGCTAACATATTTGCCACAGGACCAAGCTTGATATTTTCTCAAAACATGTTTAAATCACCTTTGCATGCTTAAAAATCAATTAAGAAACTTGTTTTGGGTGTTTAACAAAGAATTTAGATGTTTTTGGTGAATGTTTTCAAAGTTTGCAACTAAGACCAAGGGGTCAAATGAATACCATCTCACTTTAATTTGGGCTTAAAATTGAACACACTTGTCAATTCTTGCTTGCAATAGTTGTTTAGATTAAATATTTGTTTGGAAAAAATATGAATGTTACATGTATGCTCTTCCATTTATCCAAGTAGTCTAGTCCAAGGCTTAGAAAGAATGTTGTCTAAAGCACTCCCCAAAAACTCATCAAAGTTTGGGTGACCTTGAAAATGACTCTAAAGTCTTTCTATTTCATGCTTTCTTTATTTTTATGTAAACTTGGATTATGAGGGGGACTTCATCACCTCTCGCAAGTTATTTAGGGAAGCTTTGACCCAGGGTTTCATCTCCTAGAATTGACTTCATTTGGATCCTTTGGAGTTACACACAAGACATAGTGGTAATTTGGACATCACATTACACTGAGCGAATGTAGGATGTAGTGGTTTCAAAAAGGACTAGACCTTTTTACAACAAGCCAAGTGATACAAACCCAAAATCCATGATTTTCTTTTGAATTGTCCCCACCATCGGTGACTTCTTCTCTCTTCCCCCTTTTCTATATATAGAGAGGCCTTGGAGCCAAGAAAATGATCCTCGAATTGGTGATAGAATCACTCTATAGAAATCACTTTGTAAAAGACTCTTTTGAAGCAATACAAGGAAGACATTTCTATTTCTGGTTAAAACAAGTGTGTACATTTGGTTTCATTTTGTAGAATATATGATTGTTATTCATCACCTGTGATTTCTTCTAGCACCTTACTTTTAGTCCTCTCAGTTTTATACAAGATTGCATGAAGTGTTTGTGTGTTGAGCTCCTTTGAAGTGTTACCAATTCATAGTGTCTCTCTTAGACCTATTTTTTATCCTTCGAAGTGTAAGGCTTCTCTCCAACATCCACACAAAAGCTCCATGCCTATGACCTTGAGACAGAACCAGAATAGCCTGTGACTTGTTTGGATTCATCAATAGTTAGCTCTTTTTTCAGACCAAGTGGATCACTTATTTTGGTGCATTACCTCCCTTATCTTACATTTTCTTTTTAGTCATCCTCCTACCCATTTTTCTTAGCAGATAGTATATTTTAGTGTAAGATCAAGAGCTGAAGTGAAGTACGTAAGGAACTAGCCTCATAAAATGACCTAGAGGTTCAACCTCACCATAAGATACCCATAACCTGAGGTTGTCCTCATGCTTATAGCTAAAAGTGAGGGAGCCTAAAGAACTCTCTCACAAGGGTGCAATTCCAAGCTATAACAATGCCCTTGAGTAATCAAACCATGATACCACCATTCATGGGCAGCCCCTTCCAAGTGCAAGGTAGCAAATTGGATGGCCTATTTTTCCAACATAGGTTTTAGTAAAAAATAAAGTATCTACTTTTTGGATCTAAGCCCAAGCTAAATTTTAGGAGAACCATCAAAATTTGAAAGTGCAATCTTACACAAAGCATAGTGGAGTCTTCCTTGGCTGCCCTTGTGCTTGTGGCCAGCCCTATTGCTTCTTATTTGACCATGCTTCCAAGAAGTGAAAGCTAAAAATACATTTATTCCCTAAAAGGGGCTAGATATGTCATGTATTCATCATAATCCTTCAATAAGGTGCCCCTTAATGAGGGTTGTGCTTCCCCTTCAGGAATGGCCACTATTGATAATTTTGCCTCCCATTGGCCAAATTATCACCCCTACTATTTAGAACTTTTCTATGGTGCCAAGTTTGTCTTGTGAATCAGTTTTGGGGTCCTTAAATGAGCATTTACAGCTGCCCAAGTAGCCATCTACATCCAAGTGAATTTTAGTCATTCAGAGGTTTCCAAGGAGCTTGATTAATTACAACCAAATGTGTAAATACAACCAAGACATACAAGTTGTAAGTTTATTTATTTTGTCTTCCCAAGGAATTTTTTTGGGCTATAAGAGGTGGACTATTTCTTTAGACATTTTTTCTGAGAGAAATATCTCTCAAAGGACTGTGTACAAGTCTAAAAAAATGACTAAGTGGCAGTCATTCAAAGTTTATTTTCTACAAACTTTTTGTCCAAAAGAAAAAGGGAAAAGCATAGTTGAGAATACCTAAAGGGAACCTGCCCTTTAGGAAGGTCCAATTCAAAATTCTTGAAGGGTATGTACCCTTTAGGTTAGTTCACGTTATGGTTTTCAAGTCAAGAGAATTCATCCGAAGGATAATTTCAAAAAACTCAGGTGCCCTTCAAAAAGCTCGAAGGGTAACAATGCTTGTGAGGGGTACTTATGTAGTGAAGTGGACCTTTAAAATTATTTTGAAGGGAACTTATGGAAAAACCTTACCCTTGTAGAAGGCACCTAGGTGACTAAAAGGACCAAATCAAGAAGCCTGAAGGGCATTTTTGGAAGTAGAAACCCTTGCAGAGGGCACCTTCATAAAGCAAAGGAAAAAAACAAAGTTCCCAAAGGGCACATGTCTTTAGGGAAAGATAGCCAAAGGAGATGAATTCCTTTGGAATTTTTATCTGAAGGAATTCATAAAAAGACCTAATGGAGGATACACCTGAGGAAAAACCTGATAGAAAATAAAAACAAAGGCAAAGAAGGACATGAGAAAATTTAAGGAAATCCTTCGAAATAATTGTCAAATAGGAAATCTATGGGAATATGAAGTCAACAAAAGTATGAAGAAAACCAAAGGGAAAGACATAAGAGCCTAAAATAATAAATTTGAGGAAATTGGCAAGGAAATGAATTCCTTCAGACTTTTTGTCTGAAGGAATTCAGGAGGGATAAAAATCCCGATAGAAAAGACAAGAAAGTAAGCAAAGGCCAAAAAAGAGAAAAGGAAATGCCAAGCCCAAGAAGAGAAGAGGCAAAGAGTCCTTTGGATAATTTGTCTGAAGGACAAAAACTAAAATAAAGCTTAAATCTTGAATTAAAATAGAAAATGGGAAAAGCTATAGAAAACATGAAGCATAACTGAGCATGATCAATAGCATGAATAGAGACGTAAGCACAAATAGGATTGAGATAGAACTAAACAATAATTAAGACAAACATAGAAATAGATGCATGAGCAAAGATTAAAGTAGAAATGAACATGGACATAAGCATGAACAATGAATAAAACAAACATAGAATAAAGACAAAGGTAGGATAAACAAAGATCATGCACAGACTAACATGAGTGACTCCAATGAAGTGAATGCATTTAAAAAAGTAAGCATGCTTCAGTTCTAAAAATAGATTTGTCTGGTATGATGAATGGGCAAAGCATTGAACGTTTCAGATAGCCAAAAATTCCATGCATGCACTCTCATTTGTCTCAAAGCTTGAACCATTTTGGTGGTTCAAATCTAATTCTTAATTTGGCATTTGCATTGATTTCATGCAAAGGGGAGACTTTCAAACGTTCTAGTAGTTTGAGTGGATTTGACTATTCTTATTTTAGAGTTGACTGGTTTTCAAGTCAAGACATTTATTCATAGATGTCATGCATCTAAAGCTTGTTTTATTATTCTTTTTTAATGCCAAGGATTCTTCATGCAAGACAGCTAGGTATAAGCCAAGAAAAGACAAATTTAGAAGACTCATACAACACAATTTGGACTTGGGATAATGAAGAGTTAACTTCCTCTCCTAGTTCCAACACCAATCTCTTGGCTTTTTGTAATTTTCTATATTAATGGCTTTTCAGCGTTATAAAATCCATCCCTCTCTTGGTAAGACTAGACTCTACCATTGGTGAGTTGTGTAACCTATTTAATCAACAGAAGGACTTTACTCTTAGATTTCAAGTGCTAGCATAGTGTACATTCGTTTAGCAATTTACATACATGGTAGATTTCTTTCTCTTCCCAAATTTTGATTCTTACCTAGTTGTTAGTTTATCATGTTATGCAGGTTATGTTCAATGTTTTATATGTTTTTTTGTTAAAGCTATAAGTGGATGTTAGGTGGCTATAAATTTTCTTGTATCAGACCTCTCTCCATCATTTTTTCTCATGTTTTTGTCATTAGATCAAACCTTCTCATGAAATACTTATGCATAGTGATTGATTGAAATCAAAGGTCTTCCTTTTCACTTGTTTAATTTGGTGTTTAAGGTTCTAAGTAGATTGGATCAACATTCTGGTGTATCACCATCATTAGGTAGGATTTCGCCTTCAAGTTTATTTCTCCTTTTTCCATGGTAGTTCACAACATAGAGTAGAGATCTTCATTGATATATCTTACAGGAACCAACCTTCTTTGGAGGTTTTTCTCACCATTGAGGCACCTACCCTCATGAGAAGATCTTATTATTTCATGTAGAGAGAGGATTAGCCATTTTAGCATGTCTTCGATTCAGGGTACAACTACAAGTTGACAAAAAAAATTGGCACACCCGATGGGACCACAAAAATTTTCTTTACATAGAGTTTTTGTAGTAGTAGAGGATATCCATCTACATCTAGTTGTAGATTTCATAGCATCATTCAGGTAATCCATTCATGCCAAAGGATACCACAAGATCAAAAAGTAAAGGTATTCCTTTTAAATTTGTAAGTTATAAAAGAGCAAGGTCTAGAAGGCCAAATCCATATCCTCAAAGATAATATTTACCTCCTCTTCATCCTTTCATTTTAAACACTACAATCCCCACCATCTAGATGGCTGTTAGAAATCAAGTGTTTACTACATTCAATTAGGGAAATACATTGAATCTAGAATAGTTAGATGACATTCCTATATCTACCCTCAAAAGGATTCCATTCTTCTTAGGATAAAATCAAACAACCCCTATTGAGAATATCCAAGATGTGGCTATTCTTTGTTCAGTTCATAACATTTTTGAGGATAATGTTGCTATTAGATTGCTTGCTACTTATTTCAAAGGAAAAGCATTATAGTGGTATAGAACCCTCCCACTTAGATCCATTTCCACCTGAGATGAATTGGGTGTATCCTTAGTCAAGTAATTTGAAGACAAATCCAATCACTTATCTTTAGTTGAGTAATTAACTACCATACAGAGAGTTCCTCATGAGTTCATGTCCAATTTTAATCTCAAATTCTAGAATACATGGAACAAGATACCGGTTCTAATTAGGCCATCCCATAAATATGAATTTTTGTATTTTTTGAAAGCTCTTAATTCTGACATTAGTGTGATGATACAGTCAATGGGTGGTACTACTTTACCACATGCTTATAAATTTGTAATAAGGGAAAAAATAGTTTGATACAAGCAGGTAAGCTTTCTTTAAGACCTCCAATGCCCATATTTTAGGAAATAATTTTTGTACCAGCCCCTCAAGTTTCTCAAATTCCATCCTTAGCTCCAATTCTAGCACCTCAAGTTCCTATTGTAGCCCCTACTAGTCAAGCTAGTGAGATAGGAGAGTTGAAAAGTTTGATACAATATTTTGAAAATGTAATAGTACAGATCAAGAGGTAGAAATTTTAGTTAAATAGGCCCTATCAATATCAAAATTAGAACATCTATCAGTCCTTCAAAGATCAAAGGTCTCCTTATTAGGGTTTCAAAGAAAATAGACCACCCTATCAATCATAAAGAGCCATAACTCCAACTAAGCCATATGATACTCTTGATATGAATGCTCCTTCCACTTCAAAAACCATTGTTCCAACCCCACCTCAAAATAATTTGGTGTAGGATTCAGGTTGGAATCCCTCAAATCTCAATGATGCTCAAAACCAAGCCTTGGTATCACAAAACATCATCATGCCATAGATGACACATGAAGAGTTCTCTTTTTAAGGAGGTCAATATCAAGATATAGGTTTGACATCACAAGGAGTGACTCATCAAGTTCAAGGATAGCCTAATGCTATTAATGTAAATTGGCAGGTTGATGATCATGTTGTTTTTACTCAAGATGTTAAAACTAATGATTCAAGTGGTCGAATTACATCTATAACCTATCATAAAAATAAAATAAGAGTTGTTGATGAAGCCCAAGTGGTATAAAATACTTCAAGTACTCCTAGTATTATTTCTAAAAGTACAAAAGAGCAATTTTCTACCTCGACAACCCAAAAAAATTAGAATATAGAGGTTAGTAAAGTATAGCAAATACCTCTAATTCATGAGCAGTAAGTACCATAGAAAGTGAAATCAAAGGTTAGTGCATATTAGTTTAGTATTTTAGATAAAATGAAGAAGTATAACATCAATATTAGTATATGGGATTCTCTTTCAATTCCAAGGTAAAAGGATAAACTCATTCAAGAACTTTTAGCTCTTGAATTGTCTTCAAAACTAGTTGAGAAAGAAGGTGTTGTCTTGACAAATTTGGATCAGCCAACTAAAAAATAGGTGTATTAAGGAGATAAGATGTCAAAGGTGGACAAAATTGAGGTAAAATCAAAGAAAACTCCCTCTTTTATCTTTCTTTGATAGTGGGTGATACTTTGGTTCATAATTGTATGGTGGATAGTGGAGCTAGTAGTACAGTAATGCCCAAACAGATTACAAATAAGCTCGACCTTGTTTATGAGACAAATATTAAAAGGGTATTGAAGTTATATGTTTCACCAACAAAGACAATAGGAATTATCGAATATTTGAAATTGACATTACATTCTTGTCCTAACATTACTATTTAGTAGGATGTTGTAGTGGTGGACTTACCTCCTTATTTCACTATGTGCCTTTCAAGGGACTTCACCTCAAAGATTGGGGGATATTTATCAGTTGATTGAACCTATTTGTTATTTAGAACTAGGTATGATACAAAGGTAATAATTTATTTATAGCCTATTGCATGTTTTTATATAGAGCCTTACGCTAAGTGTGGTCGATGCAAATTGTATCATCTCAGATAAAATATTACAAACTAGTGATGTAGAAAATGACTCACCTTTGGATGGAGTTATGGATTTTTTTCTTAATGAGTGGGATTATACCTTGCATGATCAATATCCCTATAATATGATTGAATAATAATGTCTTGTTGTGTATTGTCTTCACAAGAATGATGCACCAATTCTAGCCATGGTCAAAGAAAATGAATCTAATGAAGGCTTATGGCAATTGTAATTTGATGGATCAAGAAATAAGCATGGAACTAGAGATAGAGTTATGTTAATTTATCATAAAAAAAGGTATTTATCCTATATTAAATTTCAATTTAGCTATTCAAATAATGTTGTTGAATATGAAGCACTAGTTCATGGTTTGCAGTGGGCTAGGAAGATGAAAGTAAATTGTTTGTAAGTGTTTGGAGATAGTGAACTTGTAGTACACCAAGTAAGAGGTTTGAATGTATGAAATAATATATTAATTAAATATTACAAACATATAGTTTGGGATTTACTTGAAATTTTGTAGGCTTTTATTATTCAAGTAATACCAAGAGATAGGAATAAACATGCTGATAGGTTGGCTGCTGTTGGGGCAAAATTTAACATTCTAGCTGATGTAAAAAGTGACAATTTTAAGTCATATATAAAGGTAGTTGTAAGGCCTTATGTTTTGGATAACCAAGAGAATTGGTAGGTGTTTGAAATTTACAATCAAATTGTGAGATTTTTGTAGGAAGAGGTCAAATTTTCTTCAAGAAATTGGTCAAAACACTTATATCAGTATGGTGATCAGATTGTATAACTAAAAATGAAAAGGAAACCCAAGGGATTGGTCACTCTTGAAAATATTTTTAGTGAATATGATGAGCTAAGGAAAGAGAAATCATCCTTGTCAACAAAGGAAGAGCACTATGCTAATGTAGAGATTACAGCTGGTAAAATTTTGAAATTGGGCAAGGTATGCATTCCTCTACAAAAGAAAGCTTTCATTGATTTATGCATGAGTTTTTTTGATATATTTGCATGGAAGTATAGTAATCTCAAAGGTTTTGATCCAAGTTTGTCTCAACACACCATTGACTTAGAAGAGGAAACTAAACCAGTTAGACAAAGACAAAGGCCAATCAATCTAAAGCTTGAGCCTTTGATGAGAGCTAAGCTTCACAAGCTCATAGAATTAGTGATTATATTTCCAATCAAGCACTTAAATTGGGTGGCAAACCTCATTCCAGTATGGGAAAATAATGGTGAGATTTGTTTGTGTGTTGATTTTCATGATTTAGACAGGGCTTCACTTAAAGACCACTATCCATTGACATCAATTGAAAAAATTTTACATCTTGTTGTAGGTTCATAACAATTTTCCTTTTGGATGGATATAGTGGTTACAATCAAATTTTGGTCAAAGAAAAAGACCAATTCAAGACAATTTTCAAGACTAAGTGGGATACATTTGCATATAGAAAGATGCCATTTGGTTTGTCTAATGCTGAAGTAATCTTTCAGAGAGCCATAGATATGGCCTTCTAAGGCCTTTTTAACAGGTTTGTGCTTATTTATTTGGAAGATATAATAGTGTTTTCAAAAGATGCAGAAGATCACATGGTTCATCTCAAGCAAGTTTTCAAAAGGTTTAGGCAATTTGGGATATCTCTAAATCCCAAAAAGTGTGTATTTTTAGTTCATGAAGGTAAGATTTTTGGACATGTTGTTTCAAAGCATGGTTTAAACATAGATTCTGAAAGGATTCAATTCATTCTTGCACTCTCCTTACCTAAGAGTAAAAAGGCTTTGCAAAGTTTCTTTGAATAAATCAACTTTATAAGGAGATACATTTTAGATTTTGCTACTATAGCTAAACCACTTATAACCATGCTAAATAAAAATCAAAACTCCAGTTGATCTAAGGAGGGGGTAAAAGGGTTTGAAGATGTTAAGAAAGCCATATCAAGTGCTCCTACACTTTTAAATCCAAATTTTATGAAATATTTCACTCTATATATATATGCTAATATGGACACCATTTCAGGAATTCTTATGCAGTAGAATCATGAAGATTTGGAGTAGCCAATAGCTTTCTATAACCAAGACTTGGAGAAGTATGAAACAAGGTATTCTTTTGTTGAAAAGCATGTCCTTTCAGTTATAATATCTTTAAAGAAATTTAGGCACTTATTGTCTAATAATAAAATACATCTAATGGTTGCTCACCCAAGCATCAAAGAATTTATTCTAAACAAAGACATAAATGAGAAGAGAACTGGTTGGATAACCAAGTTGATGGAATATGACATGGAAATTAAGGTTACAAATCTGGTTAGAGGCAAAGGACTTTGTGAGCATCTAGCTTAGGACTTGCAAGAAACTAATGAAGTTGTTTTAGTGTCAAATGATGAAGGTATTGTTGTTGTTCACACCTCACCTTCCAACTAGTTTCATGATTTGGTAAGCTATTTGCAAGATGGTTTTTACCCTTCTCATCTAAATGCTTCAAAAAGAAGGTATTTCAGATTGCAATTAATTCCATTCTTGCTTGTTGATGGTGTTTTGTTCAAAAAGGATATTAATGGAATGTTACTAAGGTGTGTGGAACCAAGCCAAACTCAAAGATTACTTGAAGAATTCCATGATGGACATGGTGGAGGAAACTTTTTCACAAGAAATACAACACTTAAAATCATGAAAGGTGGGTACTATTAGCCTACTATATTTGGTGATTACCATACATGGGTTAGGAAGTGCAAACAATGTGATATGTTTCTAGGAAAAGTTTAACTTGTAGCCCTGCCCCTTTAGCTAATTTTAGTGGATCAACCTATTATCTAGTGGGATTGGAATTTATTAGTTTCATTAATCCTCTTTTAAGTTTAGGGCATAATTAGATTCTAATAGCTATGGATTACTTCACACATTGGACAGAAATAATTGCATTGAAAGAAGCAAATGAAACTAATTTTCTTGATTTCTATGAAGGTTTTCTTACTAGGTTTGGAGTTCCTTCAACCATTATTTATGATAATGCAATGGCTTTTATGGGATCTAGGATCAGCCAATGGGCTGTCCAACACAGAGTTTATCTCAACACTTCATCAAACTACTATCCACAAGGAAATGGCATTGTTGAATCTACAAACAAGAACCTCTTAAGGATCATAGGAAGGACTATTGAAGACAATCAAAGGTCATGGCATCTCAAGTTGAAGTCAGCTCTATGGGCTGATAGGATCACTTACAAGAGGTCAATAGCCAACTCTCCATACAAGCTAGTATATGGTAAGGAAATAAGATTACCTATTTTTCTTGAGTTTCTAGCTTTAGAACTAATGCATCAACTTGAGTTGTTGGAGTGATGTATCCATCTTGAGAAGATATGTGATCTATTATCTATATATAGGTGAGAATTTAAAGTTCATACTATACCAAATTCATTCAATGTGCATATTAGACTAGCTTCATTCAAACTCTATTCCCTATCTAGGTAGGCAGGGATGCTCGTGTGCCCCTCTAGTATATCTATGAGTATGCTCTTTATCATATTTGTCTAGATAGAAGGTAGGTGGGGATGTTCCCACTTGTTTGGTTAGGTTACTGGGGTTAGTTCCCATATAGATCTATCTACAATTAAATTATAGGTGATTATTGGCTTGATTACATATGTAATAGATAAGTGTGAACTTAATTAGGTTATATACATAATAATATTGGTACACTATATATACATATAAAGGTTATGGAGTTGGAAGAGATAAGAAATCAATCCATGCTAGCCATGGAAAGTCATTAGGCATAGGTGAAAAGAATGTTTGACAAAGGAGCTTCCTCACAAAGCTTCAATGAAGGAGATTTGGTCCTTAAGTGGGATGAGGATCGAGCCAAACCAGAAGGCACACAAAGTTTGATTCCCTTTGGAGTGGCCCATACATGATCTCCAGCTATAAATCCCATAATGCCTTCCAACTTGACAAGATGGATGGCTAAGAGCTTCTAATCCCAATCAATGGGATACATCTGAAACATTGCTAGTGAAGAGCAAAGCTCTATGTACATAGTTAATTTGTTTTTGCTTTCCTCCAAGTGTTGCTCAAGCAAAGTAGTTTGCTTCAGTTTTGTTTAATAAGTGCTTATTTGTACATTTGCATCTTAGTTAGTTTTCCTGGTTTCATATTTTCCCTTCCTTTTTGAAGGAGAAAGGTTACTTCAACCAAGGTCAGGAGGAGATTTTCAGTCAAAAATTAGGTTCACCATTTGGGAGTTTGAATAACATCTATATGGTATGATTTCTCTATCATAATAGACATGCCTCCCAGCAGAGTTGCCAAAAATGTTGACAATTTTGCCCCCCATAGGGCAAATTGTCACCCCTGCTATTTAGAACTTTACTATGGTGCTAATTTTGTCTTGTGAATTAGTTTTGGGGTCCTTAAATGAACATTTATAGTCAACCAAGTGGCCATATATAGCTAGGTGAATTTTAGTCATTTAGAGGTTTCCAAGGAGCTTGCTTAATTATAGCCAAATGTGCAAATACAACCAAGACATACAAGTTATAAGTTTATTTATTTTGTCTTCCCAAGGAATTTTTTTAGGATATAAGAGGTGGAATATTTATTTAGACATTTTGTTCGAGAGAAAGAGCTCTCAAAGGACTGTGTAAAAGTCCAAAAAAATGACTAAGTGGTAGTCATTTAAAGTTTATTTTCTTCATACTTTTTGTTCAAAAGGAAAAGGGAAAAGCACAATTGAGAAGACCCAAAGGGCACCTACCCTTCGAGAAGGTCCAATTCAAAAGTCTTGAAGGGTATGTACCCTTTGGGTTGGTTCACTTTATGGTTTTCAAGTCAAGACAATTCATCCAAATGATAATTTCAAAAAGCCTAGGTGCCCTTCAAAAATCTCGAAGGGAAACCACCCTTGCGAGGGGCACTTATGTAGTGAAGTGGACCTTTACAATTCTTCTGAAGGGAACTTCTGAAAGAACCTTACCCTTACAAAAGGCACTCAAGTGACTAAAAGGACCAAATCAAGAAGCCCAAAGGGCATTTTTGGAATCAGAAGTCCTTGTGGAGGGTACCTTCATAAAGCGAAGGACAAAAACAAAGTTCCCGAAGGGCACATGCACTTCGAGGAAAGATATCCAAAGGAGATGAATTCATTTAGACTTTTTGTCTAAAGGAATTCCTTCAGACAATAAATTCAAAGGAATTCATAAAAATATCTGACAGAGGAAACACCTAGGGAAAAGCCTGATAGAAAATAAAAATAAAGGCAAAGAAGGAAATGAGAAAATTTAAGGAAATCCTTCAAAATAATTGTCAAATAGGAAATCCGTGGGAATATGAAGTCAACAAAAGTATGAAGAAAACCAAAGGGTGAGACATAAGAGCTTAAAATAATAAATTAGATAAAATTGGTAAGGAAATGAATTCCTTTGGACTTTTTGTCTGAAGGAATTTAGGAGGGACAAAAAGCTCGATAGAAAAGACAAGGGTGTAAGCAAAGGCCAAAAAAGAGAAAAGGAAATGCCAAGCCCAAGAAGAGAAGAGACAAAGAGTCCTTTGGACAATTTGTCTGAAGGATGAAAACAAAAATAAAGCCCAAATCCTAAATTAAAGCAAAACATAGGAAAAGCCAAAGAAAACATGAAGCAGAACTGAGCATGAACAGAGACGTAACCACAAACAAGACTGAGCCAAAACTAAATAAGAAGTAAGACAAATGCATAAATAGAGGCATGAGTAAATATTAAAGTATAACTGAACATGGACATAAGCATGAATATTGAATAAAACAAATGCAAAGTAAAGATAAAGTTAGGATAAATAAAGATCATGCACAGACTAATGTGAGTGACTCCAACAAAGTGAACACATTTAAGAAAGTAAGCATGCTTTAGTTCTAAAAATAGAGTTGTCTAGCATGATGAATGAGCAAAGCATTGAACATTTCAAATAATAAAAAATTCTATGCATGCACTCTCATTTGTCTCAAAGCTTGAAACATTTTGGCAATTCAAATGTAATTATTAATTTGGCATTTGCATTGATTTCATGAAAAGGGGAGACTTTCAAATGTTCTATCAGTTTGAGTGGATTTGACTACACTTATTTTAGATTTGACTGGTTTTCAAGTCAAAACATCAATATGTAGATGTTATGCATCCAAAGCTTGTCTTCTTCTTCTTTTTAAACACCAAGGATTCTTCATGCAAGACAACTAAGTATAAGCCAAGGAAAGATAAATTTGGAAGACTCATGCAATGCAATTTGGACTTGGGCTAATGAAGAGTTAACTTCCTCTCCTATTTTCAATGCTAATCTCTTGGCTTTTTGTAATTTTCTATATTAATGGCTTTTTATCCTTGTAAAATCCATCCTTCTTGGTAAGACCAGACTCTACCATTGGTGAGTTGTGTAACCTCTTTAATCAATAGAAGGAATGTACTCTCAGATTTCAAGTGTTGGCATAGTGTACATTCATTTAGCAATTTGCATACATGGTAGATTTCTCTCCCTTCCCAAATTCTGATTCATACCTAGTTGCTAGCTTATCATGTTATGCAGGGCATGTTCAATATTTTATATGTCTTTTGTTGAAGCTATAAGTGGATGTTATTTGGCTGCAAAGTGTCTTGTATCAGACCTCTCTCCATCATTTTCCCTCATATTTTTGTCATTGGATCAAACATTCTCATGAAATACTTATGCATAGTGATCAATTGAAATCAAAGGTCTTCCTTTTCCCTTGTTTGATTCAGTGTTCAAGGTTCCAAGTAGAGTGGATCAACAGTCTAGTGTATCACCATCATTAGGTAGGATTTCCCCTTTAAGTTTCTTTCTCCCTTTTGCATGGTAGTTTGCAATGCAGAGTACAGATCCTCATTGATACATCTTACAGGAACCAACTTTATCTGGAGGTTCTTCTCACCATTGAGGCACCCACCCTCATGAGAAGATCCCATTGTTTCAACTAGAGAGAGGATTAGCCATTTCAACATGTCTTCAATTCAAGGTGCAACTCCAAGTTGACAATAACCACCTCATCCTAAAAAAAGGTAGGCTTGTTAGGCCTACGTGAAGCTCCTCCAATACCCTTAGAAGGTTGATCCAAGACATTGTGACTTTCTGAAGCACCACCATACCCATTGGATGGCTTGCCCTCTTCAACTCCTTCATAGTTCACAAAAATTTTACCATCATGGCCATCATTTGTTCTTGGGCTTGTGTGTACATGTCAAGCCTCTATTCTTCTCTATTTTTTTACCTCTTCCCTTGATTGATCTTGGTGAGACATGTCTTTTGTGTGTGGAAGTTTTCCCACTTTCTTCTTACACAAGTAATATCTTATTTCTCCTTCACCTTCTTGCATGTATCACTGTAAAACCCACAACTAGCCAATATTTTGATATGATACCACTGTAATGTCCATTTTTAGGGGTATTAGTTAAATAAGAAATTATTTAACCACTCCACAATAAAATATTAATTTTCATATTTTTCCTCAAACCCTAGCAATCTGAAAATGACAAAATACTACTACATATGCCTTGAAAATGGATCCAAAAATAACATTTCAAGTCTCCAAAAATATCAAAAATTATATCAATATTATTGGCCAAATAACCAACTAAAAACTTGATTTTTGGTCAAATGTATGGTTGGAAAATTAGGATAAAATATCAAAAAAATATGCGTGGTTGATCCACACCCTCCAATGGCCTTGTGATAAACCTAAAGTGGGTCGCTCAACCTCCAACCCAAGTCGCTACCCCTGTGGAATGTGCAGCCCTCAAAAACATACCTTCACCACCCTAGGACAACCTCTTATGCATGCGTCTAACTCTTCCAATGATTTGTTCCTCTTGTAAATGATCCCTGGTGTTGATAACACCATTATTATTGTTAATTCTTTATCAATACAACTCTGTGATGAGTTGATCTAGGTCTGAATCCAAGGGTTTTAATCCTTGATTTAACTCTCTTGAAGGGTTTTCATCCTCCAAGTGCAAGCCCTTGCTTTTTGTGCTTAGACTCAAAAAATAGTTATCAAAATTAGTCATGAATCAATAAATGATTCCTTCCTTTGTCTTATGTAGTCCTCTCAAGTGAAACGCCCAAAATTGGGAAGGGAGAGTAAATTTAAGGATCTTAATAGACCCTTCCCTTATGATCTTTTCTTTTTTTCTTTTTCTTTTATTAAAAACCTCTTAAATCATCAAGACCCTTAAAGGTCCCCTTTTAAGTGAATTTGAAAACACAAAGTACTTTAAAAAAAATATGTTTACACATATTCACTTAAAACATTTCAATCCTTAATTCTCTTTATATTTGTCCCTTAGCCCCCTATAAGGGTTTTAAGGCTAAGGGTTTTCCATCATGTCCCTATCAAAAGAGGGACATGCCAGATTTGTAGGTTTTGCAAGCATGGCTTCATACTAGTCCATGATTCTTGTGGAGTCTTGTCAACCAATGTTGATATGGGTGATTTATTGACAAGGTAATGAGTAGTAGCCACTACTTCAGGCCAAAAAATTTTCTCCAAGTGCGCACCACTCAGCATACTCTAGGCCTTGTCCATCAATGTCTTGTTCATCCACTTTGCAACTCAATTCTGTTGTGGTGTTTATGGAGATGTCTTTTGCCTTTCGATTTTGAATTTCTTACAAAATTCATCAAACTCATTTGAACATATTCAACCTCATTATTTTTGCATAATGGTTTGATCCTTTTGTCTCTCTAATTTTATAAAAGGCTTTGAACTCGTTCAATTTTTTGAGAACTTCATATGTCCTCTTGAAAAAGTATATCTAGGTCTTGCAAAAGAAGTCATCTAAGAAAGGCACATAGAAGATATCCCTATTCAGTGATGTTACTACTAGTTCAAACAACACTATGGATCACCTGTAAGATTCCACTTTCCCATACAACACCAATGGGGAATTTTACCTAAAAACACAATTTTGTAGAAGTTGAAGTTTAAAGGAAAATTGTTCTTCCCTTCTACCAAATCTCTAGTCTACATCATGCACAAACCTTTTTCACTGATATGGCCTAGCCTCTGATGCCATAGCACTGTCTTCTCTACTATAAGAAATACACAAGTCCCTATTTGAGCCTTGACCTCAGGAAAAATAATGTTGTTACATGTGTTGCCTATCATACTCGCATCTTTAATATATTACCTATGTGCACGCCCCTTGCTAATAGCATATTCTGATTTATTTTTTATCATTATTTATATTTTTGGGTGTTTCAATGCTCAAGATTCACACAACCACTTAAAAACATAGAAAAACATTTTTTCAAGGCAGCTATGAAGAAGACATTATACCATCAGGTATTTAACAAAGATTGAATATATTAATATTGAATCTAAAGAAATAGTTTATAGTGTATTATTTGGCTATTTTATGTTTTCCACTACTCATGATATGATGGAAAAACCTTGTGAAAAGGTAAAAGAGAAGGATCTAGTGCTTAAAGAATAAATAGTGCCAACAAGGTAAATCATTGAGGATGAATTTGTGTAAAGAATATGGATAAGTAGTAATGGTAAATAAGGTTGTTGTTTATTAAAAAAAAAGGTGAAAATCCAAGAAAATCCATGGTTTTATTAGTGTGCAATGGGTGAAGATAAGGTGGATACCATTCCACATGAGCTATTAGAAGTGCAAAAAGGTGCAATAGGTGTGGATAACCTTGAAAAAAAACTTATGCAGAAGACAAACCCTAAAGAGATGACAAACATTATTATGCTAAATTTAGAATATATGCACAATGAAATAATGGGAACCTTAGATTCCTATGAAATAGAGGATTGGTGTGTAGTAGAAATAATCAAGGATGAGTTTACAAAAAAATGTCCATATGCACCAATGTACAATATATACAAGGGGAGAATGAGGAGAATATTTTTCCTTGGAGGAAAAAAGGAGGAGCTTGTGGATGAAATTCCATACAAGGAATCTAAGGATTCAAAAGGAGTGGAGCAAATTAAACTTGTAGCTAACCAAAGAGGCACAATATTCATTTCACATGACATCAAGAATCCACTGAAGGAAGGCAGAGGGGTGGACGATGATTATCTTGTAATTTATGAGGAGAGAACAATTATGATTGTGCATAGAACTAATAATTTGATTAAGGAAGGATAGGAAAAAGATATAATCAACCACTAATAAGAAATGATGACTAATGGGGATGTTATTATAGCTACACAAAGTGAGGTGTATGATATTATAGAAGAAGGGAGAAGAATAGGTGTGAGTTGATGAAACCCATAGGTACTTTCATGGTGTTAAGGGCATAAAAAATGAAGGTAAAAAATAAAATGATAATGGGAGTGCCACACAGATATGCCTAATGAGAAATGCATGTAAAATTGGTGCACAAGTATGTCTACTTGTGCATAACAGAGGAAAATTAGGAAATGCACATATGGGAATAAAAAATGTATAATGACCTTTTGTGAAATGTGGGTAGAAAAATGTGAGCATATACCCACAAGAAAATGTAAGGATGGATGTGGATCCACAAGGAAGAAGATAATAAGATGAGGGTGTATATGGAGAGAGTTATGTGATGTGCATAAGATAAGTGTTGAAAAAACTTAGTGGAGGTAAAAAAGAGGCATGCATAGACCCACATGAGAAGTTATAGGTAGATGTAGATACAAAAGGGATAAGATAAATAGAGTGAAGAGGTTGAGATAAGGTATCATAGCTAGGTTGAGGAGGATAATTTATGGCCCAAGGAGGATTGAGAGAATGAGGAATAATAGAGAAAGCCTAATTAAGAAACACATTATGTGGAAGGGGAAACCATGGCCTTAACATCTAGTATAAAAAGTGGCTCTACAACTAAAACCTACATGTAATTGAAAGTTTGCATTTTAATTACTTGGGGAGTTTTATGCAGGAGTATCTTAGGAAAATTAGAAATCTTACATCACCTTAATCAAATTGTATGCTTTGATTATCATTCTTACCATATGTATGTACTTTATCTATTTGGGTAGAATCATTTTAAGGTATTACTCATTGTTGAAAATGAGGTTCATTCAAAGTTATTATCGGAATTGTTGCCATAATTAGGATAATGCGAATGCAATGGAGACGTGATCACATGAGATGAAGCAAGTGCACACCACATAGATGTTAAAGCAATTTGAAATTATACAAGAAGCTAAATTGCACAAGAAAAAATGGAGAAAATCAAAATCTGATTAACATGAGATGGCCAAAGTGAAAAATACATATATGAGAGCATGTAAGTAACTCCTCCACAAAAGGTGGCCAAGGCACCCCAAGAATAGACTGTAACTCCTCCATGAAAGGTGGTGACAAGGTGCTAAGAATAGAGAAGTAACTCCCATCAAGGGAGTTACTTATGATATTCTTATGACACCTATGACACATATATGATACACATCTCCACATAAGCTAGCCTATCCCACAAATGTAGAAAAACTCCATGTAAGCACAATAAATACAATTTCCCTAATTAAAAAATAGGGAAAAATAAAAACCTACACTAATACCCCCCATAAGCATAGCTTAGGTGGGCAGTGTGGAAATATAAAATGGGTCCCGACAACTAGGCCTGATGAGGTACCCATGTACAAATGCAATCTCCCATAAGATAGAGAAAAAGAGAAAACTCGTAGGAAAAAACTCCCCCCCAAAAGAGAGACATAAAAGAAAGAAGAGGCTAGTGGGCCCCCTGAAGATGATGCTACTATAGATGTGGACCACACCCCAAGAAGAGCTCGTAGATGAATGAACTTGCTCTCAGTGAAAGGTTTGGTGAAGATGTCTGTAACCTGCTTCGAAGACTGGTAAAATATCAAGTCAATGACCTGACTATGAATAAGCTCCTAAATGAAACACATGTGAATCTCTATGTGCTTGGTCCGCTGGTGCTAAACTAGATTCTTACAAATTTGAATGGTACTCTAGTTGTCACAATAAATGATGATGGGCTACTTGATAGGAATGCCAAACTCAGAAAGAATCCCTTAAAGCCAAATAGCCTCAGTAGCTGCATTAACAACTCCCCTGTACTCTACCTCTGTGGATGATATAGCAATATCATTCTACTTCTTGCTAGACCAACTGATAGGACCAAAACCTAGAGAGAAACTGTAACCAAAAGTGGACTTGTGAGTCTGTGAATCACCAACCCAGTCTAAATTTGTATATCCAACTAAGTCAACCTCTATGCCAAATCTATAATGAATCCTGTATCTATGTGAACCCTGTATGTAATGCAAGATCCTCTTAGCTACTTTCCAATGTAGCTCATGAGGTTCCTACATGAATCTAGAGACAAGTCCCACTGTATATGATATGTCGGGCCTGGTGTGAGTCAAGTAGATGAGACTACCAACAAGTTGTTGATACTGAGTGGCATTAACCAATGGTGAAGAACAATCAGCCTCAAGCTTGACTCCTGATAGAAAGGTAGTCAGAGATGGCTTGCAATCAGCCATGTGAAACTGAGCCAATAATTCAAGAGCATACTTAGGTTGTGTAAGAGAAATCGCTGAATCTGACTGTGAGATCTCGATGCCAAAGAAGTAGTGTAACAAACCCAAGTCTGTCATGTCAAATCTAACCTGAAGAGATGCCTTCACCGCTGTAATAGCCGATGAAGAACTCTCAGTGATCAAAAGGTCATCAACATATAGAATCAAAATCAAGAGCGAATCATCCTGTCGCAAGAAGTAGACATTGGGGTCAGAATGGCACCTAGTGAAACCCGCTATGAGAAGGAAGGAATCCATCTTGGCATACCAAGCTTGAGGGACCTGTTTGAGGCCATAGATAGATTTCCTAAGTCTGCATACTAAGGAAGAATCTTGAATAAATTCTGATGGCTGCTCCATGTAGATCTCCTCCTCTAGGTCTCTGTGAAGAAAGGCACTCTTCACATCCATCTAGTGCACATCCCAACCATGTGCTGCGGTAATATCCAAGGTGAGTCAGATAGAAGTCATCTTTGCAATGGATGCAAAGGTCTCTGAGTAGTCAATGTCTGCCACTTGTGAGAAACCCTTGGCAACCAATTGCACCTTTTACTTATCAACTGACCCATCTGCTGCAAACTTGGTCTGATATATCCACCTACATCAAACCATCTTTCTTCCCTTAGGAAGTGAAGTCAAATCCCAAGTGTGATTTTTGATTAAGGAAGAATATTCTTCCTCCATAGCACTATCCAATCAGGTACCCCAGATGCCTCTCAAAAAGTCTGTGGATCTAAAATTGAAGCAAAGAAGGCATGTGGATCTCTCTGAAAATCCCCCCTAGTATGTCTGTCATCTGCGGGATCTCCTGCCCAAGTGTCAGCACTCTCAAGTGTCTGTCTGGCTCAAAGTGGCCTAGAAGTGGGTGAGTCAGGTGCTAACTCCTCATCCTCTGACTGACTAGAGGTGGATGACTCTGCATCACTGTCCTCACTGTCTAAACTCAAAGAAGAAGAAGATGTCTCTGGCTTAAGAACTTGTTGTGGATGATCTGAATCTGATGAGGAGTCATCATGAAGAAGTAGATCCGATGAGGGAGAAGAAGTGTCAAGTGTTGAGTCTCTAGGACTCTCTTGAAAATGGACACTTCTCTTGATTAACAACTCATGAGTGACTGAATCTATAAGGCGATACCCCTTAATACCATCTGAATATCCTACAAAGATGCAAGTCTTGGACTGACATTCCATAGATTTGTGTTTCTTCTTCAGAATGTGGGCCATGGCTGGGGATCTAAAAACCCTAAGGTGCTCAACATCAGGTTCCTTTTATGCCAAGCTTCAAAGGGTGTTATCCCTTTCAAAGCTTTGTGAGGAACCCTATTTTAAATGTAACAAACATAATTGATGGCTTTAGCCCAGTACTATGGTGCTAAGGATTTGGAGTGAATCATATAGCTACCCATATCTTTCAAGAACCTATTTTTGTGTTCTACAACCCCATTCTGTGAAGGACTGCAAGTGACTATGCACTACAAATCAATCCCCTCTGTGGTGCAAAACTGCTCAAACCTGTTGCTGACATACTCCCCTCCATTATCAGTTTGAAGAACCTTGATGGATTTCTCACTCTATTTCTCAACAAGAGCCTTGAAGTCTAAAAACTTTTCAAACACTTCAGACTTTTGTTTGAGAAAATATATCCAAGTGTACCTAGAGAAATCATCAATGAAAGTTAGGATGTACTTGGTCCTTGTGAAAGATGGTTTGGGAAAGGGTCCCGATACATCGGTGTGGACTAACTCCAAAGGTTGTGAAGCCCTCCAAGCTTTGCCTTTGTCAAATTTTGCTTCGGGATGCTTCCCAAGGGAGCACCCCTCACAAAGTCCTTTTGAGAACTGGACACGAGGCAAACCAATGACCATATCATTTTTACAAAGTTGTTCAAGGTAACGGTAGTTAAGGTGGCCAAATCGCTCATGCCACAATTTGATAACTTCATCTGAATGAGTCAACAATGCTGTTAGAGAAGAATTTGGTGAAAAATTTGAGGTGTATAATCTTGCTTGGTGATCTACCCTACCCACTGCCACTATAGTATCACTATGCAACTCCCTGATAGCCACTGAATCTAGTGAAAACTCAACTCTCATGCCCTGAACAATGTGAGTGATTTGGTACACTGATAGGAGATTGGTTGAAAGAGAAGGAACACTTAAAACATTATTGAATGTTCCTCCTTCCATTTCAACTGACCCTCTCCCTGTAACAGAAATTGATGTGTCATCACCCAAACTAATTGAAGTCATGCTACAAGGCTCTAAAGATGAAAACTCAACTAATGAAGAGCCCATGTGATGAGAAGCACCTGAATCAATGACCCATGATGATGTAGAAGCTATAGTAGCTACAAGGGCCTTGCCCTTTTCTTTCTCCTTACCCTTGCCTTTTGCCTTGGTAGAATCTTGGGTAGATGAATTCTACTTGATGGACTCAGGAACACCTATGTTGTTCTTCTCTAAAAGATGAGTTAGGTGATCTATTTGTTTCTTCATGCATTTATGTTCACCATGCCTTGTCATTTTACAATAGGCACACTTAACCTTCTCCTTCTTAAGTTTAGCAATGGAGGATGAAGACTTAGTGTTGTTTTTGGCAGGATTGTTGTTTTTTTCTTCTTCTCCTGGTCATTTTTTTTCTTCTCCTTTATTGAAGTCTTATCCTTACCATTTCCAGCTATCAAAGCTTGGGGTTGAGTAGACTTCATTGTGCCCATTTGAATTAGCTTATCTTTCTCCCTAGTCAAGTTGACAATGAATGAATCCAAAGAAGGCATTTTCCATGTAGTGCCAAGGGCACGTTTTGTGGCATGGAAAGTGGAGACAAAGATTGAATAGCTTAGACCTAACTTTGCGAGAATAGAAAGGATGAGTCGATAATCTTTTTTCTCTATCCTGCATTCTTTCAATTGCAATCTAAGGGCCTTAAACTTATTGAAGAAGTCTTGTAGGATGTCAAAGTTACTAAGACTTAGACTTATGAGTTCATTTTCAAGCTCATGTCCTCTCATCTCATCAAGCTTCCCAAATAAGAGTTCTAAGGTATCCCATATGTCTTTGGGAGTCTTGGAGGTTTCTAGATGGAAGAGAAGTTTTGGAGACATAGACAAGCTCAGTAATCTATAGGCTTCATCACTACGGTTGTACCACTTGACCTTTTCAACATCAGTGTTGGGTTCTACTTCAGTACCCATGGTGACCCTATACAATCCTTTGCTTCTAAGAATGATTGAAATTTTAACCTTCCATTAATGATAGTTAAAAGGTGTTAGGGGTTTAAGTTGAAAAGAATCTATTTTAAGCTGAATTTAGGTGAAGTTGTGTTGATTGCAAGTTGTAAAATTATGCAGAAAGGAGAATGAAAGCAAAGATTTGCAAGTTGTGAAAAGTAATCACACCCCCCCAAATATGAAAGTGCATGCTCAAAATACGTCAGGCTCAGCCGAGAATGCGTCTTAGAGAAATCAATGCAAGACTATAAGCAAACAGGATGTTGAACTCAGCCGAAAATGCGTCCCGAGAGACCCAAATTTTTGGCACTTTATAAACTAGTGTGTTTTTAAAAAATAACAAGCCTAAACTATGGATAATTGAATTACAAACACTTTTACAAAAAATGGCACCCAAATCTGAGCTACCATTTGTAAGATATTAAAGGTTCAATTTTCCCGTAAACTAGTGTTTTTGCAAAAAAAATACTAAAACATTAAAAAAATACCTGTTTTGAGAGAGAAAGTGGCCTTCCAACCACTCGTTGGATTCGAAATGAAACAAGGAATCTAAATGATGTTTTTGTGTGGGGGAATTGGCCTCCTGCCAACCCGGGCCTCACCCTTCGTCTTCGTAGGTTGAAGATACAAGTTTTAAATGTAGATCCCCAAATTATCAAACTGTCTAAAAAACTTAATATTTAGTCAAATTGACTGATTTTTTTTTTACAAGTCAATTTTTAACTAAAAAAATAAAGCAAAGGACAATTTGATGGATGCCAAGTGTCCAAGGGCCCACATGGGACGCCAAACAAGGAAGGGGCGCCAAAAAAAAACACAGTCTAGATTTTGCTTGCAGAAAAAACAAAAGAACATCAGATGTGGCAAAATATTCTCACCAAAAACAAGGGCACACATCTAGTTTTTAGACAGCAGAACAAATTCAGGCAGTGGCGCCCAAAAAAAGGGCGCAGTTCTGAATTTTCTTGCAAAAAAAAATTAACCTACAGACCTGCACGCTGGACACCTTACGGCTTGATGGCATGGCTATAGAAAGGCGTTGCAGGAAGGATAACAACAAAAGGATCTAGATGTGCCTGGACTACTACGTGGAGTGCTGAAGGCGTTGCTGAAGGTGTTGTTGACCAAAAGAGTGTCCAGCGTGGCCTTGGGGCGCTGGAAACCAAAAAAACACTGAACTCAGCAAGGACAACAACAGAGATAGGGCCGTGGAGCTGGACTGTGCCCTGTTGGAGTTGCACACCTCATCCTACCAGATGCCCCACACTGAAAGTGGCATCCAAGAACAGAAACCAGTTGCAGAGATCTGTCTTTTTTTGCAAAATGACCAAGAGAAAATGAATTCTACTGCCTTTGCTAAACCCACAATAGATCTAGACAAGAAGTCTTGGCAAATTCTAACTCAGAAGTAATTTTTTGAACAAGTTTTCGTATGGATTTGCATGAGTTTTCAAAAAACTCTACCAAAACAACATAGTTAAACAAAAAAAACAACTAAGAAAGCAAAGTAAGAATTTTAGAATAGCATAACCAGACACACGATTACCAGAGTGGCACTGATACCATATCGGAGTTGTTGCCAGAATCCAGATAATGCGAATGCAATGGAGATGTGATCACATGAGATGAAGCAAGTGCACACCACATAGATGCTAAAGCAATTTGAAATTATACAAGAAGCTAAATTGCATAAGACAAAATGGAGAAAACCAAAATCTGATTAACATGAGATGGCCAAAGTGAAGAATACATATAGGAGAGCACATAAGTAACTCCTCCACAAAAGGTGGCCAAGGCACCCCAAGAATAGACTGTAACTCCTCCATGAAAGGTGGTGACAAGGTGCTAAGAATAGAGAAGTAACTCCCATCAAGGGAGTTACTTATGACATTCTTATGACACCTATGACACATCTATGACACACATCTCCACATAAGCTAGCCTATCCCACAAATGTAGGAAAACTCCATGTAAGCACAAGAAATACAATTTATCTAATTAAAAAATAGGGAAAAATAAAAACCTACACTAATAGTTATCACTTGAGTACTCTCTTTGAATATGGGGGCACTAAGGGTAGAATAATATTCATGACTAACACTGATAGGAAAGCCATTGATCATGCCATATGTATTTATAGTAGCTACATTTTCATCAATAAAGTAAGGAATTTAAAAAATAAATAAAATTATGAGAATTTAAGGATTAAAAATAAAAGATTTTGAATTCAAGGCATTATTTTCAACATTTTCACTCAAAGGAGGATTATAAAGTAACACTTTTCTAGGAATTGTATTAGTTTACACATTTTCATTCAAAAATAGAGTAGGAAAACAAGCATTTGTTTCAATCTCACAAGATCCATCATATCTTTTATTAGTAATGGGTTTGATATAAATAACAAGAGGATATTTTATTTTATTAGTAATTGATTTAGTATAAATAACAAGAGGAGTATTTTAAATATAAGTATTTTCTATTTTAGCATTAAAAAGGTAAAGATTTTACACCCATTTCACTAATTTAAATTGATGATTATAATCAATAAAAATACATGTAAAGACAATGAAACCTTAATATAAGTGGAAATTTTGAAAATTAGATTTAGACAATCAGACCCTCAGATGATGACCAAATATTAAAATTAAAGTTGGAATGAGAGGGTCAAACCTTAAGAGGATGTGTGTTTGTAAAATCCTAAGTTTAATGTAAGCAAGAAATCAAACCCTAAGTGAGATTATGAAAATGCAAGGATATAAATAGTGATTAGAATTTTTTAAATGAGCATTCATGGAAATAATTCATATCTAAAAATCTGATCTAAAGTAATCCATGAAAGTGTTAGAAAAGAGGGTTTAAAAGAAACCCTAGGTTAAATGCTTAAAAGAGTTGTGGTTCACCATTTATTTTTGCCCTCGTTATTATTTTCATAAAAAATAGGATAAACATGTTATAACTAAGTAGGTCTAAATATACACAACTAAAATACATAACTAAAACCTATTTAAAATGACTAAATATGGAAATAAACCTAATTATCATAAAAATAAGCTAAATCAATGCAATGAATTGATAAAGAGATTAATAAACACATGCACCTTGACTTTTATATAAATATGAGACTGTATTTTGATTGCATTGACTATGTTTTACCTAATCCTAATTTTTTGGACACACTTTATTCTAAAGTAAACCCATAGTTGTACATGTATATCCTGTACACACCTAACCATAACAACCCCAACACATCGATCATATCTCTATGTCATTGATATTAACTCTATGTTGTTAGGATTGACTCTATATGGTTTCCCAATCTAGTTTTTTTGAGTGCCTATGTCTTTTATCTTCCTGATTATAACTGTACATTTGATTCACAGATGCTCAATGCATACTATGTTGTACGATTGAATCTTCACTTTAACCTAGATTTCACACTCCAAAATAAATAATGATATTAGAGTTGGGTGACCATCAAAGTAACATTTCAAACTATGTATCTTTCACACTCAAAATTAGACATCTACATAGTTCTATGGTATATGGATAGAATATCTCAAGTAAGGGTTTCAACCTCCTATTTACTATAAGTGATTAACACAACTATTAAATTCTAATTACCCTTCTGTGACATAAGGGAATGTGTATAAATATCAATATAGATAATAATTTTAAAGTGTGTAGTATTATAAAGCATAATTTAAATGGAGAATCTTGGATATGGATGTATACCTTGGTGTGATAGATGTTATCTCTTGATTCATGGATGCTTTGACCTCTATATGGATTCCAATGGCTTGGAAAGACCTTGCATTTATAATATGATTGTAGGATATTTGTGTGCTAGCCAAATTTTTAAAATGTAAATGGGAAGGATTACTAATTAAGTTAAGGGAAAATCAGTATAAAAACCCAAAAAGCTAGAAGGGACAAGCTCATAGTCCAAGACAAGCTCGTGTAGCTATGGGTTTGTCCATAAGACAAGTTAGGATCAATTATTGAGGCATGGTTGGATAATAGGTGATAAGTAGTTCATATGGACTAATGGATACCTTTTGGATAAGAATTGAGGTAATTTATAGGATCAATAGACCAAATATAAACTCATGTGGGGTTAGATACATCCTAGAAATTGGTTTTCCAATACGTTGAATTAGAAATAAAACTTAGGAATAAGGGTTGTGTGCCAAATTTGGGTGTCTCTCAAAACACATGATACCAATGATCATGAGGTTATTTATGCTATGTAGTAAGGATGAAGCTCATATTTATCTATCTTAAAAACTAATGATGTTACATAATTTCTTGTGTGATGAATCCAAAAAGCATAACAATTATAAAATGTACAAAATAAAATTATAGAGAATATTTGAATAGTAAAATAAAACTTTACTTCTTTGGTATTCGTTAATCTTCTCAAACAAAACATAAAGCCTTTTAATAATACACAATTCAAAAATATAGTTGCTATGCACAACTAAAAAGCTAATAAATCAAAAAGCTATCTTAGAGTTGATTGAACTTGATTTTCTAGTTCTTGTTAAAATAATTTTTTATTTTAAAGTTAACCAAACTTCTATTTTTTGTAATTTTCATAACATGTTATTTTTATTAACCTTATATTTTAGTAACCCACTAATTTTAGTAACATGTTATTTTTATTAACTCACGTTTTTTCAGTATCCTACTATTTTTAGTAATCTATATTTTTGTACTGCATCATTATGGTAGCCATATGTATTGATTTAGCCATACACATTTACCTCACCTTTTAATACAATAATAATGCCTTTTTATATATAAACACCTAAAATTTGTCTTATTATTTTTATCTCTCTTTATTACATTAATAATATAATCTCTTTTGTATAATATAATGTTATAATGAATTTGAGTGAGTTTGCTACTCATTGAATTTTTATTTTTTGCCTCATAGGAACCATATCCATGTGATGTAATTTCATCATCATTACCTTAATTATTTTATTATAGTTAATGAAATAATATTCCAAATTCTAGTAGAATAAATTATAACTAAATACTTTCCATTTAAATTTGTATTGTTAAACTTGTGATGTTCAGTCTATTTTTTAAGGAATAATTCATCACCATGACATGTTAAATGAAGATGATGCCAAAGAGTTTGAGGGGGGCGATAAGGAAGGCATAGACAAGGGTTGAAAAAAAATTCTAACTTATTTATGGTGTTTTTATAACTTGATTTGATTTTCATCATGTCTTTATAACTCTTTTATCTATACTTACATTTTTATTTAATATTTTAATAGTTTTTGTCTGCAGGGTACTATATGAATTATTTGAAAAAAATATTTTTTCTATTCTAACCAATGAAAACCTTTGACAAGACTTAATACTTTACCAATTCTAAATTTTAACACACAACAAGTGATTTTGAATTTTACTCCTAGTTTTTTGGGCAGGAATGGATGGCAACTATTCAGGGGAGGGACCTGTGACCCAGCCTCCTCCCCTAGTTTTAGGGGAATTAGAATCTACATCTAACAAAGGTCCAAGCTTTGATCACGTGATCCCATTTGTGACTCACATTTCAAAGGGATGGAAAGAGGTTTTGTTAGGTAAAGCTCCTAATGAATCTGCTATTCTAGTGAGCAAAAATTGTTTCTAGGTGAATAATCTTATGTATTCAAAGAGTGAAGGTGATAAAAACATCAAAATTATAGACCAATTTGTGTTAAGGGTTATATCTTCCATGGCTAAAAAACTTGTGGGAAGATTCCTTGAATTCAGACCCAACATTGATTTAGTCAGGAAATGGGTGCCTACCAAGTGGACTCTTAAGGGAAGTGTCTCAGTCAACATTATAGTAGGACTATTCTTGTTCAAATTTACTTCTCACGAAGATATGATATTGATTCTATATGGATGCCTATGGATTTATGGGAAGCATTTGCTTTCTCTGTGTAAATGGAAACCTAGTTTTGATCCTAATGCAAACCCCAACTAGTCAACTCCTGTCTGGGTTAAACTCTTAGGTCTTCCCTTAGAATTTTGGGATAAGGAAATATTTGGATGGATTGGTAACTCTTTTGGTGATTATGTGACTGTCGATAAAGTCATGAAGGAAAAAACAAGGTTATTTTATGCTCATTTTTGCATTAATGTTGATATTCTTAAAACACTTCCCACCTCCATCATTCTAGAGTCCAAGTTTGTAAAATGGAATCAAAGCATTCAATATTTAAAATCTAGGGTTTTCTATCAAAACTACATAAAACCAAGACATGTTTTTACGCAATGTAAGGCTCTCAAATGCCCCCTCCCCAGGAAGAGGTGCATAGGGACCAAGTGGAGTCTATAGAGGATTATCCCTTCAAGGGAGACATTCTCAACCTTATTGACTCCCCTATTACCTCACCTAGAATAATGGTTGAGGTAGTTGGGATGGTGAATGAATCCCAGGGACCACCTAAAATAATGAATGAGACACCCCTTAGGTTTTACTAGGGGGTGATCTCAAAAGTAAAAATTCAAAATCTAGAGGAAAAGGAGCCTAGGGTAAGCTTTAATAATCAGTCAGAGGACCTAAGCTTTCCAGGGCTTCACCAACAAAGAAAACTAGGATGACTAGTTTAGAAAAAGACTCATATCAAGAAACCACCTATTATAACCCTGATATCAACCTCCATGGGGGGAGATCTATGCCTAGAGGAAAAGGTAACAAAAAAAAACACTAATAATCAGGTGGATGATATGGTTGGTAGAACCAAAGAAAGGGAGAAGGGAGAACTAGTCCAGTCCCCCATATCATTAATGGTGAAGAAGACCCAATAAAGAGTGTCCAATATACACTTATCTCAATAACTTAAAAATAAATCCTCAAGATAGTCCTGGTCCCCTTGTAGAGAATATTTTCCTAGTCCCCAAGTGTGAGAACTAGTAAGAGTGTAGAGGAGGAAGAGGGTTGGTCTATAGTGAAGAAGAAAGGCAAAGGCAACATCAAAAAGACTGTGTATGTGGGGGGGGGGAATGGTAAAGTTAGACCTACACACATTTAGATAAGGTAGAGAGAGATGGAAAAATAAATTTCTAAGGGTAGACAATCTACCCTGTTGGTCCCCCCAAGAGGATTAAAAAATGAGGATAGTCTCCTTGAATATACGAGGGCTTAATAGCCCTCAAAAGTAGTTGCTTGTTATGAATTATATAATAGATAATAATATACATATTTTTTTGCTTTAATAAGTTAAGATGCCTGAGGAAATTTTCAAACTGGTGATTAAAAGAATTTGGCCTAATGTTAACTATGCTATCAGTGGAACTCAGGGAGCTCTAAGAGGAATTTTCATGCTATGGAATCATAACTTTAAGGGAAGGGTGGTGACCTATTCTAAGCATTATATTGAAATCTCATTCCATAATAATTATTCATAATGGATGTTGATCAATGTTTATGCCCCGAACACCTACCTTGGGAGAAAGGAGGTTTGGGATAATCTCTCAACCAAGATTAAAAACTCTAAGAATACCAATTAGATGATAGTGGGGGATTTGAACTCCCCTTTATACCCATCAAAAAAAAGGGGAGGCTTGACAAACTACTCTGATAGAATGGTGGACCTAGTAGATTTCCTAAGTAATATGGGCCTAATGGATATTGACCTAAAGGGTTAATCCTTTACTTGGTCCAATAAAAGACAAGGGAACAATCTTATACAGATAAAACTTGATAGATTCTTAATATCCTATAATTGGAACATAACCAACCTTGTTTGCTTGACTTCCCTACCCAAGGTGGGTTCTGACCACAATTTATTATTGATTAATAGGTAAGAAAATAAGCCTAGAGGCCCTTTCCCTTTCATATTTGAAATGATGTGGATGCTCCATCCAAAATGTAGGGATCATGTGATTGAGTGGTGGAGCATTCCTATCCAAGGGATGGATATGTATAGGTTATCTCAAAAACTGGCCAATGTCAGAAACTAATTCAAGGGATAGAACAAGTATACTTTTGGAAATGTCCTGATTCAAAAGAAGATCATTGACCAGCTATCAGATATTCAAACCAAAATGGAATAGGGGGACTCATCGAAAGAGCTACTATCTCTAGAAAACTCTCTCAAAAAATTGGATTCAAACCTTGAAGGAGGAGGAAATGTTATGGAAATAAAAATCTAGGGTATAATGGCTTAAAGAGGGAGATAGGAATACATCCTTCTTTCACCAATCCACTCTAAAGCACATGAAGAGGAACTCCATTAATAGACTTGTGGATGAAATGGCCTAATAGTTTAAGAAGTGGAGGAATTTGGAAAATTGGCCACTATCTACTTTGAATCACTTTTAGCTTCTCATCAGACCAACTCCTTATCTGAAGATATTGAGTTTCTCCTAAACTCCATCCCTTTTATTTTAACTAAAGAGGATAATAGACTCCTAAAACTAATCATGGAAGAGGATGTTAGGTCTTCTATATTTTTAATGGGAGCTCTCAAATCCCTTGGGTTAAATGGATTCCCCCTAGCATTTTTCCAAACATTTTGGGACATATTAGGGAAGAATGTCACTAATGTTTCCAAAGATTTTTTTTGGACAAGTAAGCTCCTACGATAGCTAAACAAAACTTATATATCCTTAGTGCCAAAGAAGATGGACTCCTCCTCTATGATGTACTTTAGACCTATTAGTCTATGTAACATAGTTTACAAAATCTTTAATAAGACCTTGGTTCTCAGATTACAATCATTGTTGATCAAACTCATTACCCCATGTCAAAAAGGTTTTGTTCTGGGTAGGAAATTTTCGGATGCTGCTATCACTATGCATGAAATCATCCACTCAATCTCCAAGTTAAAATCTCCAAGTATGATATTCAAATTGGACATTTCTAAAGCCTACGATAGAGTCAACTGGGACTTTTTGATCAAGGTCCTTAGGAAATTCAACTTCCAAGATCATTTCATTAATATGGTTAAAGAGTGTATCTCCATGGTAATTTTTTTTTAATTAATGGATCTCCCAAAGGACACTTTCCATCTGGCAGAGGTCTTAGGTAGGGAGATCCCCTCTCCCTTTCCCTATTAATCTTATTGGCAGATGCAATGGGTAGAATATCTTGTAACCTTCTAAAGCAAGGAGACCTCAAAGGTATCAAGCTTGCTTCCATAGTCCAACCTTTTATCATACAACATTTTGTAGATGATACTATACTATTTGGAAATGCCTCAATTATGGAAGTGAGAAGGTGGAAAAACCTTCTCAACACTTATGAAAGGGATTCTAGATAGAGCATTAACTTTGAGAAAAACCACATCTATTTCCTTAACACCTAGGATGACCTACAATAGAAAATTATCAAAATCTTGGGATGCTCTAGTGAAAAATTACCCACTATATACCTCGGACTCCCACTTACTATATCCAAGGTCACAAATGATTATTGGAATATGATCATAGAAATATTTTAGAGGAAACTAACTAGATGGAAAGGGGCATTGTTGAGTCAAATAGGGAAATTTCAAATCCTAAAATCATCTCTACAAGGTATCCCATATTATTTCCTTAGTCTCTTTAAAATCCCTATATATGTGGCTGATAAGATATAATAGATTCAAAAAAAGTTCCTTTGGTTGAGGGTGGAGGAAAAGAAAATATTGGCAGTAGTAGTATGGGAGAAGTTCTACACCCCCAAGTACCAAGGGGGTCTGGGATTGAGAATCCACCTAATGAATAAATCCCTCATGTCAAATATTGGCTGGAACTTGATCCAAGGCAATAAGGAATGGAGTGGTATCATAGAGGCCAAATACCTCAATGGAGATAGTTATAAGATACTAATTGAACATAGTCCCCTAAAGGATTGGTTATATAGAATGAAGCTCTCAAAATTTGAGATCTTATTCAAAGAGACATCAGATGGAAGATTGGAGATGGAAAGAAAGTAAGCTTTTGAGAAGATAGATGGTTGAAAGATCAACCTCTCAAAGACTTAGATTATGGTAGATTATCAAGAGCAGCTAGCATTTTTTTGGGTGCTAAAGTGAACAATTACATCAATAGAGATGGGAGTGTCAAGAATTGGAAGAACATTATAGATTGTGTCAAGGATCAAGAGGAAAATACAGACCTAGATATACAACTACAAGGGGAAATATATGAATTTAGGTTACCCATTTTTCATAAACAAGATCAACTGATCTAGGACAAAGATGATAAAGGTTTATTCACTGTGAATAGTGATTATAGACTACTTATAGACTTGAGAAAGGAGAATCTATGGGTGAAAACCTAGATTCCTAAACTAATTCCTAAAATTAATTTCTTTCAGTGGATTCTAATGCATAACAAAATATTGACCATTAACAATTTGAAGAAGAAAGGTATTCAAATACCTAACAAATGCATTCTTTGTAAAAAATAAGTAGAAATTTCCACTCACATTATTTTTAAATGCAAATTTTCCTGGGAAGTATGGAGTCTCACTATACATAGACTTAACCTGAGTTGGGTGCTTAATGAGAAGGTGGAAGATTTAGTTAAAAATTAGAGACCCCCATCCAAATATTGTTTCCCTATTCTGAAGGAACTATGCTCACAAATCCCCCTCATCTTGCTTGGAGTTTGTGGAAAGAATGCAATAATAGAATCTGTAGAGACAAATATAAAACCCCTATGGAGGTGTTTCTATCTTTCTCAAAGCTTCTACCAGAAAATATCAACACCAAAAAATTCAAAATTATGGAGAAACCCCCAGGAATAGAAGCCCAAAAAATAAAGGATCAATGGAATATTAACCTGAATACCTTCCAAATTGATAATAATAAAAATATGGCAAGGGCAATACTAAATGGTCATTACCTCAAGAAGGCTAGCACAAGCTCAACTTTGATGGCGCTGCCAAAGGAAACCCAAGAGTGGCTAGTATCAAAGGTATTATCAAAACTTATTCAAGTACTTTGGTGGCAACTTGCTCAGGGGGAATTGGTATCAAAATTAACAATGAGGCAGAAGACCAAACAATGTTTTGGGGCATCAAAATTGTGATTTCTCTCAACATTTGAAAACTTCTTGTTGAAAGGGACTCTAAATTAATAGTTAATGCCACGCTTAGAATAATAGACATAGGATGAAAGTAGGTAAACTTAATAGGAGATACTCAAACATTTTTAAATACCTTATAGGAGCATAGAGCCACTCATATCTATAGGGAATGTAATACAGTTACAGATGCAATGGCCAATTTAGGAAGTAATAGTGATAGGTAGTAATGTTGGAGGACATTGCCAACTTTACCCAATGGAATTCAAACTCTTTTAGAAAAATATGGAAATAACCACATGGTTTAAATTCTATGAGATCGTAGTCACTTTCTATATTGTTTTAATAGGAGGAGGCTACTATCCTTTGAAGAGAGGAGGGACTTCAAATGAATTTGATATGGGTTATTCCAAAAACCAAGACAATACTTCCAGGAAGACTTTATTGGATCATAATTAGATGGGGCATATTCCTCTTGTCCATGAGAATTTATTTATTACACACCTAAAGCTCCCTAGATGGCATGTGGAAAAAATGGAAAAGCTTTGGTTGAACTCTTGGCTTAGTCAAAAGTTGAGGAAACAAATCAAAGTGGGTCATGTTGACTAGATGCTCATCTGGTCTAAAGTGAAAAGGGAGGGACACGTGGTTGATAGACAGAATGCCTAGATAGCTTTATAGATAAAAAAGAGGGCATACTGTCTAATGATGAAAGGGAGTGACATCTATAGAGCGAGTTAGAATGAGGGCAATCATTTCCTTACTTGCCTTGACTATTATGATTTTCATATTGGCACAAATTAGCAATTTAGAGACAACCCCAAGGCAAATCATGACCATGGAAAAGGTCTGGTTAATCCTTAAAATTTTTAAAGGTGAGGGTATGTGGTTGATTTTCGACCTTTTATTATTTTAAATGATTGATAAGATGTATCAATTATACTGGCTATGTTGTCACTTACATTGAGAAATTTTGGGAGCTTTATTATTTCAGTATGGGAGGTGATATTGTTTATATCAAGCCATCTTCTTTGAAGGAATTTTGCCAAGAACCCCCTATCTAGCATATCATTTAGGAGGAGGGAGTGGTCTCCTTGAAGGGATGATTGGGCATGATGAAAATTTATCTTGACAATTCACTAAATCTTGGGAGGAGGACTCCAAAAGGGTATGCATGGCTAAATTAACTTTGAGGTTTTAGAGAAGGTGATTGGATAGGCTACTAGGATTCCTACCAAAGTTAAGAAAATATGTCATCATAGTAAGGTGTTGAACCCAAAGAATATGATAATATTTTTCAAGGGGAGGCAACTACTAAACTTTATGGGGGTTTCAAGTATGAGAAATTGCCAGTTCCATAAGGACAAGTCTACCTCATGATAATGAAATATTTCACCCTTGAGGGTAGGTATAAAGTTTTTTATTACTACCACTTTGTACTCCTTAATCATTTTAGACATGGATTGGATATTAGTTTTCCTTTCTTTCTTTTGTATTCTTTATAAAATTTAATTAAATTATCTAAGGAGCATTGGGCCAAAAACCCAAATAGTCACCCCATCCCTATCCATCAAGGCCTTATGTTGAGGCTCTATCACTTCCATCTAGATTTATGTCCCCATAATCTAATTAAAGTGAGACTATTGGATGAATCCCTAACTAACCTATCTCCTACCAAGAAAAGTAAGAGAAAAGATTTCAATAGTACCCCCAAAACACCCAAAATTTGATTGGGGGGCCTAGTTATGTTGACTGTGACATTTTGAGAGTTACCCCTCTGGTTGATTATCCTTTCCACCCCCTTTGTCTCTCAGTGGCAAGCCCATCCCCCCCAGTTGGGAGTCAAGGAAGGTACCCAGTAAAAGAATCCAGAAGATTTCTAAGGAATAACTCTATGTTCACCCCAAGAAGACTAAAATTGATCCTAATAATATTGGTGGCACCATAGAGGAAAGAAAAGAGTTGACTTAGGACCATAAAATATTTGTGGATAGTAGGGGAGGTAGTTCTGGTGTTCGTAGATCTAATAGAATTGTTGGGACCTCTTTTATTAATCCTAAAGGTATTGTTATTTTTGATGATTTTGATTTCTTTAAAGATGTTATTGAAAAAGAAATTGATGAAACCCTCTTTGAAATGGAACATGAGGTGGAAGGTACTAGCTACTTCTTGAAAATGAATGAGCCCTATTCAAAAGAGATGGAAGAGGACACTGAAGATGATAGTAACCAAGAGAAGGGAAAGAAATGCTCTTTGTGCATCAAGACAATGAAAGAGATTTATTTGATTAATACCAAAATGGAAAAGATGAACAAGAAATAGAGGATCATGGTTGAATATGTGGCCAAGTTTCTCAACCATGTGGCTGTATTTTTCACTGTGGTGAAAGACTTTGATAATAAGGTCAAAAATGTTATATTTAAAGTCTTGGTGACTACAAAGGAATTATTGAATTCCTGGCTAAGTATGGGACATTTGATAGTCCCTAGTTTCCTATGTTGATGCTACTTTGATTTTTGTTTTATCTGCTATTTTAGTGTTATGTGAGTGTTATTAATGCATTGTTCCTGTCTCATTTAAAACTTTTTGCTTAGGGGGTAGCTTTGTATTGGGCCTAGGACCCATTTTTATTGCTTTTTTTAATAAAAAACACCCAAATATTAAATAATATTCCTCTACATGTACTCCTGGAATACTCCATTTACATTAATGTAGTAAGTAAAAACTCATTTCAAAAGTGACAAATATAAAAATATTTATTTGCTCATTAAAATATCAATTATGGGTGGAAAGGACATTTATTCGACATATAGAAATATTATTATATTAAATTATTTTCACTAAAAATTATCATTCTAATATTTATGGGTGGAAAGAACATTGATTTTAAATACATTATTAATATCTTTTTTTTTTCAATTTTTAGTGTATAAAAATCATTAAAGGAGACACTTTTTTAAGTCAAAAATATTATTAGATTATAAACATTTATAAGATTGTGTACAAGATTTTTTACCTTGATGTTTTAGATCAACATCCATGATCCATTGTCATGATAACTCTTTCTCCTGATGATGGATCATGGATGTTGATCTAAAACATCAAGGTAAAATTCTTGTACATTGTTTTCCAAAAGTCTTACAATCTAATCTTTATGGATAATAAAGTATGAAATATCTCATTAAAAAAATTATATTTGTTACACTAATTATACTTGATTATGTTTATTGGAGAAAAAAATATTTAACATATATAATTTTATTGGTTAAGATTTTTTTTCTCTTTTTAATACTTATAAATCTTTAAATATGACATATGTCCTATACAAAAGTGATATTTATTAAACAAATTATATTATTTTTATAACTATATTCTAACCACTATATAACTTATTAACTAGCTACCATATAATCCTTTATCCTTCCTTATTTTTGCATTTATAAAATTTACCTATAACTAATACAAAGATATTAGAGAATAATCATCACCCAATGAGTGTTTAATACCTTTGAATGTAGTTTCCCTATTTCCTAATGATTTTCATTATCAGTTTCAAATGTAGTTATTATTACCAAGTTTAGTCCAATACATATATAATTTCAACTACCCTATTTCAAACTAACGATGCCTCATTTTTTATTTTAAAATAGATACAGATTACATTCAAATTTAGATTCAAACAAGTTGACAAACTACAAAAGATTACAAACATCTTGTTAATCCTTGCCAAATAAGGGATAATATATCTTTCACCCTAGACAATAATATTTTCACTTTAACTGATCCTACTCAATCCCTAGATATCATTCATTATTATGTGGAGCTTACATTGAAAATTTATATGCAAATTCAACCATAAACAATTTTTAATACAAATGCAGGGACTAGTTGCTACGTGACCCTTATTTTTATAGCACTTCCTTTGCATTTTTCTTGTTTTTAAATTTTAAAACAATTTATTTATAAGTAATTTATTTCAAAATTATTTATTCAATATAATATATTACATAATTTTTAATTTAATATTAATTGAATTTATTTTACGTGAATGTAATTTATTTTATTAAAATATTATATTTTAATTATTATATTTAATTTTTTTATTAAGTATAATTAAGGAAGGGCCCTAGAACCCAAAATGTAATTGAGGTAAAGAATCAACTTATAAAAAGAAACATCAAGTACAAAAAATTATCATATTTATTAGTAATTGGAAAGACAAAATTCATCCCTCACCATGGAGGAGTAATATTATTTTATTTCATTCATCATTCCAAAGGATCCACCTAACCACTCTGATTAGGTGTCAAGATGACCATCTTTGAAGAAAAACTATTTTTCAACCACATTCCTAACTGTAGCACAAAATTATGCAAAATGTAGTAAACCTAAAAGGCCTTAATAAATATAAAATTGGAGGCCCAAAGAGACCAAAACTAGAAACCATTCCATTTACCAAAGAACAACTACTATAGGTACACTTGTCCACCCTACACAAGAAATAAATCAACTAACCCATAACTTGCAAAGGAGATTAATTCCAAAAATGTATAGATCTACCTTACTATATATAATATCTTATGATCCCTATAATCCATAACAATTGATATTTGGAAACTGATCAAAACCTTTAAAACTAGCATGCCAACATCTAGTCAATCAAAAAAGAAAAGAAAATAATATATGAAGTAATCACACAAACTTATTTCTAAATCCATTTCTTAAGAATTTTGGATTAAAAAATTATTGCTATTAATTTCATTTCCATAAAAAAAAATAGAGTTATACAAACCATCCTTGGATCATCTACTAGTATTTCATTTAAAATAGAATATACCAAAAAAATATAAAACTACCAATTCAACCTACAAGGTGGGATGGTAAAATGATGCAAACACATTAATTACAAAAAAAAAAATATAATTTTTTCATCTAGAAGCAAGACTAACTAAGACCTATTCAACAATAATTATATCATCAAGGGTGATGTCCCCATATTTATCTTATACCTCAATAGGAGTGGCCTCCCTATCTTTTTCTTCATCCTCCTAAGGATTAAAATACCTAGGAGGATTGAAAATAACAATATTAGAGATAATATATCTTAATTTCCCAACAATATGGGGTTTTCCTTTTCTTGGAGGCCTTAATCTATTCATCAACAAATGTAGATGATGAATAACTTAGACTCCCAAACAATTCAAAATGCACTCCAAATAATTGGGATCTTAGTGCAATAAAAAAGCTCTAACCAAATTAGATATGTTTTTCACGTAGCTAAGTTATTAAGCCACATCAAATACATTGTGCCACCTAATAACATTCCCTATGTTCAACATCATTATTCTCATTAGCTTCCTTATAACTTCACTCTCCATGTCATCCATATCCTTGGCCACCTTCCACATTCACCTTATCAAAATTATCATATAAGGGTTAAAAGTTTCATAAGAGACATGTTTAGAAAATATATCTATTAGTTACTACCCAATTATATTCTTCACCATTTTTTTCCTTTCCCCTTGTAGGATTCAACTCCACTAGATTGATCTACCATTTTTTCCTTCTTTACTAAGCCTACCATTTTATCTATGCATGTCACAAAATTCACTTATATGCCAAAAAATGGGGGTTAATAAAATCCATACCAAAGATAAGTGAAAATAATCAAATGCCCTTTCCAACCCTTTCTTAGTCTCATAAGAAAAAAAAGGCACATAACCCCCAACACGCGCCCCCCCCCCCCCCCATCCTAAAATAGTAACCCACAAGCCCAGTTGAAGTTAGGCAGATAAACCCTTCATAATTGGAGGCAAACACCAAAAAATACATATCAAATAAATATACAAACACTTCACCATTCCCAATCATAAGAAAATATAGCTTATTCACTCTCATCCCCAATTTCTAGATACAAACCATGAAAATAGAATGAGAGTTAACTATCCATTATTCTCTACATGTCTAAATAAATATTGAGGGTGACTTGTAACTAAAATTCCATGCCTATTTAAAAATTATATTTATAAAATTCTAAAAATAATAGAAAAAAATGAAAATTTTGACCTTTAAATGGTAAGTTTCAGGCCTAAAATTCTGTTGAAATTTTCACTAAGGGCTAGTGTAGCTTACAATTGCATGGAACTCTTTGATATCTTCATTTAAAAAAATGCCTCAAACAAGTTATTAGATAAAAATTTATGTCTTGCACAAGATATGCTCTCACATCATTTTCCTCTTGTTGAAAGGAACTCAACACTAGTGGGTTTTTTTGATTAAATTTCTTCCATGTGTCATTTTCTATCTTCTTAAATTTTTATTATGAAATCCAAGATTTATCTTCATACTATAATCCTTTATACTATACCAAATACGTATTATAACTACCATGCTTGGTATTCAATTTTTTCTTGTCCAAAACATGTGCCATTTTCTCTTTCTTCTTCCTTTACACATGTTGCCTCCATTCCAAGTCTTCCCCTTCATTATCCTCTCCATGGAATGCATATAAATTATCAAAATTAAAAATTAGTGAAATATCATTTTTTATGGAAAAATTATATTATAAACTTATCTAAAACACCCTTTCTCACCAGTTTAATCACCTGCCTATTCAATTATGCATGTTATATTGGACTCATCCTATAAAATACTTGATTAAGTGGATCTAATCCTATAAATAAATCAATATGATGTTGAATATATATATATATATATATATATAGGTAAACCATATATAAATTGATTATATATAACATCAACATACTCTTCCAACACCTTTGCTACTTTTTTTATATTTGCACATCATCTGCTTCCTTTTTCATTAATGCACCATATATTAGACAAGAAGTTTTATACATTCCCTTCTTTCTTAAGAGGTAATAAAATTATCCCTTAACCATCATTATATAAATTATGTTTGTTCTTCTCTCCATCATAGACTATTCTCTTGTCATATTTCCATCACCTTCGCAACAACATGTGGCATGCATCCATTGGGATAAAATCACACCACATTCCATCTAAATAAGTATTTTTTATGTAAATTTTGATTAACCATATCTTATAAATAGTAACATCATTTTATCATTCCCAAAAAAAATTTAGATAAAATCTAATTAAAAATTAAGAAAAACGCGGTATTTTTTAATCAATTAATAACATTTAATTGTTTAACTATTGTTCCCAAACAACCAACGTCATAACAATAAGTGTGACACATAAAATTATTTATTGGGTAAATTAATTTGTTTTTTTCCTTTCCCAACACCATATATGAAAACATGATAACCAATTTAGAAGGGGAAGGCTGACTTATTTAGTTAATTACTCCATGAAGAATGGGGTATAAATTTTTTTGGTGAAATATAAAGGGATTAAGGTCAATTAGTTTCTTTCTTCCTTTATAAATCTTAAAGGTTTCACTAGGTTTAGTTAACAAGGAGATAATCCTAAAATAATCATAACTTCATAGATAAATAATAAAACTTATCAACACATGGACATAAAATCTCACAAGATGCTTCAAAAATAATTTATTAAAAAAGTCCCTTATGAACATTTTCACATAGAATCAAGAAAATATGGCATAACTAACCTAACTTAGCCTAAGAACTAGGACCCAATGTCCCTACATATTTTAAAACCTACATATTTTCCCCTCATAATCAATGTCAAATTTAATTCTCCTTGAACTTATGAATATTACCCTCCATGAAACTACATTGACAGGAGTTGGAAATCTAAGCCAACAAAATAATGACTATCATGACTCAAGTGAGATTATATAAGCTTTATATGTAAATAATCAAGACCAAATCATACACTCACAATAATCCTTTGTGCAAGTCACCTTGACATCCTAAATTTTATGTGCTAACTTAAGAGCATCATCTCATAAAAATACAAGTGTTAAATGTCACAATAACTCTAATCTCACAATCCTTAAATAAGATACATCTCTCAAGAGTGTCTCCATAATCAATAAAGGGCATGTCAAATATATCTAAAATCACTCTTTAGAGGTACAAAGTAGGTCACCACCTAATAAATTTATAAAGTATGAAATAATACTAGTGCACAAGGTAGGCCACCTTAAATTTAAGTACTAGAAATTATGCCAAGTAAAAATACCCTAAGGGTTAGTAATTAACACTAAATCTATAAAAAATGACCTAAGAGTTAGTTTCTAATGCCTAGACTCACTTCTCTAGATGCCTACATATCTGTTATGAACACCTTCATAAACAAAATTAGAGTTGGTTGTAGTTTACTTATTACCAAAATGATTGTTAGTTCTATTGTAAGACAACTGACCTTCACCACTCATCCTTATGGCTATGATTTACATAGTTACCCTTACGAGTAAGAGTGTGTCCACTAATTGACATATGTGAAATTATATGTTTCCAGTGGTTAACATGAGATGCCATGGTATATTTAAAAATGTTTGACTAACTAAGTTTGACACAGGGTAAAAATATTTTGACTTAATCTATCACTCATCAATATCCTCCTATGGGAAACTAGCTCAATATCCAAAAGGTCATGATAAAGGTATTTTATTTTGGACTAAGTTTTGAAAATTATTTCCTAGACTAGCATGAGTGTAGACTAGTCTACAAGATGTTGAATACGATGAAAATCACGATTAGAACACTAGCCTTAATGTAGATATTCTTGGATTCGAAAAATGCTAGATAAATAATGTCTAAAATAATTACTTGAGAATGATTCTAGCTTAATTTAATGGTTCTACTTGACATTTAATATCAAAATAGCACAAAGAACTCACCTATACATTGTACCTATAAATGGAACACAAAAAGGTCATGATGGGAAAATAGTGGTTTAGAACCTTAAATTTTACTTTAGTTTCTAGTTTATGAAAAGGATTTAGAATTTCCTTAAAACAAATTTGTGCAAGAGGAGATAGATTTTTATAATAGTTTTCATGAGTTTACTAAGTTAAATGGATTACATTTAAAACCTTAGATAAATTTTATGTGTGATTTAATTGAATATTTACCTATCATATTGAAATGGATTTGACATGTAGAAAGTTTCCTAACAATTTTCCTTTTATGAAATTGATTTGAAAACCATCCAAATTTAATTGAAATATCCATGAATAAAATTAATTATTCATTTAACTAGTAAATGTTATCTATTTTAAATGTGTTTCAATTATTATGTTTGATTCCTTTAAGCTCTTGGTATTTAATTTAATTGGATTTTACACTAACTTTATAAATAGATAAAAATATTAAAAATTTACTTTTGCAAATGTCTTCCGAATTGACCTAATATAATAGTTACCATTTGGAAAAAAAAATTATCTAATTATTAAACTAACATTGCACAGCCAAAAGAAATACTTCCAAAGTCCTAGGTTTATAAATTTTTATATTTAAGTATTTATTTTCTTTAAGTTCCAAACATGTTTTTACAAGGTTGAGAAGGACCATAATGCATTAGAGCCAAATTGTTTGATTGAGCGGTTAAAATTTAATTTCTTCATTAATTTATTTGGGTATGATAATTTGTTACTAAAACTAAGACATGATTTAAAATACTTAAACAAGTTTAACATTTATTTATAAGGCATCAATGCTTGAACCCATATAGGGTCACAGGGTGCTTAATATTCAAGTCACTTAGATACAAGTAATTGTTATTTACAACTAAGACATACTCTAATTTTTTATTTAGTTATAATGTCATCATGAAAGTCATTTAACTTCAAATAGTGATGCACTAGTTTTAGTTTAAAATATTTTATAAAGTTCAAGTTAAAGTCTAATGATCACTCAAGTTTAATTAAGAACATTAAACAAATTATATGTAAAATTTTATTTTTAATAAATAAGGGTGCACACATAAAATGGTTATATACATTTAGTAATATAATCAAAAGTCAACTTGTCTTTAAAAAACACTATTCCCTTCAAGATCAAGAATCACTATCCATCTAGCCAATGAGACATGGGTGAGTTGGTTAAGTGGCTTGTTTATTTCAAGCCCCACTCAAATTCAAATATTTGAAAAGGCATATGAGGTCAGTTGTGGCCATGGTTTATATTCTTGGGGATGTTGGTGGATATTATTGGTATTCACAGACCAGTTGTAGTCATTGTTGGTATATCTGGTATATGTGGTAGATGACCACTTGGGGATCTGGGCCCCTGATTATGTCCTATACCAGTTTGTAACTCTGGTAAAAACTATATATATATATATATATATATATATATATATATATATATATATATATATATATATATAATCACTATCCATCTTAGAATCAAAACTATCTAGGCAATCGGATTAAGGAAGCCATAAGAAAAACTATAATCCTTCTTTGAGTGGGTATAAAATAATTTTATATATTATAAATTTTTATTTGGCCTTTTATTTTTAGGTTTGAATAGGAAACACAAGGAGAGAAGATACCTTTAGTTATCGGGTTTTGTTTGATCCATAAGTCTATATATACATTATGTATATCCTACTACTTAAAACATATTTCACTTCTGGTTTCATTTGTTTATTTATTTATATAATATGTTCCTACCCAAATTAAAATTTTATGTGTGTGTGTGGGTGTGGGTGTGGATGTGTGTAATTTTTACAATGCCCCACCCTAACCACATCTTATTATGTAGGTTGAGGGGTCGTATGCATCTAAGTCATGACCCCTGACCAAGGCCCTAGGCTGATTGGGATGATAGTCTTATCCCCCTACCTATTGTAAAAGGGAGGGGGTAGTGTAAGGGTTGGGGTAGCCTAACCCCTTCCACTTATTTTAATAGAAGGGGTTAGAGGGTCGAGATAGCAGACCATCCCCCTTCCCAAATATTACATATATATTTTTAATTTAATTCATTTTAAATAATCCCTTTATTATATATATATATATATATATATATAGTTTTGGCACCCTTTATTCCAAATGGTGGTAAAAAGATACATCCAGTAAGCCAAAAAATGGCAACGAGAAAGTTGAGTCAAGAATCTCAACACAAAGACCAGGGAGACATAGCCTTGACCTAAAGTAGATAAAAATTCTTAGATGGATAGAGGATTAAACAACATGAAATTAATGAAAGGTAAGTAAAATAATTATATTTAAACTTTTATTTTTAATAAATAAGGGTGCACACATAAAATGGCTATATAAGTTTAGTAATATAGTCAAAAGTCAACTTGTCTTTAAAAAACACTATTCCCTTCAAGATCAAGAATCACTATCCAACTAGCCAATGAGACATGGGTGAGTTGGTTAAGTGGCTTATTTATTTCAAGCCCCATTCATATTCAAATCTCTAGAAAGGCATATGAGGCCAGTTATGGCAATGGTTTATATTCTTGGGGCTGGTGGTGGTTGTTATTGGTATTCTTGGACTGGTTGTAGTCATTGTTGGTATATCTAGTATATGTGGTAGATGATGGTGGTGGTTGTGGTCATTGTTGGTATATCTGGTATATGTGGTGAGGTATAATCCAGCTATCCCCTAGAACCAAGGTTCATCTGAAAAAACTCTTTGATAAACATCCTCATCAAAAAAGTGTACATTGAAAAAACCCTTTGAATAGAGTGATATTTCATAATTTTTTAACCAATTCAAATGTACACATTGGAATAATGCCTCTGTGGTTGGCTAAAAGTTTTTGAATCTATACATGACTACCTCCTCCTCCAAATTTTCTCTATATAATATCACATCTTCCTCTGCTATATCCAAAATCAGAATCACCTCTATCTGTTCCACTATGTAGGCGTTGGCTTGTGGACTGGGGTTTTTATTGGTTTTAACTATCTTCTTATTTGTATCATTCTTGAAGGGCCCCTCTAATCTGGAAGAATTTGTAGTATCTTTGTAGGAGAATATTAGTTCTTTCCCATTTCCCATTTCCCCACCTCTCAGCCACACACGAATAAAAGGGAATCTTTTGTTATTCCATATTCAGATAACATGTTAGTATTCCATAGATTTTTTCCATTTTAGATAAGACATTGGAGAGGTGTAGGGATCCCAATGTCTTTCTCAATCTATTGTTTGAGATATAATACACATTCTAATGTGCTTACCCAATAACAAAGTGTGTATCCTTGGATGGATCTAATCTAAATCTAAAAAACTATTTGTGCCCTCTAGTTGCATCCAGATCCCTATTCTTGCATTTTATCATACACTTTATTGACATCCATTTCACATTAGCTTTACACATATTTACCTACCAATCCATGTGGCATTGATAATCCCTATATTATAATCATTGACATGTGTGTCTGTGGTGTTTCAACACATCTAAAATTATGCCTTGGTCAGATCCTTGAGATCTTCACAGGTCCCTATGGTAGGTATGTGGGCACCATTGCTCATTGATTTTGGTAGGTGTAAGCTGATTTTACCTCCCCTATCTAAGACCATGGTGTGATTGTCACTTTTCCTTTGGCCACAATGCCTTGTCCCCTATGATCTACCCATTTTCCATGCAGGATTTTGGTTGATATAGTAGATAAGGAGTAAACTACATGTTCTTCTATCGCCCTAGCCACTGCTTCACTCAATGATTCATTTTCATATCCACACACACACACACACACACATATAAAAGCATATTTTATTTTATTTTCATTTTTAAAAATGTATAATTATTTTATCTACATATAGCCAAAGAAAGAAAAGGATTAAATGTGTATTTTTACCCAAACCCAAATTTTTACAAGAGAATAAAGCAAGAAGAAATGGTAAAATTTCCAATTTAGTTTTTTTAATCCCTATGTTCCAAAACAATTATTTCCATGAAACAATGCATAAAGAAACAAAATTATATTATTATGGTTCCCAAAACAAGGAGCATTCAAGGAATGAGGATTTCATTTTAAAAAGAAAACTATATTAATTTATTTAGAAAAGGGTCTACGAGCAAGAGAATTTATTTAAATAAATCTATCTACTCAACATTTTTGGAACAACAGCTATCAAAGAGAAATTTCATACCATCCTTTCTTGAAATCTCCCTTCAAACACCTTTCTAAGTTCAACTTCTTCAACGATCTCTCTTCTAAGAATGAATTAAAAAAATCCCAAAAATGGACCAAAATTTAGAAATTAAAAGAATTTCTCTTCCCAAAATTTCCACCCAACTTATTAATGGAGGGGTACTCTTTACAAAGGTCTTTTCTTTTCATACGAGGCCCATACTTTGTCTTACAAATACTTAAAATGGCATATAGTCTTACCTTCACAAGTCAACCCACCATTGTAATTTTATTACAAGGTCAAAAAACATCTTAAAAGTCCATGTCAGTCCTTACAAAGTACACATATGCTCTTATAATTTTCCTTCCACATTCCATGATTTTCACAACCACCTACCCTAGGCTAAAACCTACCTACTAACCTCATTAGCCTCCCTAGAGTGGATATGCATAAATGAACAATTATTTGCATTAAATAATTCCATCTTTTTTATTTAATTTTATCTTTATTAACTAAAAAAAAGATCTAATAAAATGTTCTAAATGTTCTTCACCACACAAAATATTTTTATAATTGGAGGGAAAAGTTTGAATAATAAAACACAATAAGGGTTAGTCAAACATAACAGATGTGGTGACTAACCAAAAACAACCATGGGGTATATGGTCAATGAAAGAAGAATTACACATTTCCCTTTTTAAATAAAGAAATATGGTAAAGATGAGGATGCTTCTCACAATGTAGACATAATTTTTCTACCATTTCTTTATAAACCATATTTTCACATCTTACACTAACAATAATAGCCTTACATACTTTTATGCACCTTTTCAAGAAAATATTTGTACAAATTCATGAATCACCACTATCTTTATATTTCAAATGCTCTTTCCTTGGATAAATAATTCTTTTTCTTGTCATAAGTGTCTCTCCTACGTCTATTTTAACTTATGAGTAGTGTTCTTTTGACTCAACCTTGATGAATTTACTCTTAGTTGCTCTTGTTACCTCCTTTTTTGTGCATAATAATGGGAACACAAATGATTTGTGTCATTCTTCACCACATCTATAGAAAATAAAAGGTCTTCTTGGGGATTTACATCCTCTACCACCACCATAGCCTTTGTTTCTATTAAATCCTCTCTATATTTATTGATTCTAAAATATTTATTTGATATAACTATTTTTCTTCTATGGGATTAAATCCACCACACTCCCTTAATGGTGATCACGGCCCTCTATTCATTCCAAAAAAACATGTTGTGATCCATACCATCTTTAACTTATCTTTATCTTCTCTATGATATTGATAAATCTCTACTATCACAACCATCTCCCTTAGGTCTCTCAATACCTCCACAATATTTTTCTTCTACTTTTATATTATCTATCTTTCCTCATAACTTTTATCTCATCTTTTCCTTGCTCTCTGACCTATACAGATTCTTGTAAGTTCTTCCAATCTCCTCTATAAATCTTGTAGATTCCTTTTTATTTGAGTATAGCCTCCTTTTATTTCCATCTTTCTTATTAAAAATATATTTTTTAAAAACATAATTTCTCCAAAATAAAATTTTAGACACAAGAAAAAATTACACATAATTTTATCTTCTATTAATTTTTCATAGATTTGAATCTACTCTAAAATTAGATTAGTGCAACAATTTCCAAACACAATAAAATTATACATAAAATTATTACTCGCAACAAAGAGAGAATTCTATTCTAAATCAATACATGGGTGAGTGCACAAAGATGGAGGGACAAAAAGGGGCCTACAAATGGACATGATTTTCCTAAAATTTCAAAAATCTAAACTTCTATAGACAATTTGATATGGCTACACTCAAAATTTGAAAATGATATAAGAACAAGAATTATATTATTTCGAGTCTAGTTTCCAAAACACTACTTTTTTTAAAAAATGATTAAGTATAACTAGGTCAAACATCTAAATTTTGAAGAATATTTCCTAATTTTTAAAGAAAATAAAGTAGATAGATAGTCATGCAACCCACCATTTTTTTAGCATTATTTAATATTGTTTGAAACCCTATGGTGAATACTTAGATAGGATATTTTAGTTTGTGACATATTTTTTAATATTTTTTCAATGAATATTTTTTTATTAATTTTGCAAGTAAATAGATCCTGAAAACTGATATAAAAAAATGGATAGTTGATGTGCAACCCCTCTAACTACCTCAAAAAAATAAAAAATATTTTTTTAAATTTTTTTGAATGTGTTTATAATTAGGCCTAGTTTTTTACCATTAATTTGTTTTGAATTTCTATCAATGAAAAACAAATTACATAAAAATGAGAAGGCACGTATATTTGTGAAATGTAATGGCCTAAAAATGATATAATTAGAAATTAACATAGTTTGAACCCTTAAAATAGTCCACAAAATATAAAAATCATATATTTGGAAAGAGAAAAGCATGCTCATCATCATGGTAATAATTTTTTGAAGTTTTATGTTGAAATTCATAAGGTATTTGGTGATGGAAGTTAAAATTTGTTGCTTTCTATCAAAACTATCAAACTTGGTTGTAGACTAATAGGTCCAAGCCTTTGGCTCAAGAATCCAAGCCATTTTTGAGCCAAAGGGATTGGTTTTTTAAATTTAAATTCCAATAATATATACATGCTATAATGCATATGCGTTATTATGACATTGCACCCAAAAACACAAAATAAATATGTGTTTATGTTTTGGGTATAAATCAATAGGAATGCATACACATTATTGTTGCCTTACACCCAAAAACATAAAAATATCTATAAGAAGGTCATATTCACTTAAATTTCATATTTAGTAAAATAAATGTTAATTATTTTATTCATTAAACTTTAAATTTATTTTATTAAATATAAAAAATAGGGTCACTATGCATCTAATAGAGTTGGTCTCATAATTGCATACCTTACAATGTGGAATATAATTTTTTTTAAACCAATTTGGTCGATACTTAGGCCTTTTCAGGCTTTTAGAATTTAACTTAGAGAATTTAGGGCATAATTTTTTTAATTGATATTTAATTTGGGTAAACATATAGTCATTTTAAATGTTTTTATGCCTTCCAGATTGATTTTTGGCATTTCTAGGAGTCATAGGTTTGTAAAAATTGAAGGTTACAAACCACTCACTTTGAATTCAAGCAAAATTTATGTGATTGGGTAAACATAGGTTACATTAATGACTTGTGTACATCAAATGACCACTTTGTGTTAATTTTACTTACTCATCATTTATACCTCATACCTAATCACTTTTTCCTCATCTTTCATCATCCTTAATCACTCTCTCCTTGTCCTTCTTCATCCCTAATCACTTTTTTATTAACCTTCACTATCCCTAGTCATCTCTAATCACTCCTCCATTGACCATCACCATCCCTCATCATACTTAATCACTCCCTCCTCATCCCTCATAATCCCTAATCACTCTTTTCTCATCCATCATCAATTGCTTCCTCTTTGTCCCTCATCATCCATAATCACTCCCTCTCCATCTCTTCTCATCTTTAATATGCCCTCATTGAAATGCATTATCCTTCATCATCTCTAATCACTAATTTATCATCCACAATCACTCCTTCATTAACCATTACCATCCCTCATAATCCCTAATCACTCTTTCCTCATCCTCAATCACTCCCTCGTTACCCTCACCATACCTCATCACTCTATCATTGACCCCACCATCCCTCATCATACCTAATCACTCCCACCTCATCTGATGTAAGTAGGCCTCTTATAGGTTTACTCATCTAGATATTATAGGACTCTGTTAGGCTTTGTAGCATTCCTTACTTATTTCATGCCACATATTTAACTCCTTCTGCTAAAACAAGGTTCTTGCACTCTAAATTTTGTTACTCATTAAATAAATAGGGTTAATTCTTTTAAATTACACCACCTTTGTATGACATAACAAACATGATATTCTCTCAAGGGTTTTACCTTTCTTATAGGTCTTAACCTTTCTTTGGTATCTTCTTTACTATAATTTGGTCCCATTTGACTATTATTGTATTCTTGGATGCTTATTTAAACCTAATTTCACTTTTTACCTTCCTAGTGACAATCTCCATCAAAACATTGATCCATGTCCATATCAACTTAACTCTTACAAACAACATAGAGTTCTATCATATTAGACCTTATTCATTAAATCTTTCACCCTTTTTAGAAATGTTTTCATTCAAAATTGACTCTTGATTTCCTTGATAAGATTATTATATTTTATTTGATACTATCTAAGATAGTACATAAGCTTCTTCCATTCTTTGTACTTAATTCTCATTAAAATGCAACAAAATAAGCTTTATATCCCTCTCACTTAGGTTTGATATTTTGTTTAAGGGATTGTGGATCCAAACACATTTTAGAGGTCATGAAAATGAATTCATGCATTAATTTTCATATTACACATGATAAGGAACAAATTCTATAGTTTGCTACAACTTTTATTTTCAAGAGACTTTGAAAGACTACACCTTTATCCTTGTTTTAGGCCTATTTGAGGTTTGTTAAAAAAACATAGTCATGAATATATTATCTTCTAGGGACTTTAAAGATATGGAACCACCTATATTAGTTGACAAACATCTTTAGACACCCATATACAAAATTTTATAGTTTTTTATTATTTGATAGAAATATATATGAGTTTTTGTTTACTAAACCATAGTTAAGGGTTCACATAGTCCTCCACAAACCTAGACCTAAACTCTACACCAGACCTAGAGATTTTTTCCCACCTCTCCTTCATTCTTATCTTTCTTATTAGTTTATATATTGATGTCTTCATTCCTTATAATATCTTAACTGATGTCTAAACTTGGTCTCTTTTCTATTTTGTGTACCTTAAGTCTCTCAATAGCCTATGACTTATCTACAACATGCTTGTTTTAGTCTTCCACATATGTTGGATGCTTCTAGATAGGTATTAAGATATATTTATGTTAAATTAAAGGTTAAGATACATTTAACACATATTGATAGACCTTAATAACCCTTACCATGGAGAGAGTGTGTATCCAGAGCCTAAAGCTAGAATAAATAGGTAAGAAAGAGAGAAAAGGGTGGGATGAAATTATGTTACTTACATATATAGATTGGGATTTGGGCATATAATAATTCTAATCCTAGAGTTGAGAACCCCAAATTTATGTTTATTTATATAGGGACAATTTGACACTAGTTGATAATTTGAATCCCAACCCAATAGCTGACTTCTCATTTTATCTATATGTCACTAAGAGTTTTTCTATATTATAGCATTACCAGATAGATAGATAAATAGGTAGTCACCAATATGTTAGAGTGTGTTCCATTCTAATTTCTAGTAGAGTGTGTTTCCTAACCTAACTCTTGGACTATACCTAACCATATATATATATATATATATATATATATATATATATATATATATATATATATATATATATATATCCAACTTGATCTATAAAGGTAATGAAAGGCATATGCCTTAATCTAGTGTATCGAAGAGGGGCTACTTAGAGCTAGCCTAAGAAATAGCTAGGGAGTAAGCCATACCTATCAAGGGACATTTTCCTTACCAATATCTAACTTTTATTTACTCTTGTATTAATTCATAGCTATCAAGGGAAGCTTTATTTTTAATAGATAAATTTGTTATTATTCTACCTACTTACTTAGGCCCTACCTGATAATGTAATGGAAAATTTATTCCTAATATATAAAATTAGTGATTAAGGATGATGAAGGAAAATGAAGTATTGATTAAGTATGTATGGTGAGGGATGGTGAGGGTCAATGAGGAAGTGATTATGGATGATGAGGGAGTGATTAAAGATGATTAGGGATGGTGGAAGTTAATGAGGGAGTGATTAGAGATGATGAGGGATGGGGAGAGAGTGATTAATGATGATGAGGGATGATGAATCATGATTAGGGATGATGAATAATGGTGAGGGTTAATGAGGGAGTGATTAGAGATGATGAGAGAGTAATTAAAAATGATGAAGGGTGGTGAGGATAAATGAGGGAGTGATTAGGGATAATGAGGAATGAGGAGAGAATAATTAGGGGTTATAAGGGATGAAGAGGAAGTGATTAGAGATGAGGGAGGGATGATGAGCAAGTGAAATTATCCTAAAGTGATTATTTTATGTGCACAAATCATCAATGTAACCTATGTTGCCTCAATCACATCACTTTTTATTGAATTCAAAGTGAGTGGTTTTTAAACTTCAATTATAACAAACCTGAGACTCCTATAAATTTCAACAAGTAATATGGAATGTATAAAAACCTAAAAAATGGTTGATATGGAGCACGTAGTCTCAGAACAAAAATACACTCATGGGGGAGCTAAATGCCATCAATCACCTTTATTTTTATTATACCCATATATAGATAGGGGCACCTACACTCTTATAAATTATATACTCGAATATTTTCAATTGGGCCCTTTCCCTCCCCTTTCCTTTCCTCTATCTAGATGGATATGGGGATGGGGAGCCTATCGATTTAGAAATAATAGATGAGTCTAGTTGATCATCCCTAGTCACTCCTTTCTCTAAATAGGTTAGAATTCCCCCTCTCCTTTCAAGATATGCCTTGGGTATTCAATTAGGTATCAAGTATTAAATATATGCTCAAGTAAGATATATATAGTTAGGATTAGATATGGGTATTCAAGTTCAATATATGGCTTGGGTATTTTATAAAGTAGGGAATACTCAAGCAGGTATGGAAATAAGGATAGGTAGGTATGTCATACTCAATTATATAGGGAAATAAGGATAGGTATGTAGGTCATAGTCAAGATCAAGATATGGCTCATGTATTTATGTAGGGCATACTCAAGATCAAGATATGGTCTAGATATTCAATTGGGTAGGGCATACTCTAGTAGGTAAATTAGGTAGGGCATACCCAATGGTATTTAAATATATTACATATATAACATGATTCAAAACTTCATTTTATCAATCTATCTATCTAGAAGCAATATTCCCTTACTAAAAACACAAGGTAAGTAGGTAGGGAATAACTAAGTAGGTAGGGAAGAATATATGCAATATATAGATTGGGAAAAAAACTTATTTCAATATATAAAAATCTATTATAGAAAGAGAATGTGCATATGACAAGATCAAAGATATATGTCTAGAAGGAAGCTTCATTTGCCTTATCAGGTAGGGAATAAATAATTAGGTAGGATAAGAACAAATTTATCTATCATAAAATAATATTCCATTGATAGTCATGCCTTAATCTAGAAGCAAACCAAAACTAGATACCATGAAGGAAAAATTACCTTGATAGTTGTGTCTTACTCCTTACTATCCATTTTGAATGAAATATTCCTTTGATATGTGATTAGGTGAAGCAAAGTTAGATATCAAAAAGGCAAGCTTCCCTTGCCTTACTCCTTGGCATAGATGAAGTAAGTAGAGAAATATTTCATTGCCTTAATGGGTAGGGAAAGTTTGACATCAAGATAAGGACTTCATAATGGTTCCCCTTATATATCTATGGAGGGGATACCATTCATATAATATTAGTAAATATACTATATTGGGTATTAGGGAATACTCAATGTATGGCAAGGCCCCAATTTGACCTTTAGGGCCCATCGGGCCATGCCTAAGCTCTAAGTATCCCCTCCTTGATACATTAGATTAAGACATATGCCATTCATTACCTTTTTATATCAAGTTGTGTATAAATTATATTGAGTATAAATCAAGTTGGGTTGGGAAAAACATTATATCAGCCATTGGACTAGAACATACTCTACTAGATTGGTGACCACCTATCTATCTATCTGGTAATCTGATCTACTTTAGATATATGGTCAAGTATGGGGTTGGGATTATAATCTTAAACTAGTCTCTAATTTCCACTATATATATATATATATATATATATATATATATATATATATATATATATATATATATATATATATATATATATATATTCTCAACTTTGGGATTGATATTTTTAGATGCTCAAATCCCAATCTATATATGTAAGTAATATAATTTCATCCCACCTTTTTCTCAAATTTTTCTTATTTATTCTAGTCTAGGGCTCTAGATACACACTCTCTCCAAGGTCTAGGCATGGATCACTATATATATATATATATATATTTAAATCCCACCATAAAATTAGATTATATCTCTGAGTTCCTTATTTGAGTGAAAGAGGATGAATGAAAGAAGAGTTTATTTGGGCCTTATTTAAGTAAGTAAAATTTGGAATTAGAAAATAATCCAATCTGGCACAAGTAAGAAATTATTGCACCCACCATTAAGGTATTAGATAAAGTGATTAAGGATGAGGAGGGATTCAGTAGATATTATGATTGAGTCATTACGTATGATGAGGGATGGTGGAGGTCAATGAAAGAGTGAATAGGGAGGATAAGGGAGTGATTAGGGATGATAAAGGATGGTGAGGATTAATGAGGGAGTGATTAGGGGAAATGAGGTATTAGGAAGGATTGATTAGGTATGATGAAATAATGATTAGTAATGGTGAGGGTCAATGAGGGAGATATTAGGGATGATGAAAGAGATATTATAAATGATAAGGAATGGTGAGGGTCAATAAAAGGGTGATTAGGGATGATAAGGGAGTGATTATAAATGATGAGGAATGGTAAGGGTCAATAAGGGAGTGATTAGGGATGATGAGGGATGAGTAGGGAGTGATGAGTGATGATGAAGTAGTGATTATGGATGATAAGGGAGTGGTTAGGGATGATGAGGGATTGTGAGAGTCAATGAGAGAGTGATTAGGGATGATAATAGAGTGAGTAAAGATGATGAGGTATGGTGAGGGTCATTGAGGGAGTGATTAGGGATGATGAAAGAAGATAAGGAAGTGATTAGGGATGATGAGGGATAGTTATAATCAATGAGGAAATAATTAGGGATGATGAGGGAGTGATTAGAGATTATGAAGGATAGTGAGGGTTAATGAGGGAATGATTAGGGATAATGAAAAATGAGGAGAGTGATTAGGGGTGATGAGGGATGAGTGAGAATTGATTAAATATCAATGAGGAATGATGAGCATGTGAAATTAACATAAATTGGTCATTTGATATGTGTAGTTCATTAGTGTGACCTATGTTACCCCAATCATACCACTTTAGATCAAGTTCAAAGTGAGTGGTTTGTAAACTTCAATTTTGACAAACCTAAGACTCCTAAAAATACTAAGAATCAATATAAAAGATATAAAAACCTTTAAAATGACTATATGTTTACCAAAAATGGACATTAATTACAAAATTTATACTCTAAAATCCATAGGTTCAATACTGAGACCCTAAAAATGATTAAGTACTGACCATATTAGATTTTTAAAAACTATCTTCCACATCGTAAGGCATGTATTCATGAGACCAACTCTATTTAATGAAGAGTGACCCTAATTTATTATATTATAATTTTTGTTTATTTACTAAAATAAACAAAAATTATAAGGACTTATACTTAACATTATTTTAGTAAACCATTTGTTAATAGACCATGTACAACTACTAATATATATTTTGTTCCTTTTTATGCAATGTGATAGGAATGTATACACATTAATTTAATCATACATAATTATGCATTCAGGTTTGGTGGTTTTGAGCCTAAATTCAAATAACACATGCATTAGGAGAAATATCCACATAATTATCCCATAACTCCGTGCACATACCTATTGGCCAAATTAGCCACCATAGATTGCTCTATCTTCAAACCAAGTATCTAAGTCATCTAAAATCATAAATAACCTTATTGAGAATATTATCAATGTGTCATGTCTTGGTGTCATCAAGTTGTTTCAAGATTTAAATAAGGTATTATACAATTTTTTAAGGTTTAAGGCAAATTTGGAGAGTTTATGATTATTTTTCACAAGCTAAAGTATGTCTGATACATGATGAAAATAATTGATATTATGATCTTGCAAGATTTTATAGTGCTCTATATTGGATGATGGATTTAAAATCAAAGTTGGTAATATGTAAACATTATCATTTCAATCCTTATAAAAGTTTAATCTATTTTTTTATAAATTAAAATTTCAATTTATTTTGTCCTATTGCTTGTTGCAATGTTGCAAAGTGACTCCCTTAAGAGATATCAAGTGTGAAGGGTCAACACCATGGGCAGAGGTCAAAAGAGGCTATTTTAGATCATTTAACACTTATTAAAGATCATATGGTTCTTCATTATGCTTGTACACTCAATCAAAGTGTCAATTCCACTCTTCTCTAATGTATAACTCATAATTGAAACTATTCTATTTATTGTTTAATGACCAAATGTAGCATAATGTAGGATAAGTAGGAAAAATAAGTTCTTTTTATGTTATAATTAATGAAAACTCCATTTTCAATATTTTACAAAGTAAAATAAGGAATTTATCTAAATGAATAGGTTTATTGAGGAAGAAGTGTCTATGAAGTTGAGAAAAATATTTTGAGATTGGATAGAAGTCTCATTAAAGGGTATTCAAGCTGAATATTATCTTCTATGCCTCTTTAAGGCTTAACAAAACCTCTTTCAGCATCCTCAAGCCCAAAACCATGTTGATATAGGGTCTAAAAGTCTAAAATAGGGTAAAAACCACCCAATTTCTCTATTAGATTATAGGCAAGAAAAGATAAGTCAATTTCATGATGTTGGTTCATGGAGGAGAAGATAAAATAAGACCAATGCTCTTATGGGTTAGACAGTATCCCTATGCCCTAAACATTTATGGTAAAACTTTTGAGTTTGAGGGGAAGACCTCTATTAAAAATTATTAAGAACTTTTATGTCTTTAAAACCCTACAAAACCCCATCACCTAGGTTTGATCCTATTAACAATAATTTGGGGCTCGATGGATGTTTTGAATCAAATGGAAAACATTCACAAGAGGCCTAAGAACCCATACAACACTAAAACCAAGGTAAACGTCCATGGATCAGACCTATATTGGTAATTTTGTCACCAAATATTACACCTTAGAGGAGGTTGTTTAAGCCTAATCTATGATTTTAGAAACATTGGAATACTTCTAGATATATGGGTTTACCTATAATAGAAGTAGACTGCTAGGTTTAAGGGCTAGCTCCCTGAATTTACCTTAAAATGCTTATCACCTATACTAATTAGTTGCTTGTGGGAAAACGGACATAAGTATGAATGAAATAAATATAATATAAGGGGGTGATACACCATGAATATACCCACTATTCTATCATACTTATTTCACTAAGAAACAAGACCTACAAACTAGCTTCAAAGTCTTAAGTTGTTCTAGCATTAGTATTTTGATATGGAGGTGATATGCATGAGATAACTCAAGTTAAGTAGATTAGAGAGTATATTAAAAACTCTAAATACACTTTCAAACTTTAAGGGATCCTAACATACTAGCTACACTCTATGTGACATGTTAGAATAAGAACTTCTTGCAATAGACATGAAAGGATAAGGAAAAGCAAGGATAGAATCACTAGACTTCACCATTCATCACTTTGCACACTTAGACAAGATTTTTGTGAAATAAAAATTATATTTATTACATTATTCAAATTCAAAGCACAAAATCAAACCAATATGGATTCTCCTTACATGGTGTGGAATTATTAAATAAGAGCCAAAATGGTGAGTACTTATAGCATGTGAGAGAGAAGAAAGAAGAATGAAGTTCAAGGGTCATAAGAACAAGTGTCAAGATGAGATAAAGAGTTACATATTTATATTAATTAACTATGATATAAACCATGTAAGGTATCTTTATAAAAATGTCCCTCCAAGGCATAAAATACCCCAAATCTAGCATAGGACTCTTCAATTGCTTGCTTGGAAACTATCTTCATCATTTGGACTTCTTTGAATATTCCAAAATAGACTAGGGATATATGAAATCATTTTATTATTAATGGGGGGTTATAAATAGGATCCAACATGCATTATATTTGTCCCTAATCATCAATATTCTTATGGACAAGTGTTCTCACTACTTACAGTCATAATCACCATTCTTTCACTCATCCTTCACATTTGGTACCAAGGTATGATTCAGTTTCTAAAACCAAAACATATATGGGGTGATGTGACACTTATAAAGAGTCCTCATTCCCTTATATCCATCAAGTAGACCTTAAAAGGCCTCCCAATTTAATTTATCACATCACTTGATGATCGCTCTTTATTCACTATGCCACTTTGGATTGATTGAAATGAAGGTGTTAGTAGAGATACTTGTGAGCTATTATGAATCAATATATGTATATTATGAGTTATATTAGGTCTCATTATCTCTCCCAAAGTTATCATCATCCTTTGAAACCCTTTTATACCTTTAGAACATAAGAAACTATCAAGAAAAGCTATTATGTGCCCTATCTGTATAAGTAGTGTGGAATTCAATCTAATGGGAAAGAGATTTGAGAATCATTCTACAAGTTCAATTAGTTTTCCTACCTAAACTATCTCATATGGATGCCTCTCCTTCCTTATTTTCTCCATTAGGTCATTAACAAGGGTTTTAGAGGGTTTTAGGTAGTTTTGACCTCTAAGGATTATTCATAAAATTATGATTTTGAACTCATGAAAAAATCACACTAAATCCATGTTTGGGACCCTCCTATAACATATCCTATCTCATTTATCTCCCATGCTATGCATCCATACTGATGTGACCTTCCAAAGTTTCCTTCTCAAGCTCCTCTTTACATTCTTCATAGCCTATCATATTCTTGATCCAAGAAATGGCTCCTCTATGACTTTATTTGTAGACCAAAGGATAAAACTCATCTTATAGTTCCACATGTAGGTGCTCTAATGCTCTGCAAGGCTCATCTAGTGTTGGAAGTGGAATCAGACCCTTTTAGGAATTAGGCCTAGTCAAGACCTAATAAGTTTATATACACTTATATATGTTTAGGCTACTACTAAGGGGTTAGTCATGATTGTGATGACTCCCCTATCTTTTTTAATGCTCAACACAGCTCACTACAACTCCTTTCAATGATTTGAGTCTTCTTGTCACCTTCTCTTACCATTCTCATGACAAACTTGTAGGATGTGTGCATCTAGGAATGCCCTCTATTTGAGATAGAATAGAGGGTACCTTCCTTGTTGTATCAAGATATTTAAATGTATGAAAGGATTAATTAAGTCATGGTAATATTCTACTCAAAACCTTAGGTTTTAATTATATTCCTATCATCTCCAAAGCTTACAAAACCCAATACAAACTTCTACACACTAATTGTTTGCAAGATTTATGTGTTAACTGCGAGTTGTGTGTTAGAACCCTTCCATGTTCTATTTATAGTTGATGAGCAGCAAGTGAATTATATTTCATCATTATTTAGGTGATATCACACATGTCAACACTCATAATTTATATTACATCTTCACATCTCTCCAAACTACACTCACCTCAACCTAGCTACAATCAACCGTGTGTTGTGTTCTTGCTTGAGAAAACATGCATGTAGGTGTGCATTGCAGGGTTAGATCTTGTTTCATTGCATAAATACCTTTTTAAATTCCTCAAGGTCAATTCATAGTCATTTTTAATTGCTCACCTCATGTATATACTACTCCAACATTTTAACCATCATACTCTAGTGCACAGTCAATTTACCATCAGGTTGTAAATGGTCATTCTAAAAGCAAAAGACACTTGTAGGTTGCATTTCAACCCTAGGACCTTGTGTTTCACCTCATAGGATTACTTTTAAGTATTTTAACCAACTCCAATTATAAATTTTTAATATTTTTAGGCCTAATCATCCATGTTCATCTTATGAGACTATAGGTACTTATAGTCAACTATAGGTGGCCTTTTTGGAAGCAAGGGTGCACTTGTAGGTGATAGTATAGGTCAAGACCACACACTTCAACTCTCCTTTATGTTATTTGAACTTCCATTGTCATTATAAACTTAATAATGTCACTTTACATGGGGATATGCTTTATTATGTTACCTTGGATTGTAAGGTCACTTGAAGTTGAACATACTACAATGAACACTGACCTTTTATAGTGAAAAATTGCATGATTTTAAAACCTTATAAAATCATCCTTATTTTTTCAAAATCCATGTTATTTTATAAGGTATTACCCTTACATGAAGGATATAATATGGATTTATTCAAACTCATCTTGAATTTATATCACCCCATTGTATGGTAGCACCAAAAGTGAACAAGGCTCTATTTCAGAGTTTTTAAGGTAACAAGTCCTTTAACTCTTTCTCTATATGTGAACATGACCTTCAAGTATGCCTGATACTATATAGATTCACCATTTATTTCCATGGTATATATAGATTCTCAATATCTATAAGGATCTTAAAACATGTCTAAAATATTCACTCCAAATGCTCAGACCTTTGTGGGAGCCTATAGGTGTACACATAATAGTAGACAAGAGCAGTGAGGAAGAGATATGGATAGTATGCATATTATATGACCTCATGATCCATTTTATACCTCTTCAAAGTATTAAAATTAAAAATTTCAACCTTTAAACACTTTAAACAAGTTCAAATGTCTTATTCAACATGTTTAATCTCCTGTGAGGCACTTGTAGGTGTCCGTCAATGGTGTAGGACTGTATATAGCTTGAACTGGTTATCATAGTTAGTGATATCATTTGTAAAGTTTATATTGATGGATCACATTAAAATAATGTATTTAGTTTCTTTAAACTCTTCATGACACCTCCATAAATGTTCTCAAAACTTTCATATACCTCACTCAACTGATTGTGTACAATAGTCATGCAGAAAGATGACTATGTTATTTATTTGATTACAATTTCATTGATGTGAAACATTTGAGACTAATCTTGGAAGGAGAGAGAATCAATAATAAATTTAATACATTAAATAAAAAATATCACCCTCATCTAAAACCACCAAAAGGACAAGAACCCTCTATAATTGGTGAAACCTAACTACAAGTCCATTAGTGTACTCAGCCTAAAACTTGAGAATTTTGAGCTCATAAAATCACCTCCAAACATGAAAAAAAGTATAAAAACCATGGGATAAATATTTCCATGTTTTATATAATCAATTTAATTATTTTATTTATATGTACCATCTCATATAAGAAGAAAATGTGTAGGGTGTGGGGATTGGCATACAAAATGAGATAGTCAACTTCTAAATGATGGTTCATAAAGCATAGGTAACCAACATTTAAAATCCAATCATGAATTTGAATCATACCAAGTATACTAACACTTATCAATATAATTTGACATGAAACCTCTCCTACTAGGCATACCATGAAGAAACCTATTGACTAGTTTTGCATGCTTAGAAGAGCGATAGAGGATCAGAATGGTTTTGAGCCATTATTTGGGACTTAAAAAGTATATAAAATCTTGCCACATATTCCACACTCCTTTAAAGGTCATATACTTACTAAAACTCCTCATTTTCTAACTATTTTCTTGATTTCACTTAACACCTACAAGTTTTTCAATTATTACTAATAAGAATGATAGTTTCTAACATATTGGATGTTTAAGGATACTTTGGAACATGTTTATACTATATGAAAATGTACAACCCTCATTAATGACTCAAATATGACCCCTAAGTGACATGAAATGACTTAGGACTAGATATGACTATGATTGAGAATAATATCTCATTAAATGACACCAAATAAGACCATGACACACCCTATTACATATTAATATACCCCTGTACAATTTTTGAGCTATAGGTTTTTGACCTATTTTGACTTGTGGTCAAAATAGTTAACATTCTTGACAATTTCCTAGGGGTGGTATGCTTGCTATGCTAAGACTAGTAGCCTAATCCTATCCATTGGGCCATGGAGTCACCTATGCACAAGTTTGACACACAATTTTCCTTTAAAAAACACCAAAATAACAAATAAAAACACACAAAATTAGGCACACCAAAAGAAACAAACATGTGTTCACAAGAACACTTATGGAACACACACACAACTGAAACAAAGAAACACACACCTAATCTAATATTTACAAGACCTCACACTTTGAGGTGAAAGGTATCTCACCATGCTTCAACCAAGGTCAATGATGGTTCCTATTACATCTTTGTCACTCCATGAAAGTAACTTGTCATGTGAAGCATGCTCATCATCATATACATATATAGGTGGATGGTAAAATGGCATACCATTACCTATATATCCTCATTACCTATTATTGGACTACTTTAGGATTTCATGAATGGTCTCTCTTACCTTCCAAGGGTCTTAATAAGTTCTACAACTTGATTAATCTCTATCATATCTGATATACACTCTTTAAACTATAGATTAGTAACCATGATAGTTGCCTCAAATTTTACATCCTCTTGGGTAGAATGTACTTGATGTGTATGATCATTGAGTTCCTCTTCACCATGTTCCAACACCTTTGAATTTGGTTCTACCTTATATTGAGATCTTGCCTATTCTTTAAGCACAATGAAATCTACGTTGGACTCATGAGACTTCTCTAAAACTGCAACATCTTGAACAATAGAATAATGTTCATTCTTATTCACAACATGACACTCTTTCCCATGTTTGGTGAGACACTCAATAACCTTCTCATTAGGCTTATCAAAAAATTTAACATCAAATATGAAATATTTTGGAGAATAAGTATTCCTACCTAACTAATCAAATTCTTGACATATGGCATTGAACCTTTGCCATAAGTCATCCTGCTCTTCCTCATTAATGTCATCATCAAGGGTAGTTTTATCAATTGCAAGAAAAAATACGTTATTATTCTCACCATGGTGATTTATTAGGTTCTTCAATATATCATCATCATATACATGGATCAATTAATTACCTTCAACACCTTGTGAGAAAGAAATCTCAATAGTTACCTCAGCTTGTTCAAATGGTCCTTTATGGATGATATAGGTGCAAAGGTCAACTTGCTCAAAATAGGCATGTGGATCATGTTCATAAGCATCTGCACCATACTCATCTAGAAACAATTCAACTATACCTTCAATCTTGGAATAAGTACCATCATCTACCATAGACTCTTCTTTCTCATTGATGACACAATTCAAGTTAGAGCTTACCTCTACATAAGGCTCAATGTGGAATTTTGATAGTGGTTGAGTCCTTATGGTCACCTTTGCACCATACCTTTTCTTGAAGGCTAAGAAGGACAAATAAACTGAAAGGTAGCTTCCTGTATTAGCTATAAAATCTCTTGAAAGGTAGATTTTAAAGTGGGCAAGTAATTCAACAACAATAATGTCTTAAAGGATGGGAAAACTAAGACAGTCATGCAAGAAAAACTTCATCCCTTTGATCAATCTTATTAGCTTGGTAGGTGTACCATATAACTAAAGAACTCCTTTACTATGTGGTTCATAATTTAGGCCTGATTTATTAGCTACAACCTTGAGCATCACTGATGTAGAGGTACCACTATCAACTATGTAGTTATGAATTAGTTTGTCACCCATTATGAGAGTGAGGTATAATAATGGAGGCTTTTCAGCTTTGGTAGATGGTTACATAATGTTATTATGGGAATTTTTAAGATATCCATGACCAAAACCATTACTTGATGATAAAAGACTATCAAAGATAATAGATAGTCATTTTTACAAGAGCTCTTTTTGGCTAGTCATATGAAGGACATCCCAAAGGTAAATGGATGCCTTAAAACTCTTCAATGAATCTACTATGTTTAGGGAAGAAGTACTTAAATTTATCTTGAGTCATTGGATTCAAGTAAGTGCTTGTAACTTATGTAATTTAATTATCTTGAACAAACCTTACCACATTTTGATTTGGAGAAGGTGCAGAAGTGCTAAGGACTACCATGTTTGTAATCATGCCTTGCTACCTTGTAAGAGGACTATTTAAAATTTTAGGCACACCATTAGCATCCCCTAAATCCTTTCTCTTATCTATTATATTATCTTCAATAGAATTTTCTTGGTTGATAAAAAAGGTGTCTTCAACTAGGAAGTTGGCGAAACTCTCTCCTTGAGGTTGCCAACCTCCACTTGCTTACTTTAGGGCCTCATCTTATACTAATAGTAGAGGAGTGAATCCTCCTTGAAAAACTAGAGCTTGTTTTCCACCTTCATTTTCATCCATAAATTGACCTTTTTTCCACTCTTCCCCTTGGATTATATTGTTATGAATTAGTACCATCTCTCTTGTGTTGGAGGTAGAATTAAGATTGTATACATTAGCAGGCCTATTAAAGTTAGGTTTCCCTTGACCTCTCCCTCTCCCATATTGTTGACCATATTGTTGATGATATGGATAGGGATTTTTATGAGTACCTTATTGAAAATTGGCATGCCTATTTTGATCCTCTAAGGCTAGGAATATTTCCCTCTAATCAATATCATCTTTTGCCTTCTTAGGAGTAGACTTAGGCTTGGTATTTGCACTTGGAACTTTGGTAACATTTGGAGTAGTATTAGAAACATTAGGCTATAGAGGAATAACCAATTTTAGAGGAAAATTTATTACTTTAATGAGTCCATTCTTATCTCTAATGTCAAGGTCACATACTTCAGGAAGAGTGAAACCACCCATGGATTAAACAATGATGACAATATCAGTACCAATGGCTCTCAAGTATGTGGGAAACACAAAGCTAGCAGGTGGTCTCATGGGAAGAGGAAACCTATACCAAGTCTTTTGGAACCTCTAATTTAATTCATGAATTATTTCCTTTGGGGCTCTTTGGATTACATTTAATTAATGTATGAGTGAGGTGTGGTCATTTTCATCCTCAAATCTTGATGTTAACAACACTCCAAAGTCACCCCATGTTGTAATGCAACCACTAGGAAAATTCCTATACCCATAAAATTATTTCCCTCTAATGGACATGGAAAGGAGTCTTATGGAAATATTAACCTCAATGACATTGTGAAAACTATGAAAATTGGAGATATCCCAGATGTGTTCACTAAGAGTGGCACGGCCTTCACCATTGAATGTAGGAACACTCTTTATAGCATTAGGGGGAATGTCATCATAGGCATCAAGATGGATTGTATTTTTAGTATTAAAGGTTGGGAAGGAATGCTACCTAGCCATTTTTTCTTGAAGATATTCCTCACTCTCTTGATCCTCTTGTTTATCAAAGTCCTCTTTCTCTTCAAAGGGGAAAATAGGCTGAGGGTGTTAAGTTGAAGAAGTGGATTGATGGGATTGAAAACTCTACTAGAATATGACCTAGTAAGAACCATGAAGTATGAGATAAAATATATGATAAAATAATGGTCTAAAACCATATTTTACCATGAATGGAGTCATTAAATTATGAGTAACACACCAATATGTAGTTGATGTTGTCTAGACTAGCATTCACCTTAACAAGTTATCTTGAGGACAATGGGTCCCACCAACTATGAAAAAAATATTTTCACAAAATATTTCACCCTAAAATAGGTTTTTCAAGCCTAATCTAAGATTTTGGAAACATTTTAATACTTATAGGTATGTGGGTTTACCTATAGTAGAAGTAGATCTTTACATCTAAGGGCTAGCTCCCTAAATTTGCCTTGAAGTGATTATCACCTATAATAACTGATTGGTTGTGGGACAAGGGACAAAAGTATGCATGAAATAAATATAATATAAGGGGGTGATGCATCATGAATATATTCACTTTTCTATCATACTTCTTTGACTAAGAAATAAGACCTAAAAACTAGCTTTAAAGTCCTAAGATGTTCTAACATTAGTATTTTGATATGGAGGTGATATGCATGAGACAACTCAAGGTAAGTAGACCATAAAGAATATTTAATACTATAAATACAATTTCACACTTTAAGGGAGACTAACACACTAGCTACACTCTATATGACCTATTATAATGAGAAATTATTGCACTAAACATGAAAGGATAAGGAAAAGCAATGATATAATCACTAGACTTCACCATTCATCACTTTGCACACTTATAAAATATATTTGTGAAATCAAAACCAAATTAATTATATTATTAAAATTCAAAATACAACATCAAACCAATAGGGATTCACCATACATGGTGTGGAATTATTAAACAAGAGATAAAATGGCTAGTACTTATAGCATGTAAGAGAGAAGAAAGAAGAATGAAGTTCAAGGGTTACAAGAACAAGTGTTAATCTGAGAAAAATACTTACATCTACATAGTAATTTAGTATGAGATATACCATGTAATGTGTCTTTGGAAAAAAATTCCTTGACCCTTCAAGGAATAAAAATCCTCAAATCTGGTGTAGGACTCTTCAATTTCTTGCTTGGAAACTATCTTCATCATTTGGCCTTATTTGAACATTCCACTGTAGACTAAGGACATATGGGATCATTGAACTATTAAGGTTGGTTAATAAAAAACTCCAACATGCATTGGATGTGTCCCTAATCATCCATATTATTTCAAGTTGTTATTGATGTCATGTGTTTATGTATGGTCATTGATGTCAAAAAAAGCTTGAGGTTAAGTATTGGCTCACAAAAATGTGGATCATTGATATGAGGTTGATTTTTACATGAGGTAAGAAAGAGATAATTTTAAGGAAACCTAAATTTTATTGAAATTTTATGTTAAGGCTCAACACATGGTGTGCATGTTTGTGTACTTGTTCTTGAGTGCAAAGTTCTTGAGAAATCTTGAGTATGGGATACCTAGTATGGTGCAAGAAGGAGCATGATGGCTCTATGATATATATTCAAAGAGAGGATTTATAAGAACATTTTAACATTAATTTTAGTCTTTCAAACACATATGTATGTTTCAAAGTGTGCCTACAAAGGTAAAACATATAGGTCTATTATGAAAATAAACTAATCTTAGACTTTGTCTGGTCTAACTAGGGGCAATAAGATGTTAAAAATACCTATGAAGGATAAAAATTAATTGTATATAATGTAATAATGTGTTTTGAACATTTTAATTAGGTTTGAAGTGCAATAATAGTAGTTATAGGGTCTATTACTAGGCCTAATATGATTGCAACTCAAGAGCTTAAAGTAATCATGACTAAATGGGGTATAAGATTCAGGTTATAAGGAAATAATGACCATGTAATCATGTATTGAGTTTTAATAGGTTATTTCAAGAATGTTCATGATTTTTTAGGTCCTGAGGTGAAGGAGAAAGCAAGAAAACAAGTTTGAAGGTCTCCTATGTATGTAGAATGAAGAGATGAGGAATCAAGAAGGAAATTTAGATGCTAATTGGAATGTGTAAACTTTGCATGGTGTCCTAATATCTTGGGTAGAGATTTAAAATTATCCTATACATTATTTACATGCATTAGGAGGTGGTTTTAAAGACATATCTCTATGAACAAATGTTAAGAATGAAAATTGGTCTAAAACCCTCTCAAAACCCTTATAGCGACACGATAAGGAAAATATTATTGAAAATGTGCCAAAATGTATTGGTAAATATTTTTTTATTTGGTATATTACTCCCTCAACATCTCCAGGTGGTAGTGGTTTTTCAGGATAGTGAGTGAAACCTACAAGAAATCACTTATTTCTCAAAAATTTAGTATAACAAGAAAGATTGACCAGGTCAAAGAATGAAAATCAATGGAGGTTGAGTCTTGAGACATATTTTTTTTTTCAATGGTGTTTATTTGGAAAATTCATATCCTATATTTCAACTATTTTGGTCACTCATGTTGACCTATCATTAAACTAGGTTAATGGTGAAACCAGTGAGAAAAACTAATCAGAGTGATAATGTGTTTAAGGATAAGTTTTAGTGGACTAGGAATGAAGGTTGTTATTCAAGACAAACACCTCATTTAAATATTGGTTATAATCTTTTAAAGTCATTTCAAATGTTTAAAATAGTGTTCACAAGATGTCCTGTTTGAGTGAGTTAAGATAGTGAAGGAGTAAGGTTCAAGGTTTGATATATATTTTCTATATTTATCATTATACATATATACCTATGTGATTTTATATGCTATAATTATTTATAATGATCATATGAATTCATTATAATCTCATGGAAGTGATTATATAGGTGTTGGAATTCATGTTCACCATGACCGGTTCTTAAGATAGGTTGACAGTTCAAAGTATACAAAATGAAGTGAAGAATTTGAGACTATATGATAGAATTTTATGCATCTAATAAATTTAAATTTTTTGTTTTGGAATTATTTTATCTATACATGATTTATTTAAGGTTGATAATCTCTTTAATAATTTAAGTTATGGAAGCCAAGATGGCTTATCTGGCTGTGTGAGAGCTGTGAAGAATAAGCTTGACAAATTGGTCTATAAGACCAATGGTTGACAATATAAAATATGATATATCTATTATATTATGTTATATATGAAACACATTAAATATTAATGTGAAATAAAATTCATTAAAATTCATTTACATGAGCTAAATACAATATTATTCAAGATTGTGTTTTTAGGGTCTTTGACATGTTTTTGTGTGTAAGTGAAAATGATGTTCTTGTGTCATTTTGATCAGTTCAGAATCATAAAGTTCATATTATGTTTTTATATATATGATATATGATATAATTAATTCATTTTTAGTGTTTAAAATTACATATTTAGATTTTGGTATTCAAATATTCTTGAATGGGTTTTGAAGCAATCAAACAGTTCTGAGTGAACATATGAAAGTTGTTTGAGTTCTTATACACTATTTGTTGATGTAAAATGAACATTTTGGTTAAAATTAGGTCATTAAATATCTACTAATGTTATTTTTTCATATGGTTATATTGTAAAATTTATTGTATGCTTCAGTTATGTGAGAGATTTTTTGGGTGTGTGTAGACATAATTACAAGTAGTCCTAATGGCATGGTTCAAGGGGTCATTTAAGATAAATTATGGTATGGACCTATATGAATGATATAATTGGTCTATTTTAGGTATATTTTAAGTTTTTCATGTGTTTTAGGAAGCCTAAGATGTTTTAATGTGGTCCAAGTGTAATGTGTGCCTTGAAGAAGACCTAATTGCATTAGGTCTCTATTAGGCCTAATGGGTTTTGGCCTCTACAAGTGGTGACCGACCTATATGATGATTTTTTCACATATGAACCTTTTTTTATGACTCATTTCAATGGTAATTAAATTGTATAAATTTTATTGGCTGACCAGGATTGTTAAGAACAAGATTCAAGTATAAATGCAAGACATAATATGCTTATTTGTGCTAGTTAAGGAGATGAGAGTATAAGTGAATAAAATATCTCTTTGAGGATAAGAATTAAGTCATGTATACAATTAAAATTAATCAAATTATCATTCATGAACATCCATCAAAATCTCTTCATGTAGAAGATAAGGTCAGTTGACCTAATGAGCCTAGTAAGAAGCATATTGAGCGAGTGAGCCTAGAAGGCTATTTGAGAGGGACAGAAGGTTGAGAAGAGATGAATAAGTTAATGGGATATTAATAGAACATAAATATATATAAAAGGTGTGTTATATTTTTATGATATAGAGTGTAATCTAGATAGATAAGATATAATAACTAAAGAATATATCACCACCTATTGGTTGAGCAATAAGGTATCTTGAGGTGATCAAGCTTGTCTTGCCTGAGTTGGTATTTAGTCAAGAGGGAGTGGGAGCTCACTTAAAAGTTAGATATTGAAAAAATGTCCTTGAATTTTTTAGGTTTTTTCCAAGTCAATTAGGGGGTTGGATCCTCATTTCAAGTTGGATCTTGTTAAAGGACTAGTTGAGTTGGTTTTTTACTAGTGAGGGGTTGGTGTTCCTTATGTGGTTGGTGCCTCACTAAATTTTGATTCATTACTTATATTATAGTATTAAAATTGGTGTTTTAGTGGGATTTATCCCCCATAAGTATTTCCCACATATCTCTTGTGTTCATGTGTTGTTATCTTGCTTCTTGTCTATGTAAATGCTTCTCTATGCATTGCTTGATCACTCTATTGGTTTGAAAGGTTAATGAATGTAGTATGGATTTGAATGAAAATTTTGTAAATTGATTCACCCCCCTCTCTTAGTGGTTTTACTTCTAAAAATTGGTATCTTATCAAATCCTTTAGATATGGATTGATAGCTTGAAGGTGATCCTAAAAACACAAGATAGCTAAGTTTGTTAAGGTGAGTTGAAAGATTAGTTTATTTATCAGCTTGTGGAAGAAGAAAGCTTGGTGGATGGTTGTTGAGTCTCGGTGTGAGTTACATGACAAGAAGTTTCTTGCATTAGTCTCATTATAGAAAGAGATAATTTGAATAATGTAATCTTCAATAGGTCAGCAGGTCTACAAGAGTGCTTGAAGAACAAGTCAAGATGCATAAGCAGGTATAAAAGTGATGAAATGTATGTATATGAGCATTGGCGATGGTGAAAAGAGTGTTTGTAGGTTAGTGAGGAAAAATAAGAGGTTGTGAGGCATCCATATATGTCTTGATGTAGTTTTGGTTATTACTAGTGATCATTTAGAGAGAGAAACATTTATTCTCTAGCCTAACAAGGACCAAACCATCACATATTATCACATAGTTATGGATGTACTGATAAGTTTATGCATTTATTATAGGTACTTATAAAGTCAACCCTAGTCAAATTAAAACATGGAGATTTTGTGCTTAGTACCCTAAAGGTGCCCTACAATTTTGGTGTCACGAAGAGTTGTCTTTTTCAAGATATAAGATTGAAAAGATCATCTAGCAATCTGTGAAGTGCAAAAGGATGTGAAGTTTAGGCTATGAGAAATAGTCATTGACTTTCAAAAATATGAACATTGAATTTCAAATGAATGTTCCTTGAGAATGGTAAACAAGGGTATCTTGGTGAGTGGTGTAGTGTTTTTTTATCACTCAAAGAGGTTATTCAAAGTGCTTGGTAATGTTCTTAGGGTTCATTTATCTCTCATAGGTGTGTTTTATATGCTTTTCATGTGCCTTATGAATAAAGGAAAGTTTAAGACAAGCTTGGAAAATTTGACGAGGGTTTTAAGACAACAAACCCTTGGAAGGATCCTTTATGAATTAGATGAACTTATGAGAGTTTTCAAAGCCCAGTGAGCATTAGTTGGTCTATGTGCATGATGCTAGTTAGTAGTTATCATGTTTTTAAGGTATGGAATGCTTGTCTAAGCACAAGACTGGTTCTACAAGTCTGAGATAAAATAGGAACAACATAAGAGTAAATGAATTGGTCTACAAGACCAATATGGTCATGAAGGTTGTATGATAGAATTGTTGATTGAGTTACATGGCATAAAGATGGAGTGTTCTTTATGAGTGAAGTGTTGACCAAATTTGAATTCTAGTCAAATGGGGTCAACCCCTACTATTTTAAACTTTTTAACAAGGTTCCCACATGTCCTATGGGGTCTCATATTGTTATATACATCTTACTCGGCCTTGTCCTAGTCCTTGTCTAAGCTCATCTCCCTTGAAATGGCCTAGTCAACCAAAGTCAAAATTGGTCAACCCTATTAAAACTTGGTAAAAGGTTTATTTTGTGTCCAATATGTCTTAACATGGTAGGCCTAAAATGCATGAAACAGAGTCAAACATGGTATATGGGTAGTGAGTGAGAAGTGAAGTCTTCTTTGCACCAAAAGAGATTATATTTATAAATTTGTATTATAAAAATGAAAATTTAACTTAGGAATCTCATTTAAAACCTAAATACAAAGTAAACAATTTTAGATAAATCCAAATGCACCTACAGGCAAGGGCTTTAAGTTGTCTCAGTCCATAACAAGCATGACGCCTAGTTTAGCAAGGATGGGATGTGTGAATGCTCTAGTAAGATCACATTGAAAAATTATTATAATTTTTTTTATATATTAACATAAACACCTAATTAACATCATTAAAGGATACAAAAAAAATAACCTTTTCAAAGGCAAAAAACCAAGCTTATACCCTGCCTACCATGCATAGTCTTGTACTTAAAAGTCTGCCTAAGAAATGTGTATAAATAGAGGTCTTATGCTTAGAATTAAAGGCTTAAAATTGGTAAATATTACCCTAAAAATTCAAATAATCTCATACAATAATTATATCAACAATAAATATAGGTTAATTTCCCCCTATTTTATCTCAGATAGGGGGCACTTTTACCCTTGCTTAAACCCTGCCACTCCATGAAAACAAGTGAAATAGAGGACCAAAATATAGAGAAGCCTTGTAATATGGTTTTGGAAGTTTAATCACACATAAAAAAATATATAAAACCTTTATATAAGTTTGAGGGTAAACAAGGTATCCTACACAAGAAGGTTTGCAGTCATCAGGGTAAGGAAAGGAATAAGCATAAGTCTCAAATGAAGGGTCATTTCAAGTTCTAGCCTTAGGAAAGAATATAATTTTTTTTTATAAAATTAATTTCGGTTAAAATGATGTTTTTAAGCTATTAAATTTCATGGTGAGTGCAAATAGATCTATATTGAGTCTAAGTTGTAAGCAAACTCATTGGCAAGGTCTAGGCGCGGTTTCAAAATAGGGGTCATCTTAATTTATATCCCTTAGTGAGATTTTAAAATGATTGAGACATGTTATTAGGATGTATTCAGAGGTTTTTTAACCTTTAGTTTTTATATAAAGTCTCAAAGAATCCATTATTTTTCTTAGGAAGCATTCAGACCCTACTAATTGTGCAAAAATGGCTTGAGTGGCCAAGTTGAAAAGCTTGTAACTCTCTTGATACTCTACATGGGACCATAAGGTGATTAGAATAGTTATTTAGGGCCATAAAAAATCTCTAAATGGAATTTTATTAGGATTTTAATGTCTATTCTTCATGAACAAATGTTAAGAATGAAAGTGACCTCAAAACCCTTGCAAACCCTTCTCACAGAATTGATTGGAAAGATGAAGGAAATTAAGCAAGAAGATGAGATGTAAATGCCATGAAACCTTCAGAACATGTATAGGACTCTCTTAGTCACCCTCTAATGCTAGTTTTTTGTATGTAACTATATGGAATAGGGAAAAATAGGGCTCTTTTTGACCTTTTTATGTGTTTTTTAGGTGTGAGAAGATTTTTAAGAGACCTAATCATCTTTGGGAGGAATTTTAGGAATTTTTATAAGTCCTCATGATCATTTTATCAGGTTTTTAATCTCCTAAGTCTATCTTATATCTCTTTCCTTTCAACTAGTTTAGTAGGTAGATAGTGGATACTTAGGATAAAATGGTGAATCTTCAATTGGAAGGTGTTTTAAGGATTGTTTCTTGAAAATAATTATATGTATACTTTGGACACATGTCATTCCTCTTATTTTATGGATTAGATTATATAATTTAAGATTTTTTGGGTGCCAAGTGTGAGAGGTGCATGGAGGGAGTTATTTTGAGACTGCCAAGGATGATTATGCATGGATAGAATGATAGGGATGATCAAGAAACTCTCCAATTAATTTTAGGGTTTGTTTGTAACCCCTCATACTTAGATCCACCATTATACCTGATCAATTGTAGAGATAAAGAAATTTTTAAAGGCAAATCATAAGGGGTAGTTTTCTATGCAAGGAAAGGAGTTTCTTGACCACTTTGCAGGTCTTGGATGATTGGAGATGACATTTATAACTCCTAACATTGAAATTATCACCCCGTATCTATATCACATGCATAAGTAACTAATATTTTAAGTTGTGACAAGTGTATTTATGACTCTTGGACCCCCCTTCTCTCTCTCTTCTCACATCTTCTATAAATTGAGCCTTTTTGGCTATTGTATAAGATCTCTCTGCCTTGGTATGGTGAATACATACATTTTTTTGCCTTGAATCAGTAAAGACAAGTGTTTTACCTTATTCAAATATTTCACTAAGTGCACATGATATTTTTTAGTCTTGTGCAAGTGTAGTTTCATTTACCTTCACATGTTGCTCTTATTAGTACCTAGTGTTTTGTGATCTCTCTTTTGTAGGTCAACAAGAAGTGCCTGATGAGATTTCAGGTGTAAATGAGTATTATATTCAATACCATGTCTTATAATGCCTATTTTTAAAGTCTTCCTAGCCTATGCTATTTCCAAGACCCCATGTTGAAGCATTGATGTGAGAGGGAAGATTGACATTAGATGAAGTGTATGTGCAACTTGTCCTTGGTTCATAGTGCATGGTAAAGGGTGTGAGTAGAGAATTTTTTTGGTGTATCACCTCCCATAGATTATCTTTACTTTCATGTTATCCCTATCCCTTTTCAATCCCCCAAATTTTAGTAGTAGGATTGAGATTTAATGATGCATCAAGGGGAGCTAGCCCCTAATATATAGATCCACCTCCTAATATGGATTCCCATAGCCCTAAGGTGGTTCCATTTTCTCACTTGAATGAGGATAATCTTGTCCCATATCCTCATTCGGTGTAGGTTCAAGTGATAATAGTTTTTGGCATGCCCGGTGGGACAAGAGATCCATTCCTTGAGAAGTTTTGGTGTTCTTCTCAAGATACAAGATTTTGGAGGCAAGTTTGCTAAACACCAATGTTGACTCCATATATGATTCTACTGGTAAAGTAGCCTAGTCATTATTATTGAAGTTATTTTATTTTTATACACACTTCTCACGGGTCTCATGGATTATTTGGATGTTGAATTTGTCCTAACACAAGTGGGTGAAACTTATCATGATTTGCCTATTCCTCTTAAATATGAGCGAGTCATTTTTCAACATTATCATGAGCCCTATGTTACCTATAATTAGTCCTCTTCATCTGGTACTTCACCTAGTCCAACTAGTTCTCCTCCATGTCATACCATTACTAGTTTCAAAAGAGCTCTTCTTGGTTACCAAGACTACATGTTATACCTTGACACTAGATATGGTTGTGTCCAAGTCATTCCTAGTGTTTGTTTTAGGAGTGTAAGAAATTCATTAAAACAAGTCAAAAGGGAGTGGATACCTATAGAGGAGGATAATTGGCCAAATCTTACCTATGAGATGCTTGATGTTTATGGCCTAATTTTCCATTTAGAGGAGAGATTGAGAGCCCATGAACCAACTCCATCTTGGCAACCTCAAAATACCCCACATCAATATTTGAATGTGTCAACTTTGCCCACACAAGATGCTAATCCATGCATGTTCCAAAATTCCCCAAGTTCTTTGTCCATTCCCCAAATTTTCCCTTATTAGAAATCCATTCAAGAAATTAGTCAAGGGAAGGAATATATCATGGTTGAGAAGTTGAATACATTTGTAGAACATGGAGAGAAATAAAGTTTGAGTTTTGAAGCTCATCTTGAAAAAGAGCTTGAATTGTCCAATCAAATTTTAAGGCAATCTATCATGGCAGCTAAATGTGAACTCTCAAATACTACTTCTCCAAGTTTCCCTCAAGTTATCAAGACCAAATAAACTTTAAATTTTCTAAACATATCATTCACATCTTTATTAGCATCTCGACCCCATGAAAACATATATGAGCCTACCTTCCCAAGATGGAAAGAGGTGTTGGAAACTTGTGAAGAAAGGAACAAATCATGCTTAGATGGAGAAGTTGTTAGGGGATGGAAACATAAAATCATTCAAATCCCTCCCACCCCTCCTCAAGAATCCATTGAATCCATCTTTCCACCACTTTTAACTGATCAAGGTTGCCCTCCCAATGTTGAGAATTACATTACTACTTGGGAATCCCCTTTGGCCAAGCTTCCTCTTTTTGAAGTGCCTAATGTTGATATCACTAAGAGGGAGGATGAGATTGAAATATTAGATTAGATTGAAGATGAAGAAGGGTTGAATGCTGGTGAGGAGAGGTCAAGTTGTGAATATGAGGAAGAAAATCTTCCTTGTGTTGGAAAAAATGCCTTGAAAGATGTTCTCTTTGACTCTAAAGAAGAAGAGAAAAAGGTCTCTTTTGTTCATCCTTTTCATGAGTTAGACTAGTCAAAATATGATGATCTATGGAATATATTTGAGAGAATATGTAGTGAATTTAAATCCCTCAAAGATCCTACAAGTTCTTTGGAGGTAACTACTAACCATGACAAGTAAGAGGTTGTCTCTCAAAAGGAAGACATGTGGCAAACCTATGTATAAATGTTCAAGGAATATGAGGAACATAAGAGGGCTAAACTCCTAAACAAACAATTCCAAGATGTTGAGTATCATCATCATCAAGAGATTCTAAATCATAATGAGGAAATCTATGATGATCTTGGACCTTTTGAAGATGATTTGAAGTTTGATTCAATAACCTCCTATGAAGCTACCTCCACCAACTTCAAATAATAATGTGAGAAAGAAACACTTCCAAATGGTCATGATTCAATGCTCATTGAAGAGATCTAAGAGGTTGTGATAATGGAAAATGATAATGAGATCCTTCAAGGAGACATAAACTTTGAACAAGTTATCCCATGTATGAATATGTAAATTTTCCATGAGGAGACAAAAGGACAGCAGTATGAAACATGATTTCAAGTCCAAGAGGACTTCATCTACTTTGGAGACCTGTTTGATATGACTTCATTCAATGACATGTTAAATCAAGAAACTAAAAGAAAGCATGAGTCATATAATACCACATCCAAGAGGAAGCATGCTTGGTATCCTCGTGCTTCTAGTGAGGAAGGAGATTCATGTTACTTCCATTTTTATCCAATAAGGAAGGTATGATCAATATTAATATACATATTTGTTTACTTTTAGTTATGTCTTGTGTTCCCTAAGTGCTTAGTAGCACAAGTGGTGTTTTGCTTTGGTGTTTGCTTGTCTTGTGTGTTGTTTCTTTCCTTTATGTGTTTTGAGGTAAGTCAAATTTCTTGTTGGTCTTTTTAAGTTTTGGTCCTATTGTTCCTAAGTGCATTATGACTCCCTTTCCCAATGGCTTGGATAAGGCTACTAGTCCTTAACATAAGCAAGCTTGTTACCCCCAGGAGTTGCCAAATTATTGACCAAATTTGACTTCTAGTCAAATGGAGTCAACCCCTACTATTTTAAACTTTTGAATAAGGTTCCCACATGTCCTATGGGGTCTCATATTGTTTTATACATCTTACTTGGCCTTGTCCTAGTCCTTGTCTATGCTCATCTCCCTTGAAATAGCCTAGTCAAACAAAGTCAAAGTTGGTCAACCTTGGTCAAACTTGGTAAAAGGTTTATTTTGTGTCCAATATGTCTTAACATGGTATTTTACATGTTTAAATATGTTTACAAGTCATTAATTTGTTATTTTTTATGCCTCATGGGAAAAAAGTGTCATTTTGTCATATTTTAACTTAATTAATGACTTGTACATACTTTCAAGAGGACAAATTTATCACCAAGGTGAGTTTCAACATGGAAGAGGTTAGGATAATGTCAAGGGTAGTTAGATATCAGCCAAGAAGTATATATTTTTTAAAAAGGGGAGTTTCTCCTTATTTTTAGGCCCTTTTAGGCACTTGAATAGATTCTTTGAGTTCACTTGCAGCTAAAAACATGGGTAGAGTGTCTCTTCACATCACAACATCCATTTCCATGCTTTGAGTGCATAAATTTCATAAAAAATTCCATCTGCAACTTCTTTTCTTCTATTTTCTCTTAGTAAGCCAAGGAAGGCCATTTTCAAGCACTTGGTGTGGACCATACAATTTGAGTTGGGAGGAATGATCTTAGGGGTGGATATTAATTTAAGTGTAATTAATTTTCATATTATTAATTTTCATTTTGGTGTCTTCTCTCTTATAAACCATCATTAAGACTCCAGGCAAATTTTTAGGCATCTCCATCCATGAGGGGTCTCCTTTTGATGCTATTTTAAATTTTATTGCTTGGTTCTGATGGGTTTTATGTTTTCACGTGTTACTAATGACCTCTCCATAGGTTCTCTATTCTCCTTATTGTTTTGTGAATCTCAAATTCTTAATAAAGCCTCTTATAGGCTTCTTGATGCTTCTAAATTGGTCCTTTCATACCTGTACTTATCTCAGTTAGTGACAAAGGAGATTTTTCACATTGAAAGGAGGCATGGGATGTTTTTTCAAGATTATAAATTCATGAATATGAATTTTATGGTTTTGGAACAAGTTTTCAACTCACATAATTTCAAAACAAGGCTTAAATGTGTTGTCCTTCCATGACTGTCAGCCCTCATAGAGATATCTTCAACTACAGGTGCCATTGAAAGTGTTTTGAAAGTGATCTCAAGGTGTTCTTGTTGGATAATTTCCTTATTAAAGGCTAATATTTGCATTTTAAGTGGTTTTTAATAGTTCTTGCTAACCTTTCTTGATTAATTCCATCCTCCTTCCTAGTATACTCAATCCATTAACACCTATAACAACCTGATGATGTCATGTTGACCATAGACAAGGAGGTTTCAAGAAAAAATGGTATATATGGTATAATTATAGGCCATTTGATATTAAATTTATCAATGGAAGGTGTTAATTTCTTTCAAGCATCAAACGACTAAGTTTTCAGACCCCTTTAGTCCCTAAATGACTAAAATAAATGCCCTTAAGGTTTTGGATGACCTATTTAAGTATGCCCCCTAAGTGAGATAAGGTACCTTGAATATTGTGTCCTATATTAATTATATAGGACAAAAAATATGCCAAATTTGAGACAAAAATGTTAAGAGGGAGATATTCATTTGGACCTTCAAATTTGCCAAGAAAAACACTGAGATTTTACAGTAAAGTCTACAGGAGGTTGATCAAAAAGTTAGCCTTGACCTTCATAATGATGGTATTGGATTGTGTTATCAATTTTTAATGATTCCAATGGTTCCATGGTCACCTATATCTCAATATACCATAATAAAATGTGAAATTTGATGTTCCTAATAATGATGGTATTGGATTGTGTTATCAATTTTTAATGATTCCAATGGTTCCATGGTCACCTATATCTCAATATACCATAATAAAATGTGAAATTTGATGTTCCTACCCCTAAACACTCTCCCCTGTCCATACACAGGCTTGGGAAAGTGACACTTGTAGTCAGGGTTTTAAATAGTGAGTTAGAGGTTGGAGTTTAAACCTTATTTTGAGCTTTAAAAGATTTATAAGAGTTTTTTTAGATTCAAATACATTTATTTTAATTTATAACACCTTAAAATAGGCCCTAAACTAAGCCAAATCAACCTACAGGTTAGGTAAACAAGGTCAACTTTATCTCAAAATAGATAGTCACATTCATGACAAGTGTGACCATGTGAAAGAAAAGGAGAGTTAATTGTTGAATGAGAAATCATATACCTCTATTACATCATATAACACATGAACAAGTTCATATAAATCCAATATCATCTACAAGCAGACCTAAAATGCATGAAACACAATCAAATAAGGTATATGGGTAGTGAGTGAGAAGTGAAGTCTCCTTTGCACCAAAAGAGATTGTATTGGTAAATTTGGCTTATAAAAATGAAAATTTACCTAAATAATATCATTTAAAACCTAAATACAAAATAAATAATGGTATATAAATCCAAATGCATGTACAAGCAGGGGATTTAAGTTGTCTCAATCCATAACAAGCATGAGGCCTAGTCTAGCAAGGATGGGATGTGTGAATGCTCTAGTAAGATCACATAGAAAAATGATTATAATAAGGTTTAGATATGAAAAAAATAACCTAATGTACATCACTAAATGAGAAAAATCAAAAATAACCTTTTCAAAGGCAAAAAACCAAGCTTATACCCTGCCTACCATGCACAGTCCTGCACTTAAAAGTCTGCCTAGGAAATGTGTAAAAATGGGGTTCTTATGCTAAGAATTAAAGGCTGAAAATTGGTAAAAATTACCCTAAAAAGTCCAATAATATCTTAAAATTATTATATTTTCAAGACATATATGGTAATTTACTCATCTTTTGTCTCAGACAGGGGGCACTTTTGCCCTTGCGTAAACCCTACCACTCCATGAAAATAGGTGAAATAGAGGACCAAAAGCTAAAGAAGGATTATAATATGGTTTTTTAAGTTTAATCACACCTCAAAAAATATATAAAACCTTGATATATGGTTTGATGGAAAATAGGGTACCCTACACAAGAAGGTTTACAGTCATCAGGGTAAAGAAAGGAATAAGCATAAGTCTCAAATGAAGGATCATTTCAAGTTTTAGCTTTAGGAAAAAATATAAATGTTTTGGATCACCTTCATCAAGGTTAAAATTATTTTTTTAATCTATTAAAGTTAATTTTAAGTGAAAAGAGAGCCATATTGAGTCTAAGGTGCAGGCAAACTCATTGGCAAGGTCTAGGCACAGTTTCAAAACATGGGTCATCTTCATTTCTATCCCTTAGTGAGATTTTAAAATGATTTATGCATTTTCTTGGGATGTATTAAGAGGTTTTTAAACCTTTTTTTTGTAGATAAAGTCTCTAAAAATCCATTATTTGTCTTAGGAAGCATTAAAACCATGCTAATTGTGCAAAAATGGCTTGAGTGGCCAAGCTGAGCAGCTTGCAACTCTCTTAATACTCTATATGGGACCATAAGGTGATTAGAATAGTTATTTAGGGTCCTAAAAAATATATCAATGGAATTTGATCATAAGTTTAATGTATTTTCTTCATGAACAAATGTTAAGAATTAAAGTGACCTCAAAACCCTTATAAACCCTTCTCACAGACTCAATTGGAAAGATGAAGAAAATTAAGAATGAAAATGAGATGGAAATGCCATGAAACCTTGGGAACATGGAGAGGACTCTCTTAGGCACCCTCCAATGTGAGCTCGTTGTATGAAACTATATAAAATAGGGCTCTTTTTCACCTTTTTGTGTGTTTTACAAGTGTGAGAAGACTCTGAAGAGAACTAATCACCTTTGGAAGGAATTTTAGGACTTTTTATAAGTCTTCATGATCATTTTATCAGGTTTATAATCTCCTATGTCTATCTACTATCTCTTTCCTTTTAGCCAGTCTAGTAGGCAGATAGTGGATACTTAGGAAAAAATGGTGAATCTTCAATTAGAAAGCCTTTTAAGGATTTTTTTCTTGAAAATAATGATATGGACACTTTGGACACATAACATTCCTCTTATTATATGGATCAGATTGTAGAACTGAAGAGTTTTTGGGTGCCAAGTGTGAGAGGTGCATGGAGGGATCTATTTTGAGACTTCCAAGGATGATTGTGCATGATCAGAATTATAGGGATGATCAAGAACCTTTCCAATGAATTTGAAGGATTTTTTTTAACCCCTCCTACTCAAATCCATCATCAGACCTAATCATTTGTAGAGATAATGTAGTTTTGAAAGCCAAATCATGAGTTCTTTGCAAGGAAAGGAGTTTTTTTACCACTTTACAGGTCTTAAATGATTGGAGATGAAATTTTTAACTCCTAAAATTTCATGTCTCACCCAATGTATCTATCACACACACAAGTAACTAATATTTTTAGTTGTAACAAGTGTCTGTATTACTTTATGACTCCCCTTCTCTCTCTCTTCTCACATCTTCTATAAATTGAGCCTTTTTGGCTATTGTATAAGATCTCTCTACCTTGGTATGGTGAATCCCTACCAAATTTTTTCCTTGAATCAATAAATACAAGTGTTTTACCTCATTCAAATATTTCACTAAGTGTACATAATAGTTGTTAGTCTTGTGCAAGTGTAGTTTCATTTACCTTCACATGTTGCTCTTATTAGTACCTAGTGTTTTGTGATCTCTCTTTTGTAGGTCAAAAAGAAGTGCCTGATGAGATTTTAGGTGTAAGTGAGTATTTTATTCAATATAGTGTCTTATAATGTCTATTTTTTAAGTCCTCCTAGCCTATGCTATCTCCAAGACCCCCATGTTGAAGCATTGATGTGAGAGGGAAGATTGACAGTGGATGAAGTGTATGTGCAACTTGTCCTTGGTTCAAATTTCATGTTAAAGGGTGTGAGTAGAGAATTTTTTTGGTGTATCACCTCCCATATAGTATGTTTAATTTCATGTTATCCCTAGCCCTTTTATTCCCCCAAATGTTAGTAGTAGGATTGAGCTTTAGTGATGCATTAAGGGAGCTAGCCCCTAATCTAGAGATCCACCTTCTAATAGAGATACCCATAGCCTTGAGTTGGTTCCATTGTATCACTTGAATGAGAAGAATCTTGTCCCATATCCTCATTTCATGCAAGTTCAAGTGATAACATGAAGATAATATGGTTTTTATAGAGTTATTTAGAAGTTGGCATTTTGTTTATTATGCTTCAACTTGATAAGGTGATGAGCCTAAGAGGTTACATATGATCTAAAAGAGCATGTTTACATGTTTATTTTATTTTTAAAAATTATATTAAAGGTCCAAAGATGTACATTGAACAAATAAGACTATATGCAGGATATAATGAATAAAGGAATCCAATGAAGGTGATCTCAGAGTTATTTAGTGAATCTAGATATGAAGTGGAATGTCCCATGTGCATGAAGATAATCTTAGATTCATCATGATAAATCCAACTTGTTAATTTTACCAGGAAAAATATCATAGTAATCTTTCAAAGTGATTCGTTGACTCAGTAGGTAGAGTACACCAAGAAGGGTGTTATGAGCTTGTCCAAGATATGATGGCTTATTAATCATAAAGAAGATATAATGATGAATAAACAACCTTTTTATATTACCACATGGACATAGTGTATAATATCTATCTTACATCATGAATATGAAAAAGTATAAGAAATATGTGTTACAACAAACAAGGTCTCATAGACCTAGTGAGTAGAGTATGAAAAGGATGTTGTGATGAGATGACTTGAAGAAAGTGTTGACTTATAGAATTTGCATAGGACTAAGATAAGGCTTGAATAATATCCTAAGGATGAAATATAGATGATGAATATTATGCTTAAATGGATAAATTATATTTTTCCTATAGGAACAATGCTCATAAAGTTGTATGTAGACCTAGTTGGTTGAGGTGATCTATTGAAGGTACCATGAGCTGAGTCAAGCCCTAACGACTTGAGGAGTTTGTTTGAGACCTGTGGATCATGAGGAATGGTGTATGTGATCTTAAGAGTCTTTTTCTCAATAATAATCCATTCATTTGTAGAAGGTAGTTTTATTTCCTTGAAACCATATCTATGGTGGAACAGTCCTAATGTGGAATAGACCTATATGAGGTATTATATGGAATATTAGTGAGTTTCATGGTTCTATGAGGATGTTTAAAGACTCATTATTCATGGAAATGTGTGTGATGAGATGAGGATAATTTTGGAGCTTTCATTAGGTAAGTAAATGAGTTATGCATTTGTTGTAAACAATTGGTTTATGGTTTCAAATTACTTAATCTAGGTAGAGCATGGAGTTAGGGGGAGCTAACTTAGGTATCTTAAGAATCTTGAAGAAAATTAAGTATGTTCAAAGGGGGATCTTGATTTTTTCATGAAATAATCAGGTCCAAGGATCAATGGACTGTGTGTAGATGACCTTGTGGTAGTTGTAGAGACCCTTTGTCATTAATGTAAAAGGGGGAGAGAGATCAGATTAATGGAAATAAATTTCTATTGAAAGGATAGTCAGATTGAAATATGTTTTCCATCAATGTGGTTTGCCATCAATGACAAAGGGTGAGATTGTTTCAAGTTCTCATTGATGTCATATGTTTGTGTGTGGTCATTAATGTCAAAAGAAGCATAAGGTTAAGTATTGGTTCATAAGAAGGTGGATTATTGATATTAGGTTGATTGTTCTATGAGGTAAGAGAGAGAGAGAATTTTAAGGCAGCCTAAAGTTTCTTGAGAATTTATTTCAAGGCTCAACACATGGTGTGCATGTTTTTATACTTGTTCTTGAGTGCAAAGTTCTTGAGAAAACTTGAGTATGGGATACCTAGTCTGTTACAAAAGGAGAATGATGGCTCTAGGAGGTGAATGAAAAAAGGCATAAGAGGATGTCTGATAAAATTTAAACATGAATTTTAGGCTTTTAATCACCTAGGTATTTTTTTAATTGTGCCTATAGAGGTAATACATATAGGTTTATTGTGCAAATAAACTAGTCTTAGTCTCTGTTTGATCTAACTAGGGGTGATAAGATGTTAACAAGACCTATCAAGGATGAAAAGTAATGGTAGAACATGTGAGAAGGTGTTTTTAATAATTGAATAATGTTGAAACTATAGGAACAATATCTAGAGGGTCTATTACTAGGCCAAATATGATCTGCAGCTCAAGAGCCTAAAGTGCAAAGAGATAAAATGTGACTAAATGGGGTACAAGGTTTAGGTTACAAGGAAATAATGATAATTTAAGAATTTATTAAGGTATGAGAGGTTATTTTAAGAATTATTATGAATTTTTAGGTCCTGAGGTGAAGGAGAAAGCAAGAAAACAAGTTTGAAGGTCTCTTATGTATGTAGAATGAAGAGATGAGGGCCTAAAAAGGAACTTTTAATGCTCATTGGCATGTGTAAAATGTGCATGGTGTCCTAAGCTCTTGGTGAGAGATGTAAAAGGGTAATATAAATTATTTAAAATAATTAGGATGTGGTTTCAAGGATAGAGTTGTATGAACAAATGTTAAGAATGAAAATTGGTCTAAAACCCTCTCAAAACCCTTATAGTGACCTGATAAGGAAAATCTTGTTAAACATGGCCTATAATGGATTGTTAAGGATATTTTTATGATTTTAGGTGGTATAGGACTCCCTAAATCATCTCTAGGTGGTAGTGGTTTGTCAAGACAATGAGTGGAACCTATAGGAAATCACTTATTTCTCATAAATTTGGTATAGCAGGAAAGGTTGACCAGGTCAAAGAATGAAAATCAATGGAGGCTGAGTCTTGGGACTTTTTTTTTATATACATTGTGTTTATTTGGATAATTTATATCCTATTTTTCAATAATTTTTGTCACTCATATTGACCTATAGCTAAACTGGGCTAATGGTGAAACTAATGAGAAAAACTAGTCAAAGTGAGAATGTGTTTAGGGATGAGTTACAATGGACTAGAAATGGATACAATTGCTTGATTTTGTTATTAAATAACCATAATTCATGTAAATATTAGTTATATTATTTTAAATTAATTTTAAATGATGAAAATAGTGTTCACAAGATGTCCTATATGAGTGAGTTAAGACAGTGAAGGAGTAAGGTTCAGAGTTTGATCTACATGTTTCATATTTATCATTAGAACTCTATGCTTGTGTTATTTGATATTTTATAAGTATGTCTAAGTATCATATAAATTAATTATAATCTCATTTAAGTGATTCTATAGGTGTTATAAGTCATGCTCACCATGACTGGTTCTTATGATATGTTGACAGTTCCAGGTATGTAAAATGAAGTGAAGAATTTGAGACTCTATGATAGAATTTGTTGTATCCAATGCACTTAACATTATTTTTTGGGATTTATTTTATCTATAAATGTTTTATTTAAGATTTATAATCTATTTAATAAGTTAATTTATGGAATCCAAGATGACTTATCAAGTTGTGTGAGAGCTATAAATAATAAGGTTGACAAATTAATCTATAAGACCAATAGTTGACACTAGAACATATGATATATATATATATATATATATATATATATATATATATATATATATATATATATATATATATATATATATATATATATATATATATATATATATATATATATATATATATATATATATATATATTGTATGATGATATAGAGTACATATAGTAAATATTAATTTGAAATATTAGTTATGAAATTTCACTTACATGATCTAAATACAACATTCTTCAAGATTGTGTTTTCAGGGTCTTTGACAGGTTTTTGTGTGTAAGTGAAAATAATGTTCCTGTGTCATTTTGATCAGTTTGGAAGCATACCAAGAATATGATGTTGTTATATATATTATATATGATATAATTAATGAATTTATAGTGTTTTAAAGTACATATGTATGTGTTGGTATTTAAATATTCTTGACTGGGTTTTGAAGTAGTCAAACAGCTCTGAGTGAACATATGAAAGTTGTTTGTTTAAGGTCTTATGCACTATTTAGTGATGTAAAATGAAAATGGTGGTGACCAAGAGGTCATGAAATATATACCCATGATATTTTTTCATGTTATTATATATTAAAATTTATTTTATGCTTTAGTTATGTGAGACATATGTTTTAGGTGTGTGTAGACCTAATTACAAGTAGTCCTAATGGCATGGTTCAAGGGGTCATATAAGATAAAATATGGTATGGAAATTTATGAATTATATCAGGTGTCTATTTGAGGTATATGTGATTCTATTCATGCATTGGAGGAATCCTAAGATGTTTTAAGGTGGTCCAAGTGTAATGTGTGCATTGAAAAAGACCTAATTGCATTATGTCTCTATTAGGCCTAATGGGGTTTTGGCCTCTTCAAGTGGTGATTGTATTATATGATGATTTTTTCACCTATGAAACATGTTTTGTGACTCATTAAAATGGTAATAAAAGTGTGTAAAGGTTATTTTCTGAACAATATGGGTAAGATTAATATTGAAGTATAAATGCTGGTAAGATTAAGATTGAAGTGTAAATGCAAGGCATAATAGGACTATTTGTGCTAGTTGAGGATATGAGAGTATAAGTGAATAAAAGAGATATTTGAGGAGAATAAATATGTAATTTATACCATAAAAATTAATCATAGTATCATTAATGAACATCCATTAGAAGTTTTTCATGTAGAAGATAAGGTCAGTTGACCTAATGAGCCTAGTAAGAGACATATTAAGCGAGTGAGCCTAAAAGGTTGTTTGAGAGGGGTATAAGGTTGAGAAGATTTGAATAATTTTATGGCATATTGAGATAAAATAAATCTAAATCAAAGTTTTTTTTAATGTGTATGGCATATATTGGAATCCAGATAGAGAAGATATAAGAACTAAAGAAGAGATCACCACCTATTGGTTGAGAAACAAGGTGTCTTAAGGTGATTAAGCTTGTCTTGGTGATTAGTCAAGAGGGAGTGGGAGATGAATTATATATTGGATATTATATAATTTTCCTTAAATTTTTTTGGTTGGTGATAAGTCAATTAGGGGATTGGATCCTCCTTTAAAGTTGGAGCTTGATAAAAGACTAGTTGAGTTTGTGTTTGACTAGTGAGGGGTTGGTGCTCCTTGTGGGGTTGGTACCTCACTAAATGTTGATTAATTGATTATATGAAAATATTTAAAGTGGTTTTTCATTGGGTTTTATCCCCCATGAGTTTTTACCTCATATCTCTTATGTTCATGCGATGTTATCTTGCTTCTTGTTTATGTAATTACTTCTTTATGCATTGCTTGATCACTCTATTGGTTTGAAAGGTTAATGAATGAAGTATGGATTTGATTGAATTTTTTTTACAATAATTCACCCTCAAATATAAATGGTTTGTCTTCCAAAAAAATGTCTTCTATCTAGGTGTTCTCACTACCTGTAGTCATAATCACCCTTCTTTCACTCATCCTTCACACTTGGCATGAAAATGCACTTTCATTTCTCAAATAAATCCATAAAATGGTCATATGACAATTTTAAATATTTATCATTCCCTTAGATCCATCAGGAAGACCTTAAAAGGCCTCCCAATTTAATTTATCACCTTCTCACTTGATGACCACTCTTTGTTCACTATGCCAGTTTGGACTGATTAAAGTGGAGGTGTTATTAGAGATACTTGTGAGATAATATAAAGCAAGATATGGATATGAGGAGTTATATTAGTTCTCATTATCTCTACCAAAGTGATCCTCATCCTTTAAAACCCTTATATACCTATAAAACATCAAAAAACATTAAGAAAAACTATTTTGTGCTCTATCTTTTATTGCGCGGATATATTTTTTTGCCTCGAATTTCCATTTTGCGGCTACTATGCTGACCATTACCCTGTTCTGAGCGGATTGATGTTTGTTTATTGAATATATTTGTTATGCCATGGTGGCAAGGAGGTGATATTTTCAGACATTAGGGTGGATGGGTTGGGCGGTGGTGGCGACGGGTCAGGGGGCTGGTTTTTGTGGGGGGAAACCCCTGTGGGAGAGCCGCACAAAGTGTTATTTTGCAGCCGTTGTACTGAACTAAGCCCTAACCTTTGTGGCTACCTTATTCTCTATCACATCCTATCTACTGGGGTTGTTTCTCATTTTGAGGTGCTTCCAGATGTCGAGGACTTCTTCAATGTTTTGATTGCCATGGTAGCGTATCCTCTGCAGAGAGGGAGTTAGGGCAGTTGATCGAGTGCCGCTGGTGTTGGGGCTTAGTTCTTTGTTTGTGTTTCTATTTTTATGGGTAGCACATTTTTAGGGTTTGATGGATTGAACCTGATTTTGGCCGTCACTATTGTTGGATCTGATGGTGTATTCTTTTTTCTTGGTGACAAAGAACATAAGGTATTCTGGGGTTTTTTGTCACGGTTAATGCTTGCTGTTAATGTTATATTTTTTTAGCATGGTTTCAGGTTGTTAAACCTGGTCTTGTTGAGGTTTTAGGTCCTTGTAAAACCTAGTTTAGTAACTATTTTTTAGTGGGTTTGCCTTCCTTGGTGATTTGTAATGTTTTATCTTTCTTGATCTGTACAGGGTTTTGGGGCCCCTTCAAAACCTGTTTTTACCTTAATCTAAAACTATTTTGTGCCTTGTCTATATAATTAGGGTGGAAGCCAATCTAATGGGAAAGATCCCTAGGGAGTATTATACAAGTTAAAGTTATTTTACTATGAAAAATATCTCATATATATGCCTCTCCTTCCTTTTTTTCTCCATTAGATCATTAGCAGGGATTTTAAAGGGTTTTAGGTAAGTTTGACCTCTAAATATTTTTCATAAAATTGTGACATTGAAATCATGAAATAATCCCAATAAATCCTTGTTTAGGACCCTATATAACATATCCTATATATTTTATCTCCCATGCTATGCATTTGTATTGATGTGAGCTTCCAAAGTTGCCTTCTCAAGCTCCTCTCTATATTCTGCATACCCTATCATATTCTTGAGCCAAGAAATGGCTCCTCTATGATATTATTTGTAGAATAAAGGATCAAAATAATCTTATAGTTCCCCATGGAGGTCCTCAAATTCTATTTAAGTCTCATCTGGTGTTGGAAGTGAAGTTGGACCCCTTTAGGCATTAGGCCTAGTCAAGACCTAATAAGTCTATCTGTACCTATGTAGGTTTAAGCCACTTTTGAAGGGTTGGTCATGACTTTGATGACTACCTTATCTTTTTTCATGATAAAAAAATCTCAATACAACTCCTTGTAATATCTTATTATTCTTGGCACCTTATGTTACCATTCTTATGACAAACCTATAGGATATGTGCATTTGGGGGTACTCTTTATCTGAGATAGAACATAGGGCACTTCCCCTATTATCTCAAGATATTTTAATGTATGATAGGATTAATTAAGTGATGGGGATATTATTATCAAAACCTCATGTTTTAATTCTACTCCTAGCATCTCCAAACCTTACAAAACCCAAGACAAACTTCTAGACACTGACTACCTACAATATTTATGTGTTGACTGCAAGTTGTGTGTTATAACCCTTTCATGTTCTATTTATATTTAATGAACATTAGGTGAAGTTTGTATAATCATTATTTTGGTGATATCACACATTTAAACACTCATAATTTCTATTATCTCTTCACATCTCTCCAATCTACACTCACCTCAACTTGACTATAGTCAACTGTGTGTTGTGTTCTTACTTAGAAAGCATGCTTGTATATGTGCACTTTAGGGTTAGATATTGTTTCATTGCCTAAATACCTTATTAAAGTACTCAAGGTAAATTCATAGTCATTTTTACTTTCTCACCTCATGTATATGCTAGGCCAACACTTCAACCATCATACTCTAGTGCACAGTCACTTTACCATTAGATGGTCATTCTAAGAGCAAAAGACACTTGTAAGTTGCATTTCAAACATAAGACCTTGTGTTGCACCTCATAGGATCCATTTGAAGTCTTGTAAAAATCTCCAATTATCAAGTGTTCATGTTTATAGGCCTAATCACCCAGGTTTATCTTATGAGACTTTAGGTACCTATAATCAACTGCAGGTGACCTTTTTGGAAGTAAGGGTACACCTATAGGTGATAATATAGGTCAAGACCTCACACTTAAACTCTCCTTGATGTTATTTGAACTCCCATTTTCATTCTCACTTCAATAAGGTCACTTTCCATGAGGATATTCTTTATTATCTTACTTTGTATTGTAAGGTCACTTGAAGTTAAACATATTATAGACAACACTGACCTTTTACAGTGAAAAATTGCATGATTTTGAAACCTTATAACATCATCCTTATATATCCAACATCCATGTTATTTTTAAAGGTATTACCCTTACATTAAGGCCACAATATGGAGGAATTAAAAATCATCTAGACTTTATACCACCCCATTGTATGGTAGCACCAAAAGTGAGAAAGACTCTATTTCAGAGTGTTTAAGGTAACAAGTCCTTAAACTCTTTCTCCATATGTGAACATGACCTTCAAGTCTAATTGATACTCTATAGCTTCACCATTTATTTCCATGGTATCTATAGCTTCTCAATATCTATGAGGATCTCAAAATATGTCTAAAATCTTCACTCCAAAAGCTTAGACCTTTATGGGAGCCTATAGGTGTGTACATAGTAGCAAACAAGGGCAGTGAGGATGAGATATGGATAGTATGCATAGTTTATGACATCATGATCCATTATATACCTCTCCAAAGTATTAAAATTGACCTTTTCAACCTTGAAACACTTCAAACAAGTTCAAATGTCTTATTCAACATGTTTAATCCCCTGTGAGGCACCTGTAGGTGTCCATCATTAGTGCAAGACTATGTATATAGCTTGAACTAGTTATCATAGTCAGTCATATATCATTTGTAAATTTTATCTTGATGGATCATGTTCCAATAATGTATTAAATTTCTTTATTTTCTTCATGACACCTTGATGAACATTCTTAAAACCTTCATACACCTCACTCAGCTAACTACGTATGAAAATCATGAAAAAAGATGACTGTGTTATTTGTTTGATTACAACTTAATTGATGTGAAAAATTTGAGAATAAGCTTGGAAATAAAGGGGATCAAAAAAACATGGGAGATATTAAATACAACATATCACCCTCATCTGAAACCACCAAAAGGACAAGAACCCTCTGTAATTGGTTAAACTTGACTACAAGTCCTTTAGTGTACTCAACTTATTACTTGAGAATTTTGAGCTCATAAAATCACCTTCAAACATTAAAAAAAGAATTTAAACCATGGGCTCAAAATATAAACATGTTATAGAATCAATTTTATCAGTTGGTTTGTATGGACCAACTCATATAAGAAGAAAACCTACAGGGTGTGGGGATTAGCATGCAAAATAAGACAATCAGCTTATAAAAGATGGTTCATAAATCATAGGAAATAAATCCTTAAAATCCTACCATTAATTTGAATTATCTCAAGTTTAATAACACCTCTCAAAAGCATTTGACCTGAAACCTCTCCTATTAGTTTTACCATGAAAAACTTATTGACCAGTTTTGCATGCCTAAAAGAGCAAGGGAGAGTAGAATGGTTTTGAGCCATTTTTTGGGAATTAAAATTATATAAAACATATAAATATATTCATGTAATTTTAATATTTATTCCACAATCTTGACACATGTGCCACACTCTTTTAAAGACCATATAACTGCCAAAACTCCTCATTTTCTAACTATTTTCTTGATTTCACTTAACACCTGTAAGATTTTCAGTTAGTTATGACATGACTGATATGATTTGGCATATTTTACATATAAATATACTTTGGAAAACTTTTATACTATATAAAATTATACAACCTTCATTAATGACTCAAATATGACCCTTAAGTGACATCAAATGACTTAGGACTAGATTTGACTATGACCAAGATTAATAGCTCATTAAATGCCACCAAATAAAACCATGAAACAACCTATTACATCCTAATATACCCATATACAATTTTTTAATTATAGGGGGTTGACCTATTTTGACTTGTGGTCAAAATAGTCAACTCATAATAAATGCGATGTTCAGTTGTTTTTGGGATGACAGGTAGGGTTTTTGAACTGTGAAGTGTTTTCAAGCATGAATAGTGATGGGAAACATATTAGAAATATTTTTCATAACCTCATAAATCCACTTTAGTCTTATAAAAAATAGATACATGTCCAAATTTCCAAGAAACACCATGAGCATGCATGCCCAACTTGATTATATCAATGTTGCAAGTATAAACGTGAATAAAAAATGCAAGTTTTGTGTTGAATATGAAGTTTGGAAGGTCATTAAATATGGGAGGGAACCTAAGGGAGACTTAAAGATTGATTTTATAGGTGGTCATGAGAAGAAAACATCAAAATAAGGCCATTCTAGGGCATGGATCGATCCTAGAGGAGATAATTCTAATGATAAACAAGTAATTTAAAGCCTTTTTTCCTAAAACACTCATCTCGAATGCACACCTGCAAGCTTACAATCTTGAAAAGGTCATCTTCCTCATGTGTGAAGTTAGTTAGTAGGTGCATAGAGTAAAATTCCATTATGGTATATTGATAATGTATATTCCATCCAAGTTTTAGTATTTTGCAATCCATCAAGGGGATGTCCTTTATGAATAATCTTTAAGAAGTTGAAGACCTCAAAACTGCCAAGAAACTCCTAAAAGAGATCGATGATTATAAATGCTTATCTAAGTGACCCCAATGGACTTAAAATTCCTTGAAAATCCATCAAGGACCTTACACCATCCATTCAAGAACCCCTCAAGATGATATGTTAGGTTTTTAAGTAAAGAACCAAGTTAAATAAAGACTGTTACCTTGCTTACAATGAGTAAGTGACTATGCAGACCTTCTTAAGGTCATCTAAGGCATAAAAATCTTTAAATTACTTTTTTATGCACTTGATGACACCATTTCATGACTCTCCAAGTCATAAAAAAGCTCATTCCAATGGATTCAAGCAGTTTTGAAGGACTTATGCATAGGTAGTCTACTAGATTTATGGTGTTAAGATCCCTCAAACACAAACACATGTCTCTATCAACTTTTTCAATATTATCTCAAGGTAAGTTCACTCTGTACCAAGTTTTATAGGTAGTGATGAAGGATATGACTTGTTAAACCTATCTTTGCAGTCTTAATAATCCTAGAGGAGATCCTTATAAATTTATTTTTATCAAATGTTCTCATGGATACCTTGTAGTAGTTGAAATTGTTTTTGAATAACACCTCATACCTCCAATTACAAACATGGCCTAATTTTATGACTCTTAACTCCAAATAAAGTGCTACAAAAATTTTACTTGGCTCAAGTAAAGACAAGATCCTCTATAGTGCAAACCAATAACCTCAATATAGTTTAACCATGAAGAGCATCAGAATTGTATGTATTGAGCAAAGAAGATAATAAAAGACTAATCAAGAGCAAGTAACAAGCCTACAAGATCAGATCTATAGGTTCTTAAGCATGAAATAGGTGTCACAAATATCAATGGGAGTTAGAATCAAAGAAGGATAAGAGAGCTACATGACAAAGGCATGATGTCAAGATAGGAGATCAGTTTCAAGAAGAATAAAATTAGCCATGATGAACTTTTATGCCATCCATTATTGATAACTACACTAAGACTTGGCTTAGTTCCTTGAGAACAAGACAATAACACCTTATTTGCATTTTTTTTCATGAATACTTCTATTTTGTAACTAAAAAGAGGAACATAGTAGCATACATGAGATTCCTAGTCTCTTTCCCTCCTCTCTTATTCATTATTCTATATATATTTGGTATGGACTATCTTGTAAGATCATCTTCTATTTAGTTATTGTGTAGCCCTACCAAAATTTATATTGATTATTTCTTTTGAAGTAAATACAAGGTGATTTATTATTTCTCCATCTTGCATCTAATGTTCTTATGATGAATTGTTGATGAATGTAGTGACAATGTTCAATTTCCTTGCATTTATCCTCTTCATTTTTCATATTTATGAGTAAGTCATATTATTTTAGGTCATATAATGTGTGTCAAGTAGTTTCGTAAAGGTTAAGTGTATAAAACCTTTACTAATGTCTTATTCTAGACATCTTGATTTTCCCTCTTGATTGATGTATTAGCTCTAGCCTCCATATTGAAACACTTATGTTGGAAGGATTATTTTGAGTTTTGAAATCAGATTTCAATCTTGTTTTATTCCATAGTATTAATCATAAACAAGTAGAGGAGAACTATAATTTGGTGCATCGCCCCTTTATTCAATTTCTTTCAACTTTCTTTTTCTCTTTTCCTTATAGTTTGAGTAAGTGTAATATTAATTTTAAGTGTAGAATCAAGGGATTCATCCCTCTCTAGATGTTCTCTTTAGTCATAGGCCACTCACAAGCTAAAAAAGTTTTCATTTTTTCAATTGAGTGAAGAGACCTGAAACACCTCCTCAAAGGGTGTAACTCAAGTGACAACAATACCCACATAGCATATTTTAATAATGTAAAACTCAAACATAGAGTTGTTAATCAAATTAAAATCTTATTAAAAGAAAATCTAATCTTAAAGTTGACTAAACTTACTATTTTTAACCATTTTTAAAACTTACTATTTTTTGTCACTTGTTTTATACATAGAGATATTTAAAACTATAATTTTAGTATTTAGATGGTCAATTTTAGGCCTAAAGAATCATTAGAAAAGTTAAAAATTGGATGGTGATACTCATGGTTGTGTGGATATTTTTAATATCTTCACTATATTAAAAAAATGTTCAAATAGGTTTTAGGATCAAAAGTTATGGCTTCCACAAGATATGTTCTTGCATCATATTTTATCTCAAAAATTAGGTTTTTTTCTTAATTCAAATTTGGAAAATTTAGAGATTTAAATTACCTTAATTGGAAAAGATATTGTGAAAAATCAATAAAAATAATATTGTAATAAATTAATAATTCATTGATTTGAAACTTACTAAATTTAGAAATTTCTCTATACATAAAGTTCAAAAGGTAAGAGCTTGGGACAATATCACCCTAATGTGGATAGGATACTAGGGAGCTCCTATCTAATGAGTGGTTGGCCTTATCTATCAAATGGTTTCAAGATCCAAAATTTCTTGGTTTTATTCACTTTTTTTTGTATTTTATGTAAGATTTACTCGAGATTATTATCCACTATAGAGACAACTATATGACTATTTTTCTCTTCAAAACCCTAGTTCATTGTCATGTGAAGACCAATGTAAATCAGTGAAAGAAAAAGGGGTCAACAGTTAAAATTGAGTGTTGGAGATTAACCTTATTTGGGTTCAATTTTTTTTAAGTATTTTTAGCTTATCCCAAGTCTATATCTTAGGTGTGTATTTATCATTATTATAAATTCACTTCATCCTAGATTTATGAGGTGTCTCTCTCCTCTTTTTTCATTTTATAATATTTTTAGAGTTACACAAGTAACTCCTCCCTCCACTTGTCACACAATTCCTTTCACTCTTTAGGGAATAAGAAATTTGTCACACATTAAAGAGGCCTTGTTAGGTCATGATGGAATTATTTTAATTCTCTCATCCTTCATCTTGCTCTAATCAAATATCCCTCTCATCCTCTCTTCTACACCTTCTTGCTTTAACTATCTTCATATGTTTCTTTTAGCCTAAGAACATTCTTATATCTCTTGGATTCTACTTAGTATTGTACTTGGAGATTATTGTTTGTAAGGCTTCTAATAGATGTGGGGTTCTTATTTGTTTGACAATTTTCCCACTTGTTAATTATTTTCTCCCTCATTTTTTAGATGTATTACTTGTGAGATAATATCGCTTCATTTTATTCTTTCTCTTTCTATCATTTCAACATTAATCACTCAATATTAACGTAAATCCTAATTTTATCTTTTCAACATTAATCACTCAATATTAATGTAAATCCTAATATGGTAACATAGGTTAGTGTATTTTTAACATTTATTCATGAGTTATGTGGACTTTTTTTGAAATATCTCAATTTTATTTTTGCAAGGGCTTCCATCCTTACAAAAAAAAATTCAAATCTGTCTCTTTTTTTTTAGCTTCACTTTTTTTGAGTTTTTTGCGCTCTAACCATAAGTTTCAAGTTACTCCTACGGAGATTTTTTTCAACCTTATACTCATTTTTTGAGAGGATATCTTCATCCAATTAGGTTTTTTTATCATTTGGTTAATAACTTAAATTTTTAATTTAGTTAATTTAGTCTCAATTTTGCTTTTTTTTTGTGCTCATTTAAATTTTAATTAGCTTTTTTTGCATTATCCTCTGATTTTTATTATGTTTTTTCGTCTATTTTGGGTGCTTTCTACTTTTTTCCTTTATCTAGAGATATTTTTGCACTTTGTATTATTGGTTTTGTTGGTCTCTCATGTTTTTCTCTGAGGTTTTCCTTATTGAGCAATACATCTACTCTGCATCCTTCTTTAGATGTAGCACTTTTGTACCTTAATTCTATTCAACGTAGTTTTTTTGAGATTCAAGTATCTCTTTTCATGATCAAGGTATCTAAGGAATGTGGTTAGACCATATGTTAGCTTCAGAATAAAAATCCAAACACTAACATTCATAACAATACCTTGCCTAGATCAAAGGGAGGAGCATGGTGAAGAAACACAAATAAAAAAAGACAACTAAAAATGGAAAGAACTTACTCACATAATTCCTTACCAATTCCTTGGATGCTCCAAGCAGCTTCTTCAGTTGGCTTGATTTGATTGTGTTCAAGAAGTTTTCATCAATGTGGCTTGGCTATCTCTATCTCCTCTTGGCGCCATAGTTGGCTTGCCTATGGATTGGCTTGAATCCATTTTTTCATAACAACCATATGAATTTGCTTCATGAATGAAATCTTGCATTATAACATTACTCTATCCAAGCTCTCTAAATGAAGAGCTCTAGGCTTGCTTTTATAGGCTTAACAACTAACCCTAACCCAAGGAGAGTTAAGGTGTATTTGGGGCTTGGAATGGGTTCAAACTTAACCCTTTTGAGTTAACTAAACTTGGTGGAGTCAAAAGGTGGCCAAATATCATGATTAGCATGGAATAAGCATGGGTTGGATATTTTGGATTTTGGACAACTCATAAAAAGTAATGATTATTTCCTAGGATATTTTTTAATTTTTAAATTTCCTTTTTGATAATTAATTTAATTGCTCATGGTTAATTCAATTTAGAAATTTTATTTGATTTATAATGGTAATTACTATTATTTATGATTTTTGACATTTTGAATGATTTTGAATTAATTAATTTGTATATTTGGTCTAATTAATAGGTTTAAAGGGCAATATTGCATGTTAAAAAGCTAAATTTGAGATGTTTGGTAATTCTTAGGTTTGATTGGAAAATGTTGGTGAGAAATGATCCAAAGTATAATATGAAGCCATTGGTGGCCACTTTTAGATGTCTATAATTTACCCCTATTTGGGAAGTCATTGTAAGTTGTAAGCACAGTAATGTCTTCTCAAAGAATACAAATATTTTGTGTGCTTATGACTTCAATGATAATGGATGAACTATATGGTGCCCCCTCAAGGGAGCGGTTATAAAATGGGTCGAAAAATGGTCTCTCAAAAGAAGGAAATGAGTGGACCAAACAAACAAAAATGATGGGGTTAAAACATAATGATTTTCCTAAAAGTGATCAAAATCATTAAGAATGCAAGTGGGATAATGTACAATGGTTTGCCCAAAGGTTGTTATAAGCATTGTAACCCAATAGTGAAAAACATGGTATGATAACATAATGAGTTTCCTAAATATGATTATAATCATTGAGAATATGAAGCTACCCCAACTAGGGTAGATGAACAGAGAAAAACATGCCCTAATTGGGTAGAAGAAAGTGAATGATTTGCCCAAACAAGATTATAATCATTAACCATCAAATTAGTGGAAGCACAAAAATTTACCCAAAGGCAATTAGAATCATTAATAATGAAAGTGGGACAGTGTGTAATGATTTTCCCAAAGGCAGTTATATTCATTAGACCCCAATAGTGGTAAACAAGTAGAAACACAATGGTTTTCCCAAAGGCAGGTAGAATCATTAAGAATTCAAGTGGGATGGTGTACAATGGTTTTCCCAAAGGTAGTTATAATCATTGTATCTAGATAGTGTAAACATGATATGAAATGATGGCAAATATGATGATGGAAAACATGATTTTGAATCAGTATAGAGGATAAAGATGAATTAGACAAACTATTGGTAAGGAGATGCTCGTCTGATATAATAAGGAGGATAATTCTTTCATTGTTTAATTAATTTTTTTGGGATATGATTTATCTTAGATCGAGACTGGTGCTGAAGTTGGTGCCAAGGAAATATCATTGTTGCATTTTTTGTGTAGACTTCTTAAAGCTGATTTTTGTTATATCACGTGACGGTAGGCATCACAATAGAACACCATGAGGACTTGGCCAAAATATGCATAAATACTGACTCTCGATCTAATACTCAATGAAAAACAATGTACCAATGATAAAAACTATAATGATAATGTTGGCATATGAATATGGATGGATTCAAGAATAATGCACAAGAAATCACCCAATTAATACATAGACTAAATCGAGGCAATGGTACTTGAAATCAAATAAATAAACACATAAATAAATAAACAAATAAAAAATGTAAGACAAAGGGAAATAAATAAACAAATAAATAATGGTTAGTCACAATGTTAGTATAAACAACATGACATAAACAAGATGATGCACATTATCCCTAGAAAATAGGAAATAACTTAACATATAAACAAAATGGGGGAATAGAAGAAAAGGAAGAGGTGGTTGAGTTATCTCTAGATGCACTAGGAAAGTGAACACTGCCTACATATTAATATGGATGAAATATCCAACAAAAATTCATGCCAAATATGGCATCCATCAAAAAATTAGAGAACAAAAATGTAGTGTGAAAAATGTAGCAACATAAAAATGTGGTGAGGAAAAAACATTGTTGGAACAAAACATAGTAAAGTATGCGCTCACACAAAAGATGACACAACTTCAACTAAAGGTCCAAACTCATGAAATCACATTTTTTACTATTATTTTTCTTGTAAATTTGGTGCATTATTTTTTAACCATGAAATGTTAACTACTCTCCGAAAAATGAATTAGACAACAAATAAACAATGTGATAATCACTAAAATGTCCCAATTATGTTCTTCATAACATTTTTGTGACATTACCAATACCACTACATTTTTCCTCACTATGATTTATCCTTGTGATGTTTTTATCATACTACATTTTTATCATAATATGTATTTACCACTATGTTTTTGTCTGATATGTTATCACATAGAGCCCTAAATATAGTTCTCCCAAAAATGGAATAGAAGAAAATGATGATAAAGAAAACATGATTGATGTGATAGAAGAATATAGGAATGATCTTTCAAAATGGTAAGTGCATGGGATAAAAAGGCTAAAAAAGATGGGGAAACTAAATGGCAAGTGATTTCTCATGACTTAGTGAGGGTTCCCAAAATCCTTTAGGCAAAGAAGTGGTCAATGTTTTTATTTTTTTTAAATTGATTTTACAAATTTTTTTGGAATTTGGGAGTATCTCAACTCAATCAATAATGATGAGATATTAAATGGTTCAAGATCATAAAATGGTGAGAGTGTTCAAACTTAATATTGTTCACAAAATGGTGAGAGCATTTACTTATGTTACTCATAAAATAATAAGAGCATTCAAACTTAAGATTGATCAAAAAATGGTGAGAACATTGTTGAGTTGACCTCGACATGAATTGAGTATTGTCTACATAGTCCTAGTAAGACCTTAAGTCATAGTAGTTCCACCTTATAGCAAAGGAATTTGACTAGTGTAGCAACTAATTTAAACAAAATAGGTACAGTTGGCATAATGGCATATGAATGGCAAGTTGGTATGTCAAGGCACAATAAACAAGTGTTTCCCCTAGTTTTTCCATGAGTGATTATAACTAAGACACGATAGCATAGATCAATGATACTAATTATCCTATTGGTGGTTATATTTAGTAGTAAGACCGGTGAGACATTAATTTGCCCAAAGGTGGTTATAATCAAGTCCACACAAACAAGGCATGACATAGAATGAAATAAGAAATCAAGGATGCAATTGCCAAACTTCTATCATACTAATCCAACATATGACCTCTATTTAAAATTCTTGAAACAACTTGTAGTCATATAAAATTTCAAAATTGGTAGCTTGAGTGTGGCTTGTGACACCCAACCCATAGTTTATTTTTACATGTTCTCATGACCCTTATATCCACTTTTTTGTTGATTCCCAATCATCCATAGACTTCCAAAACCACATTCCAGCTCATCTTGGCTCCATTTTCCATACTTATTCCATTTCCCCAGGTCTCAAGCCTATAGGATAGGAGTGTTGGGGTTGGACTATAACACTGGACCCTAAGGTGTCCTATTTTTATTTCTCTTGTATAATCACATTTTGAGCCTAGGTGACCATTTTCTCCTGATTCCTCTTCCTTATTATGTTAGCCTAGTGCAAATTCATTTAACCCATGGCCAATATATTTCTATAAAATCCCATTCAATGTCCATTTAGAAGGGGTTGGAAATTATTTCAAAAGAAAGAAAAAACACTAAGGCAAATTTCCCTATTCTCTACATATAGCCATCCAATATAGTGATCAACTTATTCAAACCTTCACACCAATCCTTAGCACCTCAAGCACATCCAATTTAGCATTTTTGCATCTACATAACACTATTACACAAAGCACATCAAGTGGGATAACTACATATGGCTTGATCCCTCTTTGAAGTATTGGTATGTAGGCAATATATCCACACAAGGGGTATGGATACACATTTAGTGCATCTTACACACACTAAACCCCCCTTCTCAAAATTTTCATTCAAGTTCTAGCACAAGGAAGATCTAGGGTTTGAGATTAAATCATCTCTATAAGGAGCTTCATAGATAGTCAAGACTTGAAATTTCATAGGTGAACTAATATAGGGACAACAAAAAAAACCTAAAAAACTTAGATCTCTATGAGAAGTTTGGATAACGATGGCATGACTTGGACTATAGCACCAGACCCGAAAGTGTCTTATTTTTAGTGCTCCTATCCTTTCACCAAACAAAATCTAGATCCTAATTTATGATAGTGTCCCAATCCTACATAATTAGTACCAGCTTCTGTCTTAGGTATCTTAGTCATGTTTAAGCTAAGTTATATTTATCCTATTTCATTACTATTTTTAGAAAGATACGAAGGTCAAATAAATTATACCAATTAGTACTCTATTTATTAAAATATTATTTACTAATTTAGTCAACTCAGACCTTTAACTAAATTAGGAATAAAACTCCAATATTCCTAAAATTGTTAAATCATTTGGTGAACTTGACTTGCTTCATTTGTGCATAAAAACCCTAAAAACCCTAGGGTAAAATTCCTTGCTAATTTTTCCAATAATTTTTTGATTTTTTACTTGCATATTTAAATAAAAAATTCACATTAATTTTTAAAATTCTATATTAATTTAAAATATATATATATATATATATATTATTCCAAACCCTAATTGCATATACTAGGTCCCTTTAAATCAAGAATTTTTCAATAATTTTGATTTTTTACATGCATATTTCAATCACAAATTCACCTTAAATTTTTTAATTCCATAGTATTTTTTTTAAATATTTTTTTCAAACCCTAGTAGCATCTACTAGGTCCATTCAAATCAATATATTTTTCTTATTTTTTACCTGCATATTTAAATTAAAAAATTACATAAAATTTTAAAATTACTTAGTGATTTTTAAAATACCATTTTTAAAAACCCTAGTTGCATATACTAGATCCCACTGCTTTTGAGATATCACCTTACATGTTTATGAGAATTCATATCCTTTTTATGCATATTCCAATTCATTGTTTAGAATATATTTATTTAATCTGCTCTTTCATTTTTCAAGTTATTTTCTTTATGCCATCTAAACTCCTTGCATCTCTTCCTTTGAGAAAAAATGCAATACTTAGTGGTAACCCTCATGAATTCACCTAGATTCCTTCAACCCAGCCATATACCATGGATAAACAACCATCTCAGGTTCCTACTATAGATCTTACTTACCCGTATTTCACCAATTTCTATTAGGATAATTTTGATAATGAGCAGTATGAGAATAAAAATGATGATACAAACATCAATGTTCATGACCCACCACATCAGACTCTTGATCCACTTCCACCTATTATTTATAATGAAGTTATCCTCAACAAAGATTTGATCCTACAAAGTTTTCAAATAAGACTCAGGGAATGGTCTTGAGATTATATTCTTATCTTACAATCTATCATGGAAATCAAAAAGGCTAAACAAGTTAGGTCTTCCATTCCTTCATAGTAACTATTTGTAAATGACACTATGGGGGTAACTATGTCTCAATAACCCCCTATAGTACCCCAAACTTTCTATGAGGCACCACTCGTTATAGCTAGTACATCTTTGTCTCTTAATGTGGTTGTCATTGTGTAAGAGATAAAATCTTTTTAATCCAAGGTGCTACATCTTGAACAAGGTGTTTCTAGACCAACACACGATTTGGATTCTTTTGATTTACTTCATACACCATTGGCACATCATATTGCTTCTATACCCTTTTCACCAGGTTTTGTTTAACCTAAGATCACTCTATATGATGGCAACGGTGATCTAGAGACACACTTGAGAGATTTTCACATAGAAAGCTTGTACTATATGCCAAATGATTGGCTACTAATCAATATATTTCCATGGAGTCTAAAGGATTATGCTTTATAATAGTTCTATAGTCTACTAAATTAGTCAATCAATACATTCAATACTTTATCTGACATGTTCCTAGCTCATTTCATCATTAACATTGGTGATAAGGTTTCTTATGCCCAAGTTGCACAATAGAAATAAAGGTCAAATGAGCATCTCATAGATTATGTTCTTCAATATAAGACCATATTAGCTAAGATGACTAACTCCATGGTTGATCAAGATTTATAGGATCTCTTCAAATAGAGTCTTTTATGAGCTTTGCATAAATCAATAATGTTTAAAAGATTCTCTTCCTTCACTGAGTTATGTCATAAATTAAAGAAAAGGGAAATCAAACTAATTTCAATGAGCAAAATTAAGTACATAAGCATATCAAAAATAATGAACAAGAGTAACAAAAAATTTTCATACAAAGTAAAGGTTAATAATAGCAAGAGTCAAAAACAACCTATAGTTAATTTTGCTTCAGAGCCCCCTCAATAAGGGGTTTTATCAACACCGCAGTGAACTTTTACCAATCTACCAGTATCTCTAACCAGAGTTTTATGATAGTTATTATAATGTAATATCATATTTCTCCCTCTTATGTGGGAATTTGATCCAACAAAGCCTCTTCCATGGGGATATGATCAGAATGCATTTTACAATTTTCATAGGCCACTAGGCCAAACAATAAACAAATGCATTTGTTTGAAACACAAGATACAAGACTTGATATATGGTAACGTTATTGATCTTGGCACTTTAGTTGAGCCTCCTCAAGCAAATCAAACATAGGACAAAACATTGAAAATATTTTTAAATCCTTTCCCACAACATTCTAAAAAAGAGACAAGGGATACATCAAGTTTTCATCATAAATATCATGAACATCCTCCACCAGCTACATATCAGACACCTTTAGTTGAGTTACACCCTTTTATAAACATGATTGGAGTATACAATTCTAGATTTCTAACTATACCTTTGATCTCCTTCTCAGACCAAGAGATAGTTGAGGATGAATCAGATTATCATGCACTCTCTATTAGAGATTAGATTCATAATCAACCCATTTATAGTGTTCTCATAGATAATGGATCTAGTGTGAACATGTGCACTATGACATTATTAGAGCATTTGGGATATTCAGAGTAGGATATTACCTTGATGAATATAGTTATCAATGGATTCAATAGGCATATACAGAGTTCATTGAGTGAGATTATACTTCCTCTACAGGTCAGTCCAACACATGTGCCCACACCATTTACTATTATTCCCACTATAGGAGTTTTTGATATGTTACTTGGTCAACCATGGATTTAGAAACTTTGAGTATTACCTTCTATAATTCATATATGCATGAAATTCATTCACATTAATTAGGTTTTTATATTTGGAGGAGTTCCATATGAGTTACCACTCCCTACTTTAGAGCCATCTACTATTTTATAGTGACTAGTTTTAGTTTTACTACTAGTTTCAGTTTCTTCACCAATTTTAGTTCTTCCTTCAATTCATATTTAGACACAGCCAAGGCCTTTCTTTCTAGCATAGAGATTTCATACACTTCCATAGAGGTCTCTTTTAGAGTAATCACAATTTTAGAATTATAGACAGCTTCTAGCTACAATGTTCACACCTAGGTTAGTATCATTGAGGTCCCATGCCTCTACACATAGAAAATATATTCAAAAATATTATCCTACTACTAGATGGGTCCCTAAAAGCCCTATAGTTGCATCCACTTCTCAAAATTATAGGGGGACCCTACAATCAATTTCCACTATAGAGATTTCAAATCATTTATAACATATATAACTTTTAGAGCCACAATTTCATCCCTTCCATCGTGTTTCATGATCATGCACAATCCCTCTCCTTGATATAGGAAACCATGATAAGGAGTATCCCATGAGACTCATTAATTAGTATACTTTTTTCTTAGTTTTTCTTGTACATAGCTTCTTTTCAATTTCTTATACATAGTCTTCTCATGATTGATTATACATAGCTTATGTCAAAGTACCAAAATATTCAAATATTTCAAAATATAAAAACATTAAAATATTTCAAAATCTAAAAAAATTCAAATATGTCAAAATACAAAAACATTCAAATAATTCAAAAACATAAAAATATTTCAATTGTATGCATTATCCATGCTTTACATTTCTACTACTATGCTAGACTTACATTTGTTGTTTTATTCTTTTTTTTTTTTTTTTAAATCTAGATTAGCATGTTTCACTTGATCTTCTTTGAGTGTGTGCAGTGACTTCTAGATCTTTGATTGCTTCACTCTACCCATTAAGGGGGCATCCTACTTCTACATTCAAGACATACATTGATATATCTACCCACTGGGGGCATATTATACATGACTAAACCATCCAAGTTATGTCATTCCTACACCACACACTCTAGTTATCATATTGATGTACATTACTTACTAGCTTACACATATTACTTTATTGATATTCACTAGTATATAACACTTGTGTATTTCTTATCATATACCTAGTATTGTACTCCATGTCTTGCATATTTTCACTTTTTACTTTGATTAGTTAGATACGATTGTATTTTCAACATATTACATGATTTTATTTCTTTCTTTGTGTAGATAGATGAGATTGCATTTCTCAGTTCTTTTTTCATCTCTTGTATGTGCCTTAAAACATTTTCCAATGCCCTTTACTTATATTCTTGTGTGTGCTTAGAACATTTGCTAATGTGCTTTACCTGTACTCTTTGATGTGATCTTGGCCCTTTTGCTAGCCTAGCTTGTTTTCAATTGTATTTGTATGTGGCATTTGATCATGCCTTATATGCTTGCTTTCCAATTTGAGTGACATGTACCCATGTCCCTTGTTTGATTGGCCCTCTGGCCACTCTTGTATACTTCTTGCTTCTTTCCTTGAGTGTTTGTTTGCTTTTTTTCTTTTCAACTATTTGCACTGTCATGATCCACATCATGCATTATCTTACTTTCTTGGATGCCATAATGGACATCATGCTCCATCCCTCCTTGAAAACTAACAACTAACATTTCTAGTTTTAATTTAGTATATTGCACATACTATTACATTATTATATCTATCTAGGCATACCCCTATTAATCTAATAATGTCTCTTAGAAACTATTCTATATCTTGAGACATCTTTTGATTATCATTACTTTATCAAATATTTCATAGCATAACACACTTACAGGGCTCTTTCTTCTAAAGGTAGTCATTGTAGGGTCTTCATTCATACCCTCAAAAGAGGGGAAACAAATAAGGGTTTTGTCATAGAGATCATAGCTCTTACCAAGAAAAAAATCAATTTTTAGAATACTTAGAGTAGTAATCAGAGGTCAAACTAGGTAGAATAGGCCAAAAAAATAGTGATGATTACAAAATAATCATCAGTTGTAGCAAAGGACAACAACACTAGACATGGATAATAGTGTCTAACACTAGGGTGTCTTATTTTTGGTGCTCCTATCCAAACAACAAAAAAAACAAATTTTCCAAAAATAGGCAAAAAAGTAAGCTCAGCTATAGTTTTGCATAGATAGATCACTTCAAATTTAACAATTTTAGTATAGTTTTTCTTAGAGAATCTAGATATAGTGGGCATTATGCATAGCATGATGGCTCTCACTTCTAGTTTTAGATTGGGTAATTGATATAATTATTAGATCTGAATCCATGTTATAGACATCAGTGATTGGGGATAATGTTCATGGCACATTTAATTTCTCTTTTTGAGTTCAGTATATAACCCAAATATTCTTAGTAGTTAAATGTATTATTCCATCTATAGGTGGTTGGTATCATTTCAGAGTGTCTTTCATACAAGCCTAACCTACACATTTTTGAGTGGCTTCCACATAAGTCTATTGCTCAGTTTTGAAGTGGCTTGCATACAAGCCTAATTTCCACCTTTTTCTAAGTGGCAAAGAATGGCCTCATTTCTAGCACATATTCAGCTATACACATCACATTGTCAGATTACAGATCATTCATGGGCTTCAAAATCCATCTCATATGACACACATTCATATTGGTATCAATTTATATCTTCACTTCATGGGGAAATGATGGATCTAAAGGACTAACTAGCCTTTTTATTCTTGAGCCACTTACTCAGAGGGATTAGACACATAGTCCAAACATTGATTAGCATACACATCACCACCTAGCTTCACTTAGAGGGTGATGATAGAGCCAAAGGACTAATTTTTGCATTCTTGAGCCACTCTCAAAGAATTGAGCACTCAGATCCATTCATGATATTAATTTAAGTACAACACATCAAATATCACTTAGCACCACTCAGTATTACAACAAGTTTTATATTGGTTTATGTACCCAATGAGGTGTATTCATTCCTTTCTCTTCCTCTCTCTCTTACCTAGCTTTGTATATTTTTATTTTAGATATAGCATATCTAGTAAGAAATTATCTACTTTTTATTTTCTCTTACATATTTACACTTCATAACATGCTCTCTCTATGCACACCTAATATCACATAGCTTCATAGGCTTCTACCTTATATGTAAGTTTAGGTACACTTGTCTACTTTTGTTTTATCCTAGTATTTCACTTTGCTACATTAATAGAATAAAGGGGGGTAAATGTAGTCATATAAAATGTCAAAAATGGTAGATTGAGTGTAGTTTGTGACACCTAACCTATACATCCCTTTTTCATGCTCTCATGACCATTTTATCCACCTTCTCACTAATTCCCAGTCATCCATAGACTTTCAAAACCTCATTCTAGCTCAACTAGGCTCCATTTTCCATACTTATTCTATCCCCTAGGTCCCGAGACTATAGGACAAGAGTGATGGGGTTGGAATATAGCACTAAAACCTAGAGTATTATATTTTTAGTGCTCCTATGAATCACATTTCAAGTCCAGGTGACCATTTTCTCCCAATTCCTCTTTCTCATTATGTTAGCCTAACGTGAATGCATTTAACCCATGGCCAATAGATCTCTATAAAAGCCCATTGAAAGTTCATTTAGAAGGGGTTCGAAATTATTTCAAAAGAAATCAAGAATAAAAGAAAGACCATTAAGGCAAATTTCCCTATTCTCTGCATACAACCATCCAATATAGCTACCATCCTATTTAAAACTTTACACCAGTCCTTAGCCACCTCAAACACACCCAGTTTAACATTTTTACATCTGCATAACACTATTACATAAAGCACATCAAATGGGAGAACTACATATGGCTTGATCCCTCTTTGAAGTATTGGTATGTAGGTAGTGTGCCCACACAAGGGGTGTGGATACATGTTTAGTGCATCTTACACACACTAATGCACCCCTCTTTCTTAAAATTTTCATTCAAGTTCTAGCAAAGGAAGATCTAAGGTTGGATATTAAATTAGTTCTATAAGGAGCTTAATTAATAGTCAAGACTTTAAATTTCATAGGCAGACTAGTATAAGAATAATAGATAAAACCTATAAAACTTGGATCTTTATGACTAATATGGACAATAGTGATAGGACCTAGACTATAGCACCAGACCCTGAAGTGTCTTATTTTTGGTGCTCCTATCCTTTCATTGAATGAAATCTAGATCTTGATTTGTGATAGTGTCCCAGTCCTACACAACTAATACCAGCTTCTATCTTAGTCATCTCAGTCTTATTTAAGCTAAGTTATATTTCTCCTATTTCATTACATTTACAAAGGTCAAATAAATTATACCAATCAATACTCTATTTATTGCAATATTATTTATTAATTTAGTCAACTCAGACCTTTAACTAAATTAGGAATAAAACTACAATATTCCGAAAATTATTAAATCATAACTACTAAAATTTATCTAAAGTTTTGTGTTGAAAGTGGAACCAATAAATGAACCAAGGTCAAACAGGCTAGGTAAGGAGTGTCAAAATAACTTGGTCATTAGAAAAGGTATGGTAGAATGAAATTTTGGAATGATAAAGTGATAGAATAGTATAATGGTAAAATGGTAAAGGACAAAGAAGAAAATCTATAATATGGATCAACTTTAAATGGTCCTCATAGAAAATACACTAAGTCACTCAAGTGAAGTAACGCTTGAGGTATATAATGCTCATCGACTCATCAGGTGCATCTCCATGTGGTGTGGTGGTCTTATATGCTCCAGCCATAGTCTAAAGCACTAATGAAAGTAATGACCCAGTTGGGCTTGAATTTTCCTTTATACTTTTTCTCAATCATAGTATTCTTTTGGTTTTCTTTGAGGATAAGATCACCAAGCTCAAATTTTCTATTTTTTATGTACTGATTATACTAGCCATAGAGTCAATTCTGATATGCTTACAGGTGGTTCACTATGGCCAAGAATTTCTCATCAAATACTCCATCTCTTATAGGGAAGCTACTCAATATTCTTCATCATCTAGGACATGCTTCAAAAAGATGTGAAAAGAAGGTAACTCGACCTCAATGAGAATAATAGGCTCAGTGCCATAAACAAGTGAGTATGGAGTGACCCCTATGGGAGTGTAGTGATTGGTATGGTATGCCCAAATGACATATAATATCTGAAAGTGATAATAGAGATCGACATCATTGATAATATTTTTAAGGATATTGACAATGGTTTTATTTGATGCTTTGGCCTGGGCATTACCTTGAGGGTAATATGTTGTGAAAAAATGTTGAGTAATGTTATACTTAGCACACAATGATTCAACATCTTTGTTCTTGAATGATCTACCATTATTAGATATAATATCAGAGGGAATACCATAACGATAGATGAGATGGTTAAATATGAATTTGTAAATTTGATTTCTAGTCACATAAGTGACGGGTATAACTTCAACCCACTTAATGAAGTATTCTATGGTGGTAAGGATATGTTTATGATCATTAAATGAGGTGGGTTTTATCTTCCTAATGAGATCAAGGCCTCATGTGAAAAATGGCCATGGTGTCAACATTGGTTTCAAAGTCTTGTTTGGGGAATGTATTAGATTGGCATGCCATTGACATTTATTATATTTTTTCACATATTCATCTGCATATGCATCCATCATTAGCCAATAGTACCCAGTAAATAAGAGATTTTTGGATAGGATGGCCCCACTGGAGTGGGCTCCACATACCCCTTCATGAACTTCCTATAACACTAATTTAGATTTTGTCAAAGGTAAACAATGAAGTAGAGTTCCATCAAAATAATAGTGGTATGGGTTGGTTTGAGTAAGGTATAATGGTGGGCATAGTGGATGAAAAATTTGGACTATTTTTTGGATAAGTCTGGTGACATAATTTGGTCATGGAATTAAGTGTATAAGTCAATACCAAGTAGAGCTAGGACTGATAATATCACAGATCATTACAATAATTGATAATTCATGAGCTAGCACTAGTAGATTTTCAATGAAAAAATAGTATTCTTTGGATATATCTATTTGTCAAATGAGTGACCCAATTGTAACCATGACATCTACTATTTTATTACTTTCCCTTGATATATGTTCAAATTTGATATTGGTAATCTGTTGCTTGAGAGTGTTGACCATGGCCTTTTAGGGAACTAGTTTGTCATCTTTGGTCTAAAAATGGTCTATAACCTGATTGATGATTAACTTAGAATCACCATAAACCTTTAGATGTGTTATGTTCCATTGTACTAGCTATCAAATCCCTGTAATGAGTGTTTCATATTCGGCCATATTGTTAGTACAAGGAAAGTTGATCCTAAATGATTTAGGGATTAGATACAAATGTGGAGTAATGAACAAAAGGCCTACCCTTGATGCATGTGCTATGAAAAAACCATCAAAATACATCTTCTAGTGTTGTTCTTGAATATCTATTTCAATTATGGTCATAATGGATTCATCAAGAAAGTGGAATGTCAATGGCTTTGTATATATAAGGGGTGCTTTAACAAATTGATTTAGAAGAACTTGCCCCTTGATTACAATTTGGTTCACATATTATATCTTAAATTCACTGAGAAGCATAATCTATTTGTTAATACAGTCTTATAAAGATGTCTTAGATAGTAAATACTTGAGTGGATCTTCTTTTGAAATGACCATGGTCTTATTATTCAACATGTAATGACACAATTTTTAATTTATGAAGACCATAGCTAAACAAGTTTTTTTAATGGGTATATAATAATGTTCATACATGACTAGTGTATAACTTGGATATTATATGACATGCTTCTTTCCATTTTCATCGTGTTGAGATAGTAGCCCCAGGGCATTAGTTATGGCTGATAGATATAAAAGGAATGGTTTTAGAGGTAATAAAATTGGTGGATTTGCAAGATAGTCCTTTAGCTATTGAAAAGATTTTTAAAAATCATTATCCCAAAGAAATGTGACTCCTTTCTTCAAAATATGTGTAAAAGTATGACACTTATCGACCAATTGAGATATGAATCATCTGATAGACTATATTTTACCCTACAAACTATGAGCTTATTCAAATTGGTTGGTGATTGCATCTTTGTTATGGATCCTACTTTGGCTATATTGACTTAAATGCCTCTATGATACATAATGAAGCCAAGAAATTTTCCTAAATTTATGATATAAACACACTTCTTAGGGTTGAGTATGACTTTGTATTTGTGCAATCATTTAAATACCCTCCTTAATGTTGTTGGATGATCAACCCTAGTCTTTGATTTGCTTAGTATGTCATCGACGTAGTCTTTAATAATCTCATGCATCATATCATGAAATATGATTATCATATCTTTTTGATAGGTGGCCCCTACACTATTGAGGCCAAATGGCATAACCTCATAAAAAAATGCTCCCCATAGAGTGGTAAATGATATTTTGTGTTGGTCTTCAAGTGATATTCATATCTGATTATAGCCTGAGAATCCATCCATCAATGAAAGCATCTCATAACCCACTATGGAGTTGACTATCATGTTAATGTTTGGAAATATAAATTCATACTTTGGGAAAGATTTATTAATGTCCCTAAAATTAGTACAGATTATGATTCTTTTTAGCTTTTTATTGATGACACTACATTGGAAATCTATTAAAAATAGTTGATTGGTCTAATACATATCACTTCCAAGAGATTTTACATTTCTTTCTTGACTAATATAGCAATATGAGAATGTATTTTCCTAAATTTTGTTTCACTAGTTTGGCATCAGGATGTACCACAAGGTGGTGAACAACTAAGGTGGGGTCCAAACCAGGCATGTCAAAATAGGCCCATGCAAATATATCTATAAATTACCTTAAAAGGGTTGTAAGGAATTCACATTCCTCCTAAGCTATGTATGCACCTAAATTAATCCATTTCAGGTCATCTAGAGTCCTGATGTTTACCTCTAAATTATCCTCCACTAGAAGGGTTGAACCATCTTCAAAAATAGTGGGCAAAGATTTGAACTATTTAACAATGTCAGAGTCCTCTGTTAGGACTATTTTTTCAAGTTATCCTAGGCATGATGAATCAAAATCCCCCAATGGGAGGGATGGACACATAACAAACATTATTGGGAACTCCTGAATGATGTGGTCAAAAGCTTATTTTCTTCAAGACTGAGACTGAATTTGAACCCATGGGCAAATTCATCATCATTGGTATCCTAAATGATGTGATCAAAATCTTGTTATTCTTCAATACTATACTTAAACCTATAGACAAGTTCATCATTAGTGGTCTTTTGGTCTATACTTGAAGAAGGCTAAACACCCCTATTTAGTGGCACCCGAAATAGGTTTTCACCACTAGATTAGCCTTTATCTTTACTCTTTCCCTAGTCCAAAAATGCCTCAAAGAGGTTTTCACTTTGGGACCTCAATGTTTTATTTGTTTGTTTTTGGCTAAGGGTGTTCACCCACTTTCCAAAATAGGCTTTAGGATCTAACTTGATTGAGAACCCTTTTTTGTGGTCTCCCAATGGAACATTATCTTTAAGGCCTAAAAAATTGTAAAAAGCCTCATCATTTTAGAACTCGTCAACTAACACATTGGATTCTTGTTGGCCCTAATCTATCAATTGGGGATAATATAATGGTAGTGGATTATGATGAATAACTAGTCTAAGGGTATAAATAGTATTATTATCAAATACATTGGTATGGGATAGGTCATCAAATGGGATATGATTAGAATATACTTTGCTATCAACATTATCATCACTATTTGTTGGTGATGGAACTCAAATAGGATACATGGGGTCACTTCCAGGTAATTTAAATCTAAGTCCATAGGTTCCTTTATACTTAGTCATATAAATTGGATCAGGTGCTCCTTATTGATTTGGACCAAGGACTCTTCCTTCATAGTCTTGGTTCTCCATAATCTGATTAAGAATGGGATATTTGGAACTCTTGTAATAATCAACCAATTTATCATTATATAACCATGATTCATCTCCTTCAAGAGAATATTTTTCTTTGCCAGAGTTTAGTATGAAAGTGAGAGGTATTGGACTATGTATTTGGCCTTTGCCCTTTCTTTGTCATTGCATGAGGGGTTTGTATTTTGGTATTCCAAAGGACTTGGGGTTCAATGAAAGTTTTGTAATGTGAAAGGTGTCATGGGTCAAGTATTCTTCTGGGCTATTATCCAAGATGGTGTAATGATTAGACATTTTAGGAGACAACATTGTTGGGGATCAACCAACAATGTTGATTACACTTATGAAAGCAATAAAATGTGGAATTAAATCAAAATGATAAGCAACTAGAATGATAAATAGCAAAGAACAAGAGATACAAGAAACCACCCTGAAAACTTGTATTAAATTCTTTATAGAAGGAATACAATTGAAGAAACTTCTTTTCTTCCACACCTCTCTCAAATGTACAGATCTCTCTCTAGATTTCTTTCCCTCAAGAGCTCTCTCTCTCAATTACAATCAACTCCAACAACCTAGAATGATTCACATATACAATTCTGTACTGTTCTTTCAACATTCTACAATACAATAAGCTAAGAAGATCTATCCTATTATATAATAATTAGGAAACATGAACATGCATTTACAACCAATAATTATGTCTCTTAAACAAGGGCTCTAAAACAGTCTTACTAATAATAGAGATGCAGACTTAAGACTATCACTTAATCCTAACATGAAAACACTCGGTTCTATCCACGGAAATAGCATTCTGGATGCATAGGTAACCGACATCAATTCCTGCCTGTTTGCCTATGACCAACGTCGATCGATCCCTACCGACGCCGGCATCTCCTGATCAAAGTCGGTCGCTCCTAACCGATGCCGGTGACTGTGTAAACCTGCAACTTCAGCAATGCACTCCTTTGGTGAAGCTTTTAGCTCCATACCTTAACAATCTCCCACTTGGAGATAAACAGCTACACTAGTACCTGTACAACAACATCTTCTAGCTCCTCCATCTTCAACTCAATCATGAAGACCAATAGAAGTTGAATGAAGATTCAACTTCTCATTTGTAACCAGCTTGGTTAACATATCAGCAGGGTTCTTATCTGTATGGATATTCTCCAGCTTTAACTCACCATCCTCCAATACCTATCTTATGAAGTGGTACCTAAGCTGTATATGCTTTGTTCTTGAATGAAAGGCTGAGTTCTTAGCCAAATGAATTGCACTCTGACTATCACTGTATAATCTACAACTCTCTTACTCCTTTCCAAGCTCTTCCATGAATCATGTCATCCATATCATCTCTTTGCTAGCCTCTGTGACTGCAATATATTCTACTTCTGTAGTTGACAAGGCAACAACCTTTTGAAACTTTGATATCCAACTAACCGCCATTCCACCAACAGTGAAAACATAACATGTGGTGCTCCTCCTGCCATCCAAATCACCTGCCATATCTGAATCTACATAACCATGTAGAGAAGTATCTAAACCTCCATAGCACAAATGCCTACTGCTGGTTCCTCTCAGATATCTAAGGATCCATTGAACTGCTTTCCAGTGTTCCTTCCCTGGATTGGCCATATACTTACTTACAACTCCCACTACTTGGGCAATATCCAGTCTAATACACACCATTGCATACATTAAACTCCCTACTGCGGAAGAATATGGAACTCTACTCATGTACTCTACCTCATCATGTGAATTATGACATTATTCTTTACTCAATTAAAAATGTCTTGCCAAAGGTGTGCTTTCCAATTTTGCATCCTACATATTGAACCGTTTCAACACCTTGTTCACATAATCCTCTTGAGACAAAATCAACCTGTGATTTTTCCTATCTCTCTTAATGCTCATGCCAAGGATTTTCTTTGCTACTCCCAAATCCTTCATGGCAAACATGTGAGCTAATTTCACCTTAAGCTCAGAGATATCCTGCATGTGTGATCTTGCAACCAGCATATCATCTACATACAACAACAGAATAATATATCTACCATTATCCAATCTCTTAAAATACACACAATGGTTAGATTGACACCTACTGTAGCCATGCTCAGTCATAAACCTGTCAAATCTTAAATGCCACTGTCTATGAGCTTGCTTGAGGCCATACAAGCTTTTCTTCAATCTGCACACTAACTTCTCCTTACCTTTGACCTCAAATCCTTCCAGCTGTTCCATATATATTTCTTCATCCAAATCTCCATGAAGAAATGTTGTCTTAACATCAAGCTGCTCAAGATGCAAATCCTCAATAGCAACTAAAGACAATACAGTTTGTATAGAAGTCATTTTAACAACAGGAGAAAAAATCCCACCAAAATCAATACCTGGTCTTTGTGTAAATCCTTTCACTACCAATCTGGCCTTATATCTCATCTATTTGTTCTCACCTTCCTTCAATCTGTGGGTCCATCTATTCTTCAGTGTCTTCTTACCAGCTGGAAACTCAACCAAATCCCATGTTTGGTTCTCTTTCAAGGACTCCATTTCCTCAACCATGCCATGCTCCCACTGATTCTTGGATTCTACCTGTATTGCTTCTTCAAAACTCTCTGGTTCTCCACCATCAATTAGAAATAAATAGAATAATGAAGGGGAATATCAAATTGGAGGTTTACTTACCCTTTCTGACCTCCTGATGGGCGTCTGAGACTCATTCACAACACGTTGTCTGCCCAAATTCTCTGACAATGATCGACCTCGGTCACTTCCAGGCCTGTAACTGGTCGACATCGGTTCTGCCTGACCGACGTCGATTTCTGTCCTACTAACGTCGGTTCCTGCTTGGCCGACGTCGGTCTCTGTGTTTTCCTTTCTATGATTAATTTTTCTTGTGAGCTCATTTTGGACCGTCACCTCGTCTAATTCTCCATTGCTATGCCCAGATTGATTTAGCTTCCTCAGCTGATCACTATACATCACTTTTTCATTGAAAACAACATCATGGCTCCTAATTATTTTGTTAGTTCCTAGATTCCAAAACTTGAATATGAAATCATCAGAGCCATAGCCAATAAATATGCACCTCATAGACTTAGCATCTAGCTTCTTTCTATTTTCCTTATCAACGTGCACAAAGGCTTCACAACCAAAAACTTTGAGAAATGAGAGATCTACCTTTTTACCTATCCATGCCTCTTCTAGAATTCCACCATCCAGAGCTGTAGAGGGTCCTCTGTTAATCAGGTACACTGCAGTGTCAATAGCTTCTGCCCAAAACTCTAAGGGCAAACCAGCATGCAATCTCATACACCTTGTACACTCCATAATTTTTCTGTTCATCCTTTTAGCAACTCCATTTTGCTAAGGTGTCCTTGGAACCATCCTTTACCTGTAGATTCCATGCATATAACAATACCAATTGAACTTATAGCTGCAAAACTCACCACCATTGTCAGATCTCAGGCACTTCAATCTTCTACCTGTTTCATTCTCAACCATAGCTTTCTAAATCTTAAAAGTCTCAAATACATCAGATTTCTTCTTAATACAATAGACCCATACCTTTCTTGTAGCATCATCTATGAAAGAAACATAGTACTATGATCCTCCAATAGAAGCAACCTGAGCCGGTCCCCACACGTCTGTGTGAACAATCTACAACTTATGCTTCTTCTTTGTTGACCCAGTCTTGAGAAAACTCACTCTCTTCTATTTCCCAAAAACACAGTGCTCACAAAAATCCAGATCTATGCTTTTCAAATCTGAAAGCTTACCTTTTGACTTAAGAATTGACATTCCCTTCTCAGTCATGTGGCCAAGCCTTGAGTGCCACAATTTTGCATCCGCATCTGAAGTAGATAATACAGAAGGAGAATTATTAGTAACACAATTACATAAATAGAGAGTACCTAATCTCTTACCTCTGGCCATTACAAGTGCACCCTTGGTCACCTTCCAAGATTCAGCTGTGAGAGTTACTGTACAACCCTCATCCCCTAACTTTCTTGCAGAAATCAAATTCCTCTTCAAGGTGGGAACATGCATGACGTCTCTCAACACCCATGTGTTGCCATTCTACATTTTCAACTGCACTTTTCCTTTGCCAATAATTTTACAAGGCTCATCATCCCCTAAATACACTATTCCAAAATCTCTATGGACATAGTCACTAAAATATTCTCTATTAGGGGTTGCATGAAAAGATGCACCAGAATCTAACACCCAAGATTCTATATTATTATGCAAAGAAAATATTAAATCATCTTGTGCAATACCTGCAACCTTTGCTTCTTCTTTTCCTTTGTGTTGATTGTCCTCCTTAGGCTTTGACTAGCAATCTCTACTTATGTGCCCTATCTTTCCATAATTCCAGCATTGTGGCTTCCTACCATTCCTGGATTTGGATCTACCTCTCACCTTTGACTTAGACCTTGATCTCCCTTTCTTGCTCTTCTCTTTTTGCCTTCCCCTGCTCTCAAAATTTAAAGCATTCCCTGATGTTTTCTCTATGCTTTTCTTGCAAATTTCTTCATTCAAGATTACACTAACAACATCCTCTACTTTTAAAATATTTGAAACAGATGCAGTATTACTAACTGCCATTACCAAGCTATGCCAGCTTTTAGGTAAAGAACATAATATTAAAAGAGCTTTAATTTCATCATCAAACACTATTTTGACTGAACTTAATTGATTTACAATACCATGGAAATTATTTAGATGATTAGATACAGATCCACATTCCTGCATACGCAAATTAAATAACTGCTTCATAAGATATACCTTATTAGAAGCTGAGGGTTTTTCATACAAATTTGCTAAAGTAGTCATCAACTCTACCGTTGTCTTTGCCTGCGATAAATTAGATATCACAGTAGATGCCAAACTCAGTCTTATAGACCCTAGAGCCTTTCTATCAAGAACTTCCCATTCTTCATCATCCATGTCTGTGGGCTTCTTTGCAATCCCACCTAACGGTAAGTATAGATCTTTCTGATACAGATAATCCTCTATCTGCATTCTCCAATGTTGATAATTTTTTCCATTAAACTTCTCCATTCTTAGTTTACTTTCTTCTACCATTGCTTCTCCCACTCAAATAGAAATCCCTGCAGAAACCTTGTGAGTACCCTGTAATCAATACACACTAACCAGATCTGAAACACCTGTTAGTCAACCTGAGCTTTGATACCACTTGTTGGGGATCAACCAACAATGTTGATTACACTTATGAAAGCAATAAAATGCAGAATTAAAACAGAATGATAAGCAACTAGAATGATAAATAGCAAAGAATAAGAGATACAAGAAACCACCCTGAAAACTTGTATTAAACTCTTTATAGAAGGAATACAATTGAAGAAACTTATTTTCTTCCACACCTCTCTTAAATGTATAGATCTCTCTCTAGATCTCTTTCCCTCAAGAGCTCTCTCTCTCAATGACAATCAACTCCAACAACCTAGAATGATTCACATATACAATTATGTACTATTCTTTTAACATTCTACAATACAATAAGCTAAGATCTATCCTATTATATAATAATTAGGAAACATGAACATGCATTTACAACCAATAGTTATGCCTCTTAAATAAGGGCTCTAAAATAGTCTTACTAATAATAGAGATGCGGACTTAAGACTATCACTTAATCCTAACATGCAAATACTCAGTTTTGTCCATGAAAATAGCATTCTGGACACACAGGTAACCGACGTCGGTTCCTACCTGTTTGCCTATGATTGACATCGACCGATCCCTACCGACGCTAGCATCTCCTGAACTGCTCCTGACCGATGTTGATCACTCCTGATCGACGCCGGTGACTGTGTAAAACTGCAACTTCAGCAATGCGCTCCTTTGGTGAAGCTTTTAGCTCCATATCTTAACAAACATGTGGGAAAGGGAATCAAAGGTATCAAGGTCAATGTAACTGGCCTCTAGTAAATTAACTAGTATTTCTTTCCCTTTATCCTGCTTAGAAATTGGAGTCATGCTAAAATGGTAATTATAGCTCTTGAACTTAGTCTCTAATTATTTATAATGCTCATATAGATGCAAATATCCTAGAATGGTGACCTCCATTACTCAATAGGGGAACTTGATACATTGGTGCAATGTCAATGGGATTACGTAGATATCATGTATCCAAGGTCTACCCAAAAATCATGTTATATAATAAGTCAAGATCTAAGACATGGCAAAGTGTATCATGGGTCAAGGGCCCAATGATAACTGGAAAGCTAATGGTACCTTATGATTCTCAATATTCATTTTCATAGGCTTTGATTTTGATTCTTTCTACTTGAATATCTATTGTTGTGTACCCAAGATGCTTGATGAGATTCAAAGACACAATATTTAGGCCTGATCCATTGTCTATGAGGACATGTTTCACTTTATGCCTTGTTATGTATACCTTAATGTATAATAGGTTATTATGAAGTGGGCCAAGGGATGACATATTATTTTGATTGAAGGTTAATTTTTGGCTTGGACCTAGGTGTCCAACCAAATCTTAAAATTTGTCAAGACATATGTCATTTGGAACTTTGGATTGACCAAGGAATTCAGTCAAGATGTTTTTGTGGATAATAGATGTATGCAACAAATCTAAAATGGAGATTTATGTTGGCATATTTTATAATTATTCCAAAATGTCAAACATATTTTATGGGAGAGTAGGAGATTGCTTATTATGAGGTAGAATGGTTGGTTGGATAATGGGTGAAGTGGCAGATGGTTGTGGGCCTAGTATGGTAAGACTTGACCATCAAGTTATTATTATACAATCATGATTAGGTACAAGACCAATTTTGATAACAAATGATGGTGGAGGGGGACCAAATAGGATAAGTATTAGTTTTTGGTACACTTGTGAGTGGTCAGAGGCTAATGACAAGTTATCAATATAATGTCTAAACATGGGAATCCCTGCTAACTAGTTCACCTATGTGATGTCCTAAGTCAAGGAAGGATTATTGGCATAGGTTGGTTGATTGGGAATGATTAGCAATGGTCTTGTCTAATTATTACTTGGTCTCAAATTAATAGAAATGGTGTTAACATGACCTTCTAAAATATGACCTAAAACTGAGTTGTAGTCATGTGCAATTGCATGGTAATTCTTTTGGTTATTTGCACTATTTTGAACTTGGTTTTGTTAATTTTTTTGATGTTGTTGGTTATGTTAGTTCTGATATTGGTTTGGCCTTGGTTATTGATATTGTTGTTATTGATGTTGCATTGGCCATTGTTGTTGTTGGTTGTTATGTTGAGCAAATGGATTTTGATAAATTCTAAGGTTTTGATGGATGTGGAAACTCCATGATCCAATGATATCTCTCCATTATCAATCATATTCTTGATCACATGTCTAATTTTCACACATCATTAAAAATTATGGCCATTGACCTGATGATATTCATAGAATTCATTTGACATGTACCAATCTAGAATGTTAGCACCCTTAAGAATTGGCCCTTTTAAATTAGGCTATCTGATCAAATTAGCTATGTCAAGCTTACAAAACACAGTCTTAATAGGCTCTCCAAGGTTTCTAAAAACACATCAAGTTGGAAAATTTCTTCCTAGAGGAGGGTTTTGTAAAGGCATTTATTGCATTTAATATGCTTGTTGGGCTAGTCTATTTTATTATGTTTATTAAAGAGGTTATTGGTTAGGAGGTATGTGTTGGAGCATATGATATGGAAATGGTGTTTGCATTGTTTGAACATGTCTCGACTCTATTACTCCGTTACCAACAACATTCTTGTTATGATTAAATTATTTGGGTATGACAAAATTATTGGTTTGGGCTTGTTATGATGCCTATGTTTGGACTATATTTTGAATTTGGATATTGTTCTGATTTTGGTTTGGGTTTTGATTTTACAAGTTTAGTTTAATGATCCCTTTGTTGATGATGGATCTTTCAACCAATAAACCTTTGTCAATCATATATTTGAATGTGTGCACACATTACAACTCCAAATTATAAGATATTTTATTGTGTAGATTTTTGGTAAACACAGTGGCTAATTGTTTATCTAGTAGATTGTGGGTAAATCAAATTACAAGGGCTCTCCATTGCTACTAATAGATTGTAAAGATTTCACCAACTTTCTATTTGGATTGTGTTAAGTCTAGCAATTAAATCTTACTCTTGAGATTGTAAGAGAAGTACTATATGAACTTGTCTAAAATATCATCAAAATTAGATACAAAATTGTTGAGTAACTTTAAGAACCATTTTGATGCTTTCCCTACTAGGATTTATGGAAACAATAATAAAAGATAGATGTCACTATAGGCCACTGGTTGACACACAACAAATAATTCTATCAAACAAGCTTTGGGGTCACTTTTCCCCTTGTATTTGTTAAACTTTGGTGGATCCTACCCTGAAGAAAATGGTATCTATAAGTACTTCATATTGAAAGGGTAAGAACACACATCATCTAATTTGAACTTTTTGGTTTGCTTCCTAGCTTGAATGAGGCTAATTGCATCCTTCATTTGTTGTAGTTCTTGTGTGAGAATACTAGTGAGATCATTGGCCTATTGAGGTGGAGGTTGTGCAGGGTCACACATTCATTAATTTGACTGGGGTATGATGGAAGAATTTTTTGGGAAATGTTGGATTGGCTAGAAAATGGACCAAGAATCTGCATTCGTGGATTAGGGTGCAATTATTGAAATTATACTTGTGGTTGTGTGATATTCTATTTATGGTTGGGTATGTAAGCTTGATGTTGGGAATACTATAGTTGGGATGGAGGTATATAGCCATACTATGCCTATTGAGGTTAAATAGGGACATGCTACCGACTAGTCATAGTTTTTTTATTAAGGGTAAATTATGACCCAAGACCCTATTTTTGAACTTGTGGCATGTTTTGGACCAAAGGAAATTGTTTCCTAAATGATATTTGAGGAACATTGGAACCTCTTTGTTACATAAATCCATATTTGGAAGTGGATGCATGTTGGAGATTCAACATCTATCACTTACTAACACTTGTACATTATTGGTTAAACATCATTTGGTTTTGGATCAACATGTTAGTCTATGACTAAAGAGGTATGTTCATTACTACCTGGTGAGGTGGAACATTAGTTTCCCCTATTGAGGTTGTAATATGTTTTGCCTCTATTACATGGATACATTAGAATATGCCTGTTATTATGGAATGTTACTTATCACTTAGGGTGGAGTAAGATTCATCACATTTTTTTGTGGCATGGCACTGGTCATTGGTTGACTACTTAATCTTTGTTGTTGGGTGCTTGATGAAGTAACTAGTTGAGGATTAAAGGTAGTTAGCTGAGGTTGGGATGTAGAAAATCCTATTCCCTGAGTTTGATAACCACTCATGGTGTTAGATAATGGCACATTTTATTATTGACTATGTGTTTGTGCATTAACACCACGTTGGTTTAAATTGGACATTATTGGCATATTATTCACTATTCTATGTAAAATAGAAGACACTTCCTCAATGGTTGGGGTATTGAATATGTTTTCCCCTAAAATTTTTTGTGTAATTGGGTCAAAACCTTGATTTTATTGACATTTCAACTCAAATAAGACACCTTTCAAATGGAGTGACTAAATAAGAGGTGCATTTGATAAGCCTATATGATTAAAGTTACGTGCTAGGTTTTGATATGTCGGGTATGTTATCTACATTTGAATGAAATGGTCCTCCATGAGGCCTCTTTATGTGATACTAATACATGGATCTTGATATGGCATCAACATAATTGAATTAGGGTTAATAAAAGAGGCGTGTTCATTATAAGACACATTATAAGTCCCTCTTTCTAGATTTAGTAAATTATCATGGGGAAAGTCTACCAGAAAACTAGTCCCTATCTCTGTAGCTTTGTTAGGATCATAGGTTAATGGTATTATAACATAATAAGGTTTATGTTGAACTTATTCTATAATTGAAGGTCCTCTATCCAAGTATTGAGCAATATATTCTTGGTCTTTCTTTGTATATGGAGGCGTGCTAACCAAATACTCAGCCAAAGGATCTTGACTTTGTTCCCCTATTTGAGTGTTAAAAGGTGTATAAGTATTCATCTCCAAAACAACATATTTATAAGGGTATTGAAAAAATCCTCTTGTGTGACAGCATTCCCATATCCTAGATTATACATGGCTCCACTACACTTTTAGTGACCCATGGTCAAATCAAATGGCAAGTATTTCATGATAAGAGAGGATTAGAGTTCTAAAAAGTTTGAAAAGTTATGTCTGAAAACATAAAAGGTTCAACTAGGTCTAACTTATTCAAAGGTGGAGCTGTATCTCCAAAATGTCTATGCTAAGATTTGATAAAAATAATATAATGCCAAATGTCTAACATTAAATGCTTCACACAAACAAGGTCAAATGGATGAACTAAAACAAGATGCCAAAGTCTAGGTCCAAAGATGTTCTAAATAGGTCTAAACTAGGAAAGAGAAAAGTTGCTAGGTCTTTTTTCTAAATGCGATGTCAAAATCTAGGCTCAAATAGGCTATGCTAGGACTTTTGGCAAAACATGGCATCAAAATCTAGACTTGAAACAAAGGATGATGATTTTTAATCTAACAAACTTGGAACACTTTGGCATATATAAGGAACTTCATTCTAGACATAAACATGATCAAATTGGTAATAGAAACTAAACAAAAGGCATTTGAAGATGGATTGATTTTCAAAATTAAAGGCATAAACAATATAGCTTTCAAATTTTGGGTCAAAAATTAACCTAAGTTATGCAACTCAAAAGAGAAAGATTTGTGTATCAACCCCTATATTTTGAGGCTTAAACAAAAATCAATCAATGTGTGGATCTGAACTTGGAAAAGTTAATTGAAGATTCAACTTAAGAAAACTTAGGCTTTAATGACCAATAAGGTAAGCAAATTTTAAAGGCATAAAACACTAAAACAAAGATCCAACAAGGCACTTGTGATTTTTTAAAATAATGATGATTGGGATATGATATAAGACAAGTTTTTGAAATAATTTGGGTGGCATAATGACATTATTTCTCCCAAAAGATGTAAACAATGTTTTATTTCAAAGACGTCTAAGGCATGAAGCTTGAATTGATTTGGGTGGTGTAACATTACCCATTTAAATCAAGTGACTCACACAACATTTTGACTCAAATGTTTTCCAATTTAATTCAAGGTGTCAAATGGATAGCATAATGCCTCCTCAAATAATGGAATAATGTAGACAAACAAACTCATTTAAGATGTGGTTTAAATAACAAACTTTTAGATCTAACACACCAAGCAATAACAAAATAAATGACAAAGTACAATTATATCATCATAAATCCTATCAAAGTGTGGCAAGTGGGGTTGACTAAAATGTACAAGTTACGACATCTAGATTGATCCCATGTATACACACTTTCATGTTTTCACATAAGAAAAGCAGCATGTCAATTGGATTATTGTGAAAAGGTCTTGTCCTTTTCACAACCACTACATTGATTAATTACTCAGGTGTAGTTTGATATCCTAATTGATCATACATTCTAAGATGACTTGCCACTAACATAGATGGTTTAACTGATTAAACCACCATCTCATTAGGGTGATCCCAATTTATATATCCCCCATGGAGAGGGGCTGAAACACTATTGAAAGATGAAGCTGAGGATCAATGCTTACCTATAAAACTCATGAGAGGCTTCACAAGCCAAAATGCATGAGAAATAAAGACAAGTAAAAAGACTTTAGGGTTACTTTTAGATCACCCAATACTATGCGAGTTTGGAGGGAGCCTAGATAACTTTATTTATATGCCTTGGACTAGGCACCAAATGTAATAGAAAGGCTCTTTTGATCCCATGAGTTCCCTATTGAGGGGGGGGGGGGGGTGCGGGGCGGTCGGGGTGGGCGCGGGGCGAGGGGGGGCATACACATGCTATCCTTTTTATGAAACAAACAATCAACAAATAAGTTATAAACAATTGTGAGTGAAGTTTGATTTTAAGTACCAAATTGAATGTGACATTATTCTTTATTAAGCCCCTTGGCTTAAGTGTGAAAATGGAAAAAAATTACACAAAACCAAATGAAGGAAAAGCATCTAGGTTCGTTTTAAGCCCAAAATTGAAATGTGTAAGATTTGACTAATTCCCTATAATATGACCATCAACAGTTTACATAGAATCAAGGTTGGTTGAGTAGAACCATGGCTGGTCTAGGCCAAACCATCACCGATTTCACCTAACCATCATTGGTTGCAACTAACTATCGTCGGTCTCTGTGTAGATCCAAAAAATAAAAGAAAATATAATATGGCCAAAATAAGGTTAGAAATACAATTTTAAAGAGATTCAAGCATCCATTTCTTAGTTTGTGACTTGCATAATTATCTCCTTACTGTGTGGGGTGCTCATGGTCCCACCAAGTGTGCCATTTATGATCAAGGAATCCAAGGAGGGTGGTTAGACCATATCTTAGCTTCATAATGAAAATCCAATCAAGATGAAAGCAAACACACTAACATTCATAACACTACCTTTGCCTAAATCAAAGAGAGGATCATGGTGATGAAACATAAATGAACAAAACACAACTAAAAATGGAAAAAACTTACTCACACAATTCCTTGGATGCTCCAAGAGGCTTCTTCATTTGGCTTGATCGGATTGTGCTCAAGAAGTCTTCATAAATGGGGCTTGACTATCTCCATCTCTTCTTGGCACCATGGTTGGTTTGGATATGGCTTGGCTTGGATCCATTTTGGCATAATAACCCTATGCATTTGCTTTATGAATGAAATCCTACATTATAACATTACTTTATTCAAGCTCTCTAAATGAAGAGCTCTAGGCTTGCTTTTATAGGCTTAACAACTAACCCTAACCCAAAGAGATTTAAGGTGTAGTTGGGGCTTGGAATGGGTTCAAACTTAACCCTTTTGAGTTAAATAAAATTGGTGGAGTCAAAAGGTGTCCAAATCTCATGATTAGCATGGAATAAGCATGGATGGGATATTTTGGATTTTGGATAACTCACAAAAGGTAATGATTATTTCTTAACATATTCTTTGATTTTTGAATTTCCTTTTTGATAATTCATTTAATTGCTCATGGTTAATTCAATTTAGGAATTTGATTTGCTTTAGCATGGTAATTAATCTTATTTAGGCTTTTTGATATTTTGAATGATTTTGAATTAGTTAATGTGTGTATTTGGTCCAATTAATAGTTTTAAAGGCCAATATTGCATGCTATGAAGCTAAATTTGAGATGTTTGGTAATTCTTAGGTTTGATTGGAAAATGTTGGTAAGAAATGATCCAAATTCTGATATGAAGTCATTGGTGGCCACTTTTGGATGTTTACACTTCCTAGTATTGCATCATGTCTCTATTGATTGCATAACATAATGAATTTATAAAATATAATAGAGTTGTTAAGTTATATTTTTTATTCTTTCTTTCATTGTATTTTTTTTTAAGTTTTGGTGCTTCTCTTTCAACTTGTAATGCTTTTAATTTACTTGTATCAATTTTAACATAACTATAGTTATTAATAATTGTTTTTCTTTTCCATTTATTTTTACCTTTTATTAGTTTTAAGGATCTTTACATTTTTTTTATTTCACTTCTCAACAGTTTTCTTCATTAATGTAAAATGTAGTTTGATAAATATCAATAAATTAAGATCTTGTGAAACTATTTATCTTTATAACATATTTTATTGTCACAATATTCATTTACTTTAGTTGTTTTAAATCTCTTTCAATATTTATAAGTGTGTAGGTTTGATTCCTTAATGTGTTTCAATTTTATACATTAATTTTAAATTATAACACATTTTATATTATATTTCATTTTCCAAACATTAAGTTTTAAGATTTTTAACATAGTTATTTTTGGTAACTCTTCATTAAACCATTGTTGTGAATTTTAAGGCAGTTTTTTTTTTAGCACTAAGTTACGTATTTTTTCAAGTATTTTGTTTCATTTCTTAAACTTAGTTTTAAATTTTATCACATATTTACTATGTTTCCACCAACGAAGATCTTTTTACCATGTCTTAACATATAAATCTCATCCATTTTTTTTTATGTTCACAAAATATTAAAGTATTTTGTGATTTATATCCTTTTATCATATTTATACATTTAAATAAGAGAAATTAAAAGTTTTAAATATTTTTTTCTAAATCCAGAAAATGATAAAGTTATTCTTACATCTCAATTTATTTTTTCAAGTAAATTGGTATTGTAGTGTAAACTTTCATTTACAAGTTATTGGTTTGAGATAATCAAAATAAATTTTCATTAAATTATAAGATTTTTTTAATTCAAACATTAACAAATGTGTTTTTTATTAAACACTCCTTTGTCAAGATAATGCTTTGGTTTATAGAGCATTTAAAAAAAAAAAAAAACTTTGTTAAAATTGAAACACTTTTTAATTTTGATTCTTTGCATCACATTCAAATGACATTTAAATTATTAATATTTATTACATTTAAAAATAAAAATGTCTTTCAAAATGATGAAATTAATATTCGTAAATATCAACTTCAATTTTAAAATTTGATTATTACTATTTTGTAAAATTATTTTAATACATATATGGATAAAATGCAAACTTATTATGATACACTCAATACAAAAAAATGCATCTTTTGTAGATGATGATGTCTCTAATAATGAACTTAAATGTGTTTATACATAAATTATTTTGCATACTCCTACTAACCATGTCTTTAAAATCCTACAATCTATAGGTTATTTAGTTGGTAGTCTTGGTAAACATAAAACTGACATTGATAAACCTATTTTACTCTAAAATAATTTAATTCATGGAGGGCTTGATTCTAATGCTTCTCAAGATAAAATGAAGTCGTATTGTCCTTTGCATCAAAGGACTTTGCACAATAGTGCTTCTAATTATCATACAATTTCTTTTGATTGTAATTATTTTCATTCTTAGTCTTTGATTAAAAATGATAAAACTTATAAGCATTGTATAAAACACAAACAACCTATCTCTAGATGCTAGAAATTACATCCATGCAACTCTTATATTAAATCAACTCATGACACTTCGCATTGTTTGAAAACTACTAATTCACTGAATTCTAAGGTTAAAACTATTTAGATACTAAAGATCATGTATCTGTTAGAGACTTTGATGTGTCCTCATGTGATACTTCTTCAATTTCTTCACGTTGACTATCTTTTTTGAGTGACACATATTCTTTGTTTTCTTTTTGATAAACTCGTTATTTTTTATGCATTCATTGTTTTATGTTGTAAAGGAAATATGCTTTGATTATAGCTCATTTTGACTAATTTATTTTTGTGTGGGGATTTGCACTTTGATATGGAAGATATATTTTACTCATTTGAATTTATTAGATTTGATTTTAAGTACATTATTTGTGCGTAGTTCATTTTATGGTATATTATTTACTTAACATAAAATATAGGTGTTAACTTATTTATTTTTCAGGTTTTAGTAGATCATTTCTTCTTATTGTTAGTCCTTGTTCCATTACAAATTGACCATCTTATCCAAAGAGGCTTCTTAGAGATTATTCATGATCACACCTTCATTCTAGAAAATTTTGGCAACACCTTCTCTTATTATTTTTTTCTAAAACTATTATAATTCTTCTTGGAAAAAGTTTCTATAAAGGGGGAGTATTATGTAATTTCAACTCTTTTTCTTGTTTGTAAGAGGTTGTCTCCACTTTTTTAACTTCAAATTAAGCTTAAGGGGGAATGTTTTAGATTAACCTTATTTGGGTTCACTTTAGTCTTTTAGGATTTTTAGCTTATTGTAAGTTTATATTTTATGTGTGTACTTATTATTATAAATTTACTATATCTCATATTTATGAGGTGTCTCTCACCTCTTTTGTCTTTTTTTAGGATTTCAGGAGTTACTTGCACAAGTGACTCTTCCTCCCACTTGTCACACACTTCACTTTACTATTTCAATAATATGAAATTTAGAACACACTAAGGAGGACTTGTAAGATCATGATTAAATTCTTCTAACTCACTCTTCCTTCCTCTTGCTTTATTTAAAAAACTTTTTCCTCCTCTCTTCTACACCTTTTTGCTCTAGCTATCTTGAAATACCTATTTTGGCTTTATTATATCTATTACATTCTAATCAATATTGTACTTGAAGAAAATTGCTTGTAAGGCTTAAAATAAATGTGAGGGTTTTTTCCATTTGAAAATTTCCCTACTTGTCAATTATTGTCTCCCTCATTTTATAGATTTCTTACTTGTGAGATAATATTGCCTTATTTTATGTTCTTTTTAGCTATAATTTCAACGTTAATATTATAATATTGGTGTAAATTTTAATATTGAGTATGAGATTAACACCCCATTTGTTGAACATTACCTACATACCAATACTCTGAAGAAGGATCAAACATCATGTAATTCTCCCATGTTATGGTTGTGTGTGAATAACTGGTGTAAGATGTTAGATGTTGGTAAAATATTAGTATGATTAAGTGTTTAAACTATGACTTGTGACCTAGGAAATTTATTAAAATTTTAGATTTAGGATATTAGCATTGTATGTAATCAAAATTGGGAGAAATGGGAAATTTGTTCTTAATATGCCATTATAATTCTAGTGATTTTCAATGTAGAATCCTCTTATATGAAAAATGGTTTGAAATGTGTTTTTATAGTAGTATATTTGGAATTCCTTCAGACGGGGATCATAAAACTTGTAGGATAACCTTTTCATAGCTTTTTAATTTCATAAAATAGCCATTATTTGGTGGGAAGACAATAGTGGGAACTCGAAGATTAGAGCGAGGTACCCCTGTTCAATGGGGCTCTATTGTCCAATGGGGATAAACAGTGGTGCTAAGGGTTTAAGAAAGTTTAAGTGGTATCTTGGGTTGATTTCACAAGAAATAGGTGCATTCATGGGTCATTAGTTAGCTTATCAGAGCGATTATTTTGTGCGAAAAGTGAAATAAAGTGGTCAAAAGGTCCTAGAATAGGTAATGAGCTAAGTATGTAAGAAGGGTAGTCACAAGTGCACTATTTTAGTTTAAATGTTAATTTATGAGACTGCATTTTCTCTCATTTTATTTTAGTAATACTATTGGAGATTAATATTATTTGGGTTCACCTTTCGTAAATTATTTAGGCTAATTAGGCTTATCGTTAGTTTATTTTTTAGTAATGCATTTTATATTATAATAAATCCAATTTATCTCAGTTTTTTGAGGTGTCACACCTATTTTTTCCATTATAAGGAATCTTGAAGTTACATTCATATGTAACTTACTTACACTTGTCACACACATACCTCTCACCCATAATGGGATTAGGGACATTTGTCACACACATGAAGGTTATGTAATTCTTTAATTCTTCTAGCTCGATTTATTGAGCTCTTGTCTCCATTCTTCATCCAACTTGATTATGCTCATTTTGAGATGTTTCTTTATGGATTGAAGCTATTATTATTTCTCATTATCTTGTCTTACATTAAATATTATACTTGGAGATTTCTACTTTGTTATATTTTTAATAGACATGGGGCTTCTCTTTGTTTGATAGTTTCCCTACTTGACAATCCTTATCTCTCGCACTTTGTGGCATGATTCTTTATGAGGTAATACTTCATTTTATATTATATTTATTTATTTTCAATATTATTTAATGGTATTTTTGATATAATTTTAATATGATATAAGATCTAGCTCATTTTAATATTGATTTTTAAGTGATTGTGTAGATATTTGGATGCAAAAAGAAGTAAAAAGAGGTTTTTTACATTTTTACAAGTTTTCTATACCCAATCTTACAAATATTCTAGTTTTTAATCCATTTTACTTAAAATCGTTATATCATTTATAAATCATTTTTTGACTTTTTAATGCATTAAAATAACTGGTTTTAAATATTATTTATTTAATTTTAATAGTTTTTCCTTACTTTTGCACCTTCCTCTTCTTCTAGTTTTTCTTCTTTTGTGGCCCTTCATTTCTAGTAATGTTGTATGGTTCTTCTCATTAATTTTGAAATTAGATTAACATTATTCTCATTGACTCAAATCTTGGGATTTGTATTCCTGATAGAAGCATAATAATTATTTTTTTCTTTGGTTGGGCTTTATTTTAGTCATGTCGATTTATTTTAGTTGTGCATTCCAACTGATGGTAGGGTGATTTGACATTCTATTTTTTTTATTTCTCTTTAGTGTCTCTTTACTTATAATACATCTTTTTTGTTTATTCATTCATTGTTAAATATTGAGTTTTTTAAGCATTGTCTTACTTTACTTAAGGTGTATTTTTTATCTTCTCATGCATAGTAATTTAATTTTTAATGTGTTTTACTTTACAACTATAATTTACTTTACATTTTCAGTTATGTTTTTTATATTTTATGATTGATAACATGTTTCTTTCATTAATTTATCTTTGTTTTCAATTAGAACTTGGCATTTTGATTTATTTTTATCCTTTTATTATTTTCAATCCATTAAATTCTAAGTTATCATGTTTTATGATGTAATTATCCTCTTCTCTTATTGTTATCTTGACTTTTTATTTCATTCATCATCTTATCCTTTTTAATCATTTTATCTTACCATTATTTTAGTATTTGGAGTATTTTTTTGTTTCATCTTGGTCAGCTGGTTATCTACCTTTATTTCTTGAGGTTGATGTATTTTTTCCATTCTTTAATGCTTTTACATACCAAAAAAAAATATTGGTAATGTGTTGATATTAACTCCTTTCAAATAAATAAATAAATAAATAAATTATTACATGGATTGTTTTATCATGATATATTATGAGTCCAAAATATGACTCATTATTACTATCAGTTTTCTTTATTTTTTTCATTACTTTTCCTCTAGATTGAACAATGCAAATATATTAGGCTTGTGTCTAATCCTATTATAATAAATGGATGTTTTATCTTACTTAATGTAACTAAAGTCTAAATTACTAATTTTATCATTTAATTCTAATTCTTTGCATGTTTAGTTTCTCAATTTTGTGTATATACAGATGATATAGTAGTCTATAAGGAATAAGGACCTTTTTGATGATCTTCTAAGGTAACCTATGAAAAATATTTTGACATTTTGGCAAGTTATGAAATCATTAGACACTCTTATAGTTCATTCAAGTTTTCTCTAGACTGAGCTACATCTTGTCTAGTAGCTATGGACTCTCATAGTTCACTAATATAGACTCGCCCAGTAGCTACAGACTCACCCAATCCATAGCTATAAACTCATTCAATATTTAATTTATTATTCATCAAATCATTCCACCTAGCCTAGCAACCTTACTACGGACTTCTTCATCATCCAGGCTCTTTGAAGTAAAGTGCTACGAACTTCACTAGGTCTTTACAAAAATAGCTCTAGACTCTACTAGAGTTGTTACAAAGTTGATTTAGAGTCTACCAAAATTAGTGTGGAGGTACTCTGGACTCTACCATAACTACTTCAGACTCTTCTAGTCCAACTTTTGATCTCACAGAACTAAAAAATTCATACTTGAAGATTATTTTTGTCACTTATTATTTATAGGTTTACTATAAATAGTAGATCTATAAATATACTTTCTATATACCACCCACTGTAATTATGTCCATAGTATTTATAAGGAAAATCAATTTAGTAGATCTAGGAAGTCATTCTTAGTAGATATGCAATGAATTTTTTAATGGATAGATCTTCCTATTTCAGACCATCAATTGCCTATATTGAAGAACCACTAAAATTAGGGAGTTTGTCTTGATAATAAAAAATTAACTACTAAGATCTAGGGATCTTTAGTTACAACATTATATAGGTAGATCTTTATGACATATTTGTAGATCTTCATGTCATAATATGAAGAGATATAAGAAGATTATATATCATTGTTCAGTTAATATTTTAACATAGTTACATTTATAGTCATGTAATCTATTTTGATTAATGAAGATGGATTCAATTTCCAAGTACTAAGTTTTCTTTCATTCTTATTTCCAAAATGAGTAAGGACCCACTCTCCATAGAAATGAGAAACGTATTTCTATATAATATTTTATATGTTTACATGTTTTAGTGATTATAAATATATTTCATTTTCACAATAATAATTATAAATAGATTTCATAACCTTTAGGAAATTATCTTTCAATTCTAAGAGTTAATTCAAGATTTCAAATCAGTGTGTTTACTTTCAGCACATTGTTTACTTCTAGCATGTGTATTTATTTTCAGTAAGTGTATTTATTTTCAACAAGTATGTTTATCTCATCAAATTAGATTACAAATTATTTTAATTTTACAAGTGTATTTATTTATTGCATAATAAAAAAAAAATAGAATAGATTAGATTAGACATTTAAAAAAAAAAACTCTCCAAATCATATATGTAAGACCTACAATTGTAAGTCTTGTTATAAACAACTTTGAACACCACCCTTGGTTTGAATGACATCAATAGATAAAGTTGATTAAATGAAGGGATTAATGATACCCATCATTTTTGGCACTATTATCGGAAAAATTATAAGGTGTTAGTAAGGCAACCCTTATTAGTCTACAATAAAAAACTAAAAACATTGAAAAACGAATAAAAATAACAAAAATAATTTATGAACCAACCTAGAGACACTAAACAAAGGTTCATCTCCAAATATTTTGAGTTAGGACCAGAGGAGGAAACAATAAAAGTTTTGATTAAGAGATATGAAAGTATAATAAAAATATTTAAATCACATTTAGATTCATCATCAGAATCAAGATCATCCTCATAAATAAATCCTATAAGAAGACTCACATTTGGGAGATCTTCTCCTACAAGAATAATTAATCTTGAAGATATTTTGTTTAGAATAGTAGGTCTTAGACTTCAATCTTTACAATATTAAGAAGCAATAAATTAGATCTCTAATATAGGTTGGGAAGAAATAAAAACCATGGTTGATAACCAAGGAAATATAAAAAATATTGAAGAAAACATAATGCAATTGCAATAAGATAGAACATTTTCCTTTCTTATAGTCATAGATCCATCAGATCAAACCTCTATAAAAAATATTTTACCATTAATTCTATCAACTTTTAAGGGTAAGTCCTCAGAAGATCTAGATCAATTCATGTTTAAGTTCAAAGTGTTATGTCAAACTTATGATTATATAATTGACATTTAGAAACTCAAATTGTTCCCTTCTACACTTAAGAAGGCAGACATGGGGTGGTTCATGGGCCTTCTAGGTGATTCTATTAATATATGGAGAGACATGGAAACTAGATTTATTGATAAATATAAATATACTATAGAGTAAGGGATAGGAAAGAGGATTTATTTAAGATCAATTAGAATGAAGAGGAAAGTCTAGAATATTATCTAGATAGATTCATATTTGCCCACAAGCATAGTAGTTATCCACTTATAGAAGAGGTAGTGAAAATGGTCTTTCTTAAGGGATTAGATTATGAATCTAGGGATGCTTTGAATCTGATGGGTAAAGGAGACATTATCAAATTAACATTCCATCAGATTTCAAATATATGTACTAATTTTTCTAGAACAAAATCAAGCATCAGGAAATGAAAACTAGACAAATCCAATGAAGTTAGTCGAATGATGGAAGAATTTGCCAATTTAAATACTAACATTTTAATCTAGTCAAATACTAAATTATAAGATATTCAAACAAAATCTAATTCCATCAAAAAAAAACTATCCATCTACTATCCAAAATGTAAATTAAAACATGCTCTCAAAGATTGTCTTTTGGATAAAACATAAATATGTGGGATATGTGACAATAAATATCATGACACAAACCATTATAACCATCTTTCTCTTTTGAAAAATTAATTTAAACAAAATACATAGCCCATAGAAGATATAAATTATGTCCAAATACAAAATATATTTCCAAAAAACTAGACCCAAGGTCAATTTGACCTAGAAAATTCCATTAATCCATGGATGACACCCTAGATTACTCAGGCACCTCAACCTATGGGGGATAAGCACAAACACAATGAGATAATAAAAAATGGATGATGTCTCAACTTTAGATGATGTCTTAACAACCATGAATACCCCAACCACAATCACAATAATGAGTAAATACACAAGGGAACATCAATCAACAATTTAATCCCCACAAAAGGTTCTTACCATAACAAACTTTGATGGAACCTCCTGTAGCTTAACCTAAAAAATAAGTTAATCAACCTTAATTTCTTACTCAATCAGTGGCTAACACTAAGAATAAAGCATCAGCCCCTATCTATGTAAATGAATAATAAAAAACCATGAATGTAGGAGCTATTGAACTTGTAAACATTCCATTTAGATTAGGCAAAATAATTCAAGAACCTCCTATCACCATCTCTAAACTATCCAATCAAAAATAAAAAATAGATACACCTCAACTCACAGTCAAAAAAGAGGAATCTAAAAAAGTGTTAGAAAAAATAGAGGAACATAATACTGCTCCACCTATTCCTTTTCCTAATAGATTAAATAAAATTAAAACCAAGCTAGAATTTGATTTGATTCAAGAATTAAGAAAAATAAACATTAAAGTACCCTTATTACAAGCCATCAAGGATATTCTAGAATTAAACAAAATCATTAAATAATATATGTCAAGACACTTAGAAGAAACAAATAATACATAAATACCATACATGTAGATGGTAAACTAGTTGATCTTTTAACAGGAAAACTATTGCTACCCAAATATGCAGACCTAGTAAGTCCAGTCATAACCGTTACCATAGGAAAGAAAGAACTACCCAATGTTCTGGTAGATTTGGGTGCAGTAATCAATGTAATGAAAATTAAAACTCTTCAAAAATTGTCCCTTATGGAAATTCAACCTAACTCCATCATTATCCAAATAGATGATTAGTCAGTTGCTAAAATAGAAGGTATTATAGAAGATATTGTAATTATTGACTCATGGGAGTGTCTAGTAGATTTTATTGTGCTATAACCTAAAACTAAGAAGTTTGTATACCCCTAATTTTGGGAAGACCTTGGTTAGATACTATATCATAATTAATTTATTGTATATCAAGGGATATTAATATTTAAAATGGTCTAAAATCAAAATGAATATCCTTATATCTCCCTTAAAAACTCTCATTGGATTACACTGAAACACTTTGGGTAGATGAACCAAAAAAATAAGAATAGTATTTCATCCTTGGCCATGATAACCATACAAAGACACATGAAAGATTTAATTGATGAGTTAGTACAAGATATATAATAATCCACTGACCTCATGAGAATATATATAGATTGTCAGTCTATCCATTATAGACTCTATCAATTTGTCTACTATGAACTCTGCCAATCTATCTACTACAAATTCTATTAGTCTATTTACTACAGACTCTGTTTGATTCTTGGATATGGACTCTGCCAGCCCATCATATATGGACTTCAATAGACTTTTTACTATAGATTCAATGTTTGAACATTCAACATATGACCATAGACCATTGCAAGAAAATATTTGGAATTGGACAAAAGACAAATTAACTATTTTTTAACTGCATTTCATTATCCATTAGCCAAAATCATTCCTCTAGGAGATGGATTTGTAAAAAATGTAACTATGTTTTATCTATTATTAACACATCCATTTCTTCTTAATCCCTTGATGAATAAATTTAATAAAGTAGAATTTGTCCATCCTGACACTAAACAGGTTATGGTATTACCAAGAATAACATTGAACATAAATAGCTGGTTAACCCATGATCAAGAAATGAAAGTTTTTGATGTCCCATAAAAACATACCAAAGCATTTGTTTGGAATTATATAGCTATGAGAGGAATTCATTAGAGTGTTTGTACCCATCATATTTACCTAATCTAGGACAAACATGTTAGATAACCATAAAGATGGATAAATCTAGCATTAAAAGATATAGTAAAAATTGAAATTGAAAAATTGTTAGACGTAGGATTCATTTACCCTATTTCAGATAGCCAATGGGTTTCTTCACTAGTAATCATATCAAATAAAAAATGATAAATGAAGAGTGTGTAGATTACCAAGAGATTAAAAAAAGCCACTATGAGGGATTATTTCCCTCTTCCTTTTATTGATCAAGTGCTTGATAATCTTGCAAAAAATAATAATTTTTCTTTTTGGATGGATTTAGTGGGTACAATCAAATATCAATGGCAGCCAAGGATCAAGACAAAACCACTTTCACCTACCCATGGGGTATATTTTCTTATAGAGTCTTACCATTTGATCTTTGTAATACCCCAATTACTTTCTAACAAGTAGTTTTAGCCATATTCTCTGATTTGACTAATGATTGTATGGAAGTGTACATGGATAACTTCAATACTCATAGATATATATTTTATGAAGCTTTACCTTATCTTGATAAGGTTTTAACAGATGTGAAGAATACCAATTATCACTTGGTCATGAAAAATGCCTGATGATGATGGATTAAGGCATAGTATTAATACACCACATCTCTATCAAGGGAATCCAAGTGGATCCTAATAAAATTAAAATAATTTCCAACTTGTTGGTCCCATAGAATCAAATTGATTTCAAAAGTTTCTTAGGTCATGCTAGTTTTACAAATGTTTTATAGAAGACTTAAGTAAAATTATTTCTCCTATATTTGCTTTGTTATTAAATAATAGTGAATTTATGTGGATTAATGATTGTCAAAAATCTTTTGAAGTCATTAAAGACAAATTGAGATTTGCACCAGTGTTAAGATGACCCAATTGAGAAAAACCCTTTCACATTTACACTGGTATTTCTAATTATACAATGGGGGTAGTTTTGGGATAAAAAATGAGAATGATCATATGTATGCCATTTATTATATAATCAAAAAAACTTACACCAACTAAAAAGAGTTATAAAACCATATAAAAATAATTATTTATTGTAAATTATGCCATTAACAAATTTAGACACTATATTATAGGTTATACGGTCTTCATAAACATAGATCATTCATCCATAAGGTATCTCATGAATAAACCTATAGTAGAAAGAAGAATCATAAGATGGTTGTTAATTTTGAAATAATTTGATATAACCATCATTGATAAACTAGAAAAATCTAATATGGTTATAAACTTTTTATCTAGAATAAATAATGTAGATAATGAAAAACTAGTTAAAGATAGCTTTCCTGATGAACAACTATTTGTTGTTTCAGCAGAATGCCCATGGTTTGCTAATATAACCAACTATTTAGCCACAGGGAAGTTTCCTTCTCATTTTACTCAAAAATAAAGAAAATGTTTAATTAAAGAAAGTTCTTCTTTCAAGTGGATTAATGACATGTTATTTAATTATGGATCTGATCATATGTTTCATAGGTGTGTAGAAAATAATAAAGCATATAACATCATTAGTACTTGTCACTATAAACAAAGAGGAGGGTATTATTCAAGAAAAATAACCATGAACAATATCTTAAGATCAAGATATTAGTGGCCTTCCCTTCATAGACAAGTAAATAAGTATATAATACAATGTGATCCATGTCAAAAGATGGGATAACCTATACTGTCAACAAAGATGCCTCTTCATCCTGTTGTTCCCAAAATTTGTCACTCATTTTTGGGACAATATATGAAATATTTTGGTCTTACAGGCCAAAATTCCCTCTTCCCTTCTCAAAAATTGTTCTGGGCATTCAAAATTCTCCATTTTTCAAGCTTTTTCAGCTAACGAACTCTGCAAGCTCATTTCTATGGACTTTGTAGGTTGATTTCTACAGACTCTGTAGGCTGATTTCTATGGACTTTATAGACTAATTTCTATGGACTTTGTAGGCTGATTTCTATAGAATCCATAGGTTCATTTCTATGGAATTTACAGGCTCATTTCTACGGACTCCGCAAGCTGATTTCTATGGACTCTACAGGCTCATTTCTATGGGCTCTGCAAGCTCATTTCTACGGACTCTGCAGGCTCATTTATATGGAATCTGCAGGAAAGAAACAAGTTCTCAACACTTAGGCATTTTCAAGGTTGGTTCAATGCTGAGGTTTAACCAAAAGGTCCATCGACAAGCTTCAAACAAAGGAATGAACCATTGAACTATTGAACCTTGAACCAAAATGGTTCAAAGGGTTCAACGGGTTCAAAAATTCAATGACATCAGCAAGCTTAAAGATGTTAAGTGCTTCAACAAAGTTCATATTTTAACCACTTCAGCAAGTTCAATGGCTTCAAAAGACTTACCAAAAAGAAGAAGGCTTGAACCATTGAACCATTGAACCTTGAACCAAAATGGTTCAAAGGTTTAATGGGTTCAATGGTTCAAAGGTTCATCGAGTGGTTGGTTCAACATGGTTGGTGCAAGTGGTCAATTGAATGAGCAGAACACAAGATTGAACCATTGAACCATTGAACCAAAGTTGGTTCAATCGACCGGTTCAAAGGAGTGCCCCAAAGCCCAAAGGCCAAAGTACCCTTGCGAAGGGCAGTGAACCAAAGGTGAGTGCCCTTGCGGAGGGCAGGTGATGAGAAAAATGGACTATTGCAAAAGGCTAAAAGGGTAAGATTTTCTTCAAAAAAGTGAACAAGGCAAAAAAGTTGGAATTCCTTCAGATTTGTTCAAAGGCAAAAGACAAGACCAATTCCTTTGGACAAAAAGTCTGAAAGAATTCCTTCAGACTTTTGTCTGAAGGAATTCGCCCGACCGAAGGGAAAGTCAACCGAAAGCAAGCAAAAAATGACTAAGGCAAGGAACATTTCCTTCAGATAAAATGTCTAAAGGAATTCCTTCAGACATTCTATTTGAAGGAATTGGAACCCAAAGACCGCTCGAAGGACCCCAAAGGGTAGGTACCCTTGTGGGGGGCTCTCATTGACCAGAAAATGGGCCTTTCTCAAGACCCTGAAGGGATTCCTCCCCTTCGGCAAGGATCAAACAAGAAAGCTGAAGGACTTGCCAAGGAGGGTGACCGGCCTGAAGACATCAAGATTAAGCATCGCAAACTAGTCATTGGGCCAGACGTCTGATGACATCCCCATAGATGTTAAATTTAGGGCAATAAACTAGCCGTTGGCTTTCAAATGGCAATAAGTACATGAATGTCAAATTTATGGCAATGAAATAGCTATTGATTTTTAAAGGCTTGAGCATGGACCTGAATAAATTTAAAGGCCTGAAGGCCAAATGGAAGAACCACTGAGAGAAGAGTGCAAGGAGCCAGCAAACTTGGAAATTTAGCCTTGAGAGCTCGAATGCTAGGAAAAGACAAAATAGGAAGAGACAAAGAGGGAAAGACCAGAAATATCTATGTAGAAGTTATTTCAGTAGGTGGAATAGTCCACCAAGTAGATATTTGAGCTTACAAACATTGAAGGTGTGACCTATTTGTCTCCCTTAGAGTAAAGGAAAAATAGGTAGCTATGTAGATATCAAGTGACAGACCAGATGACTCAAGCCTAAGAGAAGACATTTGAGATGAAGTGACATGCCACAGTTAAGGCAACCACCCTGTTCCAGCATGGTGCCTTGACAAAGCTAAAAAATGTATTCAAGGCATTGAATGCAACATAGGCCTTTCCATGGAACACAGTGCCAAGCCTTTCTTGGCTACTATATATTGTAAATCTCTTCTTTTCACAAGGGAGATCTTTTTGGTTATAGAATCAAAACTCTGCCAAAATTGTGAGGTGATCACTGAGACTTTGAGCTCAAATTGTTAATCATATTTTTTTGTTTGAATGAGAAAGCAAGTTACTTTCAAACTTTGTGTTGTAATAGCTTGTGTCATTTAGGAGATTGTTCTTATGTCTATTTCTTGAATGAGTTCTTGTCCATTTTAATGCAATAAGTAAAATTAGTGGAAGTAATCAGGAAGGTGTCCTGAAGCCAACTGTGGAGAGACTTTGTGTTGCCACAACTATCTTTAGTGTGTGTGTGTTTTTAGTTTATTTCTATGTAAAAGATCTTGAGATGACTTTGTGCCCCCATTATTCTTCATATTTAACTCTTGGAAACTTTGTGCTACACCTCATTCTGCTGGTTACTACACCCCCTGTTACCAGTTACTTGTTATCTATCAGAAAGAACTCCTACTGTTTGCTGCAAGACCACTTCTGAAAGAAGAGAAGTGCCTTCAGTGTTCTCACCTAGATTTCTCCTTTGTTTGTGAACATCATCTCTGAAAAAAGAGAGATGGATGGTGTTATCCTACCCCTAAGTGTTATTTTCTACATATATATATAGTATATAGCTCCTTATAATTATAAGGGAACCTCCCCTTGATGAGAGGAGAGATTTGTCCCCTTTTGATGTGGTAAACCTACACATTTGGCCGACCAATCTCCCTTGATGTGGTTGATACGACCTATTTTGATCATCAATTAGCTGGTGACAAAATATTCACCCAATAGTTTTTTGGTGACTCCACTGGGGATGTTACATGCAGTCTAAAGCCTCAAGCTTCAGATTGAAGCAGTCCCTATCCTTATCCATTTCCATTTTATATCTGTTGGGGATTGAATGTTTCACTTTTAAAATTCAATTCTCTGGCAGCTCCATGCCAACTGAAAAGAATGAGTAGTTTGGAGCCTCAAGCTCTAAGCTAAAGTAGGGCTAGTTCTTTTCCATTTTTATTCTACAATCTGATAGCTCCATGCTATATAAGAAGCCAAAAAGCTCAAGGTGTTATTGACCCTATTTTTGAGTAGGTGCAACAGAGCAATTTTGATTTGTTTCCTCCACAACCTCACCTTCAACGAACTAGGAGTCTTCCTCCTACCAACACCAGGTCACCAATACAACGCAGAGCTTCTTTTTCCTCTATTATTAGAGCTTTGCCTATACATACTCCACCTAGATTTGTTATCTTCACTTTCCATAATCAAATCATGACAGTTCAAGGCCCCTGGGGTAACTCTTTTGGCCCACTTAATTTAACTCCACCCCTACATGAGCTTCTATGTAGTTCAAAGAATAATTTCCCTAAATTCTTTGGTGATGGGAGACTTCATCTTAATGAACACATTATAGCCTTTAGCATAGCCTTTGGTTTGATAGGCATGGAGTATGAGAATGTAGAAGTCAGGATATTCATAGAAAATTTACAAGGTGTTGCTACAGACTAGTTCTACCATCTGTAGGCTCAGTCAGTGACTGACTGAGATACTCTCAAAGCCAAATTCAAAGCAAGGTTCAACACTGTAGAAGATGTGCATGCCCTGCTGGCCTAGCTCACATAGATGAAGAAAGAGTCCCATGAACCTATGAGGGACTTCATTGCCAAGTTTGACAAACTGAGGAACAAGATTCCTACCATTGCTTAGCCAACACCTGAGAATCTTAAATGTTTCTTCATCAACTCATAGCTATCTGAAGTGAGTTTTCTACTGAGATGGGTTGGCCACATAGACCTTGTTGTTGCTCAATATTTTGCCACTGAGGTGGAAGATGATCTCATCTTGGTAGGGAAGATAAGAATAGATCCTAATAGAAGCAAATCTTCTTCATCTTCTGAGAATTCATCTACAGGCACCACTGATCAAATGTTGACGAAAGCTGGTAAATGAACTACTAGCCTTGAAAAGACAAGTGGCCTAAGGTATGTCTAATTCTCCTTATCAGGATATGCCAAGGAGGACATTTCAGAACTAGCCATATCAAGGCAATGCTGCCAGAAGTCAAGGGCAACCAAATCATCTACCTCCTCCATAGGGGAAACTTGCCATTGAAGTAGCACCACCCAACTCAGCAGTTAGATATCTAGAAATAGAATATGATTTCTCTTTTCAACCTAAGTTTGATCAAGAAAATGATGTTGATCTCTTTGCAGTAGACCAAGAAGAATCAATTGGTGACTCCAACATTGGTTTTCTAAATTACCAAGATGAACCCAAAAGTGAAGGTAAAGTAGTTGAGGGATCATATGATGTGTTCATCCAGTCTAAGAATCAGTCAGCCCAGCAAGCTGACAAAGAAAAAATAGAGGAGCAACCTCAACCTTCAATTTCAATTGCCAAATGAGGAACTTCTCTACCTTTCCATCCAAAGGACCCGGTGATTGCTAAAAAAGTAAGTACCCCAAAAATTTATGCACCTTCAACTTCAATTTTTCAAACCAGTCCTCCCCCTCCCAAAAACCAAAAGGATGAAATCCCATCCTATATTCCTATTTCATTTTAGACATTTGACATAATTAACCATGTAAAGAAAACCAAAATTCAAATGTCTAAATTTGAATTCCTACAATCCAACTCTCAACAATTAGACAATTTGGTTGAGTGTGTGAAGAATAAAGCCATCCCTGCAAGACAAGATGTTAAGAAGGTAACTCATGATCCCCCAAGGAACATGTCCATCCCAAATAATCTTGTCATTACTCCTCCTGTTACCCCTAGGAAAATAGAGACTTTCTATGTTTCCCTTTTGATAAACGGTCATAAGCTGAGCAATTATATCATTGATTATGGAGCTTCAGACAATGTCATGCCTACCAAAGTGGTAGAATCTCCTGGTCTCATACTGACCAAGAAATTTGAGAGATGTTTCTCCATGGAGAAAAAATAAGTGCCACTGCTAAGACAAATCAAGGACACCCAATTTGTATTTGCCACCTTTCCAGAAAAGAGAATCAAGATGACAGTCCTGGTGGCTGACATCCTAGCCTCATACAGCATCCTTCTTGGGTGAAATTTTTGCAAAGATGTTGGAGGAGAATTGAGCATGGATCTGTCTGAGGTGAGGATCCCTATCAAAGGCATTATGTAGAGGCTAATTCCTGAAAAGGAGGTAAAATATGTTGTCACCCAAACGTCGGTCCCTAAAGCTCAAATTTTGTTTGAGTCTTCAGGTAGGGGTAACTATTTTTTGTCTACTAAAGACATTCCTATTACATCAGATAAAAGTCCTATAGGTGGCAATCCAAGAATTGGTTCAAATAAAATAGCAAAAGGCATGAGAGAGCATAGTGCAAGCCCAAAGGAACTCTCCTCTCCAAATGAAGGAAAATTTGAGAAAGGAGTAGTTTTTTATGATGTTTGGATCCTGAAAAAACATGGCAATAATTCCCCTATTGGTGTTGGAGTCAGGATTGTTCTAATATCTCCTCAAAGAGATATTTTTCCTTCTTCATACAAGTTGTAATTCAGTAACACCAACAACACTACCGAGTATAAATCTCTGTTACTTGGGTTGAAGGTAGCTCAAAATAGAGGTATCAAGTTTCTTCATGCCAAAGGAGATGTTGAGCTAATGGTTTGTCAGGTGAGGAACCTATGTCAATCCAAGAACAAAAGATTATGCCACTACAACAATCTGATATGGGACTATATTGAAAGTTTTGATGCTTTCAATATATCTACAGTACCCGAGGGGCTTCATAATCATGCAAATTCATTGGTTGACCTTGCGACCCTCTTGGTTCCTCACCCCAATTTCAAAGATAATAGGTATACTATCAAACTGGTCTTGTAACCAAGTGTGCCTGATAATGCCAATCATTGGCAAGTATCTAATAGAGATGATCAAATCATGTGCTAGACTAAACTAGAAGAGAAAAAGCTATGGTAGTGGACCATACTACTACACACCAAAGTCAAGAAAAGGAACTCTTCACCAAGAGAGCAAAGATTTATGGTTTTCAGATTGGAGACCACACCTTGCCATGGGGCAAGAAGAGAGAACCAAAAGGAGTGCATAGAAAATGTGATTCCTAGTGGAGAGTTCCATTCACCCATCACCGATTTTAGGGAGAAAATGGTTTCTTACTAGTTTATCAAGATGGAATGCCATTTTCACTATCTCACAGTGGGCAGCATCTGAAGCACTTTAATTCTTGAAGCATCAGATAAGATCATATGTATATTTATATAGTCTTTAGTTCTATTTTTTACTTTTCATTTTTGTTTTTGGCACCTTTCTTTTTTGGGTAGCATGACTCCATAGCCCAATGGCATACTTGAAGGCACTGGAGATTCTAGTTTCTACTCCCCTCAGCTGTTCCAAAATTTTAATTGAAGGAAGTTCCCCAACTAGAGCCAACTATTGTTCCCAAAATTTATCCCTCATTTTTGGGACAACATATGAAATATATTAGTCTTGCAGGCCAAAATTCCCTCTTCCCTTCTCAAAAATTGTTCTGGGCATTCAAAATTCTCCATTTTTCAAGATTTTTTAGCTAACAGACTATGCAGACTCATTTCTATAGACTCTGTAGGCTGATTTCTACATAATCTATAGGATAATTTCTATAGACTTCACAGGTTGATTTCTATGGACTCTACAGGCTGATTTCTATGGACTCTGCAGGCTCATTTCTATGGACTTTGTAGGCTCATTTCTATAGACTCTACAAGCTAATTTCTATGGACTCTACAGGCTCATTTCTACAGACTTTGTAGGCTCATTTCTATGGACTCTGTAGGCTCATTTCTATGGACTCCATAGGAAAGAAACAATTTCCCAACACTTAGGTAATTTCAAGGTTGGTTTAACATCGAGGTTCAACAAAAAGGTCCATTGGCAAGCTTCAAATAAAGGAATGAACTGTTGAACTATTAAACCTTGAACCAAAATGGTTCAAAGGGTTCAAAGGTTTAATGGGTTCAAAATTTCAATGACATCAACAAGCTTAAAGATGTTAAGCGCTTCAGCAAAGTTTATAGTTCAACCGATTTAGCAAGTTCAATGGCTTCAAAAGACTTAATAAAAAGAAGAAGGCTTGAACCATTGAACTATTGAACCTTGAACCAAAATGGTTCAAAGGTTCAATGGGTTCAACGGTTTAAAGGTTCATCGAGCAATTGGTTTAACATGGTTGGTTCAAGCGATCAATTGAATGAGTGAAACACAAGATTGAACCGTTGAACTGTTGAACCAAATTTGGTTTAATTGGTTAGTTTAATTGGCCAGTTCAAAGGAGTGCCCCAAAGACCAAAGGCCAAAGTACCCTTGTAGAGGGCAATGAACTAGAGGCAAGTGCCCTTGTAGAGGGCAGGTGATGAGCAAAATAGACCATTGCAAAAGGCTGAAAGGGTAAGATTTTATTCAAAAAAGTGAACAAGGTAGAAAAGTTGGAATTCCTTCAGATTTGTTCAAAGGCAAAAGACAAGGCTAATTTTTTCAGACAAAAAGTCTAAAGGAATTCACCCGACTGAAGGGAAAGCTGACCGAAAGCAAGTAGAAAATGACTAAGGCAAGGAACATTTCCTTCTAGAAAAATGTCTGAAAGAATTCCTTCAGACATTTTGTTCAAAGGAATTGGAACTTGAAGACCGCCTGAAGAAGCCCAAAGACTGCCCGAAGGACCCTGAAGAGCAGGTACCCTTGTGGGGGGCTCTCACCGACCAGAAAATGGGCCTTTCTCAAGACCCTAAAGGGATTCCTCCCCTTCGAGAAGGATCAAACAAGAAAGCTAAAGGACTTACCAAGGAGGGTGATGGGCCCAAAGACATCAAGATTAAGCATCGTGAACTAGCCGTTGGGATCCAAACATCTGATGACGTCCCCATAGACATCAAATTTAGGGTAATAAACTAGCCATTGGCTTTCAAATGGTGATGGGTACATGAACATCAACTTTATGGCAATGAAATAGTCATTGATTTTTAAAGGCTTGAGCATGGACCCGAATACATTCAAAGGCCTAAAGGCCAAATGGAAGAACCACTGAGAGAAGAGTGCAAGGAGCCAGTAAACATGGGAATTCAGCCCTGAGAGCTTGAATGCTAGGAAAAGACAAAATAGGAAGAGACAAAGAGGGAAAGACTAGAAATATCTACGTATAAGTTATTCCAGTAGGTGGAATAGTCCACCAAGTAGATATTTGAGCTTACAAACATTGAAGGTGTAACTTGTTTGTCTCCCTTGGAGTAAAGGTGAAATAGATAGCTACGTAGATATCAGGTGACAGACTAGATGACTCAGGCCTAGGAGAAGACATTTGAGATGAAGTGACACGCCATAGTTAAGGCAACCACCCTGTTCCAGCATGGTCCCTTGACAAAGCTAAAAATGCATTCAAGGCATTGAATGCAACATAAGCCTTTCCATGGAACAAAGTGCCAAGCCTTTCTTGGCTACTATATGTTATAAATATCTTCTTTTCACAAGGGAGATCTTTTTAGTTATAGAAGTAAAACTCTACCAAAATTGTGAGGTGATCACTGAGACTTTGAGCTCAGATTGTTAATCGTATTTCTTTGTTTGAATGAGAAAGAAAGTTACTTTTAGACTTTGTGCTATAATATCTTGTGTCATTTAGGATATTGTTCTTATGTTTATTTATTGAATGAGTTCTTGTCCATTTTAATGAAATAAGTAGAACTAGTGGAAGTAATCAAGAAGGTGTCTTGAAGCCAACTATGGAGAGACTTTGTGCTACCACAACTATCTTTAGTGTGTGTGTTTTTAGTTTATTTCTATGTAAAGGATCTTGGAATGACTTTGTGCCCCTATTATTCTTTGTATTTCACTCTTGGTAAGTTGAGATGGAGACTTTGTGCTACACCTCATTCTGTTGGTTACTACGCCCCCTGTTACTAGTTACTTGTTACCTATCAGAAAAAACTCCTATTGTTTGTTGTAAGACCACTTCTGAAAGAAGATAAGTGCCTTTAGTGTTCTCACCTAGATTTCTCCTTTGTTTTTGAACATCATCTCTGAAAAAAGAGAGATGGATGGTTTTATCCTACCCCTGAGTGTTATTTTCACACACACACACACACACACACACACACACACACACACACACACACACACACACACACACACACACACACACACACACACACACACACACATATAGCTCCTCATAGTTATAAGGGAACCTCCCCTTGATGAGAGGAGAGATTTGTCCCCTTTTGATGTGGTAAACCTACACATCTAGTTGACCAATCTCCCTTACTTTGGTTGATACGACCTATTTTGCTCATCAATTAGCTAGTGACAAAATATTCACCCAACACATCCACAAGTACTATTAGAATTATTTGAGAAATGGAAAATAAATTTTTTTATTCTTTTAGATCTTCCATTCCAAATAAAGGAATACCTTATAGTATATACAGACTATATCACCAAGTGGGTTGAAGTCCAAGCCTTGTCTTTTGTTAGAGAAGAAGTAGTAATAGATTTCTATATTTAAAAATCATGTAACAGTTTGGTGCACATAAGGAAATAGTCTTAGATCAAAGACCATAATTTATATCTAATATGATCAAATATTTTATGAAAGTCTACCAACTATTTTATAGAAAATCTTCTCCTTGCCATTCATAGTCCAATGACCGAGTAGAAGTTACTAACAGAGAGCTAGAGAATTTTCTGATCAAGATAGTCAACAATAGTATAAAATATTAGGTAGCCAAAATAATATAAGTAGTATGAACCTATAACACTACTTAGAATACAACCTATGGTTTTTCACTTTATGATTTGGTGTATGGTAAGAAACCTTTACTTTCTATTAAATTTGAATTATAAACTTTGAAAATAGCAATGAAAATAGGCATTGATTTGGATAAGACATAAGAAGATAGAATTCTTAAACTAAATGAACTTAATGAGATTATGACAAAATATTTACAACAAAAAAAGATGGTGTAACATCAAATAAAAAAAAGGTATGATTCTCACATTAAAGCAAAAATATTTTAAGAAGGAGATTGGGCACTCTGTTTGAATTAAGGTTTTAGTAATTCAAAGGCAAGTTGAGAATAAGATAGTTATTCCCATATCAAATATAAAATATATTTTAGAATGGATCAATATAATTATTTCCAATATATAAAAATCAAAAAACTTTACTGGTCAATAGATATAGACTCAAATTATATCAAAAACTTGTCAATAAGAAAGAGTTTGTTCAAAACATCATGAATGAAGTAGTTTTTATGGAAGGACCTAGTTATTCCATGATAAAAAATCCATCTTATATTCTATAAAATAGAAGGAGACCACTTTTTGGTTTCCTTATTCCAAAAAATAAAATTAAAATCAATAGTGAAAATTCTTTCCAGGATGTTTTTTTAGATTATGGTAAAAGCAGGTTTTGAAGGGGCCTCAAAACCCTAGTACAAGGAAAAAATATAGAGCAACTAAAACACAGACAAAGTCTAAGAACTACTACAAGGAAGTAGCAAAAACAGGTTTTAAATGGACCTGAAACCACCGAATAGACAACCGGTCACAACCCAAAAAAATAGAGATCTGGCACCACCTTAGATAAAGGACGACAACAAATAAACAAAGAACTAGACCAGATTCTTTACCAATAAGAGGAACCAGATTATTCATCCAGTTCCAATATCATTTTCATTGTTTCTTTTTCTTTCAAAACAGTATCCTGGGTAGTGGTTTCCACCAGCATTGCTCCTTTTTGTGTTTCCTTCTTTCTAGTGCTTTGTCTCGTTCTTTTGTTGGGTCCCTCCAAAGCTTTAGTCTCCTCACTGGCTCTTTTACCAATATTGACAGCAGCAGCACAAATATTGGACGTAGCTTCCTCCATTTTCATTCTATTGTCCTTAATTAGTTCCCAGAGGTTTTTTTCATAGGCTTTGAGCTTGGCTGGGATCTCTCCTATCTGATTATCCATATTGTTGACTTTGTTCCATACCTCTTTCAGGGTATCTTCCATTGTTTCCACTTTCCTTTTGAGGTTCATAACCTCCCTACACATCCAAGAATCAAATTGAGAAGATGCCTCTGCTTTACAATTAACCCAGTTCATTGGTGTATGTGTTTCATCATTCAGTTTCTTCCCCCTCCATTCTTCAGAATTTTTATTAGGACTGTTCCTGTCTTCTTCAGTGATATCTTCTCGACCCTTATGTTCCCGCTCTTTAATTCCATTTTGAATTTCCATTTCCATATCTTGATTATCATCCTGCCCTATGGTTTCCTTTTCGTTCTTTGATGCTGGGTCCTCAACAGGGTCATCCTGGACAAAATCAGACTCCGCCTCTTTCTGGTTTTCCTCAGTGTCTTCAGTTCTGTTTACAAAATCCTCCTCTATATTAACATCATCTTTTTCATTCTTCTCAGGACATTCTTCATCCTCATTAGAGTTTGTAGCCCGAATTTCAGTTCCTTCTTTTTCCTCCAAGTTTTCCTCACTGGGTTTATCAATCCTCTCCCGCTCCATATCTTCTTCTACAATCTGCTTTTTAGTACTATGGAACTTGATTTTGCCTTTCTCAGTAACACATTCACTCTTTTTGTTCCCTAACTCCCTATTTTTCCCCTGTTTAGGGTGCTTAACCATAGCATTATTCTTATAGTAGCCTTCGATTAACAGAATAAGGCCTTCATGACGGATAGGGCGTGTTTCCTTTTTCCTATGAGCATATAAACTTTGGACCAAGGAGAAACGAAGATAAAAGGGAAAAGACAAACTAACCTTGTGCCTAAAATGGTTAAGGAAGACAAAGTGGAATTTGTGCACACGCTTGCTTCTTCCGTCCAGAATGAAGTACTCCCTTATGCAGCTTAAGACATCCCTCCATATCCCCTTAATCTGATCCAATTCAAAGAAATCCCCGTTCTTAACTAGTTTCTGCTCTTCCACTTCCATTTTGGGGAACCTACAGAAGGCCTCATTCGAAATGCTTGTCTGTTTGGAGAATTTGAGTCCATCGGTAGGCAGCCCAATAACCTCAGCTATAAAATCCTCTGTTAAGTTCACTGTGACACCATGCAGGGTGACCCTTTCATCCTTCCAATTTTTGAAAAAAGCCGTAGTGATATGCGGTTTCGATCCATGAAGTCTTTCCAAATAGCTCGTAACTTTTCCTTTCTGCAAAATTCTCCAGACTTCATGTTTTTCTTTCCATTCCTCACAGCTCTTAGGTTCCTATTTTCGAGGTTCTCCTTTCCTTTCACTTGCCATATTCATTTTCTTAGAACCCCAATTGCTAAGGTCATTGCAATAATCCCATCTGTTGCCGAGTTGATAGGAAAATCGGCTTTGATTGTGCTTATTTAGGATCCTCTTCTCTCTCTTGAGGGCCTTACTCTTTAATGATTGTTGTCCTTTCCCCGTACTACCACTCCTCCTACTAATATTATTTCTTATACACTTCGATCTTTCCTTCCTTTGCATGGGTTGCATCATGAAGAATGAGCACCCTCAAATCCACATTCTTTACTAATGTTTCATGCCACCTCACTATTTGGCCAGTCCGAACTGCACAATTAGCTAGCCAATCTGCAACACCATTAGCTTCATGATAGGTGTGGGTAATGATCACTTCTTCAAATTTTTTAATTAAGGTTTTCATCTCCATTACCTTATTCTCTATAGTCCAAGACACTGTATTTATATTGTTAAGAGTATTTATAATATTCAAGGAGTCCCCTTCAAGCCACAATTTGGGATATCCCGAATCCACAATGATTTTGAGAGTCTGAAGGGCAGCAGTAGCTTCGGCAATGTGACAATTCGATTTCCCAATAGGGATAGCTATGGCATCAATTACCTTTCCCAAATGGTTTCTCAACACTCCACCACAACCTGCATTCCCCGGGTTCCCTTTGGCCACACCATCAAAGTTTCCTTTAATCCATCCTTGAGGGGGAACATTCCAAGTAACTCCTACTCTGGGATTATTAGGTTTACCAATAGAATTATCCGTCCTCAAGGGATTTTCCATTTGAAGAGTAGAGCTTGGATTCTTTTGTGATAAGAAATTCTCCTTTAAAGCTCTTATGATGTTCTGTCCTACCACCCATCCAGGAAGTTCTTTATTTCTAAAGATTTGATTATTTCTTTCCTTCCATATTCCCCACCAAATATGGGGAAGAGTAAGTTTCCATAAAAAAAGAACTTCAGGATTCTTTGAGGGGCAGTACCAGCTTTTGAAAGATAATTCCACATTTTTTTGGTGAATCCATGTAATACCCCACAAATTGAGAATCTCCTTCCAAACTAGCTGAGTGAAGGAACAATTCACGAACAGATGATCTCTATCTTCAAAGTCTTTTTTACATAGAATACACCTGTTGACAATATTAATTCCGCGTTTCTGTAAATTATCCAAAGTCAATATTTTGTTTTGGAGAAGGGTCCAGAAAAATAATTTGATTTTAGGGATGAGCCCCTTAATCCAGGCTCTCGTCCAAAATGGATTGCTACCATTTCCCTTAGAGGTGAAAATGGAAGAGACTTTAAACTGTCCGCTTGGCTCTTTATGCCAAACAATTTTATCTTCAAGGTTAGGATATAGAGATATAGTATTTAGGGATAATTGAATTTCCTTGAGATCTTGACCATAGTCAATTAGGTTAACCCAAGAGTTGTTCTGCCAGTAATGATAAACCATAATTCCCACTCTTTGCTTGCATCTTTCTATAACCTCTTTATCTTGGATTTCTTCCTGTAAAGGTTTTCCTTTTAACCAAATATCTTCCCAGAACTTCACCTTTTTACCATTGCCAACTGTCCATGAACTTCCTTCTTCTAAAATATGTTTAGTTCCCTGGACTGCCCCCCATATGGCAGAAGGATGAGAAATGTCCGGAGTAGAAAAGAATTCAGGGAGTGACTTAGCCTTGAATAAGTACTTGTGCTTCCATATTTTACTTCATTCTTTTTTTTCCTGATAAACCCTCCACCCTTGTTTAGCTAAGAGGGTTGTGTTCATACTTTTAATTTTCCTTATACCAAGTCCACCTTCCCTGACAGGTTTACATATGTTATCCCATGCTATAAGAGGCATTCTCCTTTTCTCCTCAGTACCTGACCAAAGAAAGTTTCTCTAAATTTTTTCAATAGCTTCTGCAAATTTAGTAGGGATTTTGAAGAGACTTAAAGCATACGTAGGTATTTTTTGAAGACTTGCTTTGAGTAGTATAACCTTTCCACCTTGGCTTAGAAGACTGCCTTTCCATCCCGCTAATTTCTTACTGAATTTGTTAATAAGACTTTCCCAGAAAGCTTCAGGAACTTTCGACCCTAAAGGGAGACCAAGGTAAGTAGAAGGAAGAGCACCTATGGGGCATTCAAGGATCCTTGCTATTTTGTTCTATGTATAAACTGGGGTATTCGTAAAGAATACAACACTTTTGTTCCAGTTAATCATCTATCCTGAGGCGGAGGAATACAAATTTATAGCTTCCTTTAGAGTTCTAGCTTCTGAAACTTCAGACTGTCCCATGAAAATAGTATCGTCCACAAATTGATCGTGGGATCAAATTAAAGGATGCGAAGAGGGCTTCAGACCTTTAAATGATCCTTTACAAACTAAGTCCCCTAGGTATCTCCCCATACTATCAGCCATGATAATGAACAGAATAGGGGAGATCGGATCTCCCTGTCTTAATCCCCTAGACGGTTTGAAAAAATGAGACGAAATTCCATTTACCAACACAGCTATAGAAGTTGTAGATATCAGTTGTTTGATAATTTCAACCACTCTTTGTTCAAAGCCAAAGGCAATAAGGCTATTTGAAGGAACAGCCAATCCACCGTATCATATGCTTTAGCTATATCCACTTTCATTAGGAACCCCTTTGTGTTTGAGCTAGACAGTGAGTGAATATTCTCATGCGCTGTTATAACAGAGTTGAGGATTTGTCTACCTGGAATGAATCCATTTTGCTGATCAACAATTAACGAAGGGATTACTTGAATTAGTCTTGTCGTAAGAACTTTGGAGATTATCTTATAGAATGAGTTGCACAAACTAATCGGTCTGAACTGATCAGGGCATTCAGCTCCAGCCTTCTTAGGAATAAGGCACAGAAAAGTGGCATTAATTTCCTTCAGCATCTGTTTTGCTCCAAAAAACTCCTTCACCGAATTGCTAACATCCTTCCCTATAATTTTCCAGAGCTTTTGAAAGAAAAACATGGGGAATCCATCTGGTCTAGGTGCTTTTTCTCCTCCTAAAGATTTGACAGCCTTGAAGATTTCATCCTCCTTAAGGATAGAACATAACATATTATTCTACTCCTTCGAGATCAGTGGAGGAATCACTCGTAGGATATCAGCTTGGCTTTGCAAGTTGATATTTCTATCAGCCTTCATCAGGGAAGAGAAAAATGAGCTCATTTTCTCCATTATTTCTTTTTCCTCTGTTATCTTCTGATCTCCTTTTTTCAAGTGATGAATATGAGTTTTCGCTCTGTGTTTCAAAGTGGAAAGATGAAAGAACTTAGTATTTTTATCTCCTTCTTTCAACCATTGCACCCTAGATCTTTGTCTCCAAAAGGTTTCCTCCTTAGTTATAATGTCTTGATATTGTATCAATTGATCACTTTCTTCTCTGTGGGATTCTGGGGTATATCCATTTTGCTGATTTTTTTCCTGGATTCTACTGATATCCTCCTTGATGGTCTTCTTTTTCTTGAAAATATTTCCAAAACAATCCTTATTCCATTTCCTAACTTCCTTTTTAACATTTTTGAGTTTGGAGGCAACTCTGAATAGGGTTGTACCCTCAATAGGCTTATTCCACCACTCTTTAATTTTGCTTTCGAACTGTGGATGCTGCATCCACATCTTTTCAAATCTGAACGGATGATTTTTTTTTTTTCCTTCTTTCCATGATGTTATTGATAATGTTGATCAAAAAATTAGTTTGTTGGCTAGTCATGCATTGAATAATAAGCCTCAGTTTGAAAATTAGAAATGGATGGTCAAGGAAAAAATACCAAAAAATAAATTAAAAAATATATACAAAAATTAGAAAATAATGAAAAAAATTGATCAGTTTATTTTAGGCAATAAAATCACTAACATATTTATTTATACACATTTCTAAAAAGACTAATTAATGAATTTATTCTTTATTTAAAATTAGGTGGCAGAATAAAAATGAAGGCTAAGAGTATGATTTGGTAATTAGGGCATTTTATTTATCTTCATTAGTTTAGTATAAGTCTCTCTACTTCATCTCTTTTCATATTTAAGAGAAGAAGGTTTGGAAAGAAGATGTCTTACAGGTCGTTAAAGTAATAACCAAACAGTAACATTTGATGACATGGAAAGGTCATAAGTGAAATGACACATAAATAAAATGAATGTCATGTTAACTAACTATAATATTTTATGACATGGAGAGGTCATAAGTGAAAAGACATTCAAGTAAAAAGAATGTCATGTTAACTTTATTCATGTATATAAACCATCTACTAACTCACTCTATATTACTTTGAATAATGATATGTTTGATGGCTCACAAGTTTCATAAGTGTGAAAGTACATTAAATCTCTTTTAAAGATAGTTTTGTTTAACACTTTTATGTCATATAATGATTTCTCCAGGTCATGTTAGACGCCACCAAAATAAAATACCCATTTAAATTACTTCCTTTCATTGTGTGCTATTATTTTGTTATCACTGACTATTAACACCTGATAAACCACCCCCAGCTTATAGAAAATTTTTAGAGCTAACATAGGACAAAAGAAATGCCCCAAACCTAAGTTTCTAGTCAGAATGATGACTGATGACATTTCTATAGTAGTTTATGAGGAGGTTATTTGGCTGCCATTTTTTATTAAATTTAAAGGACATGATGAAACTCTGATGAATGAATTCATTATAGATATAATAGAAGACTCCACTATAGTGAGAGGCATCAGTATTCCAATTTATAACACAATCATCAATGAAATTTTTGGGATTGTTGAAGAAGGTAAGAGAATACTTGGAATAACTTCTTTTTCTATGTTAATTGCACAATTTCATGGGAATGAACAACTGTCTATTGGATGTGTACACAACCATTAAGGAAATGTAAAAGGGATCAACAAAGAAACCCTACCTAAACCCTGGAAATCTATTTCTTTTTTAGTTATAAAATATTTAATGTGTGAAGGTCAATGCAACATTTTAAGGTGTGAAGCAATGCAAATCATTCTTCACCTCAAGTATGGATAGCAATAGTTTTAACATAGGGTTAACATCCTCTTATACCTATATGGAGCCATTCAAATTATGGGAACCAATAGATCAGATCCACCTTGTCATCATGGTATTATCCATTTGATTATTCAACATCATTTCTTTTAGCAAAGTAAATCAACATGGAAGAATTTTTTGAAAACCAAATTCATAAGTATTCAACATCTATTTCAAAATATTCTATAAAAAAACCAATAACCAAGGCAAAATTAAAGGCTTTCTCTTTTAGGGTTAGGGTTTTATCTAGTGAGAGACAACATACTAGATCATAAATCACACATGTGATTGATTAAAGTTTTCATTAGACTCCAACAAAACATAAATTAAGTCTTAGGGTTTCATAGTCTCATCTAAACCCTAAATATAAATATATCCCCTCAGTAAGCATAACACATGTACCCAAAAAAATGGAGCATCACAAGAATATGAGGATACTTATTTAAAGGAACCCAATTCTCTTGCGCAAACAAAAATAAAATGCAAAAAAATAATCTTGGTAGAAGATGATGAGGAGAGATAAGTAGCTACCACTCTTGATAGCCTTCGACAATCACCATTGTTTTCTTCAATAATAATAGTAGAAACAACAACACTTCATGAAAAAATTATCACAACAGATATTCTTGAGTCAGCATTAGTATTTCTTGATAAAAAATCTATCATAGTAGATATTCCTAAGTCAATAATAGTAGTTCTTGATGAATAACTTGTCACAATAGATATACCTACTGAGGAAGTTATTTAGGAAGGAAATATACTCATATAATAAATCCTAGTACAAGAAGTAGAATCTCCTACATCTTCTTCAATTCTTGATATAAGACTAGTACTAGACAAAGGAAAAAGTATTATGATCTCTAAAAAAAATCATCTAGCTCCATTGAAGATCTAGAATTACAGCTCATCCTTGCACTGTCTAAGGTTGAGGTCATCATCAAACAACAAACTATAAATATTTTTGATCTTTTAGCTCAACTATAAAGTAAGGATTTACTTAATTCTTCTTTGACTCAAGGATTATATAGTTATAAAAATAAAGTTTTGGATCACTTGAATAAAAACAAAAGGCTTGAGAAATAAATAACTTATTTTAATGAAGAAATAGTAAATTCTTGGATATATATCACTGAATTAGAAGAAGAAAACCTATTGTTAAAACATCAACTCCAGAACTCTCAGCAACAACTTTCTATGCAAACTTCATCTTCTTCTTCTAAACCTTTAATTGATCAAGCCTATTAAACTATTGTTTCTCATGTTTACTACCTACACAAATGAAAACATGTATGTTTTGAGTTCAAGGAACTCAAAGAACAAAATAAATACTTAAAAAGTAAAAAATAGACAATGAATTAAAACTTAGAGCAAGAAAAACAATAGACCCAAAATCTTGAAATAAGTCTACAAGTTACATGTCATATAGGGAAAAACTTCTAGTTTGTAGAGCTCCCATTCCCTATTATAGCCTATATTTATATGAACAATTTTATAGGTGGTACAGATTGAGAATTTCATGTGATTTACTTCACAACATTGAATATCCTCCTATGTTTTTAAACATTTTTCAGGAATCCAATCTAGGACAACAAAATTTATTGTGAGAGTTTTATTTGTGTAATCTGATTTAGGGGACTATAATAAGTTCATTATCAATCCATATGTAGGAAAATTTCAGTTGAGAGCTCTTTTTCTAATAAAAATTTGATAACTTGGAAAGTTAGACATGAGGAGTATGTGAGAAAATCTAAAACTATAGGGCTATGTATTACACCTACTTTTTTCAATGCTAAAAATCTATTGATTAACTTTATAATTGCTTATCTGATGAATACAAACATCAAAGATTATTGCTTTTAGGCTTTGTATAACAATAGTGTCTATTTAGATCTATATACAAGACAATATTTTGATGATATATTAACAGCTAGTGTCAAGTGTTGGGACACATTGACAATTCCATTGAAAATAAGAGAGGTTATGTCTCCAACTAATTTAAGATGGAGCTTACGAAGGTAAAAAGATATAAATGACATGATTATTGATGCCATTAACTCAGGAGGTGAACAAATTTGGGTTGACATGAGATTCATGCCATCACTTCTTCTAACTCTTATTCCACCATTATGATGTAGGAGCATCATTTCCCATACTTGTAAATAAGTTTTCAAATATATTTGAGTATGATTAGGGGTCAAACAATTCATAAGGAAGGAAATATTGCAAACTCAAGAAGACTTATTTGAAAGAGTGATGTTAGTGAAGAGAGTGATAGAGGGATTGTTAAAAGCAAAGGACCAGCTAAAGAATTTTTCATGTCTCTATTTTATTTAATATAAGAAAGAACACGTTGTCTTGTTGGATTCGATCCAAAAGAGATAGTAAAAAAATATGTTGGTATTTTGATTAGAGAAATTTGTGTATGATGAAGGTATGTGATAGGTCTACTCTGTATATAAATAATGATCAATGAAAAAAGTGTGTTTTATTGTAAAGGAAAGAGCTTGTTATATCTCTCTTATGAATGTCCACATATTCTTCATGTATGAGGCAAATATATGCAAGAAAGCTTTAGAATATGATTGTGCCAAAGAAACTCATAGTTATGCATGTAAAAGGAATGTAGCAAGAGGTGTCTGGATGTATTTGAGTTGTAGAAAACTCAAATATTTTTAATAAGCTCACTAAAAATATTTAATATATAATTAAATAGTTGCACAAGGTTCTGAAATTCATTGGAGTGCAAATTGGTCTTATAAAGATCTATATTCCATTCAATATTTCTTGGAACTATGTCTTTGAAGTCGATAGGGTCTACATCAAGATTAACAACAGTAAACAAGCTTTCATTATGCAGTCAAAATCATGTAAGTGTATTTTTAGTTTGCATTTCAATGAATTTTAAGTGTAATTTTAGGTGCATGGGAGCTCAATAGTCATTGTAGAGGCGAGTTTAAATAGCTATAATCAGTATAGAAGACATTGAAGTTGATTATGTATCAAGTTTTTTTGCCAAGTTATATGTAGAAATAATCAAGCTTTATGTTTGGGTCTGCACAATCCATTTATAAGATTGAGAGGAAAGGGAAAAAAGTGTATGATGATGTAATGCACATGAAAGTGCTGAATGCAGGTACAATAATAGTAGAGAAGAAAGAAGTGAAAGAGTCAACCAATGGACTCATGAATGATGATGATGATAGAAAGAAGGTTGAACATATAACCTTGATACTTGAATAAGATCTTTTGAAAGAGATAGAGCAGTTGGAGAAACATAGTGATGTAGATATGCATGATGAACAAATGGACAAGTTATTTGTCTATCATGATGAAGAATAGTTGGTGCTAGAGATGGTAACCTTAGAGCAAACCATAAATGGAAACTTGAAGGATGTAGATGATAATAGAGAAGTTGAAGCCAAAAAGGACACTCAAGGTATGGAGTTCAATATTATTTTTTATCAATATGTTGATGTGGTAGGTGAAGAAGATGAGTTGTATAAGAAGACTATGTAGTTGATGGATGCACTAATAGAAAGTAAAGAAGGAGACAATGAGGCACAAAATGAAGTGTTTAAGGTTTAATAAGAGACAAGAGAAGTTATAGTAGTAGAATGGGATGAATAAGCACATGTTGAAGTGTTTGAAGAGGTTGAAATGCAGTAGGAAGAGGTATTCAATGTGACACTCATAGCAAATGAGAATGATGTAGCTGAAGAGTTGGCTAAGAATGTTCAAAAGAGTGAGTATGAACATTATAGAAATCTAATTTTTGATGGTACACCAGTCATAAGTTTGTTAAGAGTTGATGGAATGAAGACATTACTAGTTAAGGATGGATACTTTAAAATCTATGAAGACAATGAAGACTATGAAGACATGATAGTTTGGTAGAATGAAAAGGAGTGGAATCAAGAAGCTGATAAAAGTGTTATTATATTTAATATGTTTTGCATGAGTGTAGGTATAAAGTACAACTAAACAAGAACGAAGGCTAACATCAAGAAGAATGACACCAAAGGCAAGAGTTTCTCATTTTAAGAGCATACTAGAATAAGTCAAGTAGCATCATTTTAAAGACAAGTTTTGGATCCAGGACAACAAGAATATCAAGTAAGAAGAACTAAGGATAAGCAAATAAAAGGTAAAGCTAGAGAACTACAAAATAGTGAGAAGATGAACAAGTAGCAAGGGATAGTTTGGACAAAAAAAAATGAATTAAGCAAGGACATAAGTGTGAAAGCAAGGATCATGTCCACATGTATGAGTGGATGCTTGAAAGAGGCTAAACAAAGAATGTTTGTAACAAGGAAGGGCAATAACCAAAAAAAAAGCTCATGAGCAGGAGGTCATGAAATCTTTCTAGCCCATTAGTCTAATGCAGGAGCATCAGGTAATCATACAAATTTACACAAATTAGTCAAAGTGTTTTTATAGAGTGGGAGGTCTATAGGTATTTTGGACACTCCTAATTAATTGTAAAGGTTTTTCCTCCAAAAGCCTCATATTTAATGTTTGAATTGTATAAGTAAGTTTGTAAGCCTTGTGGGCATATCGTAAAAGACTATTTATCTATGTAAGTGTTACAAATAATTAATTGTGTCTATATGAAGGTCGATGGAGTTTTTTTATTCTAGCATAGTGTTAAGAATAGTAGATAACTGGCAGGGCTATGTTTAAAATGTTTGTATTAAACAACAAAATTATTCAAGGAAGGGAACTAGTAAATGATTTCAAAGTGTAATTATGTTAGAGATTATAGATATTGGAAAATGATAATGTTCCATCACATTGTGTAGATGGAATCCTCATACTTAGAATTAGCAATAGATGGTACAAACATATGATGGTTTCACTAGTTTTTCAAATGATCATTGGGCTGTTGAATTTGACATATATGACCTCAGCCAACATTTACAAGATAGAATTCAGATTTATGAGGGGATAAGTAGTATCTAAGTTTGCAAAAGGTAAAGCATGGGGGAAATGATGAGTCCAAAATATGACTCATTATTATTATCAATTTTCTTCATTTTTTCCTTTATCTCTCCTCTAAACTGGATAATGCAAGGATATTATGCATCTATTTAATCCTAGTGTAATAAATATATGATTTATCATAATTAATATAACTAAATTATAAGTTACTACTTATATCATTTAAGTCTAACTCTTTGCATGTTTAGTCTCTTAATTTTGTGTATGTACAGATGATACATCAATCTATAAGGAATAAGAACCTTTTTGATGATCTTCTAAGGCAATCTATAGGAAATATTTTTACATTTTGGTAAGCTATGAAATCATTGGACACTCTTCTGGTTCATTAAAGTTTTCTCTAGACCGATCTATAGACTTGTGTAGTAGCTATGGACTCTCATAGTCCACTACTATGGGTTTGCCCAATAGCTATGGACTCACCCAGTCCATAGCTATGGACTCATTCAAGATATGATTTCATTCTTCATTAAAATATTCCACCTAGCCTAGAAGCCTTGATACAAATTATTTAGCATCTAGATTCTTTGAATCAAGTTACTATGGACTTCACCAAGTCTTCACAGAAATAGCTAAGGACTCTACCAGAGTTGCTCTAGAGTCTGACAAAATTATTTTGGACTCTACCAGAGTTGATATGGAGTTGTTCTAGACTCTTCCAATCTAGCTTCTAAGCTTGTAGAACTAAAAGATCCATACTCAATAGTATTTTTGTCACTTACTTATAGCAAGTGTGTTTATTTTTAGTAAGTGTGTTTATCTCAACAAATTAGATTATAGAGTATTTCAATTTTGCAAGTGTGTTTTTTATTGCATAAACAAATATTTTATAGAATAGATTAGATTAGATATTTAGAAAGACAACCCCCCAAATCATATCTGTAAGACCTATAACCATAAGTCTTGTTGCAGACAGCTTTGGACATCACCCCTAGTTTGAATGACATTAATAGATAAAGTTAATTAAATGAAGGGATTAACGACACCCATCAATATACTTAGTTATGTGGATATCTATGTTATATACTACTTATCCTTATCATTACATATTTTGTTTTTTATATAAATTCCTAATGCCTTGATATGCAATGTAGAGCTTTAGACTTGACTTTTTTTTTTTTAAATGCATTGTCTAAGTATTTTTAAATGATTTCCTAATTTCTTTCGCTAATCTTTTTCATATTCAAATCATAGTTGTATTTTTTTAATTTATTTTAATATCTTTTCATTGGATTTTTCTCATATTTATCCTTGTATTTATGTTAACTTTGCCACGTGTCACAAGATATTTGATAAATTTAATTCATAATTTAAATCTTTGTTTGTAAGTTAGTTTGAATTTAAAAACCACGTCTTCTTTTCTCTTTTCTGAAGAATAAGTTTAAATCAAAACACAATAATATTTTCTTCCCACATGGGATGATAATTTTTTTTCTATTGTCATCTTCCATCATTTAAGATAATTGTCGATACCATTTTTTAAGCATTTAAAATAATTCTTTAAGTGATTGTTTAAAACTTTAATTTAAACTTTTTTTTACCATTGTGATTAAATTGCACTTCAATATTTGTTGCTTATTATCAAAATATTTAAAAATTATGTGGATGCTAAAACAAAATAATATTTTAAGGAATCAAAAAAAGCAATAACTACTTGAAAAATATGATGAGATTGTTTTTTATTAAAATATGATGAGATTGTTACACTTAAACACCAATTTGAATTTCAAACTACAACTATTAATTTATTGCACACCTCACACAATGTAAAGTTGAGTGAAATGTAAATTTTAATTGACTCTCTAATTAGCAAACTTGCATCTTTAGAAAATGTACAAACATGTAATATTACTTTTTCATCTCCTCATGAGCGTATTGATTCACAACATCTTATTTGTAACCCTAGTTTAAAACTTATGTAATCTATAGGTTACTCTAATGGTGGTCTCAGTAAGTGTGAAAATGATATTGTTGGCCCTATTTTGCTTAAATCTAGTATGAATTATACATAGCTCAATTTTAATGCTTCCAATAATTCTAAATTAAATTTAAAGTCGTATTGTCCCTATCACCAAAGGTCATTACAAAATACTGCTTTTCAATATCATACAACTTATTTCAATGATAGTACTTGTCATGTTAATTTTTTGATTAAAAATGATAAAATTTGTGAGCATTATGATAAACATAGGTATAATATCTCTAAACAATAGAAATTGTATCCATGAAAATCTTATGGTGAATCAATTCATAACATTTTTCATTATTGGAAAATCACTAAAACACTTAATTCTATTGTTAAAACAAATTGGATCCCAAAACCTATGGTATCTTCTAGGTATTTTATATATTTTCTTATGATATTTTTTCAAATGTTTCATGTAGAATATATTTTACAAGTGATATATTTTTTTCTCCATTTTGATAAACTCAAAAAAATTATGCATTCATTATTTTTATGTTGCAAAGGAAATATGCTTTGTTTGGAGTTAATCAGTTGTGACTAACTTCCTTATTTTTCATGTAGGATTACACTTTGTTGTGGAAGTTGTCTTTTGCTCATTTTCCTTCTTACATTTAATTTTTATTTGTATGTAGATAATTATCTTATGGTATATTATTTACTTAACATGAATATTGGTGTTAACTTGTTTGTTTTGTAGGTATAGTGAATCATTTTTACCATCTTCTTATTGTTGGTCATTGTTATATTATGGATTGACTATCTTGTCTGAAGAGGCTTCTTAGATATTATTGATGATCACACCTTCATCCTTGTGTCTTTTGAAAACACCACATTTTCTTCTTTCTTCTTTCAATATTATTATAATTGCTCTCAAAAGAATTTTATTTTAAGGGATAGTATTGTATAATGTCAACTCCTTCCTTATTTTTTAAATGTTTTCTATACTTTTATAACCTCAAATTAAGTTTAAGGGGAAGTGTTAAATATTAATATTATTTTGGTTCACCTTTACTAAGTAATTTAGGCTAATTAGACTTATCCTAACTCTATTTTTTAGTTGTGTATTTCTTATTAAAAGAAATCCACTTTATCCTAGATGAGGAGTCACACTTCTTTTGTCCTTTGTAGGAAATCTTGGAGTTAAATTCACATGTAACTCCCTCCAAACTTGGACACGCATCCCCCTCACCCATAAGGGAATTAATAAAATATGACACACATATGAAGGTTATGTTATTAATTTTTTATTCCTTATAGCTCTATTTATTGAGCTCTCATTCTTCATCCAACTTGTTTATGCTCATCTTGAGATGTTTGTTTATGGATTGATGCCATTTTTATTTATCTTTAACATATCTTACATTAAATATTATAACTGAATCTTTCTATTTTATAAGTCTTCTAATAGATGTGAGGTTTTTCTGAATTTGACATTTTTTCCTTTTGATAATTCTTGCCTCTCATACTTTGTGGCTTGATTATTTATGAGATAATATAGTTTGATTTTATGATTTATTTATTTATTTTAAATTTTATTTAATGATGGTTTTTAAATAATTCCTAATAAATACAATAAATTAAAATTACTTGAGTAAAATGAAAATTGCATACTTGAACTTACATGTAAATTATAGTCTTAAATGTAATCCATAGAGTTGAATGGTGTTCCATGCAAACATATAGTGAAATGTATAAAATCAACAATTAATTAAGATGAATATCAAAAGGCTAAGACATACATAACTAGTGAATAACAAGGAATGAATACACATGATTAGGTATGAAAATCATTTTATTTTTCTAGTGTAAAATTTGGTATAAAACTAGTTATTGTAGAGGGCAAGACCCTTACAAATTTTATTTTCATTGAATAGCTTGGATTGGAATGTGCATACTCTAATCTTCATCAATGGGTGAGTGTTCTTAAGAACTCAAGGTGTTCTTAACTCCATCTTTGCATACTCAAAGTAGTGAAGTAGTTTTGAATCTCTGTATGGATCTCAATAGATTGATCTAATGAAAAACTACTATAAAACTCATGTAAAATGTGAACCAACCATTGTAGATAGAAAAAAGTTTGTTTTTGGTGTAGAACTATTATAAAACTAGTGAAAATAACTAGTATAATTTGATTCTATTGTATACATGGTGGATAATGACTTGGATTGACATTCTATTTGTGAAACTAGTGTAATACTAAGTGATAAGGAAGCCATGTGTTGTGTGATACACCTGATCTGATATTTGGTGTATATATATTCTAATACTGAGTAATAATAATTGTGATTCTAAGTAAAACATGTGCTAAAACTAGAACAACATGTCATGTATGATGTCCCCAAATTGATCAAATTTGAGTATTTATGGAAAATAAAATTGTAAAATTATTACAAACTACTTTGGGTTGACAGAGATTCTAAGAAATTTTAGAATTTACTATTTTTTAGGTATTCAAATAGCAACGGGGGAGTGGATAACACAAAAATGTACCCTTGTCTAATAGGGCACACCTATCTAAAACTAACTTCTAAGAATTTTCTAAGTTTTAAACTATACCACCTATATAATACCTTATAATTTTGTCTATATGCTAAACTATAGGGCTTGGTATTTAAGACAAGTTATGGTGTATGCCTCTATTTTGAGGTGAGTTGTTGAGCCTATGCAATAAAATAACTCAAAATAAAAAGTTATGTGAAATATTATTATGACATAAAGATGTAAATTTGAGTAGTAGTGATAACATGGAGAAGCATGGCATCATCATATATATAAATTGAGAATAAAATCAATGTGAGATGCATGCAATAATTAGCATACTTGGTGAGATTATCAAGATAGATGTTAGTAATTAGGCATGCAAATAATTGATCAAAACTAAGTACTAAGAGATAAATATAACTACTTAGGGAGGGATGCATGATATACATCATGACATCAAAAGGGTTGATAGGATGCATGATGTTCATCATTGCATTGAAACCAAGTAAATAAGCAAGCAAGTGGCATGGCCATAATGCACATAAATAAAGAGTACATGAAACATGTAATATAAATTTGAGGGGCCACATACAAGTGACATATTCATATGTCACTCATATGCATAAAATCAAAGAATGAATGTTTAGATCCACACATGTAAATGACATATTCAAATTTCCTCAAGCTAATAAAGAATACACATAATATATAAAGAAATAAAGCAACATGAAAAGAATGCATGGTAATAAGTAATTGATCGACATAAGTAAGTTTATAGCATGAGTAAAATCAATAACTGAGATAACCAATAATATATCAAGGGAGTAAAGAGAGCAATATTAATAGATGTAATGTTATTTAAAGATTTAAGCTATGAATAAGAAAAAGATAGCCAAAGAAGGATAAAAATTATGCATAGGATGGCCCAATGAGCTAATTGGTGTATGTACATGTTGTAGAAAGCCTCTATGTGGTATGAAACTGATTAATAATAGTTTAAGCTCATTGGGACAACAATAGTGGAATGGACAATAGTTCAGGGAGCTCTTGTCCAATAGGGTTCTCTTAACTAAATGCATTTTTTTAGTAAGTGACAGTGATATCAGTTACAATTGGGTCTAAAAATGGTATATTGTATACTTTGTAGTCACTTGTGTACACTTATGAAGTATATATGATATAAACTAAAAAAAATACTAAATAACTATGTACAAATGAATTAATGTGTGATAAATCAAACATAAACATGTATATAACCTATTTTTAGTATTTTATGACCTTTTTTCTATTTTAGCATATATATATATATATATAAACTAAAAAGACAAAATAGAGATAAGGATATTAACTGATGAGTCTTGTAATGGACTCACAATCAATATAACTTGTATCAAAGTTAGGAAGATTAATCTTTCATGAAAGAAAAAGGCTATGTTATGTTGTTGAGTTGATTTAAATGGAAAATCTAAATATTGACTACCCTATGTATCATAACCTCCACTATCATATTGATTACTTATAGCATATTATATCTATGGTTGAGCGCAATAAACTATAGGGATGTTTAGAACCTGTTGTCCCTCAAAAATATCACTCATTTTTGGGACAACATTTGAATTGGTCCTACAAACCAAAATTGTCTCTTCCCTTTTCAAAATTTGTCCTGGGAATTCAAATTCCTCATTTTTCAAGCTTCCCAGAAATATACGAACTCTGCAGGCTTAAATCTACGAACTTTGAAGGCTTGAATCTACGACTCTACAGGAAGAGAAAATCTACGGACTCAGTAAGAAGAGAAAATCTACGGACTTTGTAGACTGAGTTCAATGGGCTTTATAGGTTGATTTCTACAGACTTGATTTCTACGGACTCTGCAAACAGGTTCATTTCTATAAGTTCAATGGGCTTCATGGCTTCTATAGGTGGGTTCAATCAAAAGAATCAGTTTCTAACACTTGGTCATTTTTGAGATTGGTTCAGTGCCTTGGTTTAAACAAAAATCTCCATCGTCAAGCATCAGCATCAGGTTCAATGCATTTGGTTCAACAGTTGGTTCAACGTCAAATGGTTCGTCAATCGGTTCAAGGATTTGTTTGAACCGTTGAACCAAAACTTGGTTCAACGATTGGTTCATCATCTTTTGGTTCAACGGTTAGTTAATCGCTTCAGTTCAATCAAATGAACCATCGAATTGAACCATTTTGGTTCAAAGCCTTGGTTCAATGAAGAGGTTCAAAGCCTTGGTTCAACGAAGAGGTTCAACATCTTGTAGTTTAATGGAGTGGTTTATCGACTTGGTTCATTCAATTGAACCATCAGCTTGAGCCATTTTGGTTCAAAGCCTTGGTTCAACAAAGAGGTTCAATGCCTTGGTTTAATAGAGTGGTTTAACAACTTGTTTCAAAGGAGCGATCCAATGTAAAATTTCAAAGAGCCTCCCGAAGGACAAGTGCCCTTGTGGAGGGCACTTGGTCAATGAAAATACCCTTCGAAAGGGTCATTTTCAAAAAGACTAAGGCAAGTCTAGGAATTCCTTTAGACAAAAAATTTGAAAGAATTCTGAGAAGTCATGGGAGTAAATCCTGAAGGAATTCACGTATATGGCAAATGGAACAATTTCCATGGACTTTTTGTCTGCAGGAAATTTCTACGGATAATTTGTCTGCGGGAATTTATCCGTGGGAATTGTCTGGGAGAATTTGCTTGGGGAAAAGCCCAGGGAAAACACCCACAAGAATTTTTTGTGGGAATTTGTGAAAGGCCATCGAAGGACCCTGAAGGGCAGGTGCCCTTGCGGGGGACTCTCAGCTGCCAATTTGAAGAATACTTCCCTGAAGCCAAAGGGTCACTTGAAGAAGCCCGAAGGCCATTCAAAGACAACCCAAAGGATAGATACCCTTGTGGGGGTCTCTTCCCGACACCCAAATTGGGTCATTTCTTAAGGCCTGAAAGGGCAAGTTTAATCTAGGAAAGTGCCAAATAATAAAGCCGAATAAGGACCAAGGGGTGACGTGCCCGAAGACATCAAATTCAAGATAGTGAATTAACCATTGATCCTTTGAATCTACAGACCTAAATGCATTCATAGGCTTTAAGGCCAAGGCAAGCAGAAAGTGAAGAAGGAACAAAATAGCAAATTGAATCTAGGACTCGATTCAATTAACCAGAAAAGAAGGAATGATGAAGATAGGATCAGATCGCCACGTGGACATTGAAAGTTGCAAACTTTCAATAGCATGACTTGTTTCTTTGCATTGATAAAATCAAATGGGTAAAATGCCCCTAAGTTCTAGCCTGTCTTCTTAACAAATTCCAATGCAACATGATGTGTTACTATTCCCGATTCCTTCTTGAAGAGGCTATATAAGGGACTCTCTTCTATTGTAAATGGATCTCTTTTTGACAATCAAAATGAAACTCTGCCCAAATTGAAAGGCACTTCTGAGACTTTGAGCTTAGTTTGTTTATCATATTTTGTTATTGGAATAAGAAAGCAAGTGGTTTTTCAGACTTTGTGCTATAATATCTTTGTTGTTGAGGAAACTGTTCTTATGTCTTTTTCCTTAATATATCTTCTATTCCTTTAATTCACAAGCATAATTAGTGACAACAATCAAAAAGGTGTCCTAAAGAATCAACTGTGGAGAGACTTTATGCCCCCATAATTGCCTTTAGTGTGTTTTCTTTTCATTTCTATGTAAAGGACCTTGGGGCAACTTTGTGCCCTCATTGTCATTCGTATCTTACTCTTGAGCAATTCAGGCGTAGACTTTGTGCTACATCTCAATTTGCTGGTTATTACATCTTTTGTTACATTTTGTTGTTACTACCTGGAGTATTCTTGTGGCTTGCTAAATAGTACTTCTGAAAGAAGAGGAGTGCTTTCTGTCATTTTCCTTGAGTTTCTCCTTTGAGTTGCACACATCATCTCTGAAGAAAGAGAGATGGATGGTTTGTCTTACCCTTGAGTATTATTTTCTATTTATATATATATATATATATATATATATATATATATAGTTTATCTATAGGGAACCTCCCCTTGATGAGAGGAGAGATCAGTCCCCTTCTGATGTGGTAAACCTACACATTTGGATGACTAATCTTCCTACTTTGGCTGATCAGACCTATTTTGTTTATCAGTATGTTGATCGACAAAATATTTAACCAACAGTTTTTGGTGACTCCGCTGGGGATATAACATATCCATTATCCATTTATAATCTATTCATTCACCTCCACACTAACCGGGAAAGAATGCACAGTTTAAAGCCTCAAGCTTTAACTAAAGCAAGGTCAATTATTTTCCATTTTTGTTTCACAATCTGGCAGATTCAAGGTATACACGAAGCCAAAGGGCTAAAGGTATCATTGACCCTGTATTTGAATTGGTACAACAAAGTGATTTTGATCTGTTTCCTTCACCATTTCATCTCCAATGAACCAAGAGCTTTCCTCCTACTAAAGTCAAATCTCCATTACCAGATGAAGTACCTACTTTTGTTGTTAATAAAGCTTTGCCAATCATTAATCCTCTGAGATTTGTTATCCCTCCTTTTCATAATCCTACAATGGCAGTTCAAGGCCCTTGGGGTAATGTTTTTGGTCCTTTCAATCTTACTCCACATCTACATGAACTTCCATGCAGTTCAAGGAAGAACTTCTCCAAATTCTATGGTGATGGGAAAGTTCATCTTGATGAGCACAGTGCAGCCTTCAACATAGCTTGTGGAGTAATCGGAGTAGAATTTGAAGATGTAACAGTTAGGTTATTTATAGAAATATTACAAGGAGATTCTATAGATTGGTTTTATCATCTACAGGCTCGGTCAGTGACTGATTGGAATAATCTCAAAGCTAAGTTTGAAGCTAGATTCAAACCTATAGAAGATGCACATACACTTTTGGCTCAACTTACACAGATGAAGAAAGAGCCTCATGAACCAATGCGAGACTTTATAGCCAAATTTGACAAACTGAGGAATAGAATCCCTATAATAGCTTGACCTATAGCTGAGAATCTCAAATGCTTTTTCATTAATTTTCAACTACCTGAAGTAAGTTTTCTCTTGAGACGTGCTGGTCAAATAGATCTTGCTACAGCTCAACTTTTGGCCACTGAGGTAGAAGATGATCGCATCTTAGCAGGGAAGATAAGAAGAGATCTAAATAGAAATAGAGCTTCATCATCTTCTGAATATACATCTATAGGCACCATAGATCTAATGGTGCAAAAATTGGCAAATGAGTTGCTTGCTCTCAAAAAGCAAATGGCTCAAGGAATGTCTTCTGCTCCTTCATACAGAAGGATATTCCCAAATCAGACATATCAGGGAAATGCTGCCAGGAATCAAAGGCAATAGAATCGCCTTCCTCCCTCATAAGGGAAACTTGCCCTGGAAGCTCCTCCAACCAATTCAATAATAGGATATCTTGAAGCAAAATTAGAATTCTCTTTCCAACATGAATTAAATCAAGAAAATGACACTGATCTCCTTGAAGACAATCAAGAAGAATCAGTTGGCAACTCCCACATTAGTTTCTTAAACTACCAGGATGAACCTAGAAGCAAAGGAGAAGATTTTGATGGGTCATATGCAGTGTTTACCAAAGCCAAAAACTAATCAGTCTAACAGGCTGATAAAGAGAAGACAGAAGAGAAACCATAGCCAGTAGTCATGATTGCTAAGCGTGGAACCACTCTGCCTTTTTAGTCAAAGGATTCGATAATTGCCCAAAAGGCAAATACATCAATTTCCCCTTCCCCTTCTACTTCAATCTTGTAAACCAGCCCACCTCCCATCCCTCCTAAAACTTAGAAAGTTGAAGTACCTTTCTTTTTACCTAGTTCAATTCAGCCATTTGACATAATCGATCATATCAAAAAGACAAAAATATAAATGTTTGAGTTTGAATACTTGCAATCCAATCCTAATCAATTGAATAATTTGGTCCAATATGTAAAGAACCAAACCGTCTCTATAGGATAAAAGGCTAAAAAGGTTACTCCTAATTCTTCAAAAAACATGCCTATTCCAAATAATCTAGTCATTACTCCCCCAGCTGCTCTTGGAAAAATAGAACCTTTCTATGTTTCCCTGTCAATTAATGGTCACAAGCTGAGTAACTGTATTATAAACTCAGGCACATTTGATAATGTCATGCCTGATAAAGTACCTGAGTCTCTTGGTCTCACATTGACCAAGACATTTGGGAGATGTTTCTCCATGGAGAACAAGCAAGTACCATTGCTAGGGCAAATCAAAGATGCCCAATTTGCATTTACAGCCTTTCCAGACAAGAGAATCAAGATGACTGTCTTAGTGGCTGATGTTCTAGCATCTTATGGCATTTTGCTTGGATGAAATTTATGTAAGGATGTGGGAGGAGAACTAAGCATGGATCTGTCTGAGACAAGGATCCCTGTACAAGGCGTAATGAAGAGGTTGCTCCCTGAAAAGAAAGCAAAATATGTGGTCACCCAAACATCAGCCCCCAAAGCTCAAATTCTTTTTGAATCCATAAGTATGGGAAACTATTTTCTATCTATAGATGAAGTGCATATAACATCTGGTATAATTCTTGAAAGGGTCAATGTAGAAATTAGTTCAACAAGAACAACAGAAAAACTAGTAGGCTACAGTATAGGCCAAGAAGGATCCTCCATCTCTGATGAAGGAAAGTCTAAAAAAAATCAGTATCAGATGAGATATGGACTTTGGAATTTGATGGTAGTTGTTCCTCTACTGGTTCAGGAGCTGGGATTTTTTTGATATCTCCTCAAGGAATATGTTTCCTTTATCTTACAAACTACATTTTAGCAACACTAACAATACAACTGAATACAAATCTCTGTTGCTTGGCATGAAGGCTACTCAAGACAAAGGCATCAAGTTTCTTCATGCCAAAAGAGATGCTGAATTAGTGGTTTGTCAAGTAAGAAATATTTACCAAACCAAGAATGAAATATTACACCACTATCGTAACTTGGTTTGGGACCAAATTGAAAGCTTTGATGCTTTCAACATTTTTGCCATACCCAGAGAGTCTAATGATAGAGCTGATGCACTTGTTGTTTCAAAAACTCTCTTAGTTCCTAATTTAGATTTCAAAGAAGATAGGTATACCATTGAGCTGGTCTATAGACAAAGTGTTCTTGACAATGCTGATCATTGGAGAGTATTCAATGATGATCATCAAATCATTGCCTTCCTAAAATAAAAAAATAATTTTGAACTATGTTTTAAAGGCAGTGAATCTCAGAAGAATGAATCTATCTCTAAATCTAGTTCAAATATAAATGAATAATTTTTATAGCTGAAAGGAAATAAAATTCCCAAAGGCTTGGTTTCTCTTGAGAAGCTATTTGACAAGCATGATAGATTCATCAAACAACAGCAAACAAACTCGAGTTTCTCTCAGGGATTCGATTAAGTGAATCTGACCACTGAAGAAAATCTCAAGATGGTCAATATTGGTAAGTGTTGCACCCCTGAAGAAAGATTCAAATTCACCTCTTTACTCTGTCAATACATGGATGTCTTAGCATATTCTTATGAAGACTTGAAGTCTCTCAGACCTAATGAAATCCACCATGACATTCCTCTCAAGGCTGACTCAATGCCCTACAAGCAAAAATTCAGACAGTATAATCCAAAAATATCAGGTACTATTTTGTCTGAGATACAAAAAATGTTAAATGCTAGAATCATCTTCCCAATCCATCATTCCACATGGATTGCAAACATAGTGCCTGTAAGGAAGAAGAATGGCAAAATTTGCATTTGTGTAGATTTCAAAAATCTGAATCAAGCATCTTTGAAGGATAATTATCCTTTGCCAATTATGGATTAAGTGCTTCAAATAGTGACAGGTTCAGAGATGTTATCAATGTTGGATGGCTTTTCAAGATATAATCAAGTTGAAGTTGGTGAAATAGACCAACACAAGACTGCATTCACCACACCTTGGGGTGCATTTACATATAGGAGAATGTCTTTTGGTTTGATAAATGCTGGTGCTACCTTTTAGAGAGCTATGGATCTGGCTTTCAAAGATGAGATTGGTAAATTCATAGTGGTATACCTTGACAACTTGACTATTTTTTTAAAGCATCAATATGATCATGTATGCCATTTGAAACAAGTGCTAGAATGTTATCGCTAGAATGGTATTTCCTTAAATCTTAAAAAGTCTATTTTTGGAGTAACAAAATGAAAACTTCTTGGACACATTGTGTCTAAAGAAGGCATAAATATTGACTCAAACAAAGTCAAGTCTAATCAAGAACTTAATTTGCCTACAAGTAAGAACGGTGTTCATTCTTTCTTCAGAAAGGTGAATTTCTTACGAAGATTCATCCTCAAATTTGCTAAAAAGATTAGACACATTGTAAACATGATGAAAGGGAAGACCATCTTCAGCTGGACTAAAGAAGGCAAGGCAGCATTTTAGGAAATCAAAACCGCTATTTCTCAAGCCCCTACCTTGGTTTGCCCAGATTACAATAAAGATTTCATCATATACAGCTATGCATCTGAACACACTCTTTTAGCAATTCTTGTTCAATAGGACAAGGAAGGTATGGAATCTCTTATCTCTTTCATGAGTTTCCCTCTCAAAACCCATGAGATGAAGTATTCAAATATAGAGAAGCATGCTTATGCCTTGGTAAAAGCAATCAAACATTTCCACTTCTATATTTTGAATTCACATACTACTGCCCTAGTGCCTGACACTACAGTCAAGTCTATATTAACTCAGTAGGAGTTTGGCACAAAAAGAGGTAATTGGATTGCAAAGATCCAAGAGTTTAATCTAGACATTAAGTCGACAAAGTTGGTCAGGGGTAAAGGCCTATGCCAACTAATTACTGACAATAAGCCAGAAGACACATAGCGTGAAGAAACTGAAGTGGAAGAGACTCCAACAGTCCTTTTTATCTCCACTACCAATGAGTGGTATTCAGGTATCACTCATTTCCTTACTTATGGTGAATGTCCTGCTCATTTTTTTTACAAAGAAAGGAGGACTATCAAGTTGAAAACTACCAATTTTGTCCTTTGAGACAATGGCTTGTATAAGAAAAAGCATAGATGGAGTATTCCTTTGTTGTGTAGACAAAGAGAAACAAAGCTAGCTTTTGAAATCTTTCCACAATTTGGCCTATGAAGGACATTTTTCTACTCCTGTGACTGCTCACAAGATTCTGCGAGCCAGGTATTACTGGCCAACTCTTTTCTAAGATGCACATAAGTGGGTGAGGAAATGTGAACTCTATCAGCAATTTATTGGAAGACCCAAGTTAGTTGATATGCCTCTCAAGCCAGTGATCATAGAAGAACCTTTTCAGCAATGGGGACTTGATTTTATTGGGACTATAAACCCATTTTCAAGTGCTAGGCATGATTATGTCTTTACAACAACTAACTATTTCACCAAGTGGGTAGAAGCAATCCCAACTAAGCATGCTACTTCAGAAGTTGTATGCAACTTCCTCAAAGAAAATATCATTTCTAGGTTTGGAGTTCCAATCAAAATTGTTACTGATAATGTAGCTTGTTTCACCTCTTAGGAGATTACACAATTTTGTTTCCATTATAGAATTACACTCTCTCACTCTTCTGATTATTTTCCACAAGGGAATGGATAAGCTGAATCCAACAATAAGAATCTGGTAACTATTATCAAGAAGCTAGTAGATGACAATCAAAGAACATGGCATAAAGCATTGGTTGATGCTCTATGGGCAGATAGAATCACACCAAAGAGGGCAATTGGTATGTCTCCTTTTCAACTTCTTTATGGTATCAATGCTGAGATACCAATCACCTTAGAATTCTCATCCTTGAAATTGGCAAAGGCAATTGAAGATCAGACATATGAAAGCTCTCTTGATAAAAGAATCATGTGCCTGACTAAGTTGGAGGAATAGGGAACCATGGTGGTGGATAGAATTGCTGCTCATCAAAGTCTGGTTAAAAAACTCTTTGACCAGAAGGCCAAAAATTGTGATTTCCAGATTGGGGATCAAGTCCTGCTATGGGACAAAAGGAGAGAACCAAAGGGGATGCATGGAAAGTTTGACTCCCTTTGGAGAGGCCCATTTATAATTCATCAACACATTGGTGAAAATAGCTTTCTATTGAAATATCAAGATGGCACACTCTTTTCTCTGCCCCACAATGGGCATCATCTGAAACATTTCAACTCTTGAAGTGTCAGATCATTCCATTTGTATATATGTACATTTGTATAGTTTTTAATTCTATTTTGTTTTATTTGTTTCCATTTTTGATGCCTTTCATTTTTGGGTAGCATGACTCCATAACCCAATGGTACACCTGAAGACACTAGAGATTATGGATTCTACTCCTTTCAATTCTTTTTGCAATTGATAGAAGTTCCCCAAATGGAGCCAGCCGTTGTCCCCCAAAAATATCACTCATTTTTGGGACAATATTTGAACTATTTTGGTCCTACCGACTAAAATTATCTCTTCCCTTTTCAAAATTTGTCCTGGGCATTCAAATTCCTCATTTTTCAAGCTTCTCAAAAATCTAGGAACTCTGTAGGCTTAAATCTATGGACTCTGCAGGCTTAAATCTATGGACTCTGCAGGAAGAAAAAATCTACAGACTCAGCAAGAAGAGAAAATATACAGACTTTGCAGACCAAGTTCAATGGGCTTTACATGTTGATTTCTACAGACTTGATTTCTACGGACTCTGCAAGCAAGTTCATTTCTACAAGTTCAACGGGCTTCACGGCTTCTGCAGGTGGGTTCAATCAAAAGAATTATTTTCTAACACTTGTTCATTTTTGAGATTGGTTTAGTGCCTTGGTTCAAACAAAAATCTCCATCGGCAAGCATTAGCAGCATGTTCAATGCATTTGGTTCAACATCAAATGGTTCGTCAGTCAGTTCAAGGCTTTGTTTGAACTGTTAAACCAAAACTTGGTTCAACAGTTAGTTCATCATCTTTTGGTTCAATAGTTAGTTCATCGCTTTAGTTCAATCAAATGAACCATTGGCTTGAACCATCAGCTTGAACCATTTTGGTTCAAAGCCTTGGTTCAACAAAGAGGTTCATTGTCTTGTAGTTCAATAGAGCGATTCATCGACTTGGTTCATTCAATTGAACCATTGGCTTGAACCATTTTGGTTCAAAGCCTTGGTTCAACGAAGAGGTTCAATGCCTTGGTTCAACAGAGTGGTTTAACAACTTGTTTCAAAGGAGATATCTAATGTAAAATTTCAAAGAGCCTCCCGAAGGACAAGTGCCCTTGCGGAGGGCACTTGGTCAACGAAAATACCCTTTGAAAGGGTCATTTTCAAAAAGACTAAGGCAAGTCTAAGGCACAATTCCTTTAAAATTTTTATTTGAAGGAATTCCTTCAGACAAAAAGTCCAAAAGAATTATGAGAAGTCGCGGGAGTAAATCCGGAAGGAATTCATGTATATGGCAAATAGAACAATTTTCATGGACTTTTTGTCTGCGAGAAATTTCCACAGACAATTTGTCTGTGGGAATTTGTCTACGGGAATTGTCCACAGGAATTTGCTCGGGGAAAATACCCATGGGAATTTTTTGTGGGAATTTGTGAAAGGCCACCGAAGGACCCCGAAGGGCAGGTGCCCTTGCAGGGGACTCTCAGCTGCCAATTTGAAGAATACTTCCCCAAAGCTGAAGGGTCACCCGAAAAAGCCTAAAGGCCATTCAAAGACCACTAGAAGGCTAGATACCCTTGTGGGGGGATCTTCTCAACACCCAAAGCGGGTTATTTCTTAAGGCCCAAAAGGGCAAGTTTAATCCAGGAAAATGCCAAATAGAAAAGCTGAAGAAGGACCAAGGGGTGATGCGCTCGAAGAAATCAAATTTAAGACAGTAAATTAACCATTGATCCTTTGAATCTACAGATCTAAATGCATTCACAGGCTTTAAGGCCAAGGCCAGCAAAAATCAAAGAAGGAACAAAACAACAAATTGAATCTAGGACTCGATTCAATTAACTAGAAAAGAAGGAATGATGAAGATAGGATCAGATCGCCATGTGGACATTGAAAGTTGCAAACTTCAATAGCATGACTTGTTTCTTTGCATTGATAAAATCAAATGGGTAAAATGCCCTTAAGTTCTAGCCTGTCTTCTTAACAAATTCCAATGCAACATGATGTGTTACTGTTCTCGATTCCTTCTTGAAGAGGCTATATAAGGGACTCTCTTCTATTGTAAATGAATCTCTTTTTGACAATCAAAACGAAACTCTACCCAAATTGAAAGGCACTTCTGAGACTTTGAGCTTAGTTTGTTTATCATATTTTGTTATTGGAATAAGAAAGCAAGTGGTTTTTCAGACTTTGTGCTGTAATATCTTTGTTGTTGAGGAAACTGTTCTTATGTCTTTTTCCTTAATATATCTTCTGTTCCTTTAATTCACAAGCATAATTAGTGACAACAATAAAAAAGGTGTCCTAAAGAATCAACTGTGGAGAGACTTTGTGCCCCCATAATTGCCTTTAGTGTGTTTTCTTTTCATTTCTATGTAAAGGACCTTGGGGCGACTTTGTGCCCTCATTGTCATTCGTATCTTACTCTTAAGCAATTCAGGCGTAGACTTTGTGCTACATCTCGATTTGCTGGTTATTACATCTTTTGTTACATTTTGTTGTTACTACCTGGAGTATTCTTGTGGCTTGCTAAATAGTACTTCTGAAAGAAGAGGAGTGTTTTCTGTCATTTTCTTTGAGTTTCTCCTTTGATTTGCACACATCATCTCTGAAGAAAGAGAGATGGATGGTTTGTCCTACCCTTGAGTATTATTTTCTGTTTATATATATATATATATAGGGAACCTCCCCTTGATGAGAAGAGAGATTAGTCCCCTTTTGATGTGGTAAACCTACACATTTAGACGACTAATCTTCCTACTTTGGCTGATCAAACCTATTTTGTTTATCAGTATGATGATTGACAAAATATTCAACCAACAGAACCCATATTGTAGTATATGAATATTTTTTTGGCGCCTGATGTGAGGTACCCTTAGTGCTTTATAATATTAATCTATGATGTGTATAGTATAGAGAGGATCTCAAGAATATATGACAAATCTTTGTTCAAATGGCCTCTTAAGGATAGGCCTTTGTATAAGTGTAGATATTTGTTGTGGAAATATCTAAGTAGGTTACACAATTTTGGATTGCATAATTACAATATTTTTTATAGGAATCAAATATATATGTGATATGGGGTACTCATATAGTACTTATATAGTATACTTGGAACTATGATGATCTCATTAATATATATATATAATTTAAGAATTGGTGAATTATAGAAGGAACTGTATGAATCTACTAAATCCAAGGGCATCCTAATATCATATTGAAGACCCTTGCATTGGGTAGTACTATGAATTTGGTGGTCACATACGCAAGACCAACCTATAATGGTAACGTAATCTCACTAATGGACCTTTGAATCTGGGTATTGAATTCTTTATTAACCATGGTGGTAGGAAGTAAATCTTGATCAATGTATCCAAGATGATAAAGAAGTGTGATTATGCATATTTCACACTTAAACCATTATCGACCATGACACTCTAAATAGGCTAATGATCAATGTTAGCTAAAAAAAACAAAGAATGTAAATATGATTTATCATCTATTATATCATGCTCTACAAATGTGATGAATTGCCTAGATGGTACTAAAGTATGGTAGGCACCAATTATTCCATTCAAAAGATGTTGTTCCTCTGTATGAGGGTGGTAATAAGCTAGAAGAGGGTGTGTATTATATGCATAGTGAATGCATGAGGTATCTATTATCTCATTAGTTCTATGCTTAGGAAATAGATAACTGAATATTTTCATTAGCTTACTTTCACTTGGTTATGTTTGTGAACTATTTGTTGATGTTCCAACATTAATTATGTTTGTATCTATAAAATACTAAATATTTTGCCTCAAACTGATACATATTTTAGTAGTGTGGACTAGTGCCCTATGATAATCATAAAAACATTTTGATCAAAACCTTTTATAATAGGCCGATTCGCATTAACCTTTTTAATAGGAGGGAGAGATATGACATTGAATTCTAATAGTATTTTGAGCACTTTATATGGAGCTTCTAGTAGATTGGTAAATTATCTCTTTAGAAGATATGGTAATACAATGTGTAGAGTAGGCTCAAATACTACATACACTATTGCCTTTTGATCATTCTTAGTATCAGTTAGCCTTGCCTTGTATGGTGGATTTCTTGAACTCGTGGTAGTAGAATATGAATTAGTTGTATACTTTAGCTTATTCATTTCCATTAATTTAACTTCCCTTTCTTTTACTGTGTGGTATAAATATGTGAATGATGTAAACTTTTTAGAACATGGTGGAATCATGTATGGGTGGAAGTAAACTTTGCTTAAAAATATCATGTAATTCTCTATCTACCATAAGATTTGTCATTTTGGATAACATAGTCTTGTGTTTTAAGACATATTATGCAATGGTCTCATTATATTTTTTCTTAAGTTGATAAATATAAACATATGAAACCTTTTCACTAATATTGATTGAAATTTAATCAGAACATATTGGCTAATGGGTTGAGCACATTAATCAATTGATCAAGTAAATCATAAAACCATGGTAATGCATATTCCTCGAGACTTCATGGAAATAATTTAGTCAATAACCTACCATTGGACACATAGTCCAAACATGTTGAGTGTAATGCTCTAACATGTTGCCCAAGGTCACCCTTTCTAACATATAGTGCAATTTTTTATATTTCAAAACATGTAGGTATAGAATATATTATTATATGTTGTGCCATGGGGTGTGCAATAAAATGGGAAAATCTAATACCTAATTCAATTTTAAATTTCCTTAATCCAGATGTCTCACCTTATTCTACAAAGATTGAATATCATGTATAAGGGATTATACATCAATGTAGATACTAATATCTGATTTATATATCATCTCAGTCTTGTATACTTGAAAAATATCTATCATGTATCCACCTTTTAGTTATATACATTCTTGCTACCAAAAGGATCACATTCACCATCTCATTGTGTCTAATACTTTACCTTATGTTTTGACCCCATCATTTCTAATGATCCAGATCTCTTGCATTATACAAAAATCCTAAAACCTGATATATGTATATTTCACACTTGTGCACACAAAATCCAACAATTAGGGGAGAACTAAATATGTCTAAGGCCCTCTTTGAAGTATTGGATATGTAAGAAATACTCATTAATAGAGGAATCCTTGAGGTCAGTTCAATACCATGAACCCACTAACCCATTTTTGGTAAGGTACATTGACTTAAGGTGAAGATTTAGGGTTTGGTCCACATACAATCATCTACAACCTATGTGTGGAAATAAAATATATCATTAGAAATGTGATAAAAACCCATAAATATCTAGGTGATTGCTCCATAATATAATGAATATTTTTTACCAGATAGTTCCATTGATATTAGAACACCTACATTGATAGAAGTGTTTAGGTTTCCAAAATAATATTTCCAAAATCTGATGAATGAATCATGATCTTGTCCCTACCTATTTCTACCTCTATACTCCTTAGATCTATCTATCCATTTTTGGATAAGCTAATTATTATTCCTTATTCATATTTATGTAATCAAATTACTATTTTGAGAGTAATTTTTATATTTAACATAACTCAATATTTTAATTTAGAATATTCATTTATTTGAGTTTTTAATTAATTATCCTACTCTAGAATATTTTTATTCATCTTTGTGTATAGGTTATTCTACCCTTTAACACTCAAATCCAAAATAATAAAAAGGGTTAAACATTTGGTGAACCCAACCAATGAGTCTTTTCATGTAAATCCTAGCTTGCTCTAGGGGTTTCAACCTCTTAAGTTTTCTTCTTTTTGTACTTATTTACGTTTGTTATGTCATTTATATGTAACCTAGGCATAGTCCTAAATTAGGCGGTATTCCTAATGAACATTTTGGGCTACTCCTTGGGCCACCTAAAATGTCTCAAGCTAATACCATGTCAAATTATGCTAATAATGAGAGTGCCAATAATGATAATGCATCACATACTAAAAAATCTCATAGAATATGAATCTAATTACAAGGATAATAAAACACATGATCATAATGAAAATGAACAAGCTAACCAAGAACAATTAAAATCTATTGCATGATTTTGAGAATGCATTCATGAGAATCTTGAAGATCTCCCCAAGATCCTTAATAGAATATTGGAAACTACAAATGCAAAGGCATAAATGAACTATCCTTGTTGGGTGAATATTTTGTCGGCCAGCTAACTGGTGACCAAAATAGTTTCTATCACCACAACATAGTAAGATTGGTCACCCAGGTGTGCAGCTTTACTACATCAACCAGAGACAAATCTCTCCTCTCATCAAGGGGATGTTCCCTATTAAATATGCAGAGGCTATATACTATATATATAAGTAGAAAGTAAGACACAGGTTAGGATAAACCATCCATCTCTCTTCTTTCAGAGATAATGCTAACAAACAAAGGAGAAATCCTAGGTGATTGGTGAAAATACTTCTATTCTTTCAAAAGTAACATTCAGCCAAGAGCTAGATCCCTTCCTGGATAGTAGAAATCTTGATGAAATGATAGAAGGCACTTCTCTTCTTTTAGAAGTGCTTGTTCTTGCAAACATCAGGAATCTTTCTAGTAAGTAACTGGTAACCAAAGGTGCAAAGTAACCAGTAGCCTAAAATGTAGTGCAAAGTCTCCACCTCAACTGCCCAAGAGTGAAATACAAAGAATAATGGGGGTACAAAGTCATCCCAAGGTCCTTTACACAGAAACATAAAATAAAAACACACACTAAAGATAACTATGACAACACAAAGTCTAAAAGTAGTTGGCTTCAAAACACCTTCCTTATCACCTCCACTAGTCCTACTTGTTAAATCAAATAAATAAGAATGCTTTCAGAAGACAGACATAAGAACAATCTCCTAAAGTAGCACAAGTTATAACAGCACAAAGTCTAGAAATAACTCTTTTGAAGATATTTTTGGTCCTTTGGTCTCGCTCCTCTCTTCACTGCTTAAGTGCTTCTTTGCTCTCTAGTTGAACCATCACTTTAATTGAACTTGCCTTTGGAATAGTCCATGTTGCTTCTTTGTCCTTTATAGCCCTTCTTGTCTAAGTCTTTGGGGGGTCTTTTCTGTGTCTTTGACAAGTGGCAAGTTCCACTATTATGAAACTCATTGGAAACTTAACGAAAATGGGATCCATGACACGTCTTGCCTGAGCAACTTCAAAAGGGGAACGCGGATGCAAACACTTATCACATTTTGTTGAGTCATAACAAGACATGTGATGTATTCTGCTTAACTTACAGAAGCTTTAAAAACCTTTGAGAGTCCTATAGAAGATGACACGTGGTGGCTTCCACTCTAATTTATAATGGACACGTGGTGGCTTCCACTACACTTTGTCTTTTTCCATCAGGCGCTTTTCCATGGGCTTTTCTATTTAGTCAGGTTTTTCCTTTGCTTTCTTTGGGTTTATTTTTTTGAAGGAGTTCACTTTGTCTATTTTTGCTCGCTACCCTCTACAAGGGTTCTTGGCCTTGGTTCACCGCCCTCCACAAGGGCACTTGTTCCTTTGGCTTTGGGGCAGCCCCTTGAACCTACCGATTGAACCAACTTTGGTTCAACAGTTCAATGGTTCAATCGGTTCATTATTCATTATTTGTCTAAGTCTTTTTGATCTTTTGTACCAAGTGCGTTGAACCAATTGGTCGTTGAACCCATTGAACTGATTGAACGTTGAACCCATTGAACCGATGAACCAAAATGGTTCAAGGTTCAACGGTTCAATGGTTCAAGCTTTTGAGACTCGTTACGGTCTCGGGACTGTGGATCCTTTAAACAATTGAACTTTGAACCTTTGACATATGTGCATAGCCCTTGTTGAAGACGTTGAACCTTTGAACCTGTTAATCCCTTTGCTGAAAAACCTTTGAAAAAATGAGGAATTTGAAAGCCCCCAAATAAATTTTGAGAAGGGGAAGAGAGGAATTTTGGCCCTACAAGTCCAAGAATAGCTCATATGTTGTTCCAAAAATGACTGACACTTTTGGGGACCAACAATCCCTACGCTTGAGCATAACATTACCTACTACATCTATTGGGAGCATGGGATATGTTTTCAAACCATTTTTTCCAAAATATCAAACAATTATTGATGCATCCTTCATGAAAAGAATTAATACTTAAACCTAATTACCAGTTTCAATGCCTAAATCAACGCAAGTGGTCTTTTCATCCCCTTTAGTTACTTTTCAAATCTCAAATCTTAATCCCAATGGGTCTACTATGCAAAATCTTCTCTAAGTTATTAAATCTTTGGAAGATAAAGTTACCAACATTGAAAAAAAATATTTGAAATCAACTCATGTTATTTTTTAAAAATATATATTACATAATCCTCTACCACCTGAGATATCTTTGCACCCTTTGCCAATAAATTTTTTTACACCCAAATTCACATTTTATGATGGCAAGGGTGATCTTGAACAACACATTCAATCTTTTTTTGTAGAATGTCTTGATTATGATTTAAATGATAAAGTTTTTACCAAATTATTTTCAAGGATCCTAATGGGTTATGCTTTAAGATGGTTCTATGAAATTCCAATACAATCAATAAAAGTGTAGACACCAAAAATCTGTACACTATGATTTTGAATGTCAAAAACACCCTTGGACTACCTAAAACCCCCTTGGGACCAATTTCACCCCTTTGACCACTAATTGGGCCCAACTACAGTTAGTTTACCTAACTAGCTTAACTTAGATTTCACCCACCTTTTTACCTTCACCCTCAATCATCGATGATTGGGATGACCATCAATGATCACCTTAACCACTGATGATCAGGGTGCACCTCCTTAACCAAAATCATACAAGCCACCCACTTTTCTTTTCTAAATATAAGTTGTCTATATCCTATTGCAAGCCTTTTCATGGAGAATTTATAATTAGATAGCCCAGGTGAACCTTCACTTCCACCGCTTGATTGTGACTACAAGAAGAGAGAAGCTAGGAGGTGAGATCTATCTGCAATTATGATCAAGAGCTTATGCATTAAGGAGTTTTTTCTTATAGTTCAATCACCATCAATAATCTAGCAATCCAATAATCATATCAGAGAGTCAAATTTACCACTGCCTCTCCACCGAGTCTTTAGGTACCATTATTCTATCAGAATCAAGCTAGATTTCATCAACAGGTTAACTACCTCAACCATCCATCCAATCAACTTCTTGTAAGACAAATACTTGTTTCTCAATACTCATTTACTTTATTTCCATTTTGTAATCAACCTAAGCCTTACCCATCTCTCAGAATCCATCTTTTAGATCTCATCAATCAACATTTTTACCAACCCAGTTCCTTACACAGTAACCATCAATAGTTGACTCAATTCCTGATGGTTGGTCCAACTGTAGACAGTCACCTTGACCATCGATGGTTACCTTAACCACCAATGGTCTATCCAACTACCAATGGTCATTGTGCTAGTGAAAACTAGCAAGCTAATTTCACCTACCTACACCCAATCAAACCTAATTCTCTATGTTTTTGCCTATCCACATATCCCATTCTAATTTTTTGAAGCATACCCCAACCCTCGAGTACTAGTATTAATTAGTTTGTCACTAATTTAATTATTTATAGCATATTTCTTAGCAAGCACTCTTGTATTCAATTTTAGTAACTTTTGATTCATTGATACAAGTAATTTCTTATTCTATTTATAAGCTTAATTATTTAAAATGTGTGGATTGATAGCCTCTAAGGAAGCTCTCACTTCTAAGATCTAGCTATCACTAGGCAATCCACTCAACTATCTATCTAACAAACAAGTTTTCTTTAGTGTTTTTTTATCTATAGGTCATCCTCCCAAACCAAAAAGGATCTCTCCATAATCTTTTGATTTAACACATGCACCATACATGTACTTAGTTTCTTCTTTTCCTCTTTCTAATAATAAGCAAGAAATTCATTGAAACATTTTAGCATGCTCAATGATACCCTCATGTCTATACTTGGGTTCTTGTTTGATTACATTCTCTCTTTTTTATGCTCTTTAAAAAAATCAAAAGCTTCATTTGGGATTAAAACTAAGTGTATACATTGATTTCTTGAAATTTTAGTTCACATAACTTAACTCAAGAGGCAAAGTAATCTATTATAGCTTCACTCTTTGTTACACACACTCAACTAAACCACTTTCATTAATTAAACATCAAACAAACCTGAGATAAGGCCTAAATAGGATTTCATCACCTAGCAGTAACCTTACCCTCTTCTAACAATCCTACTTAGAGATCATTACCAAGGGGAGGACCAACTCAGTTCTCTGTTTGAGAATAATCTTTGGATATCAATATATATTGGCTAAGCACCCAAGACCCTTATTGTTGTGGTGTGTGAAGTGAGGGGATAGGCCCCAATAACAAACCACATATTGATTCCAATATAGATTCTTTTTTAGCACCTAAACATATACTGAAACCAACTATAGACTTCCTTTTTAGTACCTGATCTACAAACCAATTTCAATCACACATCTTCTTAAGGCATAAGCCAAAAGTGAGATTAATTAAAAATCTAGGGTTTAACGCATCTTTTAGAGTGTGATTTGATTTCTTTGATATTTTCTTGTCTTATCTTTGTTTGATTAGTGAGGCTATTTGTGATTTTTATCTCCCCTATCTCATATGATTCTCACTTACCAACAATGAAGAGACCTTACGAAGTAAAACCCATCACCAAGCCAACCTACCTCTTCTACCTCTTCATCCATGGACTACATTTACAAATTAGTAGACTCTCCTCACCCCTTGAGAAGTCCTACCTTCTCTTAGGAGGTTCTTTAAGGAGATGTGAATTTTGTTTCTTTTTTAGATAACAATTATGTGGCCTTGCAATATTACCTCATAACCATGTCTTACCAGATCCTATATTTGGATCCATCTATAGATCCACCTTATGGCATGCCTCCCCATCTCATGGGGAGTACTTCCATTTCCATGATTACTACCCAAATATTGACTACGCAAGCTTCCTCATCAACCAACAACCCCTTTGAGACTACTATTGAGACTGCTACCAACCATTTTACCACAATAGGAGTGCCTACCTCTAACACTACCAACCTTCTTTTATCTACCTCCATCCCATTGACCACTACTCCACTTCAAAGCTTCTTGATGTCCATACCCTCTACCTTTCCACCGATTAGTGCAAGGGTCACCACCCTTCCATCAACCAACAACCCAACTACTACCCCTATCTAACAAATATCCCTTAGACCAACCTTTGGATACATCCCTAATCTACAAGTTTATGTACCCACTTCCCACCCACCTACCTCTACCTACCCTTATATATCATCCAACCAACCTTTAACATCGACTTACCCATATATAGCAACCTCCCAACCTTGTACCCACTACCAGCATGTCTCCCAACCACCGTAGTAGTATTCATCTTATAACCCTTCGAGTGGACAACCCCAAGCTGAATTAATGAATATTATTATGGAAAACATGACCACCTTAGAGTCATCTATTTTAGGTGCTCATAAAATAGTGTCATATGACCAAATTTGTAATAAGCCCATTCATTCGTTTGTAGCTAGTAGGCCATATCCTCCCTAATGGGAACTTCCCAAATTCTCTAAATTTCAAAGTAAGGAGGATCCCCAACATCACCTTAGGGTATTTAGGCATGTTTGCTATCTCATCACCTATGATGATGACCTTTTCCTCTACACCTTCCCCATGTCTCTAATCAGTCTGGCATTGGATTGATATAGTATCATACCTAAGCACTCCCTTTTCTCTTTTACCCAAGTAGCTCAAACCTTCTTAGACCACTTTTCAATCAATATCTCTAATAAATTTTTTATCATCGACCTCTACTCTATCCAATAGTTTGAGGATGAATCCATTTCTAATTTTTTGGCTCGTTGGAGGAGATTGATTAACCAACTTTCCTTTTCCTTACCTCACCCCGAACTCATAGAGATCTTTACTCGAGCATGTGCCAAGCATATCTCCTCCACACTACATGTCCAATGATTTTGAACCTTTGATGAAGATTTTATCTTAATGTGTAAGTTAGAGAACTGAGCCATTGATGAAGGAAAGCTAAAGCTCAAAAACAAGAGCTCAACCTATAAAACCAATGAGGCTTCTTCCTCTAAGTTAAACAACTAGCCTAATACCAATACCAAGAATAAAGGAACCATAAATGTGATTGTCCTAAAAGCTACTCCTCCACCTTTTTTTAACCAATCTAATTCCTCTAGTTCCCTAAATCAAAACCTAAAGAACCAAACCGAGAACAACCAAAAGTAATTCACTCTACTTGGAGAATCCTATGCTTCCATCTTAGATAAGTTATTGAAGTCCAATATCATTAAACTTCTTCCTATCAATCCACCCCAACAATTTGACTCCTTTCATCTTACACCTATTTGGTACAATAATAATGTTCTATGTGCCTTCCCTCGAGTGATAGGGCATGATTTTAGTAGGTGCAACAATTTCAAGAGCCTTGTCTAATCCCTCATTGATAAGGGGGAGCTTACATTGGATAACCTTAATGCACCGTCAAACCAAGCCCTTGATATATTCAGGAAACCCTTCCCAAACCATGATCCTACCAAGAATGAGAGCAAAAACATTGAGTGTTCTCATGATACCCATATAGTTAACATGGTTTTTGACACACTTGTTGCTAAAATCCTATTGACCAACCCATTTATCTCTCACCCTCTTCACTTATTGAGGTAGTGGAGTTACCTTCCCTTCCTTTGGATACCCAAGCCAAGGAAACACCATCTTCTCCCCATTCACTTATTCAAGTAGTAGAGCCAATAGCCACCCTTTTAACTGATATACCAAAATAACCAACCATCGCCACCTCACCCTCACCTTTAGCTACCAAACGAACTACTCCCCCTTCAGAGATCATTCTTGAGGAGGAAACCCCTGCGTCTACTCTTCCTATAGAGAAACCACCTATCTCAATCCTACATCCTTTAATTGAGGAAGAGGACAAGGTTTCCATCCTTGTGTCTCTGCCTAGGGGCTTATCATTTAGGTCTACCATTTAGAGAATTAATCCAACCTACAAACCATTCTCTAAGCTAGTGCAAAAATTAGAATTTATCTCCAACCCTAACATAGATCGAGTTGCCTTCTAACAATAATTAGCTCTACCTTATATGACCAAGCAAGATACTTCAATCATACCTTTGGTAAACTAACCCACTACTTTTGCTATCTAAACTTCTACCTTATCAACCACACCCATTACAATTATTACCAATTCAATGAACCCTCAACCAACCAAAACACCTAAACCCTAAGCAACCAAATCACCATCTTAGACTAAGCCAACCAAGTTGATCAAGAACCTTGGCATCCTCCCTACACCAAGCCTTAGCCACCCATCTATGAAATTATACCTAACCTCTTTAAACCCACCAACCAAATACCAAACCAAAGTAACCAAATAGGCAAAACCATACAAAATCCTTAATGCCCAAATTTTTCCTCCCTGAACCTTGCCCTCCATTTTGAGGCCTCATCCCTCTACCTTGAATAGGAAACCAATTACCTCTACCAAAACCCCACCACCTCTTTTGGCTACACCTTTATAGTTGTTCACTGATACACCTCTTTTCACCATGCCAAAAATACCTAAATACCTACCTTACGATCTTCCACCTCTATCTCATTAACCTCCTTTCCTAAATCAAAGCCATCAACTAAGTCTACCACCCTATCCAAAACATCTACCACGAAACCTATTTCTAAGCAATCTCCTACCTCAACAACCAAAGCAAAGACCATTAAACCTTTTCCATCTTTAGTTGAGTCCTATTTGACCATTTTCCATAATTTATTACATAGCTATTATTTATCCCTACCTCTTATCAGACCCTTTGACCCCCTAGCTTCTAAACATATTTGTTATAATGACCACCATGTGTGTTCTTATCATAGGACACTCGACCATGATATGAAGAACTGCAAAGCTTTCTAAACCATCATCTACTAGCTTTATGATTAAGATGATCTATTAATGGATGCACCTCCTATGATCCCTATACCAATCCAACCACCAACCATACCTACCCAACACTCACCTACTTCTTCACTCTAACCTCAGAGTGAAGATAAATCTAACCAATCCTCTAGCTCAACCTCTCCTTCTATCCATACTATCAATGTGGTCATAATAATGTAGAAAAATGATAAGGGGAAGGATAAGGTGTCCATTCCTTAGAAATACCCCTCTTTAAACTCCCAACCAACCTTCACCCAACTATCACCATCTTCGACCAAACCCAAGGTGTCTATTTTCAGTGACTCCTAATATAACCCCTTAGAATCCATCAAGAGAGTTATCCTCAAGCAACTTCATTAGACCCCAATAAAGATGAGCTTGTATGAGTTAATATCTACCTCTCCCCATCACCACCAAACACTAATAGAGGCTTTGTAATCCATTAAATTCTAACTTGAGGATCCCAAACCTATAGTCACCTTTATCAGTGCCGTTTAAATTTCCAACCTTGTTAACTTCAAGGAGTCAAAAATAAACTCCATACATCTCAAGGACCTATATCCTCCTCTCTTTATCACTGCCCACATAAACCATACCTGCATCAAATGGATCATGATTGATGGGGAGCTACCATCAACATCATATACTCTTACACTTACAACTAACTCAGCTTGTTGGATAATGTCATGTCTAAATCTTTAGTCATCCTTTGATCTTTCAATGACACCATGGCCACTACCTTGGGAACTGTCATCCTTCATATCCATTTAGGACCTCAAATGCTTCCCAAACTTTTATATATTATAGAAGGTGAATTATAATATAACATCTTATTGGGACATCCTTATATTTGCTCCATGGGTTACGCTCCCTCTACCCTCCACTATTGTATTAAGTTTGAGCATGAAGGCCAAGTCATTACCATCCAAGCTAACCCAAGTCCTTTCTCAACATGAAACATGAACTATCACCCTAATTATTTCCTCATACCCCCATCCAACCCACCCTCAATAGCTAAAACTCAACTTCTAACCACCAAAGTGGATTTCATATCCTCTTCCACTGACAAGTCATCAACTAGTTCCTCTATACCTTCATACCAAATCCCTACCATAGACCCTTTGGAATCCATGTTCCATCATCTTTCACTGGGATAATATTTCCTTTTAGCACTTGACACTTTCCCTAGTCCTCAAAAGTATGGGCAACTTACCAACCAGTTAAGATATGACCCCAATGTAAGAACTATCATTCTCTTTGGACCTCCCCATCATCAAACCCATTTTATGTATGGAGGACTTGATAAATCCCTTGAAGCTTCTACCACCTCTCTTTTACCTCAATTATTCACCAGTAGTTTCTCTTACCTATATAAACCAAACTTCACCAAGACATACCTCCATCATTATCCTTGGAAAGGCTTCGATCTTGGGTGATATGAACATGACCCACATAAATTGGTCACCATCAAAACTAGAAATCCAAATGAGAAGCATGGACTTGGTTTCTTCTTACCTAATAAAAATAAATCCAAATAACCTGCCACTACCATTTTTGAGGAGGATATTCCTTCCTCACTAACCTCACCTCCACTTGCATGTGAGGATGGTGACATCATCGCACCTAACATTTTTCATCAACATGATCAGCGTTGGACCCCTGACTTATTAGGAGGGGGCAACCATAACCATCCCTTTAACTCATCTTAAAATGATAGGATATGACTCTCCTACCATCAACATTATTTAGTGTTAGGATGATGATTTTATTCTCATCTATCTTGGTGCTATGAATTCATCAATCCATAAATTTTTTCCTCCTGAGTCTTCAACCATGTTAAATGAGTTCACCATGGATATCAACTTGGGCACTCTGGATAACCCCTACATTATCAAAATCAGCTAATCATTGAATGCCAAGGAACTTCAAGACTTCCCCTCTTTCCTCTAAGACTGCAACATAGCTTTTGTTTGGTCTTATAGTGACATGCCCAGTATTGATCTCGCCATTGCTACCCATAACATAATCACTCACCATGACACCAAACCTATCAAACAAAAGCTCTGACACATACATCCAAACATAGCCTTTCTCATCAAAGAAGAGCTTTAACATCTTCTATCTATCAAATTTATTCAACCCATTGAATACCCCCAATGGGTTTTGAATGTGGCACCCATCACCAAAGCCATAGGGGGACTATGCATTTGTGTGAACTTTCATAACCTCAACCTTGCTTACCCTAAATATGACTTTACCTTACCTATCATTGACCAATTCTTTGATCTTACAACTAGCCACAAGATGTTATCTCTCATGGATGGGTTCTCAGGTTACACTCAAATCCTAATTGCACCCAAAGATCAGTGTAAAACTACCTTTACCACTCCTTTGGGGAACCTTTTGCTATAGAGTCATGCCCTTCAAATTAAAAAATGCTAGTGTGACCTACCAATGTGTTATGACCTACATCTTCTATGATCTTATCCATAAGATTATAGAGGACTATGTGGACAACCTTCTTAGAAAATCCAAACTCTGAAAAGATTACTAAGTCATTCTTAAGATCATCTTTAAATTCCTTATCTATTACCATGTCTGCCTTAACCCCAAAAAGTGCATGTTTAAGGTATTGTCAAGAAAGCTTCTTGGTTTTATTATCTCCCTTCATAGAATTAAAGTTGATCCCACCAAGATCAAAGAAATCTTGGACATGCCTCCCCTAATAAACCTTAATCATCTTGATATCTTGTAGGGGAAACTACAATCCATTCATTGTTTTATCTCCTAACTTTTGGATCAGTGCCAACCATTCCACCACCTCCTAAAGAAAGATGTGTCTTTTAAATTGAATAGTGATTATCAAAAGGCCTTTGATTCACTCAAAAGGTAATTTTTGTCACCACCTATCCTCACCCCTCCCAAGGACAACCAACCTTTCTACCCATATATCTCTACCACCAATCATTCCCTAAGGGTAGTGTTGGCTCACCAAGACAAACAACATAGAGAGAAAGCCATATACTACATTAATTACATGCTGGTAGAATATGAGACTCAATATACCCATAACAATAAGCTTTGCTTAGCTTTAGTCTTCATGGCTATCAAACTCTGCCACTACCTTCTTGACCACAAAACCTATGTCATAACCAATACTGACCCCCTCAAGTACATGCACTCCAAGCCATACCAAAACCAGTGTATGGATAAGTGGATCATGCTCTTAGTAGAGTTTGATCTTGAGTTCCTCTATCAAAAGTCAATTAAGGGGTATTTCATTGGAAACTAATTGGCTAAGGTACCTTTAACAGATAGCCAACCCCCTCCCCTTGAGTTTCCAAATGAGTCCATCATGTCCCTCTCTCAAGCAGATTTTATCCATCAAGTCACCATGTTCTTTAACAGATCAAAATGTCAATGTGGTGGGGGATCAGGTATCATCCTTATCCCCTTTGATGTTGAACCTCTTCCTTTATCCTTTAAGATTGATTTTAAATATACCAACATTGTTGAGTATGAATCCCTAGTCATAGGCCTTCAGACTATTTTATCCATAGGAGTCAAAACAATCAACATTTTGGTGACTCCCAACTTGTAGTCAATCAAATTAATGGCTCCTACTAGTGTAAGAATTATGTTCTACAATAGTATAAGTGACTAATTGATTAACTCTTAGTATCATTTAAAAACTACCATATCTAGTCAACTTTATGATCTATAAACAAGTTTGTCGACACCATGGCTTCCCTTGCCTCTCAAATACCATCTACACCCTTAGACTAATTTATCCATAATTATCCACTAACTTACTCAACCATCCTATTTCAAACTAGATTCTCCCACCATTTTTAGTATGGAGAAGACCCAACCGGACCTTTAGTATCAACAAACCTTTGACTACATTAACCTTGACACAGTTCCTTCTAGTCTTTCAAGGAATGCTCAAAGAGCATTTATCCAAAGTACTTCTTGATATATCATTATGGGGGAATTATTTATAAATGTGGCTTTGATGGCCTCCTCTTCTATTACCTAGGTAATCATGAAGCCTCTCACACTATCAAGGAAATGCATGATAGTATCTTGGGGATCACTTTAGTGACCTCATTATAGCTAAGTGTATCCTCTGTCTCAGCTATTACTAGCTTGTCCTTAATCAAGACTACTATGATTATGTGAAAATGTGTGTTAAGTGTCAACAACATGTCAATTTACATCATGCACCAAGCCATAGCCTTCACGTCTCTACCAATTTTTGGCCCTTTTCATTATGGGGTCTAGACCTCATTAGGGAAATGAATCCCCATTCCTTGCAATGACACCATTCTATTATCACCATGATTGAGTATTTTACCAAATGGGTAGAGATTATTCCTCTAGTCTTAACCAAAGCTGAAAAATTGTTGAATTTATCAACCATCATATCATCTACCACTTCAGTGTTCCACATTTGATCATCACTGATAATGGTAAATCCCTTAAAAATAATCAAGTCTAGGGTCTATGTGATGTATTCAGCATTAAGTTAAGTTTTTTCTTGCCCTATTAGCCTCAAGCTAATGGACAAGCAAAAGCCTCTAACAAAACTCTTAATAACATGCTAACTAAAATGGTCAATGCATCTAGTTAGGATTGGCATTTTCACATCCCCTTCATCTTATGGGCATATTGTACTAGCATCAGAACCCCTATGGGTGCCACCCTTTTTTTCCTTATTTTTGGAGCAAAGTTTGTCTTGCCTCTTGAAGTCTAAATCCCCTCTCTTCACATATCTTTGTAAGGGCTTATTTCAGAGGATGATTATTACCAATACCATTTATGCCAACTAGAGCTACTTGATGAGCATCATCTAGTATCCCTCACCCACCTCCATGTCTACCAAGAGCACATCAATCATGTCTATAAAAAAAACACCTTAAAGTGTGAGAATTCAATATCAAAGACCTTGTCCTAAAGAAAAGCCAACATGTCACTAATATGGAGAAAAGTAAGTGAGGCAAGTTTGCTTTCAATTAGCTTGGACCTTATATCATAACCCATAAGTATGGATCAATAGCTTACTGGTTATCTTCTCTCAAAGGCCACCCAAAACTTGATCCCCTCAATACTTCACATCTATGTTCATTTTTTTGTTGAGAAGGATCGCATTCACCTTTTGTCTAACTTAAGCTCATCCCTTGCTATCTACCCACATTCCATCTCCTATTTTATGGGAAATTGATTAAAATGAAATCATGTGATTAGCTATCACCAGTGTATCCTTATCTTAAACCATGGAGATTATGGATCTACCCATGGCATGGTTATCATGGTACTTTTCACACCTTCAGAGGATGGATTCCCATGATCATTGTCATTTAAACCTCTTCATACCTAATCAACCTTTTTCTACTTTTGGTTTTGCCTTCATAAAGGTGAACCACTAAGCCCACCTAGGTATGTCTATGTTAAGAAAAATCAAATAAAAATAACAAAATTCCTATCACTATCAATCATGGGTCATTCCTAGAATTTACAGACTACTCCCTTGAAGGACAACTATTGAAAATCTATTTAAAATTGCCAAAATGTAAGGTGGACTACTCCCTTGAAGGATAGCTATTAAAAAAAAATTAATCAAAGCACATAAACTTAGACCATTCCCTCAAAGGATGGCTGAGTAATCATTTTTTAAAATCATATCAATTACTCAAAAGCTTCCTACATCGATCAGCCTCCCATATATAATAATAAAGTAAATGACCCCTTATCAAAATCAAAATAAAAGCAAACTAATCTCAAAAGTTGTAATCAGCTCTCAAGCAACATAATAAGGTAGAAGTCATAATCAACTTTCACAATTAGACTTCGTGCATTGATATATCTACACTCTATCTTGGCATAGACTTGTTTATACTAACTCTTTGGACACCTATAAAAGAGGCATGCTAGTCTCACAAAAAGGTTCCATTTTTCACCCATCTCCCCTATAAGCAAGGGATTTTTGAGCTTACTTAACATTATATGGCCAAGACACTTTTTAACCAACTAACAAACAATCATGTAAAACCTTTGAAGGGCTTATGTTCATTAAGCCAATCCAACTTTGGTTCTATTTTAATCCTTGTCAATGAAGAAGCATCGTGATCTCTATTTACCCTAACATGACTAGTTGATATTTTCATTATGGAATTTGTCTCTTGATTATATTATTTATTCTCCCATCTAGTGTTGTTAATTAAACAAATCAACCATAAGCATAACCATTTTCCACCACATGTTTAAAAATAATGAATACTCATTAAAACTTAGCATGTCATAAGCAATCAAGAAGCATAACCATAAACCAAAACTAGCTCATGCCTAGCTAAGCATATATCAATGTCCAAACAACCATAGTATAACTATAATCCATAAGAAATATAAACATCACATCATAATCAATAAGCACCAAATGCAAATCACACACCATGAGCATGGGAAATAAACAAAGATCACATACATAGCTCATGAGTCAAATAAACATCATAATGTGCACACATTTATAATACATGTAATAAATGTATATCATCTCTCTCTCATGTACATCTCACATCATCAACATGTAGGATGATATCAAAAATCAACAATATGTACACCTATCATGTCATATATCATGCCCCTAGGGCACCACTACCACTATCCCCTCTTGCTTCTCTACCTACACTACCATCTAGTGTCAGTCCTCCTCTTGTGTGTCTACTAACTATAGATTCCCACTATTTTAGAATATCCACATCTAGACCACCTACCAAACTATCCATGTACTCTCTATATCTTGACTCTTATGGACACTGTACTAATATTATAGGCTCATAGTATCTCAACTCCTCAACCATGGCTAAGTATTGTGTCATCGAGATCATATCAGGTGGTCCTCCTGCTGGTGCTACCACAAATCCTTCCCTCTACCTCAGTGTATCTCTCTCTTAAGTCACTAACCCAAGGGATATCCTCACCTAATCTCTCTCTCCTATCAACATAGTAGCCTGACCTTGTAAAGTGATAATCTACCCCTGTAAAGTAGCAACCTATCCTTGTAAGGCTATGATCTACACTTATGCAATTGTTAGTGCTACTCCCTCCTATCCTTATGCCTATGGACCCCGTCCAATTAGATCTACATCCATCACCTTCTTCCCCCTATCATCCCATCCAAAATTTCCCATTACATATAAGGCATGATAACATGTTGGATATCTATCCACAAAACTAGCATCATCTATCATTACTCTAGCTGGTAACTCCTCATGGTCCAACACTACATCCATTGGATATGGTTCTAGAAGTAGAAACTTTGCATCCTCCCTCTTATATCTAGGGAAAATAGTTATAATCCCCTACATAAGGTTGAACTACCTCTAAACTTTGTCAAATAAGATCATCTTTGTTTCACCATCTTGCCTCACGTAGATCGATCACCAATTCTGTAATGATATTATGTGTAATGGGCCCACCTAGGCCACACCACATATGGTCTCTAGATCACATCCCACACCACCAAACCCTCTAGTGCATCTCAGAACCATTCTATGTCCTTCACCCCCCCCCAACCTGCACCTATCAATGCATAGTCTCCTCTCCACCATACAAAGCCCACTATGTAAGGTACATGGGTGTACCCCTCCCATGATAGTCCTAATGGTCTCAAAACCATGATGTGCTTGTATGCCCAAAATTGGAGCACAAAACCCATAATAATCCCATATCACTGGTGAGCTCAAAATCCCCATAATTCCTTGTAAATCTAGACCAATAACATAGGAGCCCACCTAAACATTATCCTACCCAACAATATCTCTACTAATATTAACAGTAGTAGATAGGGAAAGCATCCACTACTTGAATCTAGCAACATGAAATAGGAAATCATCACCATCATCATCATCAACCATCTCTCATCTAGATCCCTCTATTACAATGGTTCATAACCAAAACTATCTGAATGTCACCTCACATAGGCTTGATCCTTACTATATGGTAGTTCCATTCCTCACCCCTCTCCTTAGACTCAATGTGGTAAATTGGCTCCCCTTAGATCAGTATCCATGTGATCTTATAAACATCCTCTAAAAGGATGGTCATCTCTTCAATAAGTAATAGGAATGTATTTGTGTCCACATCCCATCTCTCAATGATGGCCACAATCATTGCCACATCTTGAAGTAACCATTGGTAATGTTGCATGTCTCTTAAGCCAACCTTCTCCATATACATCTAATAACCCATGGTCATACCTCTATGAATCTCCACAAATATCTTAGGAACCCAATCCCTCATCTGTATCTAATCCCATACTTGAAAAACAATCATGTTAACATGCACATTTAGTTTTTCAAATCGAACTCAGTATCAACCTACACCCACCTTTTTCAACCTATTACATCTATAACATTATCTCTAACAATTTAAGAACATCTACCCTACCCAATAAATTTCAACACCTTCCCTAACTCGATCAACCAAATACCTCACTCTACCCAACCAACCATTTTTATCTATCAATCCTACATATCATCCTATCCTTGACTTGACTTAACCTTTTTAACTATATAACACCTTTATAAACATTTTTTTTAAAACAACAAACATTTAAAAATATTTTTCTTGAAACTCATTATTTGGCCACCCTCCCCAAATAACTTGACTATCGATGGTTCACCTAAACTATTGACAGTCTAGTAAACCTTTTTTCCTCAGTGGTTGACCATCGATAGTCACTTTTGACAATCAACGATCAAGTCAAACTGTCAATGTCACTATAAGTGAATGTCAGTAATAAAAATTTGACCTACCTCTTCCTAAACTTATTAAAAATATCAAAATTTAAAATCTAACCTACCTAAATCTATCTTATATACTACCCTCAACCCAGCCAATCCATCCATTTCAAATTTCACTAGTTAATTTTTTTTATTTTACCCAAAACATAAACTAGGGAAAAACCCCCAAAACCCCATCAAACTATCCATAAAATAATCAAATTTAACTAATTATCATCCCTAATCAACTAGTATATGAATTTAAAACACCTCTTACCTCATTCCTTGAGCACTATCAAGGTTAGATCTTGTATCTTACTGCTCAGCCATGTCCTCATCTACCCTACATTATTTGTCCCCATAAGTCACCTTGAGCAAAACACCTCTCACCAATCACAAAACTCCAACTCAGGTGAATGCTCAGTCAACTCTCATCAAAATACCAAATTTTCTAACTATTAGATGCACATAAATCTTAGAGGTCAATAGCAAATAGTGAAAATGAAATGTCATTTTAAATTTTTATAATTTGGCCATTTAGGGTTCTACCCTGACCATCGATAGTTAGGGTGATCATCAATGGTCAACCCTTGGGATCCCTAATCATCAACAGTTAAGAACCCACATTTTAGAATTTTTTTAGCATCCAACTTAAGTTCTAACCTTTGGAGATCACCTTTTTCCCACCTAAAACTTTTAGAGATTATCCTTCTACAACCCACCATTAGACCATGTCCACCATGATGTTGGTCATGTTTGACCCACATTTTTGCATATTTTGTGATGACCATGCTTGGTTCTTTTGATCAAAATGACTGAACTAGACATATGGACCATTTGTATTTACACCACCTAGTGCACAACCATATTATTTATGTCTTTTTAAGATCACTTCCTACCTCAAATACATATGACACTTGACTCATTTTTGTTTTTTAAAGGATTAATTCCTACCTTGAATACTTGTGGAAACACTAACCCTAATTATAAGGCTTACATCTATGAGTGTTTCTAACTACTATGCTTGCATGCGGTCACATGATACTCTTATCAATTATCCTTATTAGCATCGACCCTTATTATTTTTACCAACATTGGCAACTTTAATCTTTTCTTGATCTTGACTATCACACTTAGTCATATTTTGTGCACAAATTTGCATTTCAAATGCCCCACCCTCTTATAACCTACCTCATGACTCACCATATACTACTTATCAAAACCACACCCAATTTTTCTTCCTCATTGACTCCTAATTTGATGGGGGACACCTCGTCCTATACTCAGGACAACTAGACCTTTAACTAGCAATAAGTTTTTGTTTTGTAGCTTGTTGATTCAAAATTGCATAACAAAAAGGGGTAAAATATAGACACTAAAAATTTGTACACTATAATTTTGAATGTTAAAAACACTCCTAGACTACTTAGGACCCCTTGCAACCAATTTCACCCCTTTGACTGCTAATCAAGCCCAACCATAGTCAGTTTACCCAATTAGCTTAACCTAGATTTTACCCACCTTTTTACCTTCACCCTCGACCATCGATGGTCAAGATGACCATTGATAGTCACCTTAACCATCGATAGTCAGGGTGTACCTATTTAACTAAAAGCATGCAAACCACCCATTTTGCTTTTCTAAATATAAGTTGTCCAAATCCTATTATGATCCTTTTCATGGAGAATTTATAATTAGACAGCCTAGTTGAACCTTCACTTCTACCTCTTACTTGTGCCTATAAGAAGAGAGGAGCTGGGAGGTGAGATCCATCTATAATTATGATCAAGAGATTGTGCATCCAAGAGTTTATTTCTTGAAGGATAATTTCCATTAGCAATCTAATAATCTAGCAATCATATTAGAGAGTCAAATTTACCACCACCTTTTCATCAAGTCTTTAGGTACCATTATTTTGTCACAATCAAGCTAGATTCTACCAACAGGTTAATAACCTCAACCATCTACCTAATTAACTTCTAGTAAGACAAGTACTTGTTTCTCAATATTCATTTACTTTATTTCCATTTCACAATCAACTTAAGCCTTACCCATCTCTCAGAATCCATCTTTTAGATCTCATCAATTAACCTTTTTACCAAACCAAATCCTTACATAGTAACCATCGATAGTTGACTCAACCATTGATAGTTTATCCAACCACCGATGATCACCTTAACCACCAATGATCACCTTAACCACCAACAGTCTATCCAACTACTGATGGTCACTGTGGTAGTAAAAACTATCAAGCTCATTTCACCTACCTATACCTAATCAAACATAATTCTCTTTGTTCATGTCTATCCACAGACCCCTTTTTAATTTTTTGAAGCATACCCCAACCCTCTAGCACTAATATTAATTAGTTTGTCACTAATTTAATCATTTCTAGCATATTTATTAGCAAACACTATTGTATTCAATTTCATTACCTTTTGATTCATTGATGCAAGTATTTTCTTATTCTATTTATAAGCTTAGTTATTTAAAATATGTGGATTGATAGCCCCTAAGGAAGCTCTCAATTTCAGGATCTAGCTATCGCTACAAAATCCACTCAACTATCTGTTTAACAAATAAGTTTACTTTAGTGATTTTTTAGCTATAAGTCATCTTCCCAAGCCTAAGAGGAGCTCTGTACAATCTTTTGATTTGATGTGTGCACTGTCAATTAGGTTTTTCAACCATACCCTACTTAGTTTCTTCTTTTCCTCTTTCCAATAATAAGCAAGAAATTCATTGAAATAGAAAGCCTTCAAATATCTAATGGATCAATTTCTAGCACATTTATCTATCAACCTCACTAAAAATTTATCATATTCATAGATTAATAAAATATAAAATAAGGAACCAATAGACCTATAAATGAATATGTTTTGAAGTAAAACATAATTTGAGGCAAAATTATAAGTCCAGTGATAAATAAAGAGCTTCGATAAATCTTTAAGTAAAGGTTTTTTCCCTATTGCATGAGTCCATTATTTTTATGATAGTTAAATTTTAGAACTTATGCAAGCTATAAAATCAAGTTAACAATTAACTTCTTATTCTAAGACTAAAATAAAACCTCAATTAGAGTTATTCAATCAAAAGAGAAAAAGCAAACAATACTTAATAATTCACCGTAGTAGTAAATTAAAATCATCACCTCTATTGTTTAAATTTTATTTTATTTTGATTCTTGGTATGTGGATGCTCAATTCACTTCTCCAAGCAAAGGAAATTTCAACAATATATGGATGTAATGACTTGATTTTCTTATGGATGCATGAAATGATTTTGATATCACTTCAATAGCTTGATGGTAGATGTTTATAATGGATGATGATACTTCAATTTATATTATTTTAGGTGAGAAGATTGATTATTGGGATAAATACATATTTATCTGATTATGTTAATTTTGGATGGCTGGATTTGAGTCCTCATCCAAGTGGAAGAGACCAATTCCTCATGTGTTTAAGATAAACGGAGAAAGATAGTTGGTAGTTAAAATTTTCCAATGAATGAGTCAAGGTAGTTGGATAACTCATCAAGGTATTTGAAAGGTTCAATGATTACTCAACAATTGGTTGAGGAAATTAAGGAGGTGGTTATATGACTCAACACTTGGTTGAGAGAAATGTGAAAGATGTTGGGTTATATGAAAATTCTAGATTTTAAATTTATTTTGTAGAATATGTGTGTTTTGATTAATTAATTATTCTATAAATTGAGGTAAATGATGTTGGGATGAGATTCAAATATGGAATAAAGATTGAGTTACTTTAAAATAATGGAAATTATGTCTCTATTTATCAAATTTAATTTATAAACTAAATGTGGTGGAATTTAAGTGTCTAAATTTGCCTCTTTGAAACAGTGTTATGACTAGAAAAAGAAATACCTTTTTTAAAGAATAAATAAAAATTAGAGTGAAAAATAGATGTATAAAATATTATGCCCTTGGTGGATTTGAATGACTAAATTATACCCCCTCAAATATTTATACAGGATAATTGATGAGAAAAAACACTCAAAATGAAGAAGGTTATATGAAAAATGATAGATGTAATATTGCCATTTAACAGAATTATGAATCTCAATAAAATGATTGCATTATTGTAGGCATATGTAAAATGATTTTTACAAAGTGAATTGGTGATAGGGATTAAATTTAGATAAAGAAAATTTCTCGTTTGTAAGTTGCATGCTTGGATTGTGCTCCATGAATGATTGGTACATGAGAGTAGATGTGGGAATAATATATCTCATTGGTAAGTTATGGGTCATAAAAAGGAGAAATAAATTTTCCAAAGATGAGTGATAAAATTTACTAGTGTGATTTATAAGTTGAAATAGATATTGAGTATTCTAATTATTTGGTTGTAAGATGAGGGTTATGATATAGATGAGGGTATGGATGCTATAGTTGAATTATATTAACCTTGGATGTTATAAACCCATTTGAGTTAAAGTTTTCACATTTTTTTGGCATTTAATGATGGAATGATTTGCCCCAAACAATAATATATTCAAGGAATGGATTGGGAATGATATATGTTGAGATAAGTTTCAAGCTTTGATTTCCCAAAGAAATGATATATCCAAGAGGGAGTATGTGTATATCACATATCCCATTGCAAATATGCAAGATTCAACTAGATCAAATGAATGAATTGTTGATTGATTTGATTTGATTTAGATGGGAGAAAATATAGATGTCATGATTTGTCAGTTCCCAATCAACAGGTGTATGGGATTGAATGGAAAGATAATATAAGTGATTAAGTGGATGGTTTGATTTAGTTGATTGATATACAAACATAACCCAAGAAGTTAATCAACTACATGGATTAATGATGATTTATCACATAATTTGATAACATGGGTTTTATTTATTATTGGTAGATAGAGGTGATTATGGGATATACGATGAAGTTATATAGTTAGTGTTTAAATGGGTTGATGTGTGTTAGGGATGTGATCTATTTTTGGAGATGAGGTGATGATGTGGATTGGGGGAATAACTACTATTTTTAGTCTTTGCAAAGATTTCTAATAGGACTTCCAATATTATTTCTAACATAATTGTTAACATGAATCAATCAACCTTATTTTTTATATTGTGCATGATAATATGCATAAATGGTATGGAATAACCATAATGTTCATTGTGTTATACATATAGGGATTGATATATTCAAAAGTGAAAGATGTAATGCATCATGATATGTAAGATCATAATAACATCATTTGTAATGCACATAGTGAACGTGACTCAAATAAAATAATGAATACATTATAAAATAAATGACAATTGTTCAAATAAAATGATAAAATGAGGGATAAAAATAGTGAACACTCAAACTAAGAAAAAGTGAGTAAACAATTATACAATCAAGTGAGTACATCAACTATACAAATAAGGAAAATAATTATGTTTTTGTTATATCCATTAGATTATAAACCCTTTTATGTATGAGATTTTCACTAATGATAACCTTGTGAAACATAATCTACATAATGTACAATAAGGGTATTGATCCTAAGGGCAAATGGTTTTTAGAGTGGCTCTTTAAAATAAAGGTATTTTGTGTGATTTTAGGATTACTAACTAAATGATATACATAAATAAAATACATTTCTAGACTTTGTAATGGATTGGAAATGGGATACTATTATTTATGGGTGAGTGGTGGTCCAAATATTGCAACATGAAATTCATGTGTGTGTGTGTTTCGAAACATGAGTCAAAGTTTTATGCATGTGACCACTAATATCAAACCTTAGACCAACATGGCATCGATAATAAGTATAAAATGGAAGGGGGATATATACAACATTATTTATGGAGGATGTTATGGATATGAATGGATAGGAATTAAGACAATAATTCCTAAGAACACGTTACCTAAAAACCAAGTGTCTAGTCATCAAAATACCATTGCAAGGATATACCAAGATGTTTCTAAAAATGTGTCTTGAGACATTTTCACTTCCTTATCAAGGTCAAAATTAGGAATAAGGCTAATGTTATGATGGTAAGGATTAGATTTAAAAGGATGGGATTTGATGGTTTTTTGATGGGTAAGGTTTAAATGGATAAGTATGGGTGTAGGATGGGTAAGGATAAGTTTGGATGGAGGAATGTTTGGATGGATAAATATGGGTTTGGATAGGTAAGGATAGTAAATATGGCTTAGGATAGGTGTAGGATGGGTCAATATGGAGGGATTATTTTAGAATATACAAGGTTGATATAGAATGGGTTTGCCCCCAAGTGTAAGGTACTTGTAGACAACTGATTATTTTATACATGATGTCAGAAACTAGTTTTCATCATGGTACTTATCCAAGGTGATATATAAATGGTTTTAGCATATGAACAAATTTATGTCTCTTATTTTCTTTTGATTTTTATTTTTCCCCTTAGACATCTCAAGTATAGAAGCATTTGAAATGCAACATGCTTAAACCCTAATGATATTTCAAGATTTTTTGTAGAGATGTCATTGAAAAATATATTGATTTCTAAGTTGACCTCTTCCAAATTTACTAAGATACTACTATAGCCCCTATGATAGTGGTTAATGCCATAGAAGGTGAAGTAAAAAGGTATGTTGAATGAAGGATGTGTGTTAAGTGTGTGAAGTATTTAAAGGGATGGAATGATTTTGGGGATTGAAAGGGTGATTGGGACAAAAATCTCATGTTTCATAAGACTAAAAGTAGACACAAGTTAAATGATTTTGGCATTCAATTTTGCATCAATGGTGACTTCAATATGTGATGTGAATTCATCTTGAGACTATGTTAAAGTAGGAGTTAGATTAATTTGATCATATATTGGTGCCTTATAAAGGTTTTCACCAAGGGACTCTTCTTGATTATTTTGATTATGATTTGAATGTGGATTGTCCAATAACACCTCAAATAGGTTTTCACTAAGGGACTTATATTTTTTGATTTTTTGGATTTGGATTTTGAATTGGATTGTCTTATTGTGACTCAAAAATATTTTTACTATGGGATGATAATTTTGGATTTTGATTTGTTGTAATGGAGGATTCATTTTGATTGAGGAACACTTATTATTTCCTAAATTATGTTGATGTTTCTTCTTTATCCTCTTTTGGTTGGATGCCAGTCATGAATTCTTAAATTATTTTATTCTTATAAAATAAATTAAATAATTGGTAAGATTTTTGGTCCCAATATTTAGGTGTGGAGATTGAATGTCAATATGGGAGGAAGTATTAGTGGTGTTGATGAAAGTAGTGGTGGAAAAATGATCCTCATAGGGACTATGTAATAGAGCCTATTTCGATTATGGATGAAGCTTCCTTAGAAACTGTAGAAGCATCACTAACATCATTACGTTGATTTTAAAATGGTTTGTATTTGATGTCATAGGATTCATTATTTATACTTAAATAGATGGGTTTTAGGATTCATTTCTCATGGAGGCTGAGGCCTCTCCCTTGGTAGTTCATGTTTTTGAGCATTGTACTTGCTATATGATATTTACTTCTTTAGAATCAGGACGTGAAGCTATCACTGTATAATTATGGATCATTTGAGTTTTTTATATCTGCATCTACGAGAAGGACAAATTATATATATGGTGTGATACCACACTGATAATATGTTATTGTATATTTGGTATTTATGGTGACCCTACCACTACATTAGAGAGAAGTAGGGAGGTTAGCTACATGTGAAGTTTTTTGAATTTTGTTGTCTACAAGTAGTTTTTTCATTTGGTATGTATGTTGTAGGGTGATGGGGTCTTAAATTTTTTATAGTAGGTTGTATGATTAGCTAATGGGCGGTAGGATGTGTTGGTTTTAATAATATTGGTTAAAGATGGCCTCTTGGTCAAAAAAGGACTATTGGCTGAAGATAGGCTCTTGGTCAAAAATGAGTGGATAGTTCAAGGTAGGTTCATAAAATTTTGGTGGTAGGCCAAGGTGATCAATGATGGGTTAGTTGAAAACCCCAATAAATAATATTCTTGAACTTGACTTGGAAACTTGGTATTGATGTAACTCAACTATTCAGGGTTTAGTGTCAAGTGTGATCATTTCAATGTATCTGTCATTTCAATTCATGTAATTCATCTTACAATTTATTGAAATAAAATTAAATATATATATATATATATATGATGTGATTAAATTATTTGACTATTAATGTCAACTAATCCATTCATTCAAATATGTTATTCAATTTAGTTATATATGCCTTCTTGTGATTGATTGCCTAAAATTAAAAATATGTGTATGACATGACTCAAGTGTTTGAGACCTAGTGTAAGTGTGTTCATTCCATTGTGTTCATCAATTCAAGTCATGTATTTCTTAATATAATTAAGTGGACTAGACTTTATAAATAAGTATGATGTAACTTGAATGTTTAGGGCTTAGTGTCAAGTGTATTCATTCCAATCTATCTATAAATTTAAATTGTGTATTCATTCATATAATTGATTGTACTAGACTCAACAAAAATGCATCACATGACTTAGTTTTTTATGTTTTAGTGTTAGATTTATGCATTCCAATATATTTTTCAATTCAACTCACGTACTTCTTCCTAAAATTGAGTGGACTACAATAAAATATGTGTATAATATGATTCAATTGTTCAGAGCTTAGTATTAAGTGTGTTCATTCTAATGTATCTATCAATTCAAGTCATATAGTTCTTGAAATTGATTGGACTAAACAAATTTTGTTTATTTTTTATATAACATTTTTTTGTCAACATTTTATCAATAAATTAATATTTGAATATTATCATTAACCATGTAATGATTATTGAAATGTATTTGAGTTTATTATTTAATTTATGAGATTTAATGTTTTGCACGTATCTTTAATTTCCATTGTTAATGCAATAATGTTAATATTTGCATCAAACCTTACTGTATATTTAAAAATAATTTCCTAACATTATATTGGTAACATTTAAAAACATATGTTTGATTTATACGACATAAAGAGATAAAAGGTATTTTGAAGGGCATAATTGTTGCTAAAATGTGAATTGTTAGTTTTAGTCCAATTTGTTTGTAATATGGAAACCAAATAAAGACCAAAAAATATAAATATAAATAACCTAAATATGAAAGTTCAAAAATATAGGGGAAGAAAACTATGAACCATTGGTATTTATCTTTCATTTATTTCTCTATTTTTTTAATATAAAAGTCTATGTTTGAAAGTATTTTAAATTATTTTTTCAATCTGAAATGGATTTTTATTAAATAGTTGTGCATTTTATTTCACACACTTTGGCTTCAATACATATCAATTGAGTTAAAACTAAAATCCATGAAGTTCATAGTGTATGTTTTTTTTCTAATTATTTATCAAATTTGAACTATTTTTTTGTTAATTTTTTTATTCTTCACATTTTATCTTCAATATAGATCGATTGAGTTTTAAAAAATATTTAAAGCATTCCCCATATATATATATATATATATATATATATATATATATATATATATATATATATATAATTTTTGTGTTTTTTTTTAAAGATGAAAAGTTTGTTCTACAGTTTTTACACAAAAACCCTCAAACTATTTTGAAATATGATAAGAATCTTATAAGTTTTTAAAAAATAACAAAAATTTAAAAGTGTTACAATATCATGTGGTCTCCAAAGTATGACTAATATGGATAAAATTGATATTGACTATGACCTTCATGTTTTACCTAGCTTAAAACCTAAACCCAACATATTGACATTTCCATTGAGTACCATATATGTTCACCCAAGATCACATATATATAAATTTGTCTAAATGAAAAATACAAGGTTTAGAAAGACATATTTGAACCAAAAAAATAATCTCACCCAAAATAAGTAATTAGTAGTGTAGATAATCATGAATAGTTGACTCATCTAAATTGGCCTAATTATATTAGAGAGCAAAAGAGTTATGCATTTTGTACGTTAAAAATATATTATGGGAACAAGATTTAATGGAAGATGATACTCCAACACATGTATAATTCTCTTAGAATGGAAAGAGATCCATCTTATATGAAAATTATGAATAAACCAAGAGAAAACTGGAAAAAACTTCATATTATATATTATACGAAGGAGCACTAGATAAAATAGATTTATGAGTATGGATAGAATGAGAAGAAGAGGAATAGACAAAAAAATTATACGTACTTAAAATCAATAAAAATGAAGATTCATAATAACTAAGTTACGCGTTTTATAAGCCAAAAAACCTACAATGAATGCTAGTTAATTTTGTAATCTTACCCATCTATCTTATTTGTTTTTATAAACTTCTAGTTATTAATTGTCAGTACTGAAATTTTTTATAATTATTTAGTAAAAATGTTTAGCGAACTATTTTTTTCTTTATATTTTACCAATATAAAATATTTTAGTGCAATGCCAACAAATATGATGTTTATTACATCAAAAAAATGACATACATAAATATATCATAATACCTTATGTAATTATTTCTATTAATAATTATTTAATCCTAGTTTACAATTTATTTTATTTTTTGTACTTTTTGTAATTTTTTGTAAGTCATGATTTTGCCTTGTGTCCAAAAAAAAACCTTTGAAGTAGAGTTCCCACACAATCATACACATGAGACATTAAACAAAAGAACAACAACACTAATAAATAACATCAATGTGGAAAATTACATTAAAATAGTTAATTTATTATTATTCATGTCATAGTATCTTTAATTTTTTTTGAATATTTTTCTTCATTTTTAATTATTATCATATTTTTTATAGGTAAAGTGAGGTTTTCTATTGAGGACCTCACCCTTGGATAAATTGAGTAAAACAGTTCCTTACATAGTGTTTTTAGATAGAAATAAATGTGAGAAAGAGTAAAATGGATGGAGCATAAAACAAATGTGTCCATGCACCAAATACCATCATATGTTATTACATGTGAGCATCAGGGGGTGATGTGGATATCCCAATGTGCTTTGTGTTAATATCCACACATATAGTAATATGAATATACTAAATAATAACAACAATATGTGGAATATATTAGAGATCGCACAACATGAGATGTTTATGGGCCAAGATATCCTGATGTGAAATATACTGAGAAATAGAATAATTTCCCTTATGATACGATAACACCATAATATAATCTTTAAGGAAATAATAACTCCACAAGATCTATGAGTATGGGAAAGTCGCTTCAAGGGGGACAACCTCCAATATGTTTCTACCAAATATAATATTGATGAACTCTATAATTGACTATGATTAACCTTTTAATAGTCCCCTATAGACCTCTTATCATTAGTATATTTAAATATATGTGTTTCCTTTTGAAATATTTTTTTATCATATAACATTTAATAAATATGTTGCATATATGTTTGATGTTTTGCATTATGAATGTTTATTTATGAATAAAATAATGTCATTTGACTAAAAAGGGGTAAAAATATTATTAAAGACCGAAAACGGCACAAAGAGATTTACATGGTGTTATCCTGATCAATCAAATGAGCCAGTGTTAGTGATAAATTCAAAGGCAACATGCTTTGGTTCAAAATGTTCCAAGGCGGCCCATTTGACCAAGCAATCAGCCACCCCATTCCACTCCCAGGGAATATGCTTAAAGGACACCGAATCCAGAAAAGAACACAGCTGAAGAATTTGTCGCACCACTCCCACGAGATGCCAGTCTACAGTCTCCAGGTCCTGATTATTAATAAAATAATGTCATTTATCATTATTGTTGTTTTTAATTTCTATCATTAATTCACAAATTATATATCCTAAGTCAATCACAGGTAAAACAACTACTGGTAGAGGCACACACACCCATAGTAACTAGTTAGACATACTCGTAGCAACTAGGTATGCAACCCGTAGCATCAGGGTAAGTAGCCTATAGCAATGACTAAAGCATTTTTATCCACTCGTAATAACTAAGCATTACCTGTAGCAATAGTTTTGCATGTGTATTTGATAGTTATATGATAATTTCAAGCATCTTTTATGGTTTAAAGATTATGATAGCTCCTCATTATGAACAAAAAATGGAAACAACTCCAAACTATCATGTCACCACTCCTTCATTTGACTGTCGCCCTTAAGTGGTTGAAATATAGGGATATAATGTTATTCCTTGCTACCTTTTCTTTTTTGTTTTCTTGTTATTTGTTTAAATTCTTTTTGTAACTATCAATATAAATAAAGCCCTACCTTCTCTATTTAAGAGAGAGGTAATAAGATGAAATTGGTAGGTGGTAAGATAATATAAGGTGAAGTTATTTTTATAGTTATGATAACTCTATAATTTCATTGTAGAAATAATTTCATTGATATAATAATCATGATTTAAAGTAATCTAGTTGTATCAAAGGAAGGGATTATAACACAACTTCAATTGAGGCAAGGCCCACTTTAGAGAAATTGTGGTATAAATCACATTTATTAATTTCATTTCATTTTGTATTATGTGTATGTATCTTTCACTTTCCATAGAGTAGTTACAACATATGTTTTATACATTCATGTTTGATTATTTCCATAAGCCTTTATAATAATACAATATTCAATTATGTGTTGAAAGCTTCCAAATTAGACTAGCATTTCAATTCATGTTATTAAATTTCCTGCAATTTACCTTCTTGTAATTTCCTTTAAAGAATTTTAATTTCCTATAATTTACTTTTTGCATGTGTTTAATTTCAACAAGTGTGTGTTATCCTTCCTAATATTTTGATTAATTTAGTGTTGCATACATAGTGTAAACACATTACAAATTTATGTGTCCCTGGTTTGACAATTAAATGAAGGATCATATAGTCTATGTTAGGTGGCTTCCTCTTGAGATAAATAATAATAAGTTATAGGATAAATATTCAAACTAAAATATAATAATATATTATATCTTATCTACATTTTTGGCATCATTATCAGGGAAACTGTCATGTACTAAACTCTTAAAAATTGAAAATAAATTTCCCTCTTTCTAAATCAAATTTTCTTACTTCCTATAATAAATTTATTATTTTATATATTAATTTATTTTTTATTATAAATAATTTCCTTTAATATGAGTAAAATCATATAGTTTTTATTAATCCTATGTAGGATAGGGTAGAAAAATAAAAAGGGATATTGATTAAGTTTATGTAGCATGAAATGGATAACTTAGGTTGATTCTTACCTAAGAGATTGAATTTCATGATATAATAAAGAGATAATATATTTAATGCATCAACTAAAAAAATTTAGAAACATTCCCGTAGATAATCCACGCTATTCACTGGGAGTTGTATCAGAAAAGGTAGAAGTATAGAAATTTTAGGTCTAATTAATAGAGCAATCTAAAAGGAATAAGTGAATCTTTTAACACTTGAAAATGATATCCTCATACCATTTAAGATATTATCAATATATACATATGATTATGGTATTTAGTTCCCGCCACCCTCACCTAAAACCCTTCTAACTTCAAAGAAATTTTTAACCCTACAATACTATCTAAACTATTTGAACTAACTAAGATGACATAATTATTATTGTCACTTGAATTTTCACCCTTTAAGGAGATGTCTCATCTCTCCTTATACAAGTGGCACAATTGAAACACCTCTAGGTTTTGGATAACCTAAGGATGAGGTGAATCTCTAGATAGGGCTAGCTCTCTTGATGTACCATTTTTAGATCACTACTACACTTATGCTTGCAAGGAAAAGGGAGAGAAAACTGAAAATAAACTATCCTAAAGGTGGTGATACACCAAATTTATTGATTAATACCAACTAGATACATGTCACACATGAGACCAAGAGACTAACTAGGCATACACTTCTCTAATCTGAATCTCCTCACATCAGTATTTCATTATGAGGTTGTAATGAATGTTTAGGCTAGGAGGACTAGACAAGAGGCCTAGAATGACACTATTCGAATAGACTAACTTACTCAACCTTGACACTTCATATAACACTTCACATGACTTGCAATAAGAATCTTTCAAGTTATAAATAGGTTAAATAATGAGACAACAATGCTAAGTAAACAATAATCATCACTAAGAAAGATCAATCATTCAAGTGAACACACTATGAATAGTCATATAAGAGATAAAATAAGTAGTATTTATTGATAAATGGTATGAAAATAAGCAAGGATTTTCCATACTCAGGTGGAACATCTTTTACAAAGGTCAAAATGGCCAGTTATTATAGAACTTGAGAGAGAAAAGAGAAGAAAGAAGTCCAAAGGCCATAAGGACAAGTGTGAAGATGAGAAAAGGAGTTGCATGTGTATGAGAATAGAATGTGAAACTGATCGTGCAAATTTAGAAATAAAAATTTTCAATAAAAGGCATGAAACTCTTAAAATGTGGCATGAAATTATTTTTGTTGGCTCAAAAAATTGGCTTAATCATTCACCCCTGTTGGAATGTCCCAAAACTGTCTAGGGATAGATATCTTGATTGGAATGATATGGAGGGTTTATATACATTATCTACCATGAATTATATTCAGTCCTAATCACCTAGAGTCATTTTAAAATAATCCATCATTATCTAAAGTCAAATAAAACCCCTTTTCAATCACTCTAACCTCCTAATACCTTTCCTCACACTTTGACTAGTTAAGATTGTGTGCAATTTTTCTGACTATGTTTTGATTAAAGGGTACCTATAAGTGGTCATATATGGATTAGTATTTTAAAATAGTGTATAAGATTTTATTAATCCTTTCAAGTCTCATTTAATTTATTTTCTTGCTCATCTCAGGCCTCGAGGTTGGATTACTCTCAATACTAGTCATAGGTAGCTGACTATGTTACCCTACCTTTTTGACCAAAAGATGATTCCTATAGGTGCATATTTGCTTAGTTGGACTTTGATAATAATGCATAAAGACCTTATTTTAATATTTAAGTTCATTTATTAATATCCTTTACTTTTTCTCACCTTGTATAGGTTATACCATCATCTAGGCACCATCTTTTGGCTTATTGTCTGCCTACAATCAACTATAACTGACTATGTTGAAGTCATTAGGACCCTGTAGGTGTTGATTTTACATTAGAATATGTGTCATGTTCTTTTGGAGAACCTTTGAAAACCTTAAGTTAAATTTTCATATCATCTTTGCATGTCTATAGGCTTATCTTTTCCCAAGTTCATTTTAAGAGCTCTATGAGCACCTACAAGCAAGTTATAGGTGGCCTTTTCTAGGATACCATACACCTGTAGATAAACATATGATCATTACATTGCACTTTATGCCTCTTCCAAGTCATCAATATGCCTTTTAAAACTTTTTAGGACTCTTCAAACATGATAATATGCTTGGCATTACCACCTTGGGAAGTGGAGCTCCTTTGAGGTCCAAAAACCCATACATGATACTGTATGAGTTTAATTTATAAAATTGCATTTTTGGGCTCCTCTAGCATGAAAACCAGAGACCAAATCACTTCAATATTTTTTAATGTTGGAATCCTATGTATATGTTATAGTATGAGTGCATTTGGATTGGTCAAGACCCCTGGTAACCTTGCCATATGACCTCAAAAAAATGCTTAGGTGCTCTATTTTATTGTTTTAGGGATTTTGTCTCTGAGTTGCATAGTCATCATCTTTGATCATATTTTCCACTTCCATTTGTCAAATTAGCCCTTAAAATAGGTATAATATGATTTTTAAAATACATTAATATTCCAATGAGATTTTCACCACTTGATTCAACCCTGCCTTATGACACCTTAACTCTCTGTGATACCACCTGTAGATGACCATTTTCACATACAGGTAGTAAAGATGAGTAAGTTGGAAAAATGCATGGATTTTGATATTCAAATAAGTTTTTATCTTCCTCAAATATTCAAAATAGACTCATTTGATTATGAAGAACCTTATTTATCTCAAGCACTCCCTTTCAACATGATTGGTCTTCATGATATTATTTTACACGCTCATTAATGGTGGAAGGCTGTGTGCATATTGAAACTTGTATTCTCATGATCTATATGGTGCCACCTAGGGATTAACTTATTTTTTAATGATCTAAGAGAATTATAAACACCTTGAGACCATAATTAATTCTCCATGAATGTGTTTCATAGCTTTTCACAACTCACCTAGCTGGTTGTATATGACAGTCATTGAGCAAACTGACTGTATGGTGCTTATTATTGAAATACCATGGAACATTATTTAGAGAATTATATTTATAAGTAAAGGGGATAAATATAAAATTTAAAACATGTAAATCTTTCAAAACCCTCTGAATTCACCACTAAAGCATCAAGGCTTTTCAGATGGTGGAAATCTACCTATAACATAGAATGGTGCTTTCTCTTATAACTTGAGATACTTGGCTTATCCAAACACCTTAAAACATGAAACCAAGCATGGAGAGAACCAAAATCATATGGAATCAATCTAAGCAGTTAGATTGTATGAAATTCTCTAAACCCAAGCAAAACTTATAGGGTGCATAGATTGGTAAGAAAATTTGATAGGCCAACTTCATGAGAATGGTTCATAAAGCACAGGCCACCATTATTCTAAAATAAATCATAAAATGTAATATTATTTAATGTATAAGACACGCCAAAGATAATTTTTCCTGAAACCTCCCTTGTTGGTCGTACTAAGCACAAACATACTGACTAGTTTTATGTACATGATGGAGCAAAAGGAGATTAGAATGGTTTTTGACCTTTTATTTCACTTTCAAATCATTTAAAACATGAAACTAAGTCTAATGAATTTGAAGAGTCATCTCATAACCTTCTTCCATGTGTCACACTCTGTCATGATCTGTACAAGTTCTAAACTCCTTTTTCCAAGAAACCTACTCTCCATTTTGAATAACCTACCACTTTTTAGTTATAAATAGTTACTTAATAATTTATAAGACATATGGGGCATGTCATCACCTTTTTACACCTTCACTTTATCCAAGGAGGCCATACAAATCATTAAATGCCTTTTTATGACCTCTAAATGGCTCAAAAAGACAAGGATTAAAATGACTAAGACCAAGGCTAATATGACATGAAATGACATAAAAAGACTTGCAATACACCTTATGACATAATAATATATCCATAAGAACACCTAAATATCCATTTTTACCTATAGGGGTCCCAATTTGACCTAGAGAGTCAAATTTGGTCAACAAAATGGTGACTCATAGGGGTAATATGCCTATTTTACTAAAGATCAGTAGCCTTATCCTATCCATGGGATTAGGGAGTCATCTAAAGTGTGAAACAAAACAAGAATACCTGCCACTTGATAATAAGTATTTGACCAAGATAAGAAAACTAATTATCTCAACCACACAAAATAAAAGACACACACAAAGCAAAGCAAACACACTAACAAGACACACATGTGTGCTCAAAGCACTTAGGGAAAATAGAAAACAAACAACTATGCACAAATATAAATTAATCATACTTCCTTTCTTGGATCAAAAGGAAAGTTCCTTAAATATTCTTCTTCATGAGATGAATCATAGTTCCAAGCATGTTGCTCCTTGGGTTGGATGCTTGGTAGATTAGACCTATTTCTTAGCACTTCCCTTGATCTGATCTCAATTAGATCATCCTTAAATAGGTATATAATGTAAATTTATTCCTCTTAAATTTGTACACATGCCTCATACTACTACCCACTCTTCATCTCATGATCAATTTGTATCTTCTTGGTAGGCATGGCTTCAAGAGGAGTAGTTTCTTGTTCCTTCGAAGATTGAGGCCAATAGAAGCTTGTTATATGCTTTAAAAGCTGATGTGTTTCTCCCAACTAGTTGAGAGGATGATAATCCATTTTTATCATTTCAAACATATCATCATGGGATTCATATGCCTCTTGAAAGGATAAATTTGAAAAGTTGCTTCTTCTTTACATACCCACTTGAGTATCAAGACTGCCTTCTCTATTTTTAACTAGATCATAGCCTCTTTGAAGAGGAGTATAACATAATCTAATGATTGAAAATAAGTAATACCAAATATAATTATAGACTTTTTATTTCCCATCTATGATATTTTAGATAGTGATGGAAGAATCAATAATGATTTCCTCTTCTTGGACACAAGGAATACATTCTTCAATATCAACATAATCAGAAGATTTAACACAAGAAATCACCTCTTCTTCAATATTTAAAAACTCTTGAAGGCTCTAAAATTGTATATCAACTGTTATAACCTAAATTTTTTTCTCAAGGACTATAAGATCCTAAATTTATTTATCTTTTTTGGTGATGCCAATACTAGGCATTTTGTAATCAAGTGACCTAGTCCAATGAGGCTGCCAAGGAGTTATGTTTTCTTCAAGCAAGATTTATAATTACTATCAACCAAATGATCTTATTTAGGTCCCACACCATATATCCATCAATTTAAAGGGTGATAGGTTGAGGATAAGATGAACTAGTTGGTATAAGTGAAACATAGAATTCAACATCAAATTGAGAATGAATTGTAGGGGATACTTTTGAGAGTTCTTGAGGAAAGGAAGGAAAACCTTGGGATAAAATATCTTCACTTTATTCCTTCCATTTGTCAATCACTTCATTTGAATTTGATTTATCTTGAACACTTTCTTGAGGAAGGTTATATGGGGTGTGTTTAGGAATAGGATCTTCTTTTAACCCTAAACCTTCCATCACACCTTGACTCAATAGTTTAATTCTTGACTCTAACTCTTCAATTTGCTTTGATATGTTCTCTTGGAAAAGTTTATCTTGAATTTTATAAGCATATTCATGAGGATAAGGAGTACAAGAGGGATGATATGGAAAATAAGAGGTCTCTTGAGGAAGGGTGGGAGGGGCTTGCATAGGATCAAGCTCTTTCTCAACTTCATACTCTTTATGTAGGCTTTTGTCCCCTTTCTTTTCCTATGATTCCACTACCTTATTCTAGTTGAATATGTTAGGATTTAGAGTCTCTTCTTGAGATGGGGATGAAATATTATGAAAAATATGAATTTGATAAGCTTGATTAGGTTCATGAGTAAGGGTCAAGTAGAACTAATATAAATATTGGGGAGGTGGATATGAGGGCTAATAGATTTGGTGAGGTTATTCCTCATTAATTCTTAGCTTATCTTCTAAGGATAAAACTAGTCCACTCACATCTAGCATCTCACTTGTGAGTCTTTACTAATTTTCTCTCTAAATAGGTACCCACTCTCTTTTAACTAGCTCTAATGCATCTCTCACATTATGAATGAGATGACTAGGAACATCTTGAATATTTCCCCTTTCTATGTCAAATTCTATCATGTACCTCTCATAGCCTAAGAGAGTTTTCTTAAAAATTTGAATTGAACTAATTTGAGAAGTGATTAGGTTGACTAGAAGGAGCAAGATATTGAGAAGACTGGTTATAGGACTGATATAACTCATGACAAGGTTGATAAGGGTCATATTGAAGCTGGTAAGGATCATGATAAGATTGATAAGAATAATACAAAGGTTGATAGGGAATGCCATATACTTGAGATATCTCATAAAATTATGTAAAAAAAAAAATTAACAACAAAACTAGCCATGGAACTTCATTAGGAAGCAAGAACACATAAAAAATTACCAATAATTTTCAAAAGGAAAACCTGGGTTGTTTGACTAGAAATGTAACTTTAGATTTGCCATTTATACTTGGATAGATGCCTCCAAATGCTTATGTGTTAAAAGATAACACCAAAAATCTTTCAACTTCTTAGATAATGAGTCTCATCAAGCATGACAAAAACTATTATCACTTGGATTTGTACCCTTTGAGGAGATGTCTTAGCTCTCCTCATTTGAGTGGAACAATTTAAACACCTCTAGGTTATGGGTAACCTAATAATGAGGTGAATATTTAGATAGGGATAGCTCCCTTGATGTACCAATTTTAGATCACTACTACACTTAATCTTGCAAGGAAAATGGAGATAAAAATAAAAGCAAACTATCCTAAAGGTGGTGATACACCAAATTGATTGATGACTACTAACCAGCTACATGTCACACATGAGACCAAAAGACTTACTAGGCATACGCTTCTCTAATCTAAATCTCCTCACATTAGTATTTCATTATGAGGTTGTGATGAATGTTTGGGATAGGAAGACTAGACAAGAGGCCTATAATGGCACTATTTGAATAAACTAACTCACTAAACCTTGGCACTTCATATAACACTTCACATGACCTACAAGAAGAAGCTTTCAAGTTGTAAATAGGTGAGAGAATGAGACAACAATGCTAAGGAAAAAATAGTCATCACTAAGCAAGATCAATCATTCAAGTGAACACACTATGAATAGTCATATAAGATGTAAAATTATTATTCTTTATTGATCTATGGTATGAAAATGAGCAGGGCTTCACCATACTCAGGTGGAACATCTCTTACAAAGGCCAAAATTGTTAGTTCTTATAGAACTTGAGAGAGAAAAAAGAAGAAATAAGTCTAAAGGTCATAAGGACAAGTGTCAAGCTGAGAAAAGGAGTTACATGTGCATGAGAAGAGAATGTAAAATTTATCATGAAAAGTTAGAAAGCACAAGTGTCAATCCAAGGCATGAAACTCTTTAAATGTGGCATGAAATTCCTTTTGATGGCTCATAAAACTATCTTCATCATTCACCCCTATTGTAAATTCTTAATACTAACAAGCGACAAATCTCATGATTGGAATGGGAGGGAGGGCTTGTATACATGTTCTTTCATGTATTATTTGCATTCTTAATCACCTAAATTCCTTTGGAAATGATCCATCATTATCTATAGTTAAAAAAACTCCCTTTTTAGTCACCCCTTACATTTGGCCTCAAAAATGGCTTCAATTTTCCATGAAAATCTATGAAAGGGAGTAGATTAAACTTGGAAAGACCCTCCATGGCCTTAGACTGCTCAAGTAAAAACTAAATAAGCTTCCACTTGAAGTTCTCACACTTCTCACTATCTTGCTCACTTTTCTAGTTTTGATTGGTTGAGATAAAATTGTTTGTAGGAACACTTAGGAGTTGTTATAAATCAAGAAACAGACATGGTGAGTTAGCTTAAGTCTTAAACTTTCCTCCCATGTAATTGGTATCTTTATATTTTTCTTAGAACCTACAAAAAACGCAAAAATTATCAAGGAAACCATGTTTTGTACTCCATCTAGACAATTTCATATAGTCTAAAAGGATAGGGTGTATCCCTGAAGAGTCCTCTACAACTTCCATCCACTTTCATAGTCATTTTTATCCATTTGGATACATCTCCTTCCTTTTTTTCTAAGTTTTACAAGGGTTTTAGGTATTTTAAGCCCTTAAGCTGTGTTCATAAAGATGGTACATTGGAACTGCCAAAAAATTCTACAAACGTGATGTCTATCTATGACCCATGTCAACCCCTCCAAACTTATTTGATCTCCATGCAAGGTGTCAAAGAAGATGTGAGCATCTAAATTTACCTTATCAAGTTTGTTTTCTCATTTGTACAGGCTTGAGTTGTCCTAAAGTCCAATAATGACCTTTTTCATGGCTTTCCCTACATCCAAATATCTTAGACACACTTTAAATGACCTCATAAACATGTTAAATCTCACTAAAGTGCTTATCTGAGGTTGGAAGTGAAGTTGACCTTCCATTTGTCTTTAGGCCTAAACCATGTTTGATAGGCATGTCTATATTTTTTTGGATTTAGAGCACCCTATTTAGTTCCCTCCTTCTATGAAAGATTACTCATGTTATCCTAGGTGTGATTAAACTTCCCACACCTCTCTTTTAGGTATTCTCAGCCCTTAGCTCATCCATTCATTCCCTTTCTCAAAAATTGTAGAGTTTGTGCATAAAGGGAGTGCCCTCTATCTGAGATAAAATAGAGGGAACTTACCCTATTTTCTCAAATAAACTAAATATTAGAGTGGAATTTAAAATTTATAAGGATGTCCTATACTAAATTTTAACCCTTGGTCATATGATTAGACCCTCTAAAAGCATTAAAAATGAAGACAAATTGTTAGGAAAAGACTATGTGCAGAGTTTGTCATGTGGACTGTATGTTGCACCACAAAATAACTTCTCTAATTTATTTCCATTGGTAACATAATCTTGAGATCATTAATATCATGATGAATGTGTCATAATTTTTTTCATCACTCTAACCTCTTACATACCTTTTCTCACACTTTGATTGGTCAAGACTATGTGCAATTTTCTTGACTGTGTTTTGATTGAAGGGTACCTATAAGTGGTCATGTATGGAATAGGATTTTAAAATATTGTATAATCCTTCTTGATTCCTTATAAGACTCATTTCATTTATGTTTTTTCTCATCTCACACCTTGAGGATGGATTACTCTCAATACTAGTCATAAAAAATTAACTATGTTACCCTACCTTTTTGACCAAAAGATGATTCTTGTATGTGCATATTTTCTTAGTTAGACATTGATCATAATTAATAAAGACATTATTTGAATCCTTAAGGTCATTTAACAATGGCTTGGATTTTTTCTCACCTTGTCTAGGCTAGACCATCATTTAGGCACCATGTTTTGGTTTATTGTCTACCTACAGTCAACTATAACTGACTATGTTGAAGTCATTAGGACCCTATAGGTGTTGATTTTACATTAGAATATGTGTCATGTTATTTTGGATAACCTTTGAAAACCATAATTTAACTTCCCATATAAGATGTTTATGTCTATAGGATTATCATTTCCCAAGTTCATTTCAAAATATCTATGAGCACTTACAAGCAGGTTGTAGGTGGCCTTTTCTAGGATACCATACACCTATAGATAAACATTTGATCATTACATTGTAATTTAGGCCTCTTCCAAGTCATAAATATGCCTTTTCAAAATTGGTATGAATATTAAAACATGATAATATTCTTGGCATTACCACCTTGGGAAGTGGAGCTCCTTTGATGTCCAAAAACATGTACATGACACTATCTGAGTTTGGTGTATAAAACTGCATTTTTGAGCTCCTCTAGCATGAAAACCAGATGACCAAATCACTTCCCTCTTTTTTCAATTTGGACTCCTATATATATGTTATACGTTGAGTGCATTTGTATTGGTCAATACCCTTGGTAACCTTGCCATATGACCTCAACAAATTTTTAGGTGCTATGTTTTCCTATTTTAGGGATTTTATCTCTGAGTTCCATAGTCATCATCGTTGATCATAGTTTCCACTTCCATTTTCCAACTTAACTCTTAAAATATGTCTGATATGATTTCTAAAACACACTAATATTCCAAAGAGAGTTTCACCACTTGATTCAACCCTGCCACATGACACCCTAGCTCTCTGTGATACCACCTATAGATGAACATTTTCACATACAGGTAGTGAAGATGAGTAAGTTGGAAGAGTGCATATATTGTGAGATTCAAATGAGTTTTTAGCTTCCTCAAATATTTTAGATAGACTATTTTGATTATGGAGAACCGTATTTAGCTCAGACACTCCCTTTCAACATGATTGGTCTTCATGATATTTTTGTATAGGTTCATTAATGGTGGAAGACTATGTGCATATTGAAACTTGTCTTCTCATGCTATTTCTAGTACCACCTAGATATTAAATTTTTTTTCATGTTCTAAGAGCATTATAAACACCTTGAAACCATAACGAATTATCCATGAATGTGTTTCATAGCTTTACACATCTCACCTAGTTGTTTGTATATGATAGTCATTGAGCAAATTGATTGTATGGTGCTTATTACTATAGTACCATGGAACATTGTTTAGATAATGAGATTGAGAATTAAATGGGATAAATATAATATTGAAAACATGTAAATAAACCTATCATAACCTTCTAAATTAACCACTAAATCATGAAGGTTCTATAGATAGTGGAAATCTACTTGCAACATATAATGGTGATTTCTCTTGCAACTTGAGATACTTGGCTTATCAAAACACCTTGAAACATGAAACCAAGAATGGGGATAATTATATGAGAAATCCAAAATCATTTTGAATCAATCTTAGTAGTTGGATTGTATGGATTTCTCCAAACCAAAGCAAATGCAAGAAAATTAGATAGGCCAACTTCATGAGAATGGTTCATAAAAAATAGGCCACTAATCTTATATAAAAAAATATAAAATTTAATAATATTGAGTGTATAATACACCTCCAGGATCATTTTGCCTAAAACCTCCCCTACTAGTCATACTAAGCAAAAGCTTGTTGATTAGTTATGTTTGCATGATAGAGTAACAGGAGAGTATAAAAGTTTTTGACCTTTTTTTATAATTTAAAAGAATTTAAAATGTGTAATTGAGTCTAATGAATTTGAATATTCATCTCACAACCTTCTCCCACATGTCACACTCTCTCATGAGTTGTACAAGTGCCAAACTTCTCATATTTCTAAGAAAACTACTCTTTCTTCTAAAGAACCTACCAATTTTCAATTATAAATAGTTACTTAAGACATATTATGACACATGGGGCATGAAATAACCTTTTTGCACCTTCACTTTACCCAATAAGGTAGTAAAAGTCATTAAATGCCCCTTTTATGACCTCTAAATGGCTCAAAAAGATAAGGATCAAAATGACTAAGACCAAGGCCAATATGACATGAAATGACATAAAAAGACTTATAATACACCCTATTACATACTAATAGACCCATAAAAACACCTAAAGATCATTTTTTTACTATAGGGGTCCCAATTTGACCTATAGGGTCAAATTTGGTCAACACTTATCAAATTTATAAAAGAATATCCATGAGATTCAACCCCATAACCCTTATCCAAAATATTTTATTCTCCCCTAAAAAACCAAAGAGTATCATTTATTACTCATCATTGGCCAATAATATTGATAGAGAATTCAATTAGTGGATTGATAAACTCACTAGATCACAAGTTCGATGAATCATGTGAGAAGTTGAAGAAGAAACTCCTATTAGTGAAGCCACAACTTTTTAATTTCCTATTAACACCCCCATGGGTAATGAACCTATAAAAAACATTCTAATTTATCTATTTACTAACTTTATGGAATGGTGAGCAAGGATCCCGACACATTCTTTTTTCTATTTTGATGTTATGTGTCATAGTTATGACTACAATTAGGATGCCTAAAGACTAAAATTATTTTTGACCACTCTTAAGGATGATCTCTCCAATGTTTTTTGGGACTAGGAAAAAATGTATTCATTGATTGGAGTGATATGAAGAATAAATTTCTTTTCAAATACCAAGATTACTTTAGAGGAAAATATCATAGAATTGATGATATTTCTTGGATGTCACAAAAATAAGAGGAACCATTGGAATATTATATGATGATATTTGTGTTTAGTTTACCAAAAATATAATCAAAACAAAATAGACCAATAATCCATCACACTAATATTATTAAATGGAATTAATTCTCACATATATCATTTGATGTCATCATCCGCTTGTGCAAAAATTAACCAAAGTCTACAATGAAGAAGACCCAAAGCAACAAAGCACTACCATTATCATCCTCTAAATCTAGGAATGGAGTCTCAAGGATATAAGTCTGAAAATTATTGTAAGACATGAAACAATACATCATTAATAACATGGACACATAACTAGATAGACTACATGCATGATAAAAATAGGAAAAATAATTAGTCACATTTATTGTCTTGATTTTCAGAGGAAGAAAGAGGAATGTGGCTTTCAAACCACTCAAGTAAATGAAAAAAGTATAATAGAGGAGAGTATTGAAAAAATGGAACTTCATATGATTGCAGGTAAATGAGATAAAGGTTTCTACGTGGCACAAAGTAGACCATGGTCAAATAAATCACAAAATCTAGTAATGCATCTAGCTTCTTCATTATTTAATTACCAGTTTGTATATATTCTTCCTAATAATTCATATAGACCAAATTATTGAAATCTAATGCCTCCTTAAAATAAAAATTAGTTACCACAAATTCCACACTTTCAAAACAATTGATAATAGTTCTAAAACCAAAACTGGTCATAACAAAATCTGCCATCTCAAAATAATTAGCAATAGTCTAAAAAATGCCCACAATCGAACTTTTAATCATGTGCCAATTAGTAAAATTTCCAAAACCAAGTATGGAACTATAATAATAGAACATTTAGTGGAAAAATTCTCTAATCCATGTAAAAATAAATGGAGGGGAAGTCCACCTTAGCATAACCAAAACATTGGCCTCCTACAGCAACTGCATTATCCAACTTTGATTCCAAATACCCAACGCCAACAATCTCCTCATCCACCATAATTATCTACCCAACCTGCACATAATCCAAATAATAATCCATCTTGGCCAATATGTAATAATGACATCATGATAAATCCCACATAAATAATGGAATTGAATGATGTTTAACTTTACTCAAGGAAGATTATTTATAATTCATCCTCTTCCATAATAATAGAACCTTCTAAGAAGGCTCTGGAATACACTACTAACCCACCCCCATCATATAATAATGAATCCAACCCTGAGCCAAACATTTAAACAATCTAACTATACCAACAAACCCTCTGATTCCTGAAAGTTTTACTTCATTAAGGAGGTAACCCAAACTATAATTTGATTTTGTATGGGAATTTAAGAATGTTTATGTTTATATACCATTGTTCCAAGCCATTAAGTAAATGTCCATCTACATTAAGGTCATCTAGTAACTCTATTTAATAAAATTAAGCCTCAAGAAGAAATACCCCTAGACTGTCCATGTTGTTGGAGAATTGGCTGATTTTATATTGGGAAACATTATTCCTCCTAAATATTTTGACTCAGTAAGTCTAGTGGTAGATGTGTATATCTTGTAAATCCTCATACAAAACACTTTAATTGATCTAGGAGTTTCTATCAATGTTATGACTAAGGATACCATGCAACATCTTAAATTACAAGGTCTTTGCCAAAACCCAACTATTTTTCAAATGGTTGATATATTTATTGTTTGGCTTGAAGGGGTGATTGAAGACCTTGCCATATTTGTTGATTCTTAGACATACCTATCTAAATTTATAGTCTTGTATCCTATGGCTAGTTTTATAATATATCCCCTCATCCTAGGAAGATCTTATTTGGCCATAGTAGATGTTTATATCAATTGTAGGTCTGAGAAATTGGTCATCCCAATCAATAATAGTACCAAGAAATTGAAACTAGACAAAATAATTTTCTCATAAATAGAATAGAATTATCACGCACCTATCCAACTATCATTACAAATAAATAGAGCTTGTCCTTAAAATAACCAGATGAGGATACAATAATTTAAATTTTGCATAAAATATATATGATCAAGACCAAATTCTTAATAATGTTGCTCCATATAATGATTGCTTACTAGAACATATATTTCCTTATGAATCATAGGATCCCACTAGTGATATTATTATGTTTCATCAACTTCGACCACATAAATGTGGCCTACCTAATTCTCTAAGTGCTATTGAATCTATGGCTGCACTCTCAAAGGTAATAAATACTAGGCCAAACACTCAATATAAATAATAAGATAATACCTCAAAAACAAAACAAATTAATTTCCATGCTCTAAAGACACAAAAATTCCTTTTCATGGGGCTATCATGACATCAAAGGTATACACCCAAATTTGTGCACAAACCATATTTATATTAAATAATAATGCAAGCCCATCTATCAACTTCACTGATGGATGAACCCTCTTATTTGAGAATTGCTAAAATAGAGTTACAAAATCTCTTCAACACATGTTTCATCTATCCTATCTATGATATCTAATGGGTTTTGACACTCATCATTATACCTAATAAAGGTGTAAAATGTCATATATTTATAAATTATAGATAACTTAACAATGCCGCTAGGAAATATCACTTTCTTCTACCCTTCATTGACCAAAATCTAGATACCCTCTCTGAAAAGAAGTAATTTTCATTTATTGATGGATTCAATGGGTATAATGAAATTATAATTTCACCAAAATACCAAGACAAAACCACCTTCACATATCTTTGTGTAACTTATGCATATCATGTTCTCCAATCCAAACCATGTAATGTTCCATCCACATTTTAGAGGGTTTTTCTAATCATATCTTTTTATCTTGATCATGTTTGTGTATAACTCTATATGGATGATTTTATAGTCTATGGGGATTCATATGAAGAAACCATCAACAATTTATAAAATTTTCTTCAGTGTTGTTAGGATAATGGCCTCTCATTGAGCCACAAGAAATGTTATATGCTAATAACAGAGGGTATGGAACTAAGACATCATATTTCATCAAGATGAATAGAATTGGATCCAAATAAAATATAAGTTAATAAAAACCTATCCATACCACATAAACAAAAATATGTTAGGATATTTCTTGGGTATGTTTGTTACTATAGATGTTTCATTAATTATTTTTAGTAAAATTACAACTCTTATTTTTTTATTAACTAAAGATGCTAATTTTAACTAGACTATTGAATTTAAAGAAGCTTTTTAAGATCTCAAAGACATTTTAGTATCAACCCTTGTGCTAACAGTACCATATTGGAAGTTACCATTCTACAAAAATATGGATAGCTAAACTATGTTAGCTATTTCATTAGTAATAATATTTTAGACCCAAATCTCAACTACATGGTAACAAAAAAATAATTTATTTTTGTAAGATATGATATAAATAAATTTGATCATTATATTACTGGATATCATATCTTCATTCATATAAATCATTCAATAATTAAATATTTTATGAATAAACTAATAATAAACACACAAATTATTTGATGGTTATTATTAATCTAATAATTTGACATTACCATTATATATAACCCAGGGAAGGATAATGTAGTTGTATATTTTCTTTCGCATCTAACTTCTAATAATCAAACTCTTCAGGTTGATGATACTTTTCTAGATGAACATTTATTTGATGTTTCAATAACAACAACTTGATTTGTAGATATTTCTAATTATTTTGTAGCAGTAAAACTTTCACATCATTGTTTACTAATGGAAAGATGTAACCTAGTCAATTGTATAAATCACTTTTCATGGATATCAGGTTATCTATTTTACACATGACCTAAATTAGTCATGCATTAGTGTATGAGAGAAGATGAAGTATTTGACAACCTTTTTTATTTTCAAGATGAGCCTTGTGGAGGGTATTTTTAAGCACAAAGGGTTTCCACTAAAATCCTAAAAAATAGGATACTACAAGCCTAATTTGTATAAAAATACCATGGATTACATCAAACAATGTGATAGCTATCAATGTCTAGGGAAACCCACATGATTAGATGAAATGTCTTTACATCCTCAAATTGTCTTACAACCCTTTAAAAAATGGGGGATAGATTTTGTTTGGCCTATCAACCCTACATATAACTAGAAAAAATTACATATTAGCTTGGAAAATTATCTTACCAAAAAAATTTATTTGGGAAGAGTTCCTCATATGAAAAATAAACCATCTGATTCATTTAATAATCAATTATAAAAATTTACATATAATTAGGCTTTTTAATCTCCTTAATATAATGAGTTAAACCCTATAATCTCTCAAGAAACATTATGCTTATGAGAGTCATTATAACTCACACAAAAATAATATAATAATGAATGTCATACTAACAATAATATTCCAACATTCCCCCTAGTACAAATATGTGGAAATGAACTATCACTTGAGAATTAAAGTAATCACTTTATTGATACACATAGGAACACATAAATCAAGGATTAGGACCAATCAACCAATCCATAGGAATACATAAACCATATCTGATGGCTAGGAATACATCAAGCATATATCATGACCCATCAATCGATCATTAGGATCACATCCACCAATCCAATAGAAGTAGTGGGAATGGCCTAACTATAAATTTTCTCAAGAAATCATACTATTATAGCAAAAGTGATATATAATTATACTTTATTTTCATATAACACACTTATGAACAAAGATACACTTATGTTTTATTATTAAAGGTACAAGATGAATGAGAGGGGGGTAAATCAGTCAACCAATCTTTCACTTTCAGATCACTTATCATTCATTCATTGATATTCATAAATCAACACAAGCATATGTAACTAGATTACCATCAAAGGATGTATAATAGAATCACATAATAACACAACATCTAATGTGAGACACCCTCATGGGGAATAAAATCCATTCTCAAGCCTGAAAACACATAGACTACTTGTCCTATAAGGTATTACAAACATGAGATCGGTCAAGTCTTTCTGACCATAATTTAGTGAAACACATGTTTCACAAGGATCATATACCCCTAGAATGATCAATTCCTTCTAAGTGACTTTAGTTAAATACATATTTCACAAGGAGCATGGGCCCCTAAGATGATCAAGTCCTTTTGACCACCTGTTGGTAAAAGTCCTTTTGACCACCTGTTGGTAAAAGTCCTTTTGACCTAGATATCGATCACCCTCCCAAAACCTATGATATGAAATTCTCCTAAACATTAATTTCCTCCCAATCTGATGGAGATAGAATGTATATCAACCCCTTTCACTTCTTCACATAGCCACAAACATCCAAACCCACCTTTTGGATCACTCTACAGTTCTCAACAATAACTTTATCATAACCTCAGCAACATGACCAAATGGTCATACACACAGACCACACTCTAATCTACCTCTAAAATCAACTACCAAGCTCACACAAATATCATCTATCCATCACTCACACTCAAGGCATCCAAAACATCCTTTTGGATCACTCTAGACCTCTTTGTTCATCTTCAATCTTTAAACCTACAAGAACACTATTATTTCCATTAGAAATGTGACCTATAAGGCATATACATAGTCATCAACCTGCTCTAATCTACAAGTCATCCATTGGGAACACACCCTTTCCTTTGCTCCACAACTCTTACACACACCTCTTCTCTCAAGTCTCTTGCATCTATTCTACAAGCTTAAAAACTATCACATTTAGTTTCACCTTTTATAGAGTCTTCATGATTACTATGATTAAAACCTTCCTTATCGACCACAACACATTCCTTCATCCTTAAGGCATCTAACATGGGTCACCTTTAAGCACAACCCTATTTCAAATAGGCTTAAGTGTCCTTTTAGTTCCTATGGAGATCCATTCACCACTTTGACACTTCTCTGAGAAAACTAAGAACAAAATAACACTTTCAAATACATGGACCCATGCCACATAACCTATAAGTCCTCTTTACATGATAACAACCATCACAACACACTTTTGCTAGAGCTCAATTTTCTCAAACAACATTCGATACACACAACCACCATGAATGAACACATAGTCAACTTATAAGCCTTTGTTCATACTAAATATGATTGGTCAAGCCTTCATAATCCATATAGATGGTCCTTATGGAGTCTAAAACACTCTTTGATAGTTATCTCATCTCAAAACATTTAAATACCATCAAGAATAGCTCAATTACCCTTCTCAAGTTACTTGCAAAGTATGAAAAAAATGCACAATAAACTTTCAAGCTCAATAACATTGACTATACTAACAATTAGACCTTCAAATCAATATTGATAAATGCATCTTGGATTCCTTTATAACTTTGCTTTTTACTACATCATCAAACTTCACATAGATCAAAAGTTATGGCTCAAAAACTAAAGACTATTGTTTCCTTCATTAAATTTGAATATTCAAATCCAAATGATCATAGGTAAACATCAAACACTTTGTTCGAATATCATGCTCTTTGCTCAACTCTCTCAACTCACACCATCAATCTTATTCAAAAGTAACTCAAACTTTTACTCATTATGCTCCACTGTCCAAATGTTAAACCTCAAACATGTTGACCTCATCTCATGTACCCTTGAAATATTGACCAAATGCACATTATCAATCTCTATGGATTAACCAAGTCTTTATCTTGCAGCACTCATCATTAAATTTTGATCAAAACTTCCAAGATTATGACACTTGATACCCTCACATGACTTTTGAGCACTTTACTAACAATCCCTTACACTTGTGCCACTTGGAGGTCTCATGTGAATTATTGAATCTTTGATTTGTCTTGCACAACCTATCTTTGTAAGTATGAACTATCACTCACTTTTGATCTTTTGTCAGACTATCAAGCTTATGACGCTTATCACCTACACATGAAACCTTTGACATGTTGAATTAATACAAACCATTGATCTTAATATGTATGATTAATTTCTCATTATTAGATATTATATACCAATGACCTCAGTATTCTATGTGCTAAAACTTGACAGTCTCTAGTCCATCACAGTCTGTTAGAGCAATTTTGAAGATTTATAACTTGAGCTAGACAACACTTCAAGACTCCAAATTCTTAGGGTATATTCTTGGCACTATAGACAACATCTGCATGAAAATTTTTGACATCAATTAGTTTTTTTAGTACCTATATTAAATGTACAAACTTTCTTATTCATTCATATCTACATGATGTGAAGTGACGATCTGGCTAAGTATAGAAACTTAGTGAACTTCTATCTGAGAGGCCAACTTTGCACCTATATATCTTTAGCTATGCTCAAATTCATGACCTAAAACTTGAACCATATCAACTTGGGAATAATGTGATCACATCCATATAACCAACTCCCCCTAAATCATCCATACATGGCAATGGTGACATTACCAAAGTGCCTACTCAGATTTTTTGTCACAAAACCAACTATGCCAAGATGAATATAAGAAAGAACATAATGAAAACCATGCATTCCCATAAACACTTCAAGGACTCTTGACATCCCATAATATATTTTAAAATAGATATAATCATCTATAACATTCATCAACATCTTATCCAAGCATATATTGAAGATCTATGCCTACATACTAGGCTACCAAGCCTATGCTAACACATTGTTCACATGCTTATCTTCTCTTCTTGACCTAAAAGCACATCAACATGATTGATACCATATTATAAGCCCAAAAAAATACTTACCTCAACTCATATGCATCTAAATCCTTCCTTTCACAACTTTAGGATCAAACTCATCATCATCATGACATAACCACTTTGTCATTACCTTTGACATCATTGCACACATGACATCAATATTTGACATCAATGAAAACACTTGCTAAAAATATCCCATAATAATTGATGAAAACCTATTCTTTTCATTCTCCCCATTTTCCATAATTGACAAAGTGGACTAAACATCCACCAAGCTCCTCTTAACATCATGAATGTTTTCAAATGTATTTCTAGGTGCTCAGGATACTTACATACCTCATATGAAACAATCGTTTCCCCTTTGACATAAATCAATTTGAACTTGGAAATATCTGATTTTTGTACCTAAAAAATTTCTCACATATCATATAAATCTCCCCCTAATATCTCTGATCCATTGTACCTTTTGAACATCTTCAAATCTCCACACACCATGAAGAACCAACACATAGGCTTTCTAGCCTTCTTTCTCAAGCCACCTCAAGGACCACCAATATAAATTCATGCCACTCACTAAAAATTAAACATTATCTAAACCAACTTGATAACTTTCATTTAAATACTCATGCCTTGATATTTTGGAGAAACTGAGCAAAAGCATTAAATCTTCACACTAGGCTTGTCTAGACTCCTTGTAGCCCTACCTAGAACTTGCAGAGCCCATAACTTTTAGTATACATACTTTCAAGACATAAAAATTCATAAATTTATCACTCTCACACGACCCCTTAGGCACACCAATTTTCATCACCTAGATCATCCTCTGCAACATACCTACTTCACAAGCCTACTAGTCAATTAGGCCTCCATATTGACAAAATCATGAATACTTTAAAAACCAAAAACCTTAATATCTCTCTAAATCTTGATTTAACAACCCATTTTTCCCATTAAACCTATTAAGAAGCCTAAAACCTCAAATAATAAGGAAAACCACTTTTCTATCATGACCTAAAACTCTAGAATCTCAAAATAAATAGGGTCAACAAACCTCCTTCTGGTCAACACCCACCTCTAAAACTTCTTTCACACCTAGAGACAACCATCACACACTTTTTGACTGGTTTTTGAGCTTTCAAACCTTTGGTAACCCATACATCCTATAACTCATTTTAATCATGCTTGCCCTTAAGCCAAAACTGAGAAAATTGAGAGCATTCAAAAATCTCTCATTTGACTTCAACATACCTTCAAACCACAAAACCACTTAGATCATGATAGAATAAGGTCAACAGACCTTCTATGTAAAAATATCATCTTGACGACTCACAAATTCTCCTTTGCCACTTGGAAACCTTCAATCTAACCTTACAAACTACTCCAATTGAAAACACCCTTGCAAGACCACATGCTTCTTCAAACTAAGAAATGTCTTCATGAATCACAATAAAGACATATCTACTTCACAAGAAATGATAATATAAGATCATATTATTCCTCATTACAAGACTGAAGAACCTTCTTCTTTTTCTTGACTGAAACAACTTGTTTGGCATCCATCTCTTCTTTGGCTTCCTTGAAAATGCATGATGAAAACATGATTTCTTGGCATATCTCTTCAACTAACACCTTCTCCTCTTTGAAATCAAACAAAAATAACTCTTGGAAATTATGAAACTCCTTCTTACCTAAAAATTCTTCAACTATAGAAAATAAACTATTAATTTAAGATCCTTCTTTCATATCCTCCTTAGCCTTGAATGGTATAACTGACTTGATTCTTGGATCATCCACCTTCTTCTCCATTTGGACTGATATAAATCTTCTTTGGCACTCTTGAGACACCTCTAAAACTAATTTTTTTTTCTACATTATCAAAATTTTGATCCTTGAACTCGATAGGACTAGCCTTCACTACCTTAGGTCTCCACATCATGTTTTAACTTTTGATATGATTTCTAGGAGTTTTTCCCTTCTTCAGATGACTTGAGGTCTTATCAAATTTAGTATGACAAAGTCTATAAATATGGCATATCTTATCACAAATGAGATAAATAAAATCATTCGTACCTTTTAATATATTTAAACTGTGATCAATCTTTGGCCAAAAACTCCTTCTATCATAGCTCATAAATGTCCATACTTGATTGACTTCCTTCTATAGTCCTTAGTTCTATTGCCAAGGAATAAACTAGCATACCTTAAAGCATTTGGTTATCTAATAGACCTCCTTGCATTGATTTCAAATCTTACATTCTTCTTAACTTGCTCCGGCTTTACATGTTCTTTTTCTAGCTTATCCAACTTGACTACAACAAGTTCATGCTCACTTTTTAATGACTCCATTTCAACCTTAAATTGTGTACACTCATCACCTTTAGTTCTCAAACTAGAAATTGCAGCCTCTACCTAAAATCTAAGATCTTTTATGGTCTCTTTATCCTCTTTTGCTTATTTAGCCAAATCATTCTTCAATCTACAAACTTTCTCTTCAAGAGACTTGAACAACTCTTGATTCTTCTTCTCATCTCTTATGGACTTGTCTAAAAAACTTCATTCAAGAGAATGGACTTGTGATTCAAGACCTTTGATCATATTCCTCATTTTATGATTCTTCTTATTTTGCTCCTTCAGTTCACCAAGGGTACTAATGAACTCAGCTTCTAGATCCACATCAACTTCTTCTTCTTCATTGTCATGTCTAACTTATTCATCACACATGATGTCCTTTTATTTTGAACAACTTTTCTCTTTTGAACTTCATCTTCTAGTTGAACCTTGAGATCATTGATAACTTTCTCATCCTCTTTGACATCTTTATTCAAAGTACATATATGCTCTTCAAGTGCCTTGATCACATCCTTCCACTATTAAATCTCTTTCTTCAACTGCTTAGCCATCTAGTGTTACTTAGGGTTTCCTTCAAGTTGTTAAGCTTCCTCTAAAGGACCTGCTCTGATACCAATTATTTGAGGTATAATATTACTAATGGGAGGTGAATTAATCAACTAATCTTTCACTTTTAGATCACTTATCATTCATTCATTGATATTCATGAATCAACACAATAAGCATATGCAACTAGATTACCATCAAAGCATGAATAAGAGAAGCACATCATGACACAACATCTAATGTGGGAAACCTTCATGGGGAATAAAACGCACTATCAAGCCTATAAACACATGGATTTATCCCATAAGGTATTACAAACATGAGACTAGTCAAGTCTTTCTGACCATAATTTAGTAAAACACCTATTTCACAAGGAGCACCTACCCATAGGATGATAAGTCCTTTTGACTGCCTATTAGTTAAGTCCTTCTGATTGGATTTAGTGAAACAATTTCACAAGGAACACCTACCCCTAAGATGATCAAGTCCTTTTTACCACCTATTGGTCAAGTCCTTCTAACCTATATGTTAATCACCCTCCAAACACCTATGATATGAACATCTCTTGAACACTGATCACCTACCAATTTGATATAAATATAATGTATATCATCCCCTTCACTTCTTCACACAACCATAAACATCCAAAACCACCTTTTGGATCACTCTACACTTATTAGAAACAACTCTATCACAACCTCAACAACATGACTAAATGGTCATATACACAGACCACACTCTGATCTATCTCTCAAATCAACCACCAATCTCACACAAACATCATCTATCCTTCACTCACACTCAACACATCCAAAACATCCTTTTAGATCATTCTAGACCTCTTCGCTCATCCTCAATATTCAAACCTATAAGATCACTATTATTGACATCAAAAATATGACCTACAAGTCATACACACAGTCATCAACCTACTCTTCTCTCTAACCCATCCATTGCACACACACCCTTTCCTTCACTCCATAACTCTTACACACACCTCTTCTCTTAGGTCTCTCACATCTATTCCATAAGCTTAGAAATCATCACATTTGGTTTCACCTTTTATAGAATCTTCATGATTATTATGATCAAAACCTTCCTTATTGGCCACAATAATTGCCTACACCCTTAAGGCATCTAACATGGATCAACTTTAAGCACAACACTCTTTCAAATAGGCCTAAGTGTCCTTTTAGGTCTTATGGAGATCCATTCACCTCTTTGACACTTTTTCAAGCAAATTAAGAACACAAAAACACTTTAAAATACATATACCCATGCCACATAACCTATAGGTCCTCCTTAAGTGATAATAACCATCACAGCACCCTTCTACTAAATCTCAATTTGTTCAAACAATATTTTCACAACCACCAAGAATGAACACATAGTCAACTTATAAGCTTTTATTCATACTAAATATGATTGGTCAAGCCTTCATAATCCATATAAATAGTCATAATGAAGTCTCAAACACTCTTTGATAGTTATCTCATCTTGAAACATCAAAATACCATCAAGAACAACTCGATTACCCTTCTTGGGTTACTTGTAGAGTATGAATAAAATACACAGTCAAATTTGGAGATAAATAACATTGACTATCCTAATAATTATACCTTTAAATAAATATTATTTGATGTGTTATGGAGTCCTCTATAACTTCTATTTTTATTGCATCATTAAATTCTACATAGATCTAAAGTTATGGCTCAAAAACTAAAGACTGGTTTTTCCTTCATTAAATTTGAATATTCAAATCCAAATGATCACATTTAAATATCAAACACTTTGCTCGAATCTCATACTCTTTGCTTAGCTCATTCAACTTACACCATCAATCTTCTTTAGATGTATATTGAATTTAACTCATAGTGTTCCACTACCCAAACATGAAACTCAAACATGTTGAACTCATATCGTGCACCCTTACAATATTGACCAAATGTGCACTATTGATCTCTATGGATTAACTAGGTCTTTATCTTGTAGTGATCACCATTAGACCTTGATCAAAAATCTTGAGATTATGACACTTTTCACCCTCTTGTGACTTCTGAGTACTTTATTGATAATTCCTTGTGCTTGTGCCACTTAATAGTCTTGCATGCATTATTGACTCTTTGACTTGTCTTGCACCATTGATCTTCATCAGTATGAACCATCACTCACTGTTGATCTTCTGTTAGACTAGAAAGCTTGTGACACTTGTCATATACACGTACAACCTTTGACATGTTTATTTCATATGCACCATTGATCTCAATATGAATAATTAAGCACTCATTATTAGATTTTATAAACCAATGACCTCAGTCTTTAATGTGGTAAAATTTTATTGTCTTCAACCTATCATAGTGTGCTAGAGTAATTTTAAAGCTTTATAACTTGAGATAGACAACACTTCAAAACTCCAAATGTCCAAGGTATCTTCTTAGAACTATAGACAACTTCTCCATGAAAAAATTTTAACCTTAGTTGGCTTTTTGAATACCTATATTAAATGCACAAACTTTTTGGTTCATTCATATCTGCATGATGTCCAGTGATGATCTGGCTAAGTATGGAAACTTAGTGAACTTTTATCTAAGAGGCCAAATTTTCACCGACATATCTTTAGCTATGCTCAACCTCATGACCTAAAATTTGAACCATAGTAACTTAGGACCAATGTGATTACACCCATATGACCAACTCCCCCTAACTCATCCATATGTGGTAATGGTGATTTCAAAAAATTGCCTACTCAAATTTTTCTATCAAAGAACCAACTATACCAAGATGAACATAAGGAAGAACCTAATGAACACCATGCATTCCTATAATCACTTAAATCACTTTTGACACCTCATAGGACCTCTATAATATGATCTCATCATCCATAACATCCATCAACATCCTATCCAAGCATATACTAAAGATCCAGGGTTATATACTAGGCTACCAAGCCTATGCCAACACACTGTTCACATGCTTGTCTTCTCTTCTTGACCTGAAACCATATCAACATGCTAGATACAATATTATAAGCCTCAAACAATACTTACCTCTGCTCATATGCATCCAAATCCTACCTTGTATAACTTTATGCTCAAACTCATCATCATGACATCACCACTTTATCATTAACTTTGACATCAATGGACACATGACATCAATGACAACACTTGCCAACACTTATTACTTGGTACACACAAATCAATGTGTATATTATTAATTAGTAGGATGAGAAGATTCTTCATTACCTAGATAGGTAATTTTTTCTTCCCAATCACTCTCCTCAGTAATCGAGTCCTTTTGATCCAATTTTCCATCTATAAGGTTTTATGCTCTCAGCTTGTAGTTCAAAATAAGGCATACTAGCTTCTTGAAATAATGGTTAAGATACCTTTTACTCAAGGGTTTTAGATTTGACCTATATTTATCTATCTTGAAATATGAATTGGGTTTATTTTTTACCACCATTACATGTTCCTCTTTTCTTTAGACAAGTCTTTTGATTCTATTTTCTTCATCAAGAAGGGAAGAGATGAGGTCCTCTAGACTAGGATTTATTTTACTTAAAGTAAAATATATATTTGAATAGCTATTTGGCATGATATAAAAAAAAATTTAAAAAAAATCATCCTTATTTGTTACCTTAACTTGTATTGAACCACACTTTTACCTTTTTCCATATTGAGTTTGAAAATTTTCTACTTTAGGGCCAGTACAACACTCCCATATTGCAAACTAAAAATCTTGTTTAATGTTTCCCAGATGAAATTGGAGGTCTTGAAAAGGTTTGTATGATGAAAATAGGGATCAGATAGTCCTAGACCAATTATTTTTATTACCCTATCATCCTTGACATCATAATTAACACATGTATCAACATCTCCTTGTCTCTTTTTATTTTTGTGGACAATGTCCCACAGATCTTTGTCAGTTAGTAACAATTAAGTTTCAACTTGCCATGCATGAGAGTTTCTGCCTTCAAAAAATTTAAATGAGATTTAATTTTTCCATTTTTATACAACCCCCCACAAATTTAAATTACTCAATACATCGATTTCCACAAAAAATGTATCATTTACAAATAATTTTAGTTTTTTTAGATATTTTACTATAACTCTTTTGACATGCATGCATTATAGTATGGACAGAGTAAAACTTAAATGAATTATTTGATAAATTATAATATGATTGTTATACTAAAAATAATATATACTTATTACTATAGATTCAACAACCTAATAAATGATAGATTACTAGTCATAATATGGACCACACAAAAAATTTACTCACTACACGCATAGAATTTGACAAATAAACAATCTACCAAATTTTGAACCATGCATGATGGGAAGCATCTATGAAAAAATTATATCTTTCCATGGATAATGACATGGTGAACCAGTGCTGCATGAATGATGCACATATGGATACTAAATGGATTTGTAAAGAGCAAAATTTGCATGAGACAATCAAGTGATGTATGTTGATAGAAAATAAAAAATACATAGACCACCTTCCAAGAAGGGTTTTATCTCTATGATGTTTGATAAAAATTAAAAATGCACTTAACAATAAAATATATGCATGATAATCTTTTTCTAATCTATAAAATGAGATGGTTGATGATTTGGGTGTAAAATCTTGTACATAAATCATGATAGAAGTGTCAGATGGAAATGAAGTTCATCTAAACATTGTAGCCACATCAAAAATTAAATTTGGTAGAGACCTAAACTCAGTAGTGTGAGTGACATAACATAAGACATTAGTAATTTGGGACAATGGGATGGACATGCACAAGCATGAATATTATTGATAAGGTGAAAAATATAGCATTTAAATTGAAAAACTATTCTTAACTTTACAAATAAATCTTGACAGCTAAGAAATTTTAAGATTTTCACTAAAAAAACTAATCTCTCAACCATGACTTTGGAGATGCCCCTTGAAACTTAATGCACCATATTACAACCCATTTTAGATCTCTGCTTTGATACCAAATTTTGTATTTAGTCAGAGTTTACCATACCAACACTAAATCATCTGATTTATTCAATAATCAATCAAAATATCATACATATAATTAGGATTATGGATCTCGTTAAGACAAGGAATCAATCCCTACAATATCTCAATAAATATTAAGCTTAGATGAGTCATTATAACTCACATAACAATAATATACTAATGAATGATATAATAACAATAATATTCTGATAAGAACTCACACATGCAAGGGATGAAAATGTATTTGAATTCCTCTATGAGGATATTTTCACATTAAATAGAATTCTACAAGAATTTGTAACCAATCAAAGGCCATAATTCACATCAGATATAATAACATCACTTGTTCATGAATATGAAATACATCATTAAAATTCAACTCCTTTTCATCAACATAGTAAAATGGCCAAATGGATTTCATAAACATGTAATTGAATAATATCTTGGCCAATACAATAACCTTACATTGTTGGGATTAGGTAAATTGCTTCCCAAAGGTTTTTTGGGCATACAAAACTAGATGAAAGACTTATACAGGGTTCACACCCTATGAATTGGTCTATGGAAAACAAGTTATTCTTAGTTTGAAATCAAAACTCTAAGGATTTTATTAAAAATTGGCATGGATCTCTCAGAGGCATAGAAACAATTCATCACTAATTTTAATGTATTGGATGATATTCATCAAGAAGCTCTTCACCATACAGAGGTTGTCCAAAAATAGTGTTATGGCATGACAAGTTCATCAAGACATGTATGTTTGAAATTGAATATTGGGAATTACTTTTTTATAACAAGTATAAATATTATAAGGGTAAGTTGTAGACAACGTGGCTTGGTCCATATGGGGTTTATAAATTATTTGATAATGGATAAATTAATTTGTGAACTATTGATCCAAGAAGATTTAATTTTTGGTCAAAGGTCATCATCTGAAATTATACAAGAAACATCAAACAAAATAAGAGTTCATTTATATCCTTTAAACAAGAACAAAATTTGAGATCATAAAGACTAAGGTACAACCTTTGTCATAACTCTTATGATGTCATCACCATAAAATTATTTAAAAAAACAATAATGAAAACCTTCCAGCATTATTGCTAGTATTTCTAGGAAAGTGGTTGACCAAACACTAAATAAAAATTATCTTAAGTAGAAAATCAGCTTGTTGACTACTTGAGAAAATATAAAAAGGATTAAAATGATAATAATTCTTTATTTCTTTCTTTGACCACCCAACCATAGTCCTCTATAAGAAATTTATAAGAGCTATAGGTGGTTGTTATAGGTTTTCATAAAAATTAATTGTTGTAGGCACATTAATTTACATTTAATCTAAAACCGCACACTTGTGACCACTCTTTTAAACACTTAGTTCTAGACTTATCTTAGTGCTCATTTTGATTAATTTAGACCACTTTACATTCTCTTCTAAGTTAACAAACAACCACCGAATGTAGTCATATCTATTCTTATCAACCTTGGGCATCTTTTAGGCCCTGTGTAACACTTAACATGATCAAATCACCCATTAAACATGAGTGTCATAGGGGACTATAGTACACCACTCTAGTGTCATTGCCCCCTCCCCTATCTTCCCACCAAATAACAACTAATTTTCAAGATCAAATTTTATAGAAGGTTAGCATATGTCCCTAATGAGCCCCATTCAATGGAATTTCACATATGACTATATAAACACTTTTCAAACCATTTTGTAAGAGAGAGGATCCCACATCAGAAAACACTATGATCATAATTCCATATTAATATAAAATCATATATTTATCCCAATTCTAATTGCATACATCATAAGTAGTCTAGAGCTCAAGTTTTAATACATTTTTACAGGTCATAATTCATGATTGAGGCACTTAATCACATCATTATTTCACCAACATCTAGCATTTTTCACCATTATTCACACAGCACTATATCATAGGATAACTACAATAAGTTTGGTCCCTCTTTAGATTATTGATATGTAGGTAATGCTCAGCACATGGGGTGTTGGGTCTCAACCAACTTAAACTATTGACCCCTTTTCTTCCTCATCAATTTGCAATGGTATTCACATGTCAAAGAGATAGGGTTTGGAAGGGAAAAAAATTTCACAATGATCTTTACAAGTGATTGAAAACTCCTACACCAAATATAGGATCTATAGACAAAGACACAGAGAACCCAAAAACCTTGATTCCTCCACTATAAGTGGATAAGAATACCCAAGATTAGATAGGAGTTCCACCCCTATAGTTTCATGGTATTATCACTATCGTCCAAGGCTAGATCCAATTCATTATTCCTAATTCTACTCATCAAACCTCTTTGCATAGTAATTTTCAACTTTGATCTCTCCCACAGATATAGTTTCTAACTAAGTACTTGTTTCTCATTACACTTTGTTATTTTTAATAATTTTATATAATATGGTAGTTCCAAATCAGTGAATGTTTTTATTATTGTGTTATTTTCATGATTTTTCATATTAGTATTGTCATCTAGGATCTTATTATCCAAAATTTGATAAAACATATTGGTGAACCCATTTTTTGTTGAACATTGTAATCCCTAATTTTCCCTAATGTTTCCTTCTAAAATGTTATCCTCATATGGTTTCAAATTTCATTTTGATTGTCTTATCATGTTGGGGTGTGTGTTAGCTTTCTCATGTATCCTTTCTCTTGTTCTCCTTTTAGTCTTTGACAAATTTAAAATGATTAAAAAAGAATCTCCTCCTCCTATCCCTCAAGAGGGTGATAATTATTTTCCGTCTAACCAGGTCCATGTTATCACTAATTCAAGGGGTAAGGTGGCCCATATTTTAGTATCAAATCAAGATAACCAACCTATCCTTCCTTAAACCCTCCATTTCCCACATCTCCACTTGATGGTGTATGTATGCATGTTCAATATGAAGCACCTAGGGTTTGTGATTGTGAATCTCTAAAGGATAAAATCATCATTTGGGAAATTATATAGAAGAGTTATAAAATCAAAATAAGTTTTTTAGTACAATTGGAAAATAATATCACATGTGCCAAGAATCTTAAATATGCTACTGTTAATCATGCATGTGCATCTTCATCTCGAAAGATTATGTTTAACAAGGTTTCATTTCAAAAGGAAAAACTACAACAAAATACATCTACAATAAGTGATTCAAAAATTATGAAAATGGATAATAAGAGTTCAAGTAAAATTATAATGGAAATTATTTTAAATAAGATGATCAAATTACCTAATCTGCATCCCCTAAAGGGATCAAAATACTATTGTGAATATCAAAAAATGCATGGACATCATACATATCATTGTTTGGCTTTGCAAAATAAAATACAAAAATTAATTGATATTGGTGATCATGTAAGGATAAATCAATCAAACAACCCATATTGGAATAATATCAAGTACAAAAGGTGGAAAAATCATAACTAATACAAAAGTGGTTACCAAAGGACAAATCAGAGGAAGAAAAGGTTCAAAAGGAACAATCAAATCAAGAAAAGGTTAAAAAATCCAAGTTATAGTAAACAAGAGAACAAAAGGAACAAGATCAAAAAGATAAATTACAAGGGAATAATTTTCAAAACAAAGGTTACAACAATACAAAGTGGCATTACAAAAAGAGAAGTTGTCAAATCAAACTCAAGATAACAAAAAAATCTTAAAAGAGGTTTTCTAACAAAAGAGTCTCTAAAGCATGAAATACCTACAAAAGATACAGTTTTAAGTGTGGTTCCAAAGGAATTGACTAAAAAAAATTCATATTTTATAGAGACTTTGATTCTTAATCCCCTTATGGATGGCAAGTAATGTACCAATGCAGTGATTAATAACACTATTGAAATGAATGTTTGTAGCATAACACTCTTAAAATTTCTTAGATATGATTAAGAACATTTAGGTAAGATTACTTAATATAAATCATTTATTGGATCCATTGAATTACCTTGCATAGTTGGGCCAAAAATATGTTCAGTAGTATTTCACATATGTCATAGTTTGGCACAATATTAAGTTAAATTCAGAAGATCATGGATGATAGCAATGGGGGTAACAATGGTTCAAGATATCAACCATATCATATTTTTTGACATGAAAGTGTAATGATCACAGTTTCAAGAGAAGATAGAGTTTATTCAAATAAGGAACAACAAACAAAATGCATACTTTCAACTAGCATACAAATAGATGAAAGTAATGGCATATCACTAAAGACACATGGCATGGTACACATTACAAAGGAGAAATTAGAAAATCCAATACCAAAGTTTTGGTTAGTTATTTATTCATATCAAGATACAACAAAAGAGAAGAGTAGTATGTCACAAGTTCAAAATACATATGATGATTATAAAAATCCAAATTGGTATGACCTTGATGATATTGATTATATAGAATATGAATATGGAAATGCTATAGAACCTACATAGTTTCATGACCCTATTCACTTTCAAGAGATCACCATTATTTTGTTTGATACATGATCTATTGATGGTAATACTCTTAAGGGAGTTATCAATTAGTATATTTCTTTCTCTTTCTTAGTTTATATATGCAAAAATATGAAAATAATAAAATATTCTAGAAAATAACAGAATCAGGTCCTATACATACTTATATGTATTGTCATACATCAGTTCAATTGTGCATAATATTATAATTTTTTATCAAGTTTTATATCATACATGTTTCATCAATGTACATGAGTGATTGCATATTACATAGTATATTAGTCAGAGATTTGGTTGTAAGTGCTTTAACTATTACATACTTAGAAATTACATTTATACAGGAGTACTATGGTGGATAGGAGTCCACTACTCTAGTGTCTGTCACCCTATTTTTTTGTCAGTGAGCTCAAACTATCACCACTCAGTTCTAGACTAAACAAAGGCTTTCTAAATCATGTTTATTCATTAGTTATCTCATTAGGGGCACGATATACACAAGGTTTATACTTATTTTACCACATTACCTTAATCATAGCTCTTATATTTACATAGCATTACATGTTTTGATATTGCTCAGTCACTAACACTGTGATATACTACTATTTATTTAAGTTACTAATTATACTAAGGTTTAAACTTAACTCTTTTTTTATCAAATTACTTATCATGCATGCTTTTTATATTAATTTTCTTAGCTTCATATATTATATGCATTCTTTGTTTGATTTAATGACATTTGAATATGTCATTTATGAGTGGCTCTAAGCCTTCATGTATGTGTGTGAGGAAATTTGAACATGTTCTTTTGTGTGTCTTCCATTCATGTGTGTATAAATTTAAACATGTCATATGTGGCTCTAAGCTTCCATTGCTCACTTCTATGTGTGTGCAAGTATTTGAACATGTCTTTGTTTATGATTTATATTCAAGTGAGTGACATTTGAATATATCCCTTGTTTGTGGCCCCTTGGCCTTATATTATGTCTATTTTGTGCATTGTGTGTATTCTTTTTAATTGTGTGTGTCATTTCCATGACACCTTGCTTTCTTCTTTGCTTAAATTTAGATGTCATGATAGGCATCATGCATCCACTCAGCCCTTCCAATGTCATGATGAATATCATGAATTCATCCCTAAGTAGTCTTATTATGTGTTATATACCCAGTTGAATAGTTATATGCATGATTTATTGTCACATATATCTAGACACACTATGAATGCTTGATTCCACATGCATATTACATTATTACTATGCTTAGTTTACATACATGATGATGCCATGCTTTTTCTATGTTATTAGTATTACTCATATTTAAAATTTTACATAACAACCTATTGAAAAAAAAATCTTTTGAATTAAGTTCTTTCATAGGCTTAACAACTCACCTCAAAAGAGGGGACATTCACATAGGTTTATCTTAGATACTAGACTTCTTTGATCATTATAAATACATGAATTAATAGTGAATGCATAGTTAACATAGTTTTAGGATCAAAAATACATAGAAAGTCATCTTAGAAAAGAGAATCACATTGGACAAGAAAGCATTGCTCTAGTATCCTTCCCAACATTGTTGTTTAAATGCCTAAAAATAGGCATTTATAGAATTTATCAAAATCTCAATTTACTTAAAATAGTATTCAATAATTTCACAGTCTCAATTTCTAGAATTAATCAAAATTACTCAGTTTTATCTTAGATTTGATTATTTTGGGGGTAATCATGCACAACATGTTGTTCCAAGTTAACACATATGTTTCTTATAATCATGGTTGTTTTACTCAGTCTCAAAATATATGTGCACCATATAGTAGTTGGGGGCATGTGCATGGCGTATTAATTCCTTATTACTTAGTTTTGCATTAATATTACAAACGGAATGGAAAATTAATTCATTCTCCATGTTGTATACACCAAACCTAGATTATACTCATTATTTGCACCAATTTTTCACTAGATTTGTGCCAATTGTTCACCAAAATTAAACCTTATTCCATCTATAGTGGTTGGTATCCTATTTACACTAGAAGTATCTATTAAGATTCATATAAGAATTACAAATTACTTGACTACTTTGGGTATATGATGATGGAGTCAAGCACACCTTGGTTACTTAAGAACACTCACCAATCAATGAAGATTGGGGCATGCATAGTCCAATCCAAGTTACTCAACGTCAATGAAAACTCTAAGGGTATAACCCCCTATAGTCACCAATTTGTATACCAGGAAAGCACAATAGTTCATGTACCCAATCAAGTGTATTTGTTCATTGTCACTCTCTAGTTTCTTTTCTTTCACATTTTGAACTTCATATTAATTAAAGACTGATATTACATATGTTTCTGTGCAAGTTTACTTGGATTATAGTTCAACATTATGGCCTACATCCAGGACTCCTCTTCATAGGTAAGTTTAGGTATGCACTCTTTTTTATTTTACTCTAGTACTTTCACTTTTTTGTATTACTAGAATAAAATGGGGGAAAATAGAGACACATAAATTTAAATTTAAATTAAAACTATGCATTTGTGACCACTCTTTTACACGCTTAGTTCTAGACATATCTTAGGACCCATTTTAATCACTTTCAACCACTCACACACTATTCTAAGCTAAAAAATGACCCTTGATTATACTCATCACTATTATTATTAGCCTTAAGAATATTTTATGCCTTCCTAACACTCAACATGATCAAATCACCTATTGAACAGGAGTGCCCTAGGGAACTATAACACACCACTCTAGTGTCCTTGACCCCTTTCCTATCTTCCCACCAAAAAATGACTAATTTACAAAATCAAAAGTTATAAGAAGGTTAGCTTAGTCCCTAATGAGCCACATTTGAAGGAATTTGAAATATATGACTATATAAACATTTTCCAAACCATTTTTTAAGAGAGAGGCTTCCACATCCAAAAACACCAAAATCATAATTGCACATTGAGATCAAAGCATCTATTTCTCTCAATTCTGATTGCGCATAACCCAAGTAGCCCAAAGCTCAAATTTGAATACATTTGTATAGGTCATAAGTCATGGTTAAGACACTTAATCACATCAATATTTCACTAGCATCTAATATATTTCACCATTTAATCACACATCATTGTAACATTGGAGAACTACATGAATTTTGATACATCTTCCTAGTATTTGTATGTAGGTAATGCTCGGCAAATGGGGTGTTGGGTTATTTTCGAACTTCAACCATTGACCCCTTTTTCTCCATGTATTTACATTTATCTTCACATGTCAAAGAGATAGGGTTTTGAATGAAAATCAGTCACACAATGGTCTCTGCAAGTGATCACAAGCTCCCACATTAGATGTAGGCTCTATAGATGAATACATAGAGAACTTATAAACCTTGATTCCCTCACTATAAGTTCCCCAAATTAGATAAGTGTGCTACCCCTCTAGTGTCCTATCTTATAACTATTATCCAAGCCCAATATAGTTCCTAATTCCTAATTATAATCATAAAACCTCCCTACATAATGATTTTTAGCCTTTGATCCCTCCCATGGATACATTTTCCAACTAAGTCTTTATTTTTCATTACACTTTGATATTTTCAATAAGTTTCCATAATACAATAGTATCAAATCAGTGAATTCTATTATTTTTATATTATTCACCTAATTTTGCATAGGAGTGTTATCATCTAGATCTTGTTATCTAAAATTTGATAAAATAATGCTAAAGACTATATACATTGCTACATGTTATGTTCAGTTGCTACATGAAATAGGTTGTTAAAAATTAATTGCTACATATATGAAATATTATAGGTTGTATGTAGTTGCTATGAGATATAAACAATAGGAACATGTTTTATGGTAACTACTACAAGTGTCTTAAAACTACTATAAGCTTAATCTACATCAACCTATGGATTCCTAAAAACTCTGGCATATTACAAAAGTATACCCCACCTAGCCTAGAAATTCCTAATAATACCTAACTGGTGCTACCAAATGCATAATAACATAATATAATTGTCATATTATAGGAATTCCTCTACCTTTAATCTCCAAAAAAACAAGCCAAATCAACACCACCCTTAGAAAACATCATAAAATTTGTGTTTCTACCCAAGAAATCATTCCCAACATACATCAATTATTCCTTATTACATTTTTCTCAAAAATATGGATGTTTGATGGTTATTTTCTACATGAATATGTAAAAAATTCTCAAAGCATTAAGGAATTGATTTATACAAGAATTTGGAATCAATTTTTGTTGAACATTCCCACCAAAATTCTAACACATTCATCATTAAAATCACCACCCTCAGCTCTTGATCCTACAAAAGTTGATTTTAAGGTAGATAAAGCCTTATTTAGTTTCTAAAACCATTTTGAAAGACCATTCCAAATTTACAAACACTAATTAAGCCATCAATAATAGATCCAATCGTGCAGATTATGGAATATCAAATTCATCGATAAACTAATCGATAATATGATATTGATATTATTTTTCTAAGTAAAAATGTTTTATGTGCTAACATTTAAAATATATATCATCATATTATACGTGTTATTTCAAAAATTATAAATCCACTTGTGGCAATATATTTTTTGATAAAAATTCACATCACTCACTTCTCTTCAGCATATACATCTAATCATGATTGCCCTAATCATTTGCATTCATGCTATAAAGCATCCTCGCACATTGTAAAAGGTCACTCAAGATCAAGTGATGAGATATGTTTGGGGAATGTATTATCAAATATGCTACAAGAAAATGAATAAATTTTATGGGAGAAGGCAATGATAGTAGATAAGCATGAAGAAGCTTCAAATTTCTAAGGCACAAAAAGTGGTCATCACCTGAACTACAAACATTTTCTTTTGAACTAAACTTAAAAATTGAAAAACATTTCTTTTATAAATGTAATAAAAATAAATAGAAATGGGTAGATACATGTTGCAAAGAGAATCAACATACCACATGATATTGGCAAGTTGGTATAATGTGGTAATTATATTTAGGAATTCAAGGTGGATAAGCTACTTTGAAAAAACTAGCCGGTTTTGATGACCAAGTAACCAAAGAAATTAAAAAAACCCTTGCCAATGATGTAGCCACCATTAAGGGGTTGAGGATTTCTATTTAAAATGAGATAATAGAAAAGGTGGATAGCCTTCCAAGGATAGGGGAGAGATGGAAACAAAATGTGGATGTTGTAGTAGTAAAGAATTAATTTTACAAAGCTGGTGAGTAATTAGACTTATGTGCCCAAGGAACACTCTGGTCATCATTACCTATATTATGGGTAAAACTCAATCTCTTCATCATCAAGTACCTTACCTATCAAGGTAGGCTTCTATGTTATACACAGTGTATTTTAAACTTGTTAACCATGTAACTCACGATATAAATATCAATGTGACAAAAAAAAATTAATATGTTAAGAGGTATGGAAATAGAATACCAAAAATGAAGACCAATGGCCTTGTCCCATCATTTCTTAATTAAATTTACTGTTCAAAAAGGCTTAAGAGATTAGAAACCTAACTTAGCATGGGAATAATTCATTACATTAACACAAAAGACACTAGATGAGTAAGAATAGAATGTGCTAGCTAAGAAACATACTATAAGAAATCCAAGAAGAAAACTAAGATTAGCCCCTTCCTCCTCAAACTCATAGAGAAAGGTTGTGGGGCTGGTTCTATAAGAAATGGCAAAAAATATCCCTTTATCTTCAAGGCATAGAAAAAGATGTAGTTCCTCCACCGATTGATCCTATGATACAATCTCAAAGAAAAAGATATAAGATAGTAAGGTTGTAAATCCTTGTGTCCTCTACAGTCATCAATATTGAGAGTGGATACTCATCTAGAGAAATGAAGGAGATAAAAAATGAAGACACCTAAAACACTAGCAATAGAGGAGAAGAAAATTCCATCTTGTTCAACTTAGGGTTTGGAAATTTTGAAGAAATGGAACATTAGGGTCTTGCATAAGCATTAGAAAGAGAGGAAAAAACAAGAATGGAATTATAAGATAAATCCATTAGAAAGGAAGAGGCAACAAAGCATATGAAATCTTTTTTTTTCAAATAAATATTAAAATCAAGGGTTATCGGTGGCTCAAAAAGAGATTGAGTCACTTAGAGTGTGGATTAAGGCACTAAAGAACTAAGAGAATAGGTTGGATGCATTATGAAGGGTAGCAGAAGTGGAAACTAAAAATATCATATTTGTGGCCATGATCACCAAATCATACATATGCACAAGCTCATGATAGGTGTGAGACACAAACACACAATACATAACTCAAGCTAAACGATATCGATATGAGAATATTGCATAATACAAAAAGGATTTAAAATACCAATCTTCCATCAAGAAAAGCTGATAAATGTGAAGTTTCCATATAGGAGAGTACTGAGTAACTCTTCCACAAAAGGTGGTCAAAGACCTTCATAAAAGAATAGTAACTCCTCCATAAAATGTGGTCAAATACCCTTAGAATAGAAGAGTAACTCCTATACCCATAATAGTTGGTCAATGGAATTAATTCCTAGCCATTCAATCAAATTATAAACCTAAGTAAGCTTTTTCATTAAATTACGAAAAATCCAAGTGAGGGAATAAATCCCATAATAAATAAATATTGGAAAAATAAATAACCATAATCTAACACCCCCCATAAGTAAAACCTAAGTGGACAGTGTAAAAAAAGGGGTCTCAACAACTAGACTTGATGAGGTACCCATGTATAAATCAATCTTTCATAAATTATAAAAAGGGAGAAATCCTAATGGAAAAAACTCCCCTCCCCAAAATAAAGACATAAAAAATATGATGGAATGCCCCTCCCATATTATGATGTTTTAGTATCCCTAACCTCAAGAAGAGCCTAAAAGTGAAGATACTTGCTCTTCGTGAAAGGTTTGGTGAAGATGTTTATTATTTTCTCTATTTTTTGGTAATAGATCAAATCAATAATGTCCCCATGAATAATCTCTTTGATGAAGTCCATATGAATCTCTATGTTTGTAATCCACTAATGTTAGACTAGATCCCTATAAATATGAATAGTACTCTAGTTGTCATAGTAGATAGTGGTAGGTTATCTAAATTAGATACCTAGCTCTATGAGAATACATCAAATCCATATGGTCTCAGTGGTATCAATGATAAACCCATGTATTATACCTTAATAGATGATAAATTAATAACATTTTTCTTCTTACTTAACCAACAAATTAAACTGAAACTAATGGAGAAATTATAACTTGAAGTGGATTTATGATTTTGAATATCACCAACCTAGTCTGAGTCAGTGTAATCAATAAAGTCAATTTTAGTGTCAGCTCTATATTGTATCTTGAATCTTTATGTCATGAATGTAGTACAAAATCCTCTTATTAGATTTCCATTACAACTCATGGGGTTCCTACATGAATCTGGAGACAAGGCCCATTGCATATGATATGTTAGGTTTGGCATGTGTCAAGTAGATAAGGTTGCCCAAAAGTTTTCAATACTTGGTAGCATCAACCAAAGTTGAAATACAATTTTCCTTAATATTGACTCCAAATAAAGAGAGTTAAATTTAGATTACAATCAACCATGTGAAACCAAATAAATCAAAAACATACTTAGGTTGTGCAAGAGTGATCCCCAAGTTAGACTGATAAATTTGGATCCCAAATAAGTAATGTAACCAGCCCAAATATGTCATATAAAATTTGTCATGAAGATATTCTTTCACTACTACAATGGATGAGGAAGATCTCCTAGTGGTCAAAATATCATCAAGATAAAGAATTATAATCAAAAGTGATTTATCTTGTCACAAGAGATAGACATTTAGATCTAAATGGCACTAAGTAAACCCTACAAAAATAATTAATTCATCTTAACATACCAAGCGAGCTTGTTTGAGGCCATATATGTATTTCTAAAGTCTACACACAAAGGAAGGATCCTAAACAAATCCCAATGGTTACTCCATATAAATTTCCTCCTCAAGATCACCATGAATAAAGGCACTCTTTATGTCCATCTGATGAGCATCCCATTAATTGGTTGAAAAAATATCAAGTGTGAGTTTGATAGACTTCATTTGGGAAATTGGTGCAAAGGTTTCAATGTAGTCGATGGAAGGCACTTGTAAGAAACCTTTTATGACCAATCACATTTTTAACTTGTCAATATGCCTATCTACTATGTACTTAATTTGATATATCCATATGCATCAAAACATATTTCTTCCTTTAGGATGACGTGTCAAATCCAAAGTATTATTCTTGGTTGAGTTATACTCCTCATGCATGGCAAAATCCCACTCAAGAATACATGATGCTTCTCAAAAAGTCTATGGATATGAGATATAAGTATAGATATAATGTGGCCCATTTTAAAACTCTGAACATGTCCACTTATCAATTGAAGTATCTCCAACCCATGTGTTTTCACTTTATAGTGTTTATCTAGCCCAAAGAGGATAAGAAGTGGATGAGTTGGGTATATAAACATCATCATCTAAAGTGTGTCCAGATGTGGATGAGATGAGTCTCCATCACTACTCTCGTTATCATAAATAGAAGTGTCCTCAACCTCTAGAATGTGCTCAAGCTAATTTGAATCATCTAAATCAAATCCAAGTGAGTCTAATGAAGTGGGAAAAGTGTCAAGTGTTAAGTTTGCAGGACTCTCCTAAAAGTAAACACTTCTCTTAATCAACAACTCATGTGTGGTTGGATGAAGAAGGTGATACCCCTTGAAACCATATGGATAACCTATGAATATGCAAGACTTACATTTAGGTTTCATATCCTTACATTTCTTATTAGCTATGCAGGCCATAGTTGGAGATCTGAAGACTCTAAAATTCTCAATTATGGTTTTCCTACCATACCAAGCTTCAAAGACTCTTAAATATTTGTGGTAAACCATATTATAAATATTTCAATAGAAATTAATTACTTCAACCTAATACTATGGTACAAGTGACTTAGATTGAATCATATAGTTATCCATCTCTTTCAAGGATCTATTCTTATGTTTTACAACTCTATTTTTTTAAGGACTGTATGAAAATTTCTGTTGCAAATCAATCCCCTCTACTATGAAAAACTACTCAAATTTATTATTTACATACCCCCATCATTAGTTTTAATAACCTTAATGTATTTCTCAGATTGTTTCTCTACAAGAACTTTTAAGTCTCAAAACTTGTCGAAAACTTTAGATTTCTGCCTAAGTGGACCCATGTGTACCTTGAGAAATCACCAATAAAGGTGAGAACATACTTTACCCGTATGAAATATAGACTAGGAAAAGGCCCAGATACATCAATATGTACTAACTTCAATGCATGTGAAGCCCTCCTATCTCTTCCTTTATCAAATTTATCTTCAGGATACTTCCCAAAGGTGAAACCCTCATAAAAACCCTTAGATAAATGGACTAAAGGTAAGATTATGACCATGTCATTTTTGCTGAATTTTTCTAGGTAGCAATAGTTGAGGTGGTTAAATTGATCATGCCATAATTTTATAACTCCATATTAATGAGTCAATAATGTAGTTAGAGAATAATTAGGTGCAAAATATGAGAAGCTATATAACCTACCCTAGAGATCTTCCCTTCCCATTGCTATTATTGAATTGTTATACAACTCTTTTATGATAACTATGGTAAAAACTCCACCCTCATGCCCTTATTGATATGAATTATTTGGTACATTGATATGAGTTTAGTTGAAAGAGTAGAACACTTAGAAAATTATTGAATGTTCCTCCTTCCATTTCATTTAACCCTCTCCTTGAAAATAATACATAAGTATCATCACCCAAAGTGAATTAAAACATGTTACAATGATCTAAGAAATAAAACTCAACCTGTGAAGAACCCATGTGATGGAAAGTACTTGATTCAATAACCATGAAGATGTTGGAGCTATAAATAGTACAATAGCTTACCCTTTTCTTCCTCTTTTCCTTTGCCTTTTGCCTTATAATAATTTTGAGTTGATGAATTATGTTTGATAGACTCAGGAACACCTATGTTGTTCTTTTCTAGAAGATGAGTCAGGTGATCAATATTTTAATTCATGCACTTATGTTCATCATATCTATTATTCTTAAAATAGGCACACTTAACCATCTCTTTCTTAGGTTTATCATTGGAAGAGGAAGTTTTAGTGGTTTTTTTGGCAAAATTTGATTCTTTATTCTTCTCTTGATCCTTGTCTTTTTTCTTATCTTTGTTTGAATCCTTGTTTTCTCAATCCTAAAAATTAGGGCTTGAGGTTTTGAGGACTTCAATGTGCCCATATTTATTAACTTGTCTTTCTCCTAATTCAATTCATTAATAAAGGCTTCTAAAAGGGGAATTTTCCATGTAGTGCCTAGAACACTTTTAGTGGCATGGAAAGTAGAGACAAAGACTAAGTAATCAGGACCTAGTTTGGAGAGTATAGAAAAAATAATTTGGTAATATTTATTTTTTATTCCACATTCTTTCAACTACAATCTCAAAGACTTAAACTTGGTAAATAAATATTAAAGGGTGTCAAATTTGCTAGGACTTAGGCTAATAAGTTCTTTTTCTAGTTCATGACCTCTCATCACATTGTGCTTCCCAAAGAGCTTTTCCAAAATGGTCCATACTTCATTGGGTGTTTTTGTATGTTCTCTATGAAATAAGAGATTAAGACATACTTAAATACATATTAACCCATAGGTTTCATCACTACAATTGTACCACTTAATTTTTTATGTATTTATAGTTGGTTTATTTTCTAACCCCATTGTAATATGATGTAAACCTTTGCTCCTTACAATAATTTGTATTTTGATTTTTTATTCATGATAGTTGAATGGTGTTAGATAATTAATTAAACTGGTATTCATTATACAAAAATGAAGTTTATATTTATAGTTTTTGTTGCATTAAAAAAAAGTGAAAATAGAATGAAAGAGTGGCTCAAAAAACATAGTACACCCCCCTTGAAATATCAATCATAAACCCCCAAAATGTTACAAACAATGCACACATAAAAAAATGTTAGACATAACTGAGAATGTGTCTTGAACAACTAGTGGAAATGTCAAAAAAGATGTGATTTGTAAGACAAAATGAGGACGTCAGGCTCAACTAAAAATACATCCAAGATGAGCACACAAAGTGAGTAGAAAAGAAAAAAATGTTTTAATGCAAAGTGGTTTGACCACCTACCAAACCAGATCTCACCCTCCAATATTTATCTAGGGAAAAATGAAAAGTTTTTAAAAAAAACCAATTTTTATCTTTTAATAAGCTCACAATATATTGTTTTTATCAAAAAAATCAAAAATAATCTCACCCTCTTTTTTAAAAAAAACCATAATATTATATTGTTTTATAAAAATAAAATAAAAACTCCTTCCTTTTTTATAAAAAACCACCTCTACAATATTATATTATTTTATAATAAAATAATAAAAACTATAATATTCAATGTTAAAGAAACATTAAATTTAACACATTGTAATCATTACCATGGTTTTAAAGTAAAGATGGTTTTATTTTCAAAAGAACATTTTCCCACCCAAATAAAAACCACTAATTTTTTTAATAGTGGTATTGAAAACCATGAGTCATGCAAATGACTTATTTTAAAGAAGATGCTTACTAGACAATAAATAGATAAATGAGGAAGGCACGATTAGAAGAGGTTGAAACACAACAAAATGACCATAGATCCATGTAATAATAGAAATCACATCATGGAGGAGTGTTTAGGTTGTGTAGGTTTTAGCCATGTTGTGGAGGTTGATCTGGAAGAAGGTGTCGACCCATAGAAGGACATCGAACAAGCCCAAGAAGTCACCAAGGTCATGGCAAATATTTGAATGTTTGTAGATGAACAAAATGTATAACTTGGCTACCTTGAAAAGTTGGTAATCTGACTCTAAATTTTCTTCATACTTGTACTAGGTCATTGAAAGGAAAAACCAGACTATGTAAGACTATATTCCAACTTAGGTTGTCGCTCAAAAGACTTAAATCCCAGTAGAGGGAGACAAATTAATGCACCCTTAAACTTGGATGTCTCGCAACTATGTTTAAAAATGGAGTCAAACCCTTATACAAAAACCTTCCTTATACAGATAACACAACAAATTTTATTAATAAATGGCTAATACAAAAAAATGAGATTTCAAAAAAACACCTGAAATGTTTTTGTAACCCCTCTAAAAATGCCTCACAATACACTACAAACAATCTCAAGATTTCAAAATAAAGCTTACAGCATAAAACCAAAGACATGATTACTAGGGTGGACCCTTGATACCATATCAAATTTATGGCCAAGATGACCAGATCATGCAAATGCACAAGTTCATGATAGGTGTGAGAAAAACAAGTAGACAACACACAATAATAAGCTAAATGAAATCAATATGAGAATATTGTATAAGACAAATAGGACCCAAAATACCAATCTTCCATTAAGAAAAGATCACAATTATGAAGTATATGTATAGGAGAGTGATGAGTAACTCCTCCACAAAAGTTCATCAAAGACCCTCATAATAGAATAGTAAATCCTCCATGAAAGGTGGTCAAATACCCTCATAATAGGATAGTAATTCCCATACCCAGAATAGCTAGTCAAGGGAGTTACTTCCTAGTCATCCAATCAAACTATACACCTAAGCAATATTTTCTATGAAAGTAGGAAAAATCTAAATGAGGAGGGAAATCCCATAATAAATAAATATGGAAAACATAAATAACCCCTATTCTAATAAAAAAACATTCAATTCCCCATAGCAGTAGCACCACCCTACAATGTCACCACCCATAGCAACAACATACCATGTAGTAGACTAAATCCCCATAGAAAATGTAGGATCTAGCAATTGTTCAAAATACCAAGGAACTTTCTCCAACTATTTATGATGATGTTATGATAGACCTTGACTCTTTAATTTAAAATCCATTTTCAAATATTAGCATTTTTGTCAGCGAAAGAAATAGAGACTGTAACCATGATGGCCATCAACTTAGGGTCTGATAAATCCTTTTAAACTCCATCCACCCAAATAGATAGACTCGAACAAGAAGAATTATTTATAAAAAGAGATGCTAAGATCCAAGCTCGAAAGTCCAGTGGTATAGCCATTATGGTCATTTTTTAAAGAAAGAGAATAAATGAAAATAAATAGTAAGAGACATAGGAACAACTATAAAACAAGGGCATGTAAATCAATTATTTGAAATGAAAGGTAGAGGAATTAAGCCAATTAAACATACAAATAATATATTTCATACCAATTTCAAGGGTGTATGCCCTCTATCTAAAATAATAATGGCTAAACTTCTATTTCATGTAACTTTACTATGATCTACCCAAAACAGTAAGTGACCCTCACTCATTTTTTAATGTTTATGATAAAACCACCCTGAAACTACAAAACTAGTCATGTGAATTATATCTACATGACTATGTTGCCATGTTTGATATAGAATGGAACCCAAACCTATATGTACGAGATGTACTACTTAAGTCTTTTTCTTCATATCTTGTTAAAAAAGAAAGGAATAAAAAGATAGTAAGACATCGATAAAAAGATAAAAGTGCTAAGTTAATGATAAGAGGAGAAGCCAACATACCTAAAAATATCTTAGAAGATTAGATCACATTAGTGTCCAATGAATATGTAGCTATAAAATTTACAAGAACAAAAATTTAGGTAAAAAATCACTACTTAACACTCCTGAAACATATTGGTAGAGGAACACTTGCCTCCTATATCAAAAGATGAGAAGAAATTACTCCTGAAATGAAAATAAAATATCCCTACTCAAGGGACAATCTTAGATCAACACTCTACTTAGTCCATAAGTATATTGATGCAGCAAGAAGACATAGATTAACTTGGTTGGACATAACTTTCATCCCCTTCCTTTCTAGTTTCCCATTATGGATTGCACTAGAAAAGAGAAAGTAGATGAAACTATAGAGATTAGGAGGTGAAAGAAATTTGATAAAAATAAAGGGTTTTACTTAAGACATGAAGAGGGCTCATTTTAACCTTTTGATTTTTCATAATTACATGACCAACATATGATGATATTTAGGTTGCTTGGGTACTAACAATTTTTTAAGTTGGGGGGGTGTGATGAGTTGGAGAATCGATTATGATTAACCTTTTAAACTTCCTATGTAGACTTCTTATAATTATTATATTCAAAAATTTGTGTTGCTTTTTGAAGTATATTTCACCACATAGCACCTAATAAATATGTTGCATATATGTATGTTTATTTAATTAGGATTATTTATTTATGAATATAATAAAGTCATTTAACATTATTGTTGTTTTTGGTTTCTATCACTAATTGGCAATTGCATATCTTAAGTCAATCATAGGTAAAACAACTACCTATAACAACTAGATAGACTCACCCATAGCAAAGGAAGACTCACTCATAGAAAATGGGTAGAATTACCCATAGAAACTACGTAAATAACCCATATCAATAGGCTAAGTGGCTCTTATCAATGACTGGAGCATTCTGATCCACATGTAGTGACTAGGGGTTACCTATAGCAAAACTTGTCTACGTACATTTGATATTTAGATGATGGTTTCAAGCAAGTATCTTCTAAAAATCTATGGTTTAAATATTATGACAATTACTTATTATGAGTATAAAATGAAAATAACTCTAGACTATCATGTCACCATTCCTCCTTCATTGGATTGTCATCCTTAATTTATTGCAATAGAGGGATGTGTTATTTTTGCTTGTTACCTATTCTATGCAATTGTCTTGTTATTGTGTAAATTTTGTTGTAACTATGAATCTGAATAAAGGCATGCCTTATCTATTTAAGAGAGAGGAAACATTATTAAATTGGTATAAGGTAAGATATATATATTATAGAGAGTATAATATGAAGTCATTGTTATAGTTCTGATAACTCTGTAATTCCACCGTAGTAATACTTTCATTGTTATCAATCCATGGATGCAATAAACATGATTTGAAGTAATCCAGATATAGAAAAGGAAGGGATTGTAACATAAATCCAACTGAGGTAGGGCCCACTTGTGATGAATTATTATAAATATCCCATCCCTTAGTTTAGTTTCAATATATAATGTGTGTATGTATCTTTCAATTTCAATACAATAGTTACAACATATGTTATTTACATTCATGTTTGATTCTTTGTATAAGACTTTATAATAATGCAATATTAAATTCTATGTGTGAAACTTCCAAGCTAGACTAACATTTTAATTATTATTAGTTACTTTCTTACATCTACTTTCTTGTACTTTCCTTTCATGCATTTTAATTTCATGTCATTTACTTTCCGCAAGAGTGTTTATTTTCAGCAAGTGTGAATTAGCCTTTCCAATATTCTAAGTAGTTTATTGTTACATATATAGTGCATAAACCTTTCAAATTTATATGTCCTTAGGTTGACAATTAAATGAATTATCATATATTCTATGTGTAAAGCAGTTGTTTCTTGAGCTAGATCCTCACAGGTTGTAGGATAAATCCTCAAGTTAATATATAATAATAGATTATATCTTATCTAAAAATAATTTCCGCCTACTTCTCATCATTTACAATGATATTCATCTTCTTTGTATATAAATTCATTAATAGTGATGGATGGGTAAACCACTAATACTAACATAGGCCAATTCATTACTCAATATAACTAATTACACAAGTTAACCATTAGACCCAATATATCATATCCAGTATAACTAATTAAGGGGGATGTGTTCCACATTTTGACATCTCCATCAACCCATATACATCATAAAATCATATACCTATGTCTATAACATGCTACCCCTCTTTTTCATGTTTCATCCCCAAAACATGAGAAAAAACCAAGTACTGAGTGTTCCTCAAATCTCTACTCACCTATCCCATGCTCGATTATCCAACCACCCATATGTAATCTTGGTAAGTGATAATTCTCCAAAATTTGTTTAAAATTCCATTTATCTACTTTGATACCATTCATTGACCATATTTTTTCCTCCTTATCTTCCATGCATAGTCATAGTGACTGCTCCTATGATTCTATGTTCCATATTTTATTGTACTAATTTGATTCCATTCATGACCATAGTTGTTCCTTTTTATCTTATATGCATAGCCATAGTGATTTCTCCATGGATTCCATGTATGTTTATAGTTGTTTCTTTGATTCCATGTATAGCCCTAGTGATTGTTCCTTTAATGCTCCCTGGCATGTCCTCATGATTGTTGCCTCTCATTATGATGTAAGAGTTTATATGCTACACATTTTTTATGTGTTTATTATTTTGATCTTGTCAACCTTTTCCTTTACTATGTATACCTCTCTAACCTTTTCTTCTACAGAATGTTCTTTTTCAACCTTTTCTTTCCATAGTGCCTTTGTCTCTTGAGTAGAGAAATAATTCTTTTCTACATTACCTTTTCCTATAAAATTGTTTTTTATTCCATCTAGTTCTTCTTTACATGCTTTTTCACAATCTTCAAATTCATTTTTTCCCTACCTTAGCCTTTCATTGTTTCTTATAAATGTGATATCTCTTAGATTTACCTTATTTATTTTATACCAAAGTTTTATGAACTCCTTTTGAACATTAATATTGACTATTCTTATAATTTTTTACCAATTATATATAAGAAAAATATACAAACCATCAATATTCAAAGTCTAAAAATTTGAATGCAAAACATATTTGTCTGAAGTGAGATTCAAATATTCAAAAACTTGAAACTTATTACCCTCTATTTGAGTTTCCTTGATATTCTTTTCTTGAATATGTAACCATTGATCCAAGTCAAAGTTGATGAATGCATACATGTGTTGCTCAAGTTTATGGATATAATGACCTTCTTATTTTAAATGCATCCATATAATTGAAATATTTAAGTTGCTTTCTTTGGGAGATAAATTGTTTGAACCCTCATTCTCCACCTCTTATTATGTTTCATCATTATCCTCCATCTCTCCTTCTACATCATTTGTATTTTCTTCATCATTGTCATCATTAACATTATTATTTTCTTAATTTTATTTTTCTTCATCATTGTCATCATTAACATTATTATTTTCTTAATTTTATTTTTCTTCATCATTTGTATCCTTGTTATCATCACTATTATTGTCTTCCTCTTCTTATACATCATCCTCATTTTCACCTTCTTATCCTCATCATTAAATTTTTTCCTTTGTCTCATCTATCTAAGAAAACATGTTCATTTCTTCCTAGGAAATTTTATATACGCCATACCTGAGATGAAACCACCATCTTGTCATTAGACCACTAAGGATAGCTAAAAAAAGTGTTTATTACCCTATTATTTCGAAATGTATCTTATTAAAATAGAACAACCATTCTCTAACATCAATATCATCCTCCCATGAATACTTTGGTAACTTCATGATTTTAAATTCATATAAAAATAAGAGTTTCAAGACACATGCATTCACTAAATCTTTTTTCCCACCTTAGATCTAAGAATAAAAAGATGTAGACAAGTAGATATAGATATTTCATTGGAATTGCCAAAAAATGGTACTTCATTTGCTTATCCAAAATGAAAGATATAAATATTTTTCAAGGGTCAAGCCTCAAAAAAATAACAAATCTACAATTATGAAGGCCATTTTTGGATGGACACAACTTCCTCAATATTGCTTAAAAGTTTTTGTATGACCACTTTTCATAAAGCTCTTGATAATATCTTATTGATGCTATAGGAATCATCCACATAAGAAAATACTACAAGAAGAATGAATCTTTTGAAGTTGACTTCTCTTTCCCTAATTCCATGCTAATCAAATTTTCCAAAAATAAAATTCACGCGGTCAACTTAACATGGTCTTATCTCCCTGAATATTGCCACTTTTCAGAAAGCTCTTGAAAATTCCTTGCTTATGGTGCAATTATCTTATAAATCAAAGATAAATTAGGAATAACAAAGGTTCTGAAGTGGACTACCTTAGCTCTAATTCTAAACCAAAAAAATTGTCAAAAATCATATATGCATGGTCTAATTTAACAAACATATCTCCCTTAAAATTACTCAAAATCTTTAGTGTAGCCAATTGTTAGAAAACTTTCAAAAATCTATTTCCAGAAACACATAAATCACCTTAATTGAACACCTTTGTGAGGAGAACAACCCTCTATAGGATATGCTACTTCCTGAAAAAAACTACAATATTACACAATATGCCCCCAAATATTCCCAATTTGTCCAAATTGTAGCTCTAATATCACTAGGTAAAATGGAAAAAATAGTAATAGAAATATGTCAGATAATAACAACATTATGTAAAGTATGATAGAGATCACATAGAACAAAATATTTTTATAGGCTAATATGTCCTAATATGAATTATACTAAGAAATAGAATAATCACCCTTGCAATAGGGACACACCATATAATACTCCTTAAAGAATGAATAACTTTACAATTTATCCCATTATGGAAGTTCCACTTAGAAGGGGACAACCTCTAATATGATTCTACCAAAAAGAATACTCTCCACTCCCTATTATTTATAGTGATATCCATCTTCTTTATATATACCTCTATTAAAAATAATGGATAGGTAAACCACTAATTTTAAGATAGTCTGACTCATTACCCAATACATTTGACCTAATATAGTTTATCCAATATAACTAATGGGAATGTGTGTTAATATTGATAATATCATCAACCCATATAGATCATAATATCATATCCCTAGGTACATGACACTTTGACATAGCCATTTATTTACAAAAGGCTGCAAGATAATACACACACAAAAATGTATATTAAACTACTAAGATAAGGAAGAAATAGCAGAATCCACATATAACAATAGTTTCCTCACATGGAGGAAACCTATTATAGCTAACTATAATGGTGTTGTGGACCTAGAAAAACATCTCCACCTTTAGAAACAACAACCATAATTTTTCATTTCTTCTTGGGAAGAGAGTTTTGCATGACAAAAGGAGTAATCTAGGTGGTCTCATACTTTACAAGAAACTTATCACCTATGAATACAATTTTGCAGGGGTCCTCCAAGTAGCCAATATGAAATTGGTGTCAATTTCAAAATAGACACTGATACATGTTTTGACAAGTTGTGAAATAGTATTAAGAGGCACAATCAAGATATTATTCATGTTTGGTTTTATAGTAAGCCTTTCTTTGTACTTTATCATCCATTCCTTTGTTAACCTTCCACTAAAGATTCTCTTCTTTTTTCCTAGTCAAGACATTGAATCAAAAGTGGCCATTCTACTTGGAGTATGTGGAGAAGGATGAGCTCTTGTAAGTAGCTAAGGATTCCTCTTGTGTACCCTAGTTTTGGAGGAAGCAAAATGAGCTTAAAATTGGGATTCCTAATTCAAACATTCATTCCAAGAATAATAACCATATTCTCCAAATAAACCAAACTCTCTTATGTTAATCCTTTACGTTTCTTCTTAGGTGGTGATCACCAATACAAAATTTCCTCTTCCAGTTCCTATCACTACAATAAACTAATGTCCTAGTCTAATTTTGATAGAACCAATGAGGGATTTAAAATTTTCCATATTTTCCTTAGCTCTTCAATTGCAAGGAAAGTTGAAGGAAAGAAAACATACTTAACCAGGGATTGAAACATATAAAATATAGGAGATATAGAATCCAATCTATAAAACAAATTATCACAAATTGTTTTAACAAAGAATTTTACACTTTGTTGTAGTAAAAATTTGTCATTCTAATTTCACTACCCATTTAGGTCATTTTCCATTGATTTTGATTATTTAATTTATCGTAAAGCAATATTTGACTCTACACCATAATGGAAAGGCAATGTTATCAAGAAGTTCGCATGGAACTAATTTTTAAGGTGATGTTTTTAGGCCCAAGTTAAAGATTAAACATCTTCATTAAATTTTTAATTAATTTATAATTTATATATTTATTTTAAATAATGTTAAAAAGAGCACCAACAAAGATCACTAGGGAGGAACACCAAAGAATATCTATGTATTTAAAGTCATTGATAAATTAATTCTTTTTAAAATTAATTATGTATTTTAAATTTAAAATCATAATTGCATTTAATATTTTAAAAATTCCTAAATAATAAAATCAAGGGTGGGAAAAATCTAATTAGAGGAAAATTATCTCTAGGTTAAGTTAGTGTAATAGATGGTTTTCTGACTTCCTTTGTGGGTAGAAATATTGTACAAGAGAAAAAATCTAGATCGTTGATGGGGGTTATTCTTTATTTTAAGCTCTCGAGAAAGGTTGGTTACAACTTTGTGCATGTTACGTATTTTTATAGATTTGAGAAATGAAATACAAACACCTGGGGAGATCATTCTTTGGCCTTGTACGTTTTGATGCTCTTTGTTTATGAAATTTGTATTGTTGGTCATAGATAGAGAAGTTGTTAAAAATTTTCAATTTTATTAGTTTTTTGCAACCCAATATTTCTAGACTTTGTATTTAAACCTTGTGTATGGACTTTGTACCAAATGTACCCAATCTAAGTTTTGAGAATACCTTGTGCTTTCATTCAAACCTTTTAATCATGTTACATTTGATGCTTCTATTCTTGTTTTCATGTGAGAGGAAGAATTTCCAACTGCTTCATTTAAATCTGAGTTATTCAAGGGACCTGTTGAGGTCAACATTCCCCCATTTCTAAAAAATGAGGACCCTTTTTCATACAAATGATGTTATCAATTGAGCATTAAACTTGATCAAAATTATTATTTGAGTCTCATGTGTTGATCTAACTTATATTGGCATGCTAGTATAAAACTTTATTTGATCTTATCTAATGCTCCTAACATTTGACCCATGTATTTCCATCTTGTAAGATCAATGGATCTTCATAAGAATAAACAAATGTTCATGGGTTATGTTTCATTATTAATTTTATCCTTAGATAAATAATATGGTCCCATTCTAATTATTATGTTAACATTTGGTCCTTAATTAACTAATTGAATTCAATTTTAAATGACGTTCAAAACCTTAGTATAAATTGCTTTAGCCTAAGTCCTTATTAAAATGGATTCATATTTTTGATGGGTCACTTTATTCTATTTTAATCTTAGTTTAATTTTAGCCTAAGTTTTAATCGAGTTTATTAATTCATTAAAATGTTAGTCTAAGATTTATGCTAAGTCTTTATATGTCCTAAGCACTTATTCTTTGATTTTATTGTTTGTAGGTATGAATTGAATACAGGATTGTCAAGCGTCAAAGCCTCGCTCAATCAGATTTAAGAACAATGGCATGTGGGTGATCACCCAAAGTCAATTAGTCAAAGTTTTTGGATCAAATATCGATGGTGCATATTTTTACATATAAATTTTAATTGATAATCCATGTTGAAGACTGAAGTCAATAAGTCAAGATCAAAGATTGAGGACACGTATTTAATAGTACATATGAAGATCTAATAATGAGCACAAAGTTAATATGTCAAAGGATCCAGAGATTGAACAAGATGGTGATAAGTGTCACAATCACAATGAATGGAAGTAGACCAATGGCCTGCATTTGATCATATGCTTAGTAGATCAATGATGTGCATTTGATCATATAAATGGAGATCGATGGTGTGAATCAAAGTCAACAAGTCAATGAGCCCAGATTTCATGTAAGACTACCATGTGGCATAAAATCATTAACTAGATGGAGACTATCATCAAGGTACACAAAAAGCATATGGGGTTACCAAGTGTCATAATCTAGGAAGCCCAGATCAAAGATCAGCATCCACATTGAAAGTTAGGGCCAAGAGACTCCCAAGGAGATCGATAGAGTGAATTTAATCAAATTTATAGGCGGCATAAGATGATGACATGTGTCTAAAGTGAAAATGATCATATTTTAAAAATAAATAAGTAGCATGGCAAGGGGATGCCATGTAGGCAAACATGTCAGATCGGATGATTTTATAGACACAAGCATGCGAAGGTATAAATATGAGATCAAAATATAATCTAAGTCACCAAAGAAAATACTTAAAACTTGTATGGTTCCATTAAAGCCCTGTTAAACCCAAAAAAATCCCTTGGACATATGAAAATCCCTAAAATTATTTCTATATTCACTATTTCAAACCAGAAAAGAGAGGTTAGTAATTAAAGTTATTCAAGAGTATAATTAGATTGTCAAAAGAATTGAATTGTCATTCACTAGTGGATAATTTGATTAGAATTATATCAATAGAAACTTATGGAGATACTTCACATAAAGTGATTGAATTATACCTATCATCAGATGTAGAGGGCAGAGTATTCAAAGACATAGATTTCATGGCTTCTTCATTGAATACAAGAGATAATAATTACTTGATCTTGTTTTGGACCATTGAAAACCATGGAATTTTAACCAAGGAAGAGGATAAGGTAATCTAAATTAAAATATTATATAATGATATTGTGGTAATTCAGATGATAGGACTCCATTATGATGCTACCAAACTAGAGGTATTGCACTATATTAATGTTATTGATCCTATTTTCAAAGATGCTAAAATTGACAAAGGTATGTTTATTTATGAACCTAGTCTCAGGAAAATAGCATATATATCCCCTATTGCCTTTGAATCCTACTATAAATTATCTAAGCCCCAAATAGAAATGACATCCATTAATGTATGGGCTCAAAAACATATCATGATGGACATCCTAGCTAAATGGTTAGAAGTTGGTAACAAGGTCATTATATACCCAAACAAGAAAATCCTTGTGATCCAATTCAAACCAAGATCCATAATGGTTATGACCATGTTAAACAAGTTATATGGATTTACACATAATACACACATGGAACCAATATGGATGTATGTGGTATATTTTATTATATAAGAAATGGTAGTACCTCTTTTAGTTGAAATCATTAGTATTTCCCTAATTAGGCATATCTATGGGATTAAAACAAAGAAGAGGACATAGTTCATCATGATGTCATACTTGTTATATTCCTTGTGTGCTACAACCAAAATATCCAACCAAAGAGAGTGGTCTCCCAATGGTACCCAAACTATGTCTCAATATTATTTAAAATTGCATATTTACAAGTATAGGGACCATATCTAATTCATTTGTGATTGTGTATGTCGTGCATTGAACCAAGCCATCAATACTATCCTTGTGATGAGGATAAGTCCTTTAATCAAGAAGTCCATTAAGATAATGGGTGATATCTGGCTATATATCCTGATTGCACCATTATTAGAATAGAGAGAACTCAAAGTGCCCCTTAAACAATCAGTACATGTGCCTAATAAGTTGGTAGAATAAGAAGTTGCATATCAATTATTTTATGGAATAGATGGGATCTACAAGACCAAGAAGAAGAGACTTCTCCATGTTTTTTCCATGATAATTGGAAAAACCAATTTTAGACAATGGGGCCACATTAAAGCTTATTTAAAACATAGGTTTTCCTTTAATTTGAAGATAGATGACCATAGACAGTGGGTCCCTATGGTAGCGTAAAGGAACACTTTAAGAACAAAGGCATTTTGGCTATGTATTATGAGTATGAACCTAGTGCATTTGAATTTGTGTACACTAAGGTAGCCACTGATTATGAATTTTCTAGAAGGATAAAATAATATAATATAAACCCTGAATATAGATTGTTAATAGATCAAAATATGGAAGATAGGTGGTAAATTGGTCCCAAAAAATAGCATTTAATATATGTGGGTACTTCTAGGCTTCCCTAAATTGATATACAAATAGTTCATGGGCCTGAAGAAAGGAGACCAAGTGAATTTTCTTTAAGCTCCTCAATAATTGAGTCCTCTAGAATAGCAAAACAAGATTTACCTCAATAGGAGGTTCACATGATATTTTTATATCCACATGACTCTATTGAAGATACATTAATATTGCTCTCTATAACATATGAATCAAACATTGATGCCTAGGAAGAAAAGGTTGAGGAATCTAAGAAGGAAAATAAAAAAGAGAATTCATTAGACTTAATGGTTATTGATCCTCCCAAAAGCAAAGTTGAGACTACAATTGTCTCAAGGGTAAAGAAAGCAAAAATGTCCATCACTCCCCCTTTGAAAGATATCAACCTACTTAGTGAGGAGAACCCAATATATGGACCAGCTATACCTGAATGGTTTGTATATGAACCAAGAATGGAGAAGCTACCTACTACTTATCATCCATGGACTCTAGTAAAGACTTCAAACATCCCTATGCAATAAAAGTTGAAGCCTTAGATCCTAGCATTGCAAAATGAAGAAGAAAAGAGACTTGCTACTCTAAGTTAATCAATTGACATACAGATAGAGGTTCTAATCAAACATTTGGCCTAGTCTTTAGTTGGGGTTAAATATGATCCAATTACAATAGGCCTACAAAGACTCACTAAGATAGTTGTCATGGAATAAGGTCAAGAGGTTATACATCAAAGGGTTGAGCCTTTGGTTCATTTAACCTAGAAGAGAGAAAAAGACTAGGGGAAGATCCCAAATTTGAAGAGGATGTCCTGGAACTAGCTCAATCCCAAGTAGAAAGGTTACAAGTTGAAATCAAAGGGTTAAAATAAGATAAGAAGAATCTATAAGAGCAATCCATTCTATCAGTTCTAGTAGATATTGTTAATAATTTTGAAGCAATTATCTATGATACATTCAGCTCTTTGAAAACAATAAGGTCCAAATTGGATATGGTGAGCAAATAAAATGTCATGGCTCTAAACCAATTCAATCAATGGCAAGGTTTAAATAATAAATTAAAGGAATTAATCAAGATACTGATGGAAGGATAGATTCTTAAACTTAAAATAGTCAGCCTATCACACTTGAATATGGTTATGATAATTTTCATGGAGAAAGTGAGGGACATGAATAAGTGGTCTAAAATCATGGAAGGTCTCTCAAGAGATTTCAAACATTATAAGGTATAATGATGTATATATTAGGATATTTGATTAAGGATCTAACCATCCCTAGTCAAACAGGCCTAATAAGTGATGTAGAATTCTAACAAAGAGCTACTGAGTTTATTAATTAGGTCAAGGATATAAGGAAGGACACCATAAGGGTTAACAACAAATATATCTTGGACATGATTTTTTTAGCAAATGATAAGATCAGTGATGTTAGGAGAATTAAATAATCCATGGATAGAGTTAATGAAGTCTTTAAAGATTTAGAAGGGCAAGAAGAGAAGCTATTCATATAGTCAATCATCAATCTCTGGTTGATTGATGAACAAATATGACAAGTCCATAAATATTTTGGCACAAAATCAAAAGGTTGCAATTATAGGGGCATCTCAAAGTCAACTAAATTGACTTAGAATATTATTTTTTATAAAAACATGTACATCATTTAGGAAATAATACATTATTTTTTAAAAGCATGTGTAACTTGTAACGCATATGACTTATATATTATTCATATTTGCAAAGTTTCATTGGATCTAGAATATTTGTAAAAAGACACATGTCCTTGACACTTGGTTGGTTCTCATTTGATAATGACTAATAGACATACCCCATAGGTTTCTCTTTCAACCTATAAAAGGGGGTATTATCATTGTAAAAAGGGATGAAGTTTTTAGAGAAAAAATTTTGTGTAAATTTTAGAGAAAATTATACAAGAAAAATAACTATACAAAAATTGTCTCATTTTTGTTTTTTTGTTTGTCATCATGACTACTTCCTCAAATCTTTGTTCTAAAGTTTATATTTGAATTGTTTTTATGAATTCTAGATGTGCATATATTAATTCAAATTTGTTAATTTGATCTTTGTGCTAGGTTGATTGAAGGTTATTATATTCATTTCAATATCATTGATTTTCTTGAAGATGTGCAAATACAATTTTCTTATTTAAGTAAATCTTTAAAGTGAATTTGATTTCTAATTTGCAGGTTTAAAATATCCTTAGATATTTATCTGGTATATGATAGGATTTGTACTATTTGATAATACAATGTCATATGTTGGTTTGAAAATGCATGTCTTTGATGAAATGAAAGCTTTGTCAAGATGTTTGGACTAAAGAACAGAAACATCTCTCTTTCTACCTTACCCTACCTATTTTCTTACTTTTTTGATCAAATCATTGTAGTTTAATTTCTCATTATAAATATTCATATTAGATTAGGGTTTAGACTTTAGAATCTAATCATTATTCATTATAATTATTTTAAATAATGTTCATCTTTTATAAAATTTTATGACCATGATTGCTCCCAACAACTACTTGCATAATCATTTTGTGAAACAATCAAATAGCTTGGCTACTACTCCACCACGGATCTCAAGAAGATCACAACCAACAAATCATGCAAAAGATTATTTGAATCTTGAAATGAGAAGTGTTTTCAATACTATGAAAACCCTATGATACAATTACATGCATCAACAATCATCTAGAATTGGAGGTACAAGGAGGGCATCGAGCTAAAGATTTATGAATCTAAAGTATTTTGAGCTGATTTTAGTGAATTTTATTCAAAGATCGATTGATCCTTAGCAAATTTATGTTTTTCTTAGCTTAAATTTGTAAAGATCACTGATATTCATGGCTTTACACCAGTCTTTAGGTTTATTTGGCTAAAGATAATTATTCTTCGAAGATTTACGTGAAATTATTATAAAAGTTGCTTAAACTTTGTGAATATGATGTGTTTAAAGTTAGTGATAGTAATTTTGTATAAATATCACTAATATTCACAAGTTTGGATGTATCTTTAAGTTAATACAGTTAAAGATAGTTGTGTTCTAAAATATTTGTATGAATTTGTTCAAAGTTCGCTTGAACTTAGAAATCTAAATGTGCAAAGCTACTTATTTGTAAGAATTGAATCATTCTTGCAAAGATAAAGTTTCTACATTATATTTTGAATAGGAATTGGATTTTATAAGTTATAAACTTCATGAATAAGAACTAGATTAACATCTAAGATAAGGCTACTTATTCTTTTCTTACAAATTCATAGAAAGATAAAGAGCAGATAAAGATAAACATAGATATTCTAAATCTGAACCTACTTCACCTATTTTTGTTGTTGCATTCAGTCCTCATCAAGGTACGGCTTGGTGGGTTGGATATTCTATCAATGTGCTTGGTGAGATACATGACTTACCAATAAATCCAAAGAAATATTTACCTTCATTTAGTCCTACAGGTGTTGTTACTATTCAATAACATATCAAGTCTTTTAAGGTTGCCTTAAGATTAATGTTGTTCATGAAGATGTTACTTACAGGTTGTTTCCTTTTACCTTTAAAGATCTATAAAATGATTGGTTTCTTAATCTTCTTGAAAATTACATCATCAGTTGGGATGATTTCAACAATTATTTCATTAATCAATTTGGAAATATCATCAGTCCCTGTGTTCTATATCAACAATTCACTATGATGAAGAGAGATTTAAATGAAACTATTAGAGCTTTCAATGCTAGATTTCAAAACATGTTTAGCATAACTATAGCTCCTTATAGTCTTATTAAAGCTTTATTTTTAGATATTTATAAGGATGCTTTAGATCTAATGACTTCTGTATTTTTGAAAAAAGTTGTTAGAGTCATAGATACATTAGCTTTGGCCTATGCTAAAGCTATGAAAATTAGTGATCAAATGTAACCCCAAGGTTAATTAGCATATGTTATTTATAATATCAATCATAATTTATCTATGTTGAATATAATCCCAAATATTAATCAAAACATGTTTGCTTTGAATCAAATTCCAGTTTTAAACCCGTTGCCTTTGAGTCATGCTCATTATGGTCAGAACCTAGGATTGATAAATAACTCTAAAAGTGGATCTCATTTACAAGATCAATGATCTATGGTGCCAATAGATAGTAGTAGTATTCAAGTTCATAATTTATAGGCATCTAAGAATGAAAATGACTCTATATTGAAAATAGTTCAAAAATTGAGCATTGATTTTTTTCAGTTACAAAAATAGGTAAGTAACATTGGGAAGAATTCCAACATAAACTATTCTTATCAGAAGTTTAAAAAATCTATGAATAGGTTTCATAATATCAAAAAAAAAAATAATAATGAGTCATATACAACTAAGAACATGCCTAAAATAAACATTTGTGATGTAGCTTTAACTAGTTATTATAGGGTTCATAACACTACAAAATATGGTGAATTAGATTGTATGGAATTTTGAAATGCTTTTGAAGTATTTCAAGATGAATTGGATATATTTGAAGTTTTCTAACAAATATAATGTTTCAGGGACATCTAGATCTTCAGAGACATCTAAATCTTTTGCAATAACTCTTATGATGGAAACTTTTGATCTTCCATTTCAAGATGAGAATGAACATGAAGATACCCTCGAAGAGATTCATGATTTTCAATAGTATCTAAATAATATTTATCCATTGAGGAACAGAGAATAAAATCAATCACTAATAAGTTCTACTCCACCAAACAACATTAATACTCTTAATCCCAAAGCAAATTACAATCCAGAACCTCCACAAGGAAGTAACACTAGAAATAATGTTGATTCATCTAGTTCTTCTACCAGGAGTGGATATAACATGATATAAGATATGATTAAAATTAAAGGTAATATCACATTGCATGAATTGAATCAAATAACTAGAGAGACTTGTTGCTATAATATTTAACCAAAAAACCTAGTAAATCACATAAATCTACAAATGCAAATATAGTGATGTATAAGAATGAAATAGAGGTTCCACCTTTTAACTAATAATTAGAGTTTTTGGTAAAAATTTGCATAACTATCTATTAGATTCAGGTGCCTCTATAAATATCATGCCAACAGGTATTTGTGAAAATATTTATTTTACTCCAATTAAATTTGATAGAGTAGTGACTCAATTAGACAAATTTAGAGTTAAAGTGATTAGTGAATTATTTAATGTGCATATGCAGCTTGATTTGAAACCAAGAGTGCAACAATTTATTGATATTCAATTTTTATGCATTCTATATTCTTATGAGATGTTACTTAATAGATATTGAACCAAAGATTTGAATAGATACATGTCAACTGATTGCTCTCGCATGTGGCTATTATGGAGGGAAATTCTTAATCAAATTTGGATTGAAAGGGAACCAAAGATAAAACATATGATCACTGACTATAATGCATCCAATGAAAGGGTCAATATGGTTAATTCTAATTTAGGGGTTTACACCCTTGACACTCCTTAGACATGTAATTCTAAGGACTCTCATGTTATGCTTAGACTTTGAAAATTATATGTTGATGGTGCTAGATGCAAATATGGGTCTGGAGTAAGAATAATTTTGATCAATTCCATTGGAAAAGAATATAATGCCTCTTACAAATATCATTTTCCTTTCACTAATAATTTATCAGAGTACGAACCATTGATTTTAGGATTATAATTTACTATTAAATATAAGGTTAAAAAACTACTAGTATATGATGATTATGAACTAGTAGTCAATCAGTTTAGAAGCAAGTATCAATGTAAATTATCTTATCTAAATAAATACAAGTTTTGAGTATGGTACTTAATTAAATATTTTAATGATTTCAATATCATTCCAATCCCTAGAGAAGGAAACCAACCTGCTGATGAACTAGCTTCAGCTACAGCTAACCTAATACCAAATCAAGATTCCCAAAGGCTCAACATTGAATTGGTTTCATGTCCCTCTGTACTTAAAAATACTAATCATCTATAAGTATTTAGTGATGATCAATAAATCATTGAATTTAAGAAAAACTCAAGAGTGTTTGAGTCTCATATTATTGATGATGTCAATGAGAACTCTCTTAATAATGATATAATTGATGACAAGATAATACAACTAAATGATAAAAATATTCCCAAAGGCATAATTTTCTTGGAAAGACTATTTGACAAAGATAATCTAATTAAAATTGCTAAAGTTACCAAGGTAAATGGAAAATATTATAATTTAATTGACCTAAGAACTTAAGGTCGACCTCAGCTACTAAACATTGGTACAACATGCATAAATGAAGAGTCTAAAAATGTTATAGACCTACTGACTAGATACAAAGATGTTATTTCATGGTATTATGAAGACTTAAAGATATTTTATCCTCAACTTATCACCCATACCATTCCCTTGAAATTAGACTGTAAACCCTTCAGGTAGAAGCAAAGACTGGTTAATCTGATTTTAGAACCATTGATTTATAAAGAGGTCAAGAAATTTTTAGATGCCAAAATAGTTTTTTAATTAGACATTCTACCTAGGTAGTTAATCTAGTACCAATTAAAAATAAAAATGGAGAGATTAGATTATGCATAGATTTTAGGAACTTGAACAAATTTTCTAAAAAAGATAATTATCTTTGACCAGGTGATTCAAATAGTTAGTGGTTCTGCCATGATGTCTTTCCTAGATGGTTTTTTAGGTTACAATCAAGTACTTGTTAATAAGGAAGATAGAATAAAGAGTAGATTTACAATAAAATTGGGCACTTTTACCTACAAGAGAATGCCTTTTAGACTCATCAATGTAGGGGACACCTTTTAAAGAGATATGGATCATGCCTTTTAAGATCTCATATGTAAATGTATCATTATACATATGGATGATCTGACTATGTTTTTAAATAATAAGGAAGATCATATAATATATTTATAATAAGTATTTAAACATTGTCAAAGGTATGGAATTTCCCTTGACCCTAAGAAAAACATATTTTATGTAACTGAAGGGAAATTGCTAGGACATATGATAACTAGAGATGGGATTTCTATAGATCTAGATAGATTCAATGCTATATCTAAAATAGAACCCCCAAATAGTAGAAAATAACTAAAGTCTTTCTTTGGGAAAATCAGTTTTATAATGAAATTTTTGTATGTTTTTGCAAAGATTATGAAACCACTCAATAACATGCTAAAGAAGGATATAAAGGTCGAATGGAATGAAGAAATAAAGAAAGCCTTCAAGGATATCAAATAAGTAATAGGAGAAGCACTTGTGCTTATAAGTCCTAAATTTATAAAAGATTTTTAACTTTATTCTTTTATTTTTAAACATACTATAGCAGATGTATTAACTCAAAAATTTGATAAATTTGATCATCCAATTGCATTTATGAGTACTAACTTTAAAAACACTGAGTTAAATTATTACTTGATTGATAAACAAGCATTTGTTTTAGTTAAGGTAGTCAAAAAAATTAGACATTATATTCTCAGGAATAAAGTGCATGTTACATTACCAGACCCTACTACCAAACTCATGTTGAGTCAATGTGAATTAGGAAAAATAAGAGGTAAGTGGATTTTTATTCTTCAGGAATATAATCTTGAAATAAAAAATACTAAATTGGTGAGGTGTTAGGGATTAATTCAAATGATCGCTAACACTACTGCTAGAGTGAATATCATGTAGGTTGACCAACAATAGTTTCAACTAAATGATTGGTGTGATGCAATCATTCATTTTCTGATCAATGGTTCTTATTCTGTAAGATTGAGCAGAGAATAGAGAAGAGCTTTGAGGCTCAAATAAGCTCACTTATTAATCAAATATGTGATGCTTTATAGGAATAATTATGGAGTGTATTTTAGATACATTTTAAAGGAAGAATCGGCTAAAATCTTAAGTACTTGTCATGAGAAAATTGGGAGTGGACACCCCTGTAAGAAAATAATAGCTTGCAAAATCATAAGGGTAGAATATTATTGGGCAACCGTTCTCAAATATGCTTACAAACATGTCAGGGAATGTCATCAATGCCAAATCTTCAATACAAAGGAACTTAAAGCAGTTATGCCCTTAAGGTCAGTTTTAATTGATAAACCATTTGCTCAATGGGGTTTAGAATTTGTGGGTCATCAATCCTAATTATTCATCTAACCACAAGTGTGTTCTTACTGCCAAAAATTTTTGTATAATATGGATAGAGGTAGTAGCAACAAAATAGTGTAGGATTGAAGATGTTATCAAGTTCTTAGAAGAGAACATTTGCACCAGGTTTGGGACACCAATATCATTAGCCTGTGGTAATGAATCAGCATTTACATCTATAAAGATGATTGAGTAGGCCTATGACAATAAAATAGCTCTTCAATTTTCATCTAATCATTATCCTCAAGGTAATAGAATTTCAAAATCTACAAACAAGAATCTAATGAAAGCTATTAAAAAGTATGCAGTGTAACAACCAAAAACATGCCATAAATTACTGAAATATGCTCTATGGGTAGATATAAATAGAGTGAAACAGGCTCTAAAAGCATCACCATTCCTTTTGGTATATGGACAAGAACCAATCTTTCAAATTACTCTCAAATTACCAACTTACAAGTTTATACAGGAGTATATGGAAAGAGATCAAGAGTATGCCAATTCTAAGTTACTTGATATCATCCAAATGGAGGATGCAAGATAAGAAGTATTTTCTAAATCAAACTAATATCAAAATATGGTTTTGAAAATGGTCAAAGATCAAGATATTCAGACAGGGAGACTTAGTTCTCCTATGAGACAAAGCATCTGAGCCAAAATGAAAACATGGAAAATTCACTCTTTTATGGATTGGCTCCTACCAAATTGATGAGACATTATGAGAAAATACCTTTACGCTCAAATACTTGTAGGTATTATAGTTCACTTTGACAACCAATGGATATTATCTCAAGAATTACTTCTCTGTTATTTCACCTCAAATCTTTATGGAGTAATTTGTAAGATTAGTTAGAGTTAGCATAGGTAGATTTAGATTAGTTTCATTCATGTCCCTTATTTGTAAATAGTGTTTGTAAATGTTTATTTGTTATGTGTTTTATTTTTTTGATTTGTTCTCTAGCTTCCAATAATTATTTTCCAAGACAGGTCTTCAAGCTCTAAATCCATCTAAGTGCTCAAAATAACTTCATAAACCAAGAATGTGTATATGACTCTTAAACAGTAGTTGATCATGGATTTTGGAAATTTTGAGCTTAATGTTATATTTCTGAGAAATTGATGAAGATTAATAAATAGACTAATTATTCCTTTAAAATCCTAAACCTTATGTTGATCTAAGTTTTATTTCAATAAGGATTGCATGTGTTTCATTAAAATTTTGAATTATTAGAATAAAGTTATGTTATCACTTAAAGAACATTATTGACTGGGATAAAGTCTATAACCAAGGATGATTGTCTTCAAAATCAAACATTTGACAAAAATATTAAAAACCTGGATAATTTTGGTTCCCAACCTTTGTTGGAAAGCTAAATACAGTGAAAAAATATAAAAATAAAAGCCTTATTAAAAATCTAAAAGTTTTTTGAGAAAAGGTGATTCTATTAACCTCCACTAAGGCTATAGATGTCTAGCTAATAGTGGATCAAGGCCTAAAATAGAACCAAAGGTATTTCTCTCAAGACTATAGATGCCTAGCTGATAGCAAAACAATGCCCAAACCTTCCCCTTTTATAAAGCATGATTCATAATGAATATCTAAATATGTTACAAGTCTATTTTAATGATTAAAGTCATGAAATTTGTAAGTTATTCTCTACACTTTAGTGGTAATCAGTAAATGAATCAAAACACACATACAACATGATTGAGTTTTGATATTTGACTTTAACTCTACATTTGTAAGACTTGTTTTAATTATGATTTGATCTTAATAATAGTGCTTGATCATGTGAAATTATTAGTCTGGTTATTATTTTAAACTAGGAGTATCTGAATTCTAACATTCTGCAATGTTTCCCCTAGAAGTCACCATTTGTTGAGGTCAATATTCTCCTATTTCTAAAAAATGAAGATCCTTGTTCAAATTTTGCAAATGATGATATGAATTAGGAATTCAACTTGATCAAAATTCATTATTAATTCTCATGTTTTGATCTAACTTAAATTGACATGCTATTACATAAGCTTTATTTGATCTTATCTAATGTTGGTAACATTTGATCCATGTATTTCCATCTTGTAGGATCAATGGATCTTCATAAGAATGATCAAATGTTCATGGATTATGCTTCAATATTAATTTAATCCTTAGTTTTTAAACTAATATGGACCCATTCAAATTATTATGCTAACATTTGGTCCTAAATTGATTAATTGAATTTCAATTTTAAATGATGTTCAAAACATTAATTTAAATTACTTTAAACTAAGTCTTTATTAAAATGGATTCATATTTTCGATGGGTCACTTTATTATATCTTAATTTTAGTTTAATTTTAGCCTAAGTTTTGATTGAGTTTATTAATTCATTAAAACCTTAGTCTAAGATTTATGCTAAGCCTTTATATGTCTCAAGCACTTATTCTTTGATTCTATTAATCATAGGTATGAATTGAATGCCAAATGTCGAAGCCTTACTCAATCAAATTTAAGATCAATTACATGTGAGTGATCACCCAAAGTCAATAAGTCAAAGTTCCTGGATCAAAGATAGACAGTGTGTATTCCTATGTATAAATTTTGATTGATGATCTACGTTAAAGACTGAAGTTAATAAGTCAAGATCAAAAATTGATGATGTGAATTCAATAGTATAGATGGAGATCTAATGACGAGCATGAATTCAATATGTTAAAAGATATAGATATTGAATGTGATGGTGATAAGTGTCACAATTATGATGAATGGAAGTAGATAAATGGCCCACATTTGATTGTATGCTTAGTAGATCAATGGTGCATGTTTGATTATATAGATGGAGATCAACGATGAAAATCAAAGTCAACAAGTCAATGAGCCAATATTGTATGCAAGGCTTCCACATGTCATAAAAGCATTAATTGGATGGAGACTACCAATAGGGTACACAAAAAGCACATGGAGCTGCCAAGTGTCATAATCTAAAAATCTCGAATCAAAGATCAATGGCCGCATTGAAAGTCAGGGCTAGGAGACTCCCAAAGAGATTGATAGGGTGAATTTAATCAAATTTATAGGGAGCATGGGATGATGACATCTGTCTGAAGTGACAATGGTCATATTTTAAAATTAAATAAGCATCATGGTAAGGGGATGACATATAGGCAGACATGTCAAATCGAAAGATTTTATGGACCCAAGCATGAGAAGGTATAAATACAAGATAAAAATATGATATAAGTCATCAAAACAAATCCTTTAAACTTGTATGCCACCACTAAATCCCTGTTAAACCCTCTAATGTCCCTTGGATGTATGAAAAGCCCTAAAATTGTTCCTACATTCACTATTTCAAACCAAAAAAGAGAGCCTAGTAATTAAAGTTGTTCAAGAGTATAACCAAATAGATGGAAGAATTAAATTGTCATTCACTAGTGGATAATTTGATCAAAATTATAAAAAATGCAACTTATGAAGCTAATTTAAATAAATTGGTTGAATTATACCTATCATCAGGCGTAGAAGGTAGAGTATTCAAAGACATAGAGTTCATGGCTTCTTCATTGAATATAGGATATAATAATTACTCGAGCTTGTTCTAGACCATTGAAAACTAGGGAATTTTACCAAAGAAGAGGAGAAGTTTCTCCCAATTAAGAGATTGTATAATGACATCATAGCAATTCAAATGATATGACTCCATTATGTTGTTGCCAAACTAGAGGTATTACATTGTATCAATGTTATTGATCCTATTTTCAAAGATGCTAAAATTGATAAGGGTATGCTTATTCATGGACTTCATCTAAGAAAAATAACATATATATCTCATGTTGCCTTTGAATCCTACTATAAATTGCCTAGGCCCCAAATAGACCTGGCATCCATTAATGCATGAGCACAAAAACATACCATGATGGACATTTTAGCTAAATGGTTAGAAGTTAATAACAAGTTCATTGTAGACCCAGAATATTAAATTCCCTATGAGCCAATTCAAACTAGAAGTCAGAATGGTTATGACTATGTTGAACAAGTTATATGGGTTTGCACATACTACACACGTGGAACCAATATGAGCACCTGTGGTATATTTCATTCTAGACGAAATGGTAGTACCTCTTTTAGGTGAAATCATTAGTATTTTTCTAAGCAGATAGATTTAGGGGATTACCATAAAAAAGAAGACTGAGTTCTTCATGATGTCATACTTATTAAATGCCTTATGTGCTACAACTAAAATCCCCAACCAAAGAGAGTGGTCTTTTAATAGTACCCAAATTGTGTCCCAATATTATTCAAAATTGCATATTTATAAGTATAGGGACCATATCCAATTCATATGTGATTGTGTATATCCTGCATTGAGTCAAACCATCAATGGTATCCCCATGATAAAGATAAATCAATTTTTCAATAATTCCATTGAGATAATGGGTGATATATGACTATATCCTAATTGCAGTATTATTAGAATAGAGGGAACTCAAAGTGCCCCCCTTAAAATTAAAGTATATGTGCTTAAAAATTTGGTAGAACAAGAAGTTGCATATCAATTGTTCAATGGAATAGATGGGATCTACAAGACCAAAAGGAAGGGACTTCTTCATGGTTTTCCCATGACAATTGGCAAAACCATTTTTAGACAATGGGACCACATTGAAGTTGTTTCAAAACATAGGCTTTCCTTCAATATGTAGATAGATGACCATAGACAGTGGGATCCCTATGGTAGAGTAAAGGAACACTTGAAGAACAAAGGTATTATGGTTGTCTTATGAACATGAACCTAGTTCATTTGACTTGATGTACATTAAGGCAGCCGTTTATTATGAAGTTGTTATAAGGCTAAAAGAACATAATATAGAGCCTAAATTTAGATTATTAAGAGATCAAAAGATGGAAAATAGGTGGCAACTTGGTCTCAAAAAATATCATTTGGTAGATGTCAGTCTTTTTAGGCTTCCCCAAACTGATATACAAATAGAGCATAGGCCTGAAGAAAGAAAACCAAGTGAATTTACTTTAAGCTCCTCAATCCCTAAATCCTCTAGAATAATAGAACAAGATTTGCCTCAATAGGAGGTTCACATGATAGCTTTAGATCCATAAGAATTTGTTTAAGATATATTAAGAATGCTCTCCATGACATATGAATCAGTCATTGATGTAGAGAAAGAAAAGGTTGAGGAATCTACATAGAAAAAGTGAAAAGAGAAGGTATTAGACTTAATGGTCATTGATCCTCCCAAAAAGAAAGTTGAGACTACAATTGTCTCAAGGGCAAAGCAAGCAAAAATAGCCATCACTCTTCCTTTGAAAGATATTAACCTATTTAGTGAGGAGAACCCAATATATGGATCAACTATACCTAAATGGTTCATATATGAACCAATAATTGAGAAGTTACATATTGCTTATCATCCATGGACTCTAGTAAAGACTATAAACATCCCTATGCAATAGGATTTGAAGCCTTAGATCCTAGCATTTAAAAATAAAGAAGAAAAAAGGCTTGCTACTCCAAGTCAATCATCTGATATATAGGGAGAGGTCCCAATCAAACCTGTGGCTCAGTCTTCATTTGGGGTCAGATGTGATCCAATTACTACAGACCTATAAATAATCACTGAGATAGTTGTCATGTAAGAAGGTAAAGAGGTTATATATCAAAGGGTTGAGCCTTTGGTTCATTTATACGAGAAAAGATAATAAGGACCAAGGGAAGATCCCATATTTGACAAGGATGTCTTGGAGCTAGCTCAATCCCAAGGGAAAAGGTTACAAGTTACAATCAAAGGGTTAAAACAAGAGAAAAAGAATCTGGAAGAGCAATCCATTCTATCAATTCTGATAGATATTGTTATTAATTTTGAAGCAATTATCTATGATACATGAAGTTCTTTAAAAATAATAAGGTCCAAATTGTACATGGTAATCAAAAAAAAATTCATGGCTGTGAACCAAGTCAATCAATGACAAGGTGTGGAAAATAAAGGAATTAATCAAGATATTGATGGAAGCCCAAATTCTTGAACTTAAAATAGTCAGCCTATCATACTTTAATATGGCTATGATAATTTTTAATAGATAAAATCAAGGATATAAGTGGTCTAAAATCATGAAAGGTCTCTCAAAATATATCAAACAATTAAAAGGCAGAATGTTATAGATATTAGGAGGTTTGATTAAGGCTCCAACCATCCCTAGTCAAACAGGGCTAATAAGTGATGAAGAATTCCAGTAAATAGCTATTAAGTTTATCAATCAGGTCAAGTATAGAAGCAAGAGCACCATAAGGGATGATAACAAATATATCTTGGACATGATTTTGTCAGTAAATGAGAAGATTGGTGATGGTAGGAGCATTAAAGAAGCCATAGACAACGCTGATGAAGTCTTCAAAGATTTATTAAGGCAAGAAGATGAGCTATTCATAAATTCAATCATCAATCTCAGGGTGATTGATGAACAATATGACAAGTCCATAAAATTTTTGACACAAAAGTAAAAGGTTACAGCTACAAGGGCATCTCAAAGTCAATTAAATTGACTTAAAATATTTTTTTGTATAAAAACATGTACATCATTTAAGAAAGAATATACTATTTTTTAAAAGCATGTATAACTTGTAACACATATGACTTATAAGTTAGTCATATTTGAAAAGTGTCATTGGTTCTAGAATATTTTTAAAAAGACACTTGTCTTTGACACTTACCTGATTCTCATTTGATAATGACTAATCAACATACCCCATAAATTTATCTTTCAACCTATAAAAGAGGGTATTATCATTTTAAAAAGAGAGGAAGTTTTTAGAGTGAAACTTTTATGTAAATTTTGAAGTAATACGAGCAAGAGAATTCTACAAAGATTGTCTCATTTTTTTAAATTTGTTTGTTATCATGGTTGCTTCCTCAAATCTTTGTTCTAAAGTTTAGATTTGAATTAATTTTATGAATTCTAGATGTGCATATATTAATATAGAGTTGTTAATTTGAGTTTTATGTTAAGTGGACTGAAGGTTGTTAGATTCATTTAAATGTCATTAATTTTTTTGAAGATGTGTAAATACAATTTTTTGTTTAAGTAAATCTTTAAAGTGAATTTGATTTCTAATTTACAAGTTTCAAATATCCTTAGATATTTCATAGTATATAATAAGATATGTACTATTTGATAATTTCATGTCATATGTTGGTTTGAAAATGTTTGTCTTTGATGACATAAAATATTTTTCAAGATGTTTGGACTGAAGAATAGAAACATCTCTTTTTCTATCTTATCCTACCTATTGTCTCATTTTTTTAATCAAATCACTATAGTTTAATTTTTCATTATAAATATTCATACTAGATTAAAGTCTAGACTTTATACTCTGATCATTATTCATTATAATTAGCTGAAATAGCATTCATTTTTCACAAAACTTTAGGACCACGGTTGCTCCCAACAACCACTTGCATAATTATTTTGTGAAATAGTCAAATAGCTTAGTCTCTACTCCACCATATATATCAAGAAGATTACAACCAGTAACTCATGCAAAATATTCTTTGAATCTTGTAATGAGAAGTATTTTCAACACTATGAGAACCCTATGATACAATTACATGCATCAATAGGACCCTCTAAATTTATTCTATAGAGAGTTTCTCATTTTTTGTAATGCTCAAAATTTTCATGCCAAAATTTTAGTAAATTGTTTCCTTAAACCTAGATTATGTTCTCTGTTACCATTTTTTTACATATATATTTATAAGAATCCCATTCTCTTATTCCTTAATATGCATGTTTACTTCATATTACATTCACTTTTAATACATTCTTTTATGTCTATGAAAATTTAAAAGCATATTTAAATGTTACTCATTATTTGAAACATAACATATTGTAAATAGCTTATTTATACAATTATAACATTTATATTTTATTAATTATATTCAATTCTTAATATTATCCCAGGAAGAGTCTTTGTCTTTATCATTATGAACTATTCTTTATTATGTTATGTGGTCAAACATACTCTATATTTGATTTGTTACAAATCAATGATTACGGATAATAAATATCATATATACATTTTTATTTCACTTAGTAACTCGTTTGCTTAAGTACATTATAACTCGTTTGTAGTCAAATATTTTATTTTATTTTTTTTGCCTTTAAAATTTACCATATTTTACCTTTTAGTTACTTGTCAAAGATACACTCATTGATATGAAGATTATAACACTTAAATTTACATTGTTTCTTATAGAAGAATTCAATTTTTAACTATTTAATTTATTAAATCTTAGAGAGTAATAAAGTACTTTCATCTTCAATTTGAATTGTGGATGGTGGAAATCAACTTCTTACTTAATGGTCATTTAATTCTTAAATTAGAGAAAAGTGGATTAAGCACTTATTGATAATAGTTTACAAGGAGTTAGATTATCTTTCTATGATTAATCTATTAATTACACTCCAAAGATCAAACATAAATCTCGAATTAAAAAATGTAAACATACTTTCTAACAACTTCATATCTCCTTCCATTAAACTCAAGATCTTTTGATTTTTTTCTTTTTTTTACAACTCTTCACAAACTAACATAATTAACAAGAGATTACATTATGAACAAATTTAAAAATTGTCACATAATTTATCTCAATATAAATGGAGTTAACTTGAGTAGTTACTAAAGTAATATTTCCCATAAATATTTGAATAGTCTTAATTAATAAATCATCATTATTATCAAAACTTCTCTTGTTCAAATTATGATATTTACAATATAAAAATATTAATATGATTTCATTTATAATCAATACAAAATTATGTTAAAGCTACCACTGTAAGGATTAAATACTTAGGAATATAAACAAGATTTACAACTATATCCACTTTGGTTTATTAAAAAAATTCGTTACAAAACTTTAGATACGAAACTAATACAATCAAACAACTCAAATTTACTCTATAATCATATCTAACAAAAGTACTAAATTATCTCATTGATTACAACATTGAAATTTTTTCACTTGCATTATGACATGTTCAACAAAAGGGGTCAACTAAAAAGCAGAGAAAAAACAATTTATTTCGTAAGCCATTTTATTTTTCTAAATTAATAACAATTTTTAATATTAAATTTAGCAACTAAAAATAATATACATATGATTAATCAGTAATAACTTATTATTACATATCTATTAATTATAATTATTATTAAACTAATAATAACAACTTATCAATGTAAATAATTACATAAATCTATCAAGCTAATAAATCAAATTGTGTATTCTATCCATTGTATGAATACTATTGAGATTGTTTATAATAATTTACGAGTTATAAATTATAATGTCAAATCATTTATAAATTTATTAGTGCGAGTTCTAGTTTTAACTTCCTTATAAAAGTTCTCTCAAATGAACTAAACCATCATAAATTCATTTAGGTATTATTATTAAACTTATGTACTTGTATAGTTAACAATCAAAATAAAACTTTTAAAAATTTTCACTAATTAAAATTTATATACCAAATGATAACATAGGAATGACCATACTCAAATACTTTACACTAAAATATAAGTGTTTCAATTCCATTATGTACTCTCGGATCGATCTATATCAAACCTCCATTCCACATCAAAAATAAAATTTTACATTTATATATACTTTCAAATCTAATACCCTTATGGTGTTAAAGAAGTTGAATTGAGAGTACTTATGGTATAAGCTCTACCAATATTTTAAAAATGTGAAAATATAAATATTTAGTATATGTATAATCATCCATTTAATTTTTATATAGATATCTAAACTCGTATAAAAAATTTATTTTATTTACTTATATACGTGTATATAAGAAATTTAATTTTAGTTTCACGATTAATAACACCCAAGTAATTAATGAAGAATAATATAAATATTATTTTATTTATACGTATATTTATATGTATACAAATTAAATATTTTTTACATAATTCGTTTTAAATTTACTTGACATATAAACATATAAATCTATATAATACTCAATTTAATAACATGTAAATATTTAATATATAATATATTGTTTTTATTTATAAATATCACTTAATCTAATATTATTATAATACAATATCATTTTAAGTTTTCTAAATATATATTATTTCTTTTCTTTTCTTTTCTTTTCTTTTTTCTATTAAAATATATAATTATATATGATCGACAACAACAAAATAAATTTAAATAAAAACTAATTCATAATAGAGTTCATCTTTTTATTGATAATTAAATATTGTATTTATTCATGTCCTTCCTTCAGAATTAATTCTCAACTTATATTTATGAATACAAAAAAATTATGAATTTAAATTTTCAAATAAATTTTATCATACATATACATGATATAATATTTGTCTATAAAAACTAATAATTATAATTTAAAATACTAATCTAAAATACCAAAATATAAAACAAACAATCTAAATTCTCATATAAAAATATATAATATATATAAATTATAATATAAATTATATATTATGAATTTTAAATTAACCATATTTTTAAAAAAAAATAACATATACCATTAATCCTTTTGAATTAAGAATTATAAAAAAAACGTGAAGAATTATAACCAAAAAAATATTTTAATTAACCCTTTTTTTTATTATTATTATTATAATATATATATTTTTAAGAAACTTTATTTAAGGTTTGATCGACGACCCATGACAAACGGCCATGGCTGTCGACCTATCATCCAAAGGGGTTGGACCTGAGACGGCACAGTCGTGCCCTCAGCCCCCCTCCCCCACCAACATTAATATTTTAAAATAAAAAAACCAAATGAATTTTTTTTATTTTTTATTTATTTTTTTATTTTTTTAATATATATATATATTCGGATATTAAAACAACAGTATATATATATATAATTGAATTTTTTTTAATATATATATAAAGAAATAAGAATTCATTATATTTATCTCAAATATAAAATAAGCTAAGGGATTTTTAAGGGTTTATATTTTTATTTATTTATTATTTATGTATTTTGCAAATAAAACATTTCAAAACACCTTTCTTATTTTTTTTTAGTTATTCATATAAAAAAATAACAAAGTTTTTTTGACAAAAAAATCTCTTGCATGTAGGTAGAGCTCCATCCTCCAATCTTCCTCTTTTCTTTTCCATCTCTCTTCTTCTTCTTCTTCTCCCTTGGTCAAACCTGCAAAATGACTCTCTTCCTTTTTTTGATTGACTTTAAATGGAGAGATATATTATTTTCATTTAAGGTTAGAGTTAGGGTTTCCTTTTTTTTTTTTTTTTTTAAATCATTATTAATTTTATTATTTATAATGGGTTGGTTATTATTGTTACTTTTATTTGATTAAATTAATTAATATTTTGAGAATATTAGAGAACTGGATAAAATAGGTTTATCATAGAACTAGAGGTATTATTTTAACTTTTATTAATATATTGATACATACAATTACAAAAAATAATAATATTTAAAATTAATTATTTATTTGTTTCAAATTATAAATCAATAGACACATCTATTTATTTAACATGTGTAACCACTTCATATCGTTTTAATATCTATTTATATCAGTATATAATTATTTATAAATGTGTTCATGTTTATTATTAAATGTTACTTGGGTTCGATCATCAAAATAATAAAGTTATTATTCCCATCTTAAAACTACATATATTGTTGAATACCAAGAAGAATAAAGTTGATTAATTGGGACCAATCATATATTTATTTAAGATTATGAAAAATAAATTTGTTTATCTACAAAATACTAATTTAATGATAATTTGTATAATTATTTACAAATGCATTTATGTTTATTAATAAATGGTACTTAGGTTATGATACAAACGAAACAAAATTATTATTTATCTTAAACAAAGTTTTATTGTCAAAGTACTTAGATGATATAAATCGACTATTCGAGACCAAATTAACATAACCCAACCCTATGACAAGATTAAACCAACGGTTAGAATAAATAAATAACCAATTTTAGCAAGATGAAACTATCAACAATAACACATTGACAAAGAAACTCCTAAAAGCCAAAACGACTAATACGTGAAAATACGAATTATTATAAGAGTCAACACGCATAGTCCAAGACGATCTTATAAAAGAAGTAATGAACTTGATACTATGCCAACATAACAATGTGGTTGAAACAACACCAATCACTCACTATAATATATCTTGCTCACATGTCGAGCTTAGTGACACACTTGGCACATCGATCATCCACATGACAACACATCCTCGAGAACACTATAGTGTATCTGAGAGGGGTATTACACTTTTACCTCCATCCTCCTCCATTTTTCTTTCATTTTCAGCTTTCTCTATTTCCTAATTTTGTTTCCATTTTATGATTTTCGATTAAAATTATATAAAATTCCAAAAAAACCATAATCATACAAAGGAGTTGCACCTCTTAAATGCATTGGAAAATTACCTCTCAAACAGTCCCACTGGACAAGTCAATAAAACCAAGGAAAAACTAAGTAACAAATTTTTGCTAATAGTTTTTTTCACTCCAATGTGGATCGAATGGTGCATTTAATTTTTAAAATATGAAATAAATCTTACCCTTTCAAAATAAGATTGGTGACTTTCTTGAAATGAAACATGGAAATGATGCAACACAACCCATCCTTTTGATAGTTTGAATTTGTCATCATTATCTACAAGTTTGTTTTTTTAATTACAAACATTGATAACATGAAAAGATTACAACTAAATATGCAAAACATGCCAACCTTGTAAATATTTGGTGGCAAAGATAAGAAATAAACAATAAAAAAACATATCGCAAACTAAACTAAGGTTTGATTGGATTCTTGTAAGTGATGATGCAGAAAGAATTTTTTCCTCTTTATAGATGCATTCAAAGAAAATCTGATTCGTGAGATTGTTGATGATCCCAAGAGAGTGCATTTTTTAAATAATTTCTATAAAGATATGAAAATAAATGGAAGAGAAATGTGCCTACTTTCAAAACTTGCACAAAGTGGAGAAAATGCAAAAAAGAGGTTCTTTGTATCAAACATAAAAATAATGGTTTGAATTCCACCATGGTGAACACTCTCATAGTAGAATCATCATTCATTCAATGCTTTGAAGATCTTGATATTTCATCTCAAGAGAGAGAAGTCATGGAAGAATCTATTGAAAAGTCATTCTCAACCTCCTTCTAAGAACATGAGATGAATCATGAACATCGTAGGATTCACACTAGTGAAGAGAAGATATGTGGTAATATTAAACATAAGCAAGCAATATTTTTTGAGTAAAATTCAAGAAGCAATAAGTAAGAATAAGTTTTCCATAATTTTCAATGCCATTAGATTTTGATCCCAAGTCCACCGATAGAGGTGTATAATGAATATTTGGTTCAACCATTCACGATGGAAGAGCCACAATAGCATGCATAAGGCAAGGATTTTTGAGGTATGTATTATATTGTTTACATTCCAAATATCAATTTGAAACATACTTTCTTTTATTCATGAGAAAAATGTGTCATGTGCCCTTTTATGAATACAAGTAATATTGACATCTTAGATATCCGTGGTCAAATAGTTGAATCTATATTTGTCATTTTGTCCATGCCTTATGTCTATTTATGGATGAAATTAAATCAATGTTATGGTTGTTTCTCATGTCTTTGCAATATTTGTCCTCATCTTCTCAGAAATATTTCGTGTAAAATAATTTGTTTGTCTTATCCTCTCATTTTTTTGTCTGTTTGTTGGTTTTCAATAAATGCAACACTATATTTTCCTTCTCCTTCCCCTTGTTGGTCTCTTTTCCTTGCAAGGTGTTTAGTGAGTTGTGTTCTTTGTTAGAGAACCTACTATTTTGGTGAAGTCATGGAAAGGATATTGCATGTTTACTTGCTTTGGAACTGTATATTTGGTGTGATTGTGTTCCTTCCTTTCATGGTCTTCATGGATTCCTACATGATGAATACATAAGGAACATGAGAGACAAGAAGTCAACATTGTTTTTGTGTAGGTGATGCAAAGATATGTGAAATCACAATCTGATTTAGAGCTTCTACAGGAGACTAACTCATTTCTCTTGCATCAAGGAATGAAAATATTTTGGTTTTAGGTTGAATGTTATAGTGAGCCAATACTCATTCTTATATCTAGGAGCTCAATGAAAGAATAATTTGATTACCTTCTTTTTAGAATATAGATCATTAGAACAATTGAAATTCAATATTTCAATAACTTTGTATAGCTTTCCTGCATCAACAAAAAGGAGCAGTCATAGACACTATCATACTACATATGAAGCACCTTGAATATGAATATCTAATTACAAGGAACAATATGTAAATGGTAAAATTTATTCTAAAAGAGAAAATGTAAATGGAAGGGCAGAGACTCTACCCAATCATGTTAGAACAATTATCTCTTACTCCAAACCAATTGTTAGTACACAATCATGGAGTGAAGTCAATTGGATGACAATACGTTAAGGTAGTGCTATATTCCTAATAATAAGGTGGTGGCTCAATTTACCTCCAAACAATACACAATTGATGAGTCAATATGTATTTTAGAGGAAAGTATTATAATTGGGGATAATCATGGATTGAGATGTTTAGCAATGCTAAAAAATAAGAAGGTATATACATGTTCATCATCCAAATGATTATGTAGAAATTATTAATCATAAATCCATTGTAGGAAGGGTATCCCAGTTGGTACTAGTTTGGATAGGAATTGGAACAAGCAAGCAACATTAGCTGAATTTTGCATGGAAAAAATGATCGTTATCACACAGATATATGCATTATTGTTTGGCATGTTCAAGTGCATGCAAGTTCAAGTATGTTCCTACTTGATGGTCAAGACAACCATGAATTTGGTATAGAGGATAAATTGGGCCTTATATTCAATTGTAAGGGGAAAAAAATTATGGATATTGTGCATGAGATGACTCTGAAAAGTGTAATGTTCACAAATAATTCTAATCTGGAGTGTGATGTTTTACATAATGTCCCTGCTATAGTTTTTACAATTGAAGGGTATATATGGAACTCGTATCATAAGTTAAATGATGAGATTATACCATTGAACATAATAAATTGGAATTTTAAGGAGGAGGTTGTGTTTTTTATTGTTGATTGTCATAACTGGTGGTTAACCAAGTATGATGAGGTTCTAAAATACCTCGCTCAATACAGAGTCTTCAACTTTGAAAATGAAACAAAAATGCACATCTTAGACACTGATCTAGTAGTGATATCACAATATTGCTTGCTCCTATTATTAAAAATAGGTAATATAGAACAAAAGGGATGTCATGAAATTAATGTGTCAGTTCTAAAGAAACAAATAAACCTACAATTTTCTTGAATGAAGAGATGGAGAAAAATGAATGTTTGCTAAATAGTGTTGGTTTCTAGCAAGATAAAAATATAAACATAATAGCGTACAAGGATACTTTGGGGGAAGGGTATGTGAATGTCCTTTGATTGAAGGTGTTCAATTGAAAGGTGATGTTAGTGTAAGATTTCTCTTGCTTTTAGTTTGACATACACAATTGTTAGTCATCTTGCTTAGGGTTATTAAGGTCATTAAGGGAAAATGCACTTAATGTGTTTTCTAATAGTGAGTTAAGTTGTTACCTTTTTGGTGACCTAATCTCTCACTATATAATATATCTCCTTTGTACTTTTTGGCTAATAAACTAATATGAAACTCATTTTGTTTTGTATTGCTATCACCTACTTTTAGAGTTTTATGCAATTTGTGACGTTTAGAAATATTAAATTCATCTAACATTGTATCATAGCTCTGATCTAATGACTATTTTGTCATTTTTGAAATCTTCGATGAGATTTTTCCTTGAAGAATTCTTGTTGGTTTTGTTGATCTTCGACGGTTTCATAGGTTTAGTGGGATTCTATGAAAATCCATGTAAATTATACAACTAAAGTCTCTAATAAATAAATAAATAGCATCATTAGATTTAGAAGGTATAAAAACCCTAAAATCAACTATAAACATGATATATATTCAAGACATTCATTTTTAGCTTTTTTATAAGGGTTTCAAGGGTTTTTTTATGGTTTTATTCATATCCGTACAATAGGATTATCAAATCAACAAATAATTTATGGGTTTTTATAGAATTTTAAAATTATATAGTGTGTCTTTTCTAGTTTCAAGTGTTTTCATATGGTTTCCTACATATTTAGAGTTTATTGTGCAGGATTCAAGCTAAAAACTATTTCAGTAGATTTTTTAGGCCTCATAATCACTTCGGCACAATTTTGGGTCTATGCAGAATTTTAACCCCAAGCAAACATTTTCTAGGCATCGAATTATGAGCAGGGCAAAAATTCGGCCTTGTGAAAGTATGCCCCATGGACTCTACTCCTTGCACAAAATCCCTTCATCAAGGTTTTAGTGCTTAGCAAAACTTTGACTATATGTGGAAATATATCAAAACCTGACACCTACCTAAGAAGGCATCCAATCCCAATATCTCCCTTTGTAGTTCTTAATTAGGTTTTTTCCTAGCCACAAATATTTTGACCCCTCCAAATATATCCTATTCACAGGCACCTTCGTCAAGATTTTCACACCTATCAAACATTTTAAGTTGTTCAAACATGTTGGACTCTGAGGTGTGTTTGAGCAAGCATCAGAACCTGAAAAGTGCAGAATCAACCCTCAAACTTTGACTCACCTACATGTAGAGCATGCAAAATTTGCCACCTATGTGAACAAGGCTCTATTTCCATCCAACTTTCTTTGGTGTGTTACTCTGTGACATTCAAGAGGTCATCAACATTAATCAAGTAGAAAGTGATACTATTCATTTGAAAAGTGGAAGTTTTTTTAGAGTGACATCACTCCCACATTAATCAAAAATGGAAGAGGGGGAGCACACACAAAAGGTCTTATTCCCCTGGTCATATGATGTGGTCACATGGGGGGCTTAAATCTTGATTTTTTAGTGTGGGCTTAACTCTAGCATCCAAAAAACTCTCCATTCAACCCAAACATTTTTGAATTTATGTTGGGTATCTCCAAACATTATCAATTTCTGTCGAGTGGATATTTTTTATATGCAAGCTCAAATTTTTAAACACACATAACTTTTGATCGGTAACTCCTCTTTGATTGTTGTCTTTTTTAAAAGTGGTGATTTTTCATGATTCACACATTGGTGACCTTTTTGGGACCTCTATAGCTACCTATTTTTCACATATTATACACTTTTGAATGCATATTGATTGATCCTGGCGTCCTTCCAGTTCTTTAATTTACTCAAGATGCATTCTTGGTTGTGTCAGATGTTTATATGAGTGTGCTTATATTTATAACATTATGGGGGGTCATTGATGATAGTTCTAAGGAGGTATTGTGCATTATTTTATATTTTTTGATATCTTTTATATACATTATCATTTTCTATATTATGTTGATTCTTGCACTTATTGCTCATTTAGATGCATTCTCGGTTGTGCCCAATGTTCTCTTCATGAGCATGCATTACTCTTGTAAGTAAGAGGTCATTGCAGTTATTTTATGTAGTTTTACACTTCTTTGGTGTCTTATCTCAGTCATTTGGACTTTATTTGAGAGATACCTGTAGAGGAAAGTTGATTTTACATTATCAGTTCTTCTTAGAAAGAGTAACTATGTTTATTGACGTGTTTATATGGAACACTTATTCACGAAAAATGGAAAGAATCAAAATACATTCCTATATGAATATATTCCTGTTACCACTTATCCTGACAAGTACATTAATTGGGATAACGCTTATGATAAGGTTCGTGGTACCTTGTTGTTGCACATTTTATGGGATCTACATCACCATGTGCAACTCACCATGTGTCTCAACACCATTTATAACATCCTTCAATCTCTTTTCAGAGATCCTATTGAGATTTATATCACTCATTTTCCTCCTCTTCTTATCACCTCTTCAGATACTATTGTACTCTCTCCTCCTACTCCTATTTCATGTGATGACACATCCATGGTGGATAGTGTTCTTCCCTCTGTCAAGCCACAACTATAAAATGTGATTCTGGCAAACCTTAGTTGTCCCATTATAGATTCTAATTCCATTACTATGCATAATTTTTTTTCTATAACCATCATAGATTTCTACTTCGAAGGACTCTATTATTTCTAGTGAGAGCTTTGATGACTCATATGTTCCTATGGATATTCAGTCTGTCGATCTGTGTGCTTCATTTGCAATCTCTTCTCCAATTTTGAGAGATGTTGATATGTGCTCTCCACTTCACATGGACATTCTTTCAATGAATGATCCATGTTATTCTTCTTCATCGGACTCACCTGTACTTAATAACACTTTCGAGCCTCAGTACATTTCTAAGATTGATGACTCTTCTTCTATCATAGATGACTACAATAGTGATGGGAATACACCACCATTTATTTGTCACCTTACAGATATTGAGTTATTTATTTATCCACCTACCTCTTATCCATTTCTGACATTGTAGGGTATAGGTATATTGATTCAAGACTCATCAAACATCAAGTAGTTTATTCCATAGGTATAGGGCATTTTATAGTTTATTTTAGCCTCTACTTCTATTGTGTCATCATTGTACAGAGTAGTTATCCCTCTTAATTTTCATGAGGAGCATATTTATTTGTACATGTATCACACTTTTATTGAAGATCCATCAGAGATATGGTGGATACATTCACTAATCCAAGGTGATCTAGTCTTTCACTACATCTTCTTCTGATATGTTCACTTTAGTGGCATTATATTCAATTCTTATGCATGATCTTGTCAGACCTATGCCACACTTCTATTTTGTACCCTGCTCAGATATCTTTGTAATGTTGCCTCCATATTCCACTATGGAATGGATAGACTTCCAATACATCATTTGTATTCTTCCTATAACAAAGGAAAGAAATAATGTTCGATGTCAAATGAGCTTCTTCAATCTTCAAGAAAAGGATATCATCAATGACATTCATCATTATGTGAGCTCTATTATAGGTAGATTTAACATCTTCTATGGGGACTTCTTAGATCTCCTCTCTATGTGTCATGTTTACTATCACTTGTGGATGCATTTTCAATTATCGCTGATGTCCTTAAAACATGCATGATTTATCACTTTACTCTTTTTTTGGAGAGGAGTTTTATCCTATAATTTTTTTTTCATTTTATCTGTCTTATAAGATTTGCATTATGCTTGGGTACCTCATCAGGGCTTATTTTCAGGACTTAATTATTCTACTCACCTAAACTACATTTTAAGGGGGTGTTAGTGTAGGTTTTTTTATTGCTTATAGTTTTACCTACACAGTTGTTAGTCAATTTGATTGGGGTTATTAAGGTCATTAAAGAAAAATATGCTTAATGTGTTTTATAATAATGAGTTGAGTTGTTATCTTTTTGGTGACCTAATCTCTCACTATATAATGTACCTTCTTTATACTTTTTGGTTAATGAACTAATATAAAACTCACTTTGTTTTGTTTGCTCCCACCTACTTTTAAGGTTTTATATAATCTATGACATTCATAGATCTTGGAGTCATCCGACAAGGAATTTTTATACCTACTATGAAATGAAAAACCTTGAACAAGGAACAATGGGAAATTGTTGAAGTTATTCACAAAGATGATCCTAAATTCCTTCCTCACATGACAAAGAATGTAAGAACTGGGCTATCAAAGAATTGCCTATTTCTACAAGCTCAAACAAAGTTATCAGAGTTGCTTGGAGAGTATAGACATAAAGGAATGCAAGATTATAAATTGTAATAGATATTTCAAACGGCATAGAATATGTATGTGTGTGTGTATGTATGTATGTATGTGTGGATACTTAATTTCATTATGTCCATTGTGGTACTAATACTAGCAGCATACTGATAAAATAAATATGGCAATGCATAAAAGGATCTAAAATAGTAATGATGGCAAAGCACAGAATAAATGAATATAAATATATGTACACATGAAACAAATATTGACATATAAAAACCTCAAGAGGTAAAAACCACAAAGTTGATATTCATATAAATGAGAAATAATTTCTCCAATATAAAGCCTTCAACTTCTCACTTTGATGCAGGGGCATTTGCAAGGTCTCTATTTTGAGTTTTATTAGTTGTTATAATTTATTATAATGTGTTTGTAATTATTTTAAGTCTTATAGGTGTTTAAGTTTTAAATTTTTGATCCAAATAGATTTTCCCACAAAAACTAGAATTCAAATATTTGAACTCTAAGAACCGGTTTGTGTGGGATTTTGAGCATAGTTAAGCAAGAATTAGGGGTTAAATGTTAATAGGTTATAGAGAGGGGTTAGTACATGTTTAAGTTACTTGAAAAATTCATTGTGACAAGAGTGTTAGGAATAGAGAGTTTAGTCTTGTCAATGATTCTCGAGTGGGAACAAGAATTCGTTGGCAAAGGTAGTTAAGTTTTCCAACTACTTGTGTTTGTATATATATGTTTTTGGTGAGTATTTTGAGTGATTTGGGGGTTTTATTCGAATTAAAATGAAAGTATAACCCCAAAAGGAAATAAATAAGAATTTTCTTGAATTTGGTAACTACTCTTTACAGACCTTGCTTTCATTGTTATTCTAAGTTTTTGAAAATGGAAGTTGTTTTATGAAATGAAAACCTGTGAATGTATGATAAGTTTTTTTGGTGATAACTTGTCATTAAATGATATTAAATTTAGGTATAATGTGTGTGAATTCTAAGAATATACATAATGATTTCCTTGTTGAGTGAATAGACTTGTAAACTCTGCATTCTGAAATCTGAGTTTATAAGATTGTGTAAACACCAAAATGTGAACGGGATTTGATGTAAGATGGTATGGAGGCTTGATTAAAACTTGAAAGAGATTGGTAAGTTTGTATCTCTACTTTCTTGACATTTTTGTACAAGTTCAATTCATTCTGCAATATAAAAATATACTCAGACCTTGTATCCATGTGTTCTTGATCGAGAAATGGGCTATGTGTGTAAACCTTAACAATAAGGAGACTAAAAAAAGGACATTGAAACTTTTGAACAATTGGTACGATATTTTTACCAGGTATTGAGGGTTCTTGGTGCATTATCAAGTCATTTTTAAACATATTCTACTACATGTTCCATTCAACTCCATAAATATTGTGTTTGGAAATATACAGTCAACCACAGAAGTGAATAGAAAAGGGTTGCAAACATGTAAAAGATGAGATTCAATACTTAAAATATGTGTGTAGGGTTGTTACAGAACCCAAAAGGTAATCACAGATCCTTGAAACACTTTATTCTTTATTTAAACATTAAATATTTGTTCTCAGGTTTAGGCAGACTATAGGTGCCTATAACTCTTTACACAGTCAATGCAAATTCTTGTTGAAAAGAGAAACACATATGTTATCAAGAAAAAATTTATATTGGGAATGGTATGTTAGGTTGTGACAGAGGTTAGGTACCCTTTGGAAGGTTTGAAACCCATTTAGGAGTATGAGAGGACAATATTTCCCTTCTCAAGCACCTGTAGACCATGGCAACCCTGTTCTAGGGTTTTGAAGTGAAAATTGGTATTGTCAATGATCTAATCAGCGAAAAATACCCATTTTGGTTATGATTTAGGTTTCAATATTATCTAATATATCTGTGAGGCTTGAATATGGTACAGATCTTGGGGTATAGTTGGGAGAGGATTGTGTACATAGCAGGGGTCCAAGAGAGCTAAACGACCTTAACAGAGAGCTAAAAGGACTCAAAAAGTGGATTGAAAGGTTGAGTTAAGGTGAAAATATTTGGGAATAGACAAAAGGTGATAGAGGGTGTTGTAAAAGGGTGATAATTTTCCAAGATAACAAGGTACCTGTCTGTATAATGTAAATAAGTCCAAAAAAAAGGCTACAAGGCATGTCTAAGGAAAGGCAAGAAATTGTCAAGGTTAAGATAAAAAATATGAAAGGTTTTGGTGAATGAATTGAGGGGTCTGAGGAGACCATAAAGAGTGTGGAGAAGGCATCTAGAATCAATAAACCAGACTTTGATTCCAAGAACCACTAAGGCACACGTGATTCCAAAATCCATGGTCTTAAGATTGGATTAATGAACCAAAAAGTATAGAGTATGAATGAACACCTTCTCAAGAAGGGTGATAGGAAACTGAGCTAATAGGACAAAGGGATGGAAGGAATGTTAGAATAGAGATAGTATAAATTATAAATAAGAGTTAATGATCAGGGAAACAAAAAGAGGAGTGAAAATATCAAAAAACACTTGGAACCTTGATAGATACTGATAAGATAAAAGTGACACATTCAAAGAATAAAGTACAGATCCAAGTATGACTATTGGTAGAGGTAATTTGTTGTTCATGTTTGCATAGACAAATATGTTTAATAGGGATATCCCTGCATCACACTTCTTATCAACCAAACCTTCACAAAACACTATAATATATTGCCACACACAAATATAACTTAATCGTCGATATATAATCGAGTGAATCTAATATCAATTACAATATTGGTAAAACCCTATTTATAATGGGGATGAAAGAATGTAACCGTTGTAACCAACAAGTTCATTCTTCCCTAAAAATCATTTAATAATAATTTGGTAAGTAATAAATAATTATATTTTACTATTTATTTACATGATGTTTTCACATCGTGTTAATAAATAATAAATTATTATTATTTAATTACACACCAAAACAAACTAAGTTTATAAAATAACCCACTTAGCAATTAAATGTTCTAACACTCCCCCTTAATATTAAGTGGAGATACGTGTTATAACCACCTTAATAAAAGAATTATATTATATATAAAATAAATTGATTTGAAAATCTTCATTATGTCAAAATCATATTTTAAAACAAAATGAATTATAATTCATAATCTACTGAAAGTAAATTTAAGTTAGCATGATTGTGAGATTATATCTCACAATTTCTTATGAATAATCATCTAAACCATTTTTGAACCTTTTATAACATTATGACCTCCATTACAATATGTATATAAGTATTGGGGTACAAAAATAAAACTTTCATATAAATTTTACAAAAATAACATAACGTGATATATTACAATGTTTTATAGTGAAAAAAAATATAGAGAAGAAAAAAGAGTATATGGCCATTATAAAGTAGTATTATCATGCATGTTCTCCCTCAATGGTAACTCTAATAGACCTAGCATTACATGAAAATGATAAAATTTGATAACACAAAGTAGTTTTGTGAAGATATCTGCTACATGATTATCTATATGATAAAATTGTAAATCAATATCATCATTGAGGACTTTATCTTAGATAAAATGTATATGAACTTTAATATGTTTAATTTTTTGATACTTCACTAGATTTTTTATCAAAATTATACAACTTTAATTATCACAATGAAGAGTAGTGCTATGAGAAACATTTAAATAAAACACTCCTAACAACCTTCACTGCAACATAGCTTCTTTAGTAGCTTCCATAGCACTTTTATACTCTATTTTTGTAGAAGAAATAAAGACAGTAGGTTATTTTTTATTGTTTCAAGTGATAGTACTTACACCAAACTTAACACATATCTAAAAGTAGATTTATGATCTATAGTATCATCATCATGGTTAACATCACAATAACCATATAATTTAGTATTATCAATGGAAGAATAAAATAAATGAAAATTTATAATTTTTGTAATGTACCAAAGTATTTTATTTGTTAATTTTTAATTATCTAGATATGGATCTTGCATAAATTGATAAACAACACGAACATATAAAATATTTGGCCTAGTAATTGTTAAATAGATCAAACTACTAACAAGTTTTTTATACAGAGTAGGGTTAACTTTTTTACATGCAGGTTTTGGATCAAGCTTAACACTAACTTCAATAAAAATTATATATAGACTTGCAATCAAGCATATTAAACTTAACAAGAAGATTATGTGCATATTAATATTGCAATATAATAATTAATTTTTTATTCTCAAATATAATCATTCTTAAAAATGTTGAAGAATACCTAAATCAATCATTTTAAACATTAGATTTAATTTATCTCTATATTTATGAATTAAATTAATTAGATCGCTAATAATCAGAATATTATCAATATATAATACAATTAAAATTAAATACCCATTTTCATCTTTAACAAAGAGATAATTATCTGAATAATAGCTAGAAAAATTAAGTTCTTTAAAACAACTAGTAATTATAAAATACCAAACTCAATGAGCTTGTTTTAAACCATACAAAGATTTCTTTAACTTACAAACATAATGCTCTTTGTGATGATCAGTGAAATCTTTAAGTTGAGTCATATATTTTTTCTTGTAATCGCCATTTAAAAATACATTTTTAACATTTATTTAGTGTATGATCCAACTATTTTAGGTTACAAAAGTAATAAATAATCTAACAATACTCATTTTTATTATAGGAGCAAATGTTTCAACATAGTCAATATAGGATTTTTTAATAAACCCACGAACAACTAATCTTACTTTTAATTTATCAATTTACCAATTGAATTACATTTGATTTTATAAAACTACCTACATCCAACAATATGCATTTTAGGTGGGGGTGAGACAAAATCTCAAGTATGATTTTTAATTAATGTATTATATTCAATTTGCATAACAACTTTATATCTATCATTTTGAATGACTTCCTCAAAATATTTAGATTCACATTCATACATAGTCAATAAAACATGATAAGAATGTTGATTTTTAATTAATGTATTACGATTATCAAAATTAAAAAATTAGATTAAGAATTTTATTCATTTAAGTCTTTTAGATTGAACATGAAATTCAAAGAGTTCCTCAAACTCTAAGTTATTTAAAGATAGATCAACTTTCTCTATGACATCTATTTATTCATAAGGAGAAACATGAAAGTTAGGTTCATCAAAAGAATAATATTAAAGAGGTTCTACAGAGAGTTCACAAAAAGAATTGAGAATAAAAACATTCATATTCTCAATGATCTATCGTTTATATGGATCATAAACTTTTAATCTTTTACTTTTGCTTTCATAACCTACAAAAATATAAGAAAAAGAAGTAGGATCAAAATTCTTTTTTTTTTACTTTATGTTTAAATATGGAAGCAGAACTATTAAAGATCTTAAGATGAGGCACATCAGGGTTCTTTTTAAACCATGTTTCTAAAAGTGTATAAAGATGCAAAACTTTAGTAGGGACTCTATATTGAATATGCACAACAATATGCATGGCTTCAGCCCATAAAAATGTTAAAATATTTACAAAATGCAATATTTTTTTAACCATTTCAATAATGGTGCGATTTTTTTTTAATATCATTTTGCTGAAGAAAATAAGGAATTGTTATTTTCCTTTAAATACCACAATTAATACAAAAAATCAAATTATTTACTAATATATTCACCACTATTATTTGATCTTAATCTCTTAATAAAAAAATTAGAAGCATTTTTAACAATAGCTTTAAATTTTTTGAATTTAGACAACATTTCATATATTTTTTTAAAAAAAATGACCAAATCATCCTAGTATCATCATCAATAAAAGTAACATCATATAAAAAATTGTTAAAAGATACAATTTTAAGAGGACCTGCAATATCACTATAAATTAATTCTAGAGGATGTGAGAAATTCGTATCATTATTCTTGTGAAAATGATTAGTATGTTGTTTACATGTAAGTAGCCTTCACAAGTTTCATGATGAGATAGAAGGAAAATCAACGTTACAATAAAATTATCATTAGTAAGTTGAAAAAATAGATAAATTTTTTTTAAAGTTTAAATACATAAAAAATATATTTAATAACAACATTTACAAATTTACACTTTCCTTGCTTAGTTGCTTCCAAAATGAAATATATCATAAATAAATATTTTTAAAAATGTCTCTAGTATCAAATAAAATGTTAGATAATCAAGTCATATGATGTGATGCACTGCTATCTAAACTCCATTCATTCTTATTAGAAGTAAACAAGGCAACATATAAAGCAATAACATTAGGATTTTATTCTTAATTATTGTTTTGATTATGGTTCTTCTAATGGCTTTAATTAGATTTTTTTTCTTTGTTATTTTTAAGGATTTTATTGTTAATTCTATCTTTGTTTTGTTTTTTTGTAACTTTTTATAATTAAATTTACCACATAGATTACAATTCTCATTAAACTTAAGTTTTTTATTATTACTTCCATATTTTTTATTCTCATTTTTGTCATTAACAAAATTAGGGTTAGATTTTTTGTTTCTATTATTCTCAAAAATAGGGTTGAAAGCAAGAAGTGTCTGAGTGGCATTCTTTCAGAATTAAAATTAGATATCACTTGTTCTTGAATTAGAAGAGTTGATAGAATAGTGAAGTCAAGGATATCTTACTCTGTTTGGTACTTTGAATTCAAAATTGAAATAAAATTATGAAAATTTTCATGAATATTATATTAAATAATGAAATATAACAATTAATTTTGAATTAAATTACAATTACAACCATCTAACTGAGTGTTGAGTACACACCACATTGAAATAAGGGTGAATCAGTGTATAATAATAATTTACATTCTTTCTAATTAACTTTCATAAAGAAACCATTCACACAAGAACAAGTAAATGCACAACATAAAAATTACATGGAAAACCTTCAATGAAAAAAAATCACGCTTAAAATGTTGCTTGGATCTACTGTCTAAATCCAGCAATAAGATTAATAATTCTTTTTACAAAAATTATGTAGGCACCAACCTACTTGGAGACATCAATTACCAATGCTAAGCACCAACTTAGCTTTAGGCATCGATCTCTTTGAAGCACCAACTTCACTGCCAAGCACCGACTTAGCGAAAGACACCGATCTCTTTGAAGCACCAACTTCACTGCCAAGCATCGACTTAGAGAAAGACACTGATATTTCTATTCTAAGGCATAACCTCACTTAAATAATTTTCAGCTTCTCATTGTTGCTTTGTCAACAAATGATGACATAGTCAAATTTCACTCTTCTCTTTTTTCTCTCTCTTCTCCCTCTTCTCCTCCTTGTATGAGATATAAAGAATCATTTCAACTCTTCAACTATACATGTGTTTGTATGATATTTTTTTATTCTCCACACACGTGCTTCCTTCTCTTCTTTACATATCTCACATTTTCACTCTACTCATACTTTCTCTCCAACTTCTCTATATATCTATACCTTCATTATGTCTCTTCGAAAGGGTGTGACTTCTCCCAAGGGATATGACCTCTCCAAAGGTGGTTGACCCTTCATTTTAAATTATCATTAGTAGACTTGGTCAGCGATTCTTATTTCTAAAACTTGGACACTAAAAAAAGATGGTCGGCCATTATTTAATACAAATGAATTTAACTCCATTTCAGTGTTTCTCTTCATTCTTCAATCGATGCTCTTTATACTTCAATCGTTGCTCTTCACACTTTAATCATTTCTTTTCACATTGGGCGAGTCTGTACATGCTAACTGGGCAATTCCAGAGCTAATGGACGAGTCCAGATCTCTGTACAAGTCTGAAGCTACTGAGTGAGTCTGAAGCCCTGGATGAGTCTAAAGCTATTGAGTGAGTCTGAAGCTCTAGGTGAGTTCAAAGTTATTGAGTGAGTCTGAAGCTCTAGGTGAGTCTGAAGCTACTGAGTGAGTCTGAAGCTCTGGGTGATTCCAAAGTTTTCCTTTCACTTTGCCTTTGACATAAATGATAATATTCCAATAATCTTCCCCTTTATCATTAATGGCAATCATTGTATAAAAAATAGTACATGAACTCCTCCTTGATGTAGTTCTCCTTTGCTCCCCCTTTCTTTAATTCTCCCCCTTTGACATCAATGGCAAAGGGATGTTCTCAAATAGATCATGGAAAACATCCATGTCTACTTCTTCAACATCACCACAACTAATTGATTGTCTTTCTTCTCTTCCCTATACTTTTGTATGAGGACTTCTTCTCTCATTTGCTCTCCTTGAATTTTATCAAAATGGGCTCTTTGACATCATCTACATCCATATGGTTATCTCTAGCTACTCAAATGATATCTCCTCTTTTCCACTTCCTTTTCTATCCACATATCATGCTCCATTTACTCATTCACATTCCCATCTTGATCACTTGCTAAATTTGAGCTACCTTCTGTAATCTAAACTTGATGCTTGCCCATGCCTGTTGTAAGTTGTTTTGCACCTTGATTGATTTCATTTTGTTGTAGCTTCTACAATATCAATTATTCCTTTCACAATGGAAATTCCAATTCATAATGGTTTCATTCTTTATTATCAGTATGTTGTAATCATCGAATTCCAAGATACAACATTTCATTTTATTCTATGTTCCTACTTCTCTGACTTATTTATAATAACAATACCATCACTTGCATCATCACTCTCAAAAATAATATTCATTAGATGATCTTTCTGTCTTCTAAATGTATATCACCAAAGAATATATAGAGCTGAAAGATAATCTAGTGATTAGCTCCTCCTAAATTGGTATATTTTTTTATGAGCTTAGTGATACTTCTTGTGCATGAAATGCAGTTTACGCAAGCATAATTCTTTCCTTTTCTTCATCCTGCTTCCTATTCCAAACTTTTAAAGGTTATTATTTTTTCTTTTCAAGGGTATCCACCTTCTTGTTTTGTCTAGGAGGTTCCACAAAACCACTTCTACATAAGTGTGTTGTATGTCCAAAGTTGTTACAATTATAGCATACAATGTCACTTTCTTTGTAATTCGATAATGGTGCAAATGAGTTATAGTTTCTACTTGAAAATCCATAGGTACTTATGTCATTGTTCCATGCATACATATTTCTTGCATGTGTCCTACACTCCATTGCTCTATGCCCAAAATGATTGCATGAATAACAATAACCATAGAAGGAATTAGTGTACCTAATCGCATTATACTATCTTAGAGGGATTCTTCTGAAATTCCTAATAGGGATGTTCTTACCTCTATTTTCTCTATGAGAAGAATTGACATGCTCTATATTATTTTCACTTTATATATTCACATACCTCTTAAGTGCATCTGCATAGTTTTTTGGCTTCTCTGTATTTATCCTCTTAAGTGGTTCTATAGTTTTTACACTCTGCCCTTCTTTAGTGTTCTTCTAGTTCTCTTCATAACCAAGACTAGTCTTGATGCATGGGGACATTTGGCAATTGAGAATCTCATCCAGTACTTTGGTGCTTTTAATTTATCAAATGTCTTCTCCAATTCCTTATTTAATAAATCAACTTCTTATTCTAGCTTGGCAATGTGGTCTTATTTTGCCTTAAGTTGGACTCTTACTTCCTCCTCTGTATTTTTGGCTTCATCTATTTCAGTGTTTAGTCTAATGATGACCTTTTCTGACTCTTCAAGGCTTTGAGACATTTATATTTTTAGGTCACAATGTTCTTTTTCATATTTTGAATATGTAATATTTATTTTAGATTATTTTTCTTCAACATTTTTATCCCTTCCAAAATCAGCTCTTCTTTAAAATCAACCACTCCATTTTCAACATCATCCTCTTCTTCCAAGGTGTTTGTACTTACAAAGGCTTCGAGTTTTATTTATATTACCATAAACAGGGTTTCCTCCCTGTCACTATCTAATATTTCTACATCACTCTCCTCGATTGAGCTACTATACTTTTTCGAATAGAAGCTTTTCTTGTACTTATTAGAATTTTTCTTATACCCACTTTGTTTGAAGTTTTTATTGAAGTGAGGCTTGCTTTCCTTCTTTTTTTTTTCATCGTTATTATTTTCTTCATCTTCACTATCATCCTTATGAGGACACTTGGTAGTAAAACCTCCTATCTTACCACAATTAAAGCATTTGAAGGGTAACGTTTGTATTTTTTGGATCTCTTTTTAAGCTTTCTAACAAACAGGACCTCCTTATCATCTTCATCATCATTGGTGCTATCGCTTAATTCAGGGTCTTTATATTTCCTTTTCTTGGAAGCTTTGAAAGTTGCTTCCTTCTTAGATAATTTTTCCTTTTCAGTCCTCATCTCATATATTGTGAGTATCCCATGCAGCGCATCCATTGTTAATGAGTCTAGATCCTTTATTTCTTTGATCGTATAAATTTTTGCATTGAATCTTAAAGGTAGAGACCTTAGTAACTTTTAGATGATTACAGATTCTTTGACTTTTTCACCAAGCCCTCTAATAATGTTGATAATTCTATCTACACGAAGTGGATAGATCGTAATGTTTTCATCCTCTGTCATCTTCAAAATTTTGAATTGTCTCCTATGAGTTTGAAGCTTGGCTATATTTACTTTGTTATCTCCCTCATAGATGGTCTGCATTTTATCCCAAATATCCTTAGTTGAGTCATACTGCATTACTTTTACAAACTCATATTCTGACAAACCACACAAAATAACATTCATGGCACTTTTGTGTTATTTTCAATAGCCTTATTTCCTACTGTATGTGTTGGTGGAGTTTGGGGCACTATGTATCCTTCCACAACTACTCACCAAATGTCAAAACTAAGGGCCATTAGATATGTTCTCATCCTTATACTCTAAAATACATAATTTGTCCCATTGAACAATGGATCCTTGTTGATGGAGAAGCCTTCTTGCCCTGCCATGTGTGCTCCCGAGATCTACCTTCTAGTGGTTGGATTATTTTTGAAAGAACCACTTGAATACCAATTGTTGAGCACACACCACAATGAGAGGGAGGAGTGAATCAGTATGTAATTATTATTTACTTTATTTCTAATTAACTTTCATAAAGAAACAATTTGCACAAGAACAAGTAAATGCATAACACAAAATTTACATGAAAAATCCTCGATGGGGAAAAACCACACTTGAAAAACTACTTGGATCTATTGTCCAAATATAGCCATAAGATTAATGATTATTTTTATAAAAATTCTATAGGCACCAACCTAATTGGAGACATTAATCCTCAATGCTAAGCACCAAATTAGCTCTAGGCACCAATCTCTTTGAAGCACCAACTTCACTACCAAGCATCAACTTAGCGAAAGAAATTGATCTCTTTGAAGCACCAACTTCATTGCCAAGCATTGACTTAGCGAAAGACATCGATCTCTTTGAAGCACCAAATTCACTGCCAAGCACCGACTTAGTGAAAGACATTGATCTTTCTGTTCTAAGGCACTGACCTCACTTAAATAATTTTCACCTTCTCATTATTGCTTTGTCAACAAATGATGGCATAATCAAGTTTTGTTCTTCTCCTTCTTCTCTCTCTTCTCCCTCTTCTTCTCTTTGTATATGATAGAATGAATTATTTCAACTCTTCAAATCTGCATGTGTTTGTATGATATGTCTTTTTATTCTCCATACACTTCCTTCTCTTCTTCACATATCTCACACTTCCACTCTACTCATACTTTATCTCCAACTTCTCTATATATTTATACCTTCTTTATGGTTCTTCGAAAGGGTGTGACTTCTCCCAAGGGATACGACCTCTCCAAAGGTGGTCGACCCATCATTTTAGATTATCATTCATTAGACTTGGGTAGAGATTCTTATTGCCAAAACTTGGACACTAACAAAGGTGTTCTTCCATCATTTAATACAAATGAATTTAACTCCATTTCAATGTTGCTCTTCATTATTCAATTGATGTTCTTCATACTTCAATCATTGTTATTCACATTTCAATTGTTGCTCTTCATATTGGGTGAGTCTGTAGCTACTAACTGGGCAAATATGGAACTGTTGGGCGAGTCTAGAGCTCTAGGCAAGTCCGAAGCTACTGAGTGAGTCTGAAGCTCTGGGCTAGTTCGAAGCTATTGAGTGAGTATGAAACTCTGGGTGAATCTGAAGCTCTAGGTGAGTCTGAAGCTCTAGGTGAGTTCAAAGCTCTGTGTGAGTCCAAAGCTCTATGCAAATTTGAAGCTCTGGGTGAGTCTGAAGCTTGCCCTTCGCTTTGCCTTTGACATCAATGACAATATTCCAAAATTGAGCTCTAATATTCTTAATTTTAACAAAAATGTGAACAAATTTTTCATCACCTTTCATAGGTGTAGTAAGTAATTCAAGAATCAACATAATAATTTGATAGAGACGAGTGCCCTCATGCATAGAATCGAGTTTCCAAACATTGTTAGGAGACTCTTGATTGTCGATATGGAGTATGAATTCATCCTTAACACTTAACAAGATAATCGACATGGTTTCTTACGATTTCTATTGAAATATATTTGAAAGCTCAGGTGTACATATCGCCCTGACGAGGTATTTTTCATCCTAAAAACTATGTTCTACAGCTTTCAGGCCATAAATTCTGTTTTAATATGGATTTTCCATATATTATAGTTAGACCAATTAAATATTTGAGATTTATCAAGCATAAATTTAGGCGAATCCATAACTTTCCTTTAAATTGAACACTTCGACACTAAAAACCTTAAAAAATATATTTTTTAATATGATTTTATATTTTATTTAATATTAAAACAAATTTATAGTGTAAATAAATAATAATTGTTCAATTTAATACTAAACAAAATAAAAAATTATAAAAGATTGGGATAAAATAAGGTGTCACAAGTGTCGTAAAAATATACTAATGTAATAACAATTATTAATAATGATTCAAAAACTATAATAAAAATCTTCAAATCAATAAAATGACCATACCAATGCATCTAAAATGTGTCAAAACTTAGGAAATGAATGGTCACATGACTATGCTCAACAAAATATTGTCTAGGCTAAAAATCAAAAAACAAAGGTTGAAGTTACACTAAGATATTACACATGAGTTACATTGCACGCAAACCAAAAAATATAATTAATTAATTTTAAAAATAAATTTTATTAAGTCAAAATTTGATCAAAACAAAGTTGTTTAAGGAGTTTTGAACACTTGACCACCCTACTTACAAGTTTTTAGCAAAATAAGAACCACCAACCCTTCTAGGAAACTAGATGGAAATGTGAATGGATTAATTTATATTTGTACATTATTTTAATTGATTTTTTTAAAATAAAAAATATAGATAAATATATAATACGCGTGTAATTTTTAAATAGTATAAAAATATCTAAAGTTTTTAACTTTTTGGTAACTAGTTATCTCCCAATGTGGGACCTAGGGGAGGTTTGCATGAAAATTATGAAACTTAAAAATAAATTATTTATTAAATATATTACCAAAACTATTGAACCAACCTTTGAAATGCTTCCAGACAGAATTATGGGGCTCCTATAGATGCAGAAGTGCCCACATAAAATGATATAAGCCACCAGACGCGTCCAAATTTTGTCAACCTTCTTGAAAGCTTGAAACAAGGTAGAATAGAGCTTCAAAATTGAATCTTTAATGAAAAATTCAACATTTCCAATTACCCACACTGTACTATGGCATCCAAGTGGCTAAAATAAATAAACAGATACTTGAATAAATCTTCAAGCGCCTTATAAGAAGATTGTAGGACAAAATCAATGATATTTACCCACTAAATAATGTATAACCAGCAGCCAGATCAACAAAATGATTTTCTCTAAGTTTTTGGCTTGCCTAGCCATACATAGGTCGTACAAATGCTCTAAACGCTTATTTCCTTTCTTAAGAAGAATTATGAGTACTTTAACAGGGTTTTGAGAGGCAACATTGAAGATATGAGTGTTTCAAACAATTAGTACATGAATGCTTGTGAGATTTTAAAACTTCTTATTCCACAAAGGGTCGTGCTTTAACCAATATGGTGTCCCAGCTTAAAAAATAAAATATTTTTTCTTGAATTTGCTTGGAAAAATTATATAAAATTCAATGCAATTAGTTAATGAGATTGATCGGAGTTTATGCACAACTAACCCATATTTGCAAAAAACACACCATAACATATATTTTATTCAATAATTTATTCACCTTACGAGAGTACACTATATAGGAGAGTGGTCTCCTTTATACAAGGAGTCAACATTGATCCATATCCCTCATATCTCTCAACCTCTCCAGAATCTCTTAATTTCTCCTTAAGAGTCTCTTCTACAAAATATTTTATGAGAGTATTATTTACACATCACATATTTAATATTATAAATATAATAACTACTATTCATACTAATATTTCTTAATATTCCCCCCTTAGTATGAACATGGGGAGAAACATCATCTTCTATCTAAGTAGCATACACATGTTTTGACCTTTGTGTTACTTCCTTACATTTTGATTATGGGAAGAAATCAATCAAAAAATGAGAACACTATCAACCAATCATAGGAACCTCCTCCAAGGTGGGAGCATGTATCAACCACCAACCATGCAAAGGGAACTATATAAACCAAATCTAGGAAAATCAACCGAACCAATCAAAAAGTAGTGGGAACACAACTACCAACTACTTTTATCAATAGCATTTCATGCTTTAGTACTGATGCTCTGGATCTCATGTACTATCACACTTTTAGGGGATTACATTTATAAATTACATGAACAAAGATACACTTCTATTATTATTTCACACTATAGAAAACAAGTTGAAAATAAAAAGTGTCACTACTACAAAGTGGGACCCCATCATTAGTGGTTAATGAGAGGTACAATTGTCTTTCATCCTCCTCTTTCCTCCAACCTTTAGTAGGTAAAGTTGCTCACTTAGCAAATGTATCGATGAAGCTCATTCTTTGCATGTCATTTTTATGACAAGAACCCCCTTAATTTGGACATCACATACAAGCGATAATGCATATGTTACAATAAAAGGTTTGACTTTGACGACCAAACGACATAAAAAGACTCTAAAAAACAAATGATATAAAAGACTTTTTATAAATAATGACACGACTAATAATCAAAATCCAATTAAAAATTGGATTTGACAAACTAAATGACACTTTTGACATTTTGGACTTGACTTAATAATAAACTTAAGACTAATATTTGAATTTAACATTTAAATAATAAAATAATATAAATACTAAAATTCGAAAAACTTAAACTCTAAATTAAATAAAGCTTCCATGGACTTATTCAAAAAAACACCTTAAAACTTAGAAATATATGGCTTCGACCCATTAATTTATAGCATAAGACTAAAGACAAAAGGCTATAATTAAAAAATTTAACCGAACTAAAAACATAAACCTGAAAAATACAATACCAAACTAATGTGTATCCTATATAAAAATTACGCTATTTGACTCAAAAATACAGTATGCCTTTGTTCAATGGCGACGATGATAAACGGGATCAGTGCCACGCAATAACCAATTGTAAAAATGTTGAAACTAAGATTTTTATTTTATCCAATCAGACCTTTGTGATACATGGAAGACCGTAGAATTTGCCACTGGATCAACACCGCACTGAGTACAGGTGAATGTATGGTTGGATCTTCTTATTTTGAATTTGGATCTTTATGTAACAGATACCCAAGCTCCAGCAGATCCTCTCTCTCTCTGGGGCAACACTTAGATGTTAAAGTGTTATGCTCCTACAAGGAGATCAAAATTTAAATTGCAGTGCTTTCTTTTGAATGTCACGTCTATTGGACAGCAGATGACTAAACACAACCAATAGAGACGCGCTCATAATCGAAAGTTAGATCAGAAAGATGAACATCAACAACGTATAATCCAACAAAATTACTAATGTAATTGATAGCATGCATGGAGTAAATGGTAGTCAGATTGAATGGTGATGTAATAGATCGATCTGGGAAACTTTTTGAACCCTGACGTGATATAAATCTAAGTATGCAGGCTGGATGTCGCTTGAAGATGCAGGCTGAACGTCTTCCTCAAAAAATGTCTATCTCATAGCACGTATTTCGAACAATGAGTAATGGATGAAAACGTAGAATACAGAGCATGCCAAATTCTAACTTTGATGTTGAATACAACACAGAGCTAAGTCAATCAATATTAAAACGTTGATGTTGAAACAAACCTTGAGTGCAAATTTTTCAGACTTTGAGTCACAAGAGATTGATTTATGTTGGTATGAGAGTGGCGTTGAAAGACTAAGAGAATGGGTGCATTATTTCCACTACGCTTCTGTTGGGTATACATAAATTGAATTCAATCAATCAGCAAACATCATAGGACTCTCATTGTTCATAGCGTCAAGACCATAGATGGCTCTGATATCAAATAATGAGATTGATCAGAGTTTATGCACAACTAACCCATATTTGTAGAAACCACACCATAACATATATTTTATTTAATAATTTATTCATCATACAGGAGTACAATATATAGGAGAGTGATCTCCTTTATACAAGGAGTCAATATTGATCCGTATCCCTCATATCTCTCAAATTCTCTCAGAATCTCTCAACTTCTCCTTAAGAGTCTCTTCTACAAGATATCTTATGAGAGTATTATTTACACATCATATATTTAATATTATAAACATAATAACTAATGTTCATGCTAATATTTCCTAATAATTGTTTGCCAATCCTCTACACTCCTTTAGGCTCTGATTCCATGATAAATTAAATATAGCAATACATGACAAGATTTAAAATGTAAATGATGGCGAAGCACAAAATAAATGAACATAGATCAAAGTACACATGACGCAGAGATTAATGTGGAAAATCCTCAAGAGGCTAAAAACCACAAAGAGGATATTCATATATATGAGAAACAATTCTCCCAATACAAAGCCTTCAACTTTTCACTTTCTCTCAACTAAGCCTTCACAAAACACTGTAACATATTTGCCACATGCAAATATAACTCAATCACCGGTATACAATCAAGTGAGTCCAATATCAATTACAATAGGGGTAAAACCCTACTTATAAGGGGGATGAAGGGAGGTGACCGTTGTAACCAACAGGTCCATCATTTTCCAATAATCATTTAACAATAATTTGGTAAGTAATAAAAAATTATATTTTATTATTTATTTACACAAGATTTTCACCTCATGTTGATAAATAATAAATTATTATTATTATTTAATTACACACCAAAGTAATCTAAGCGTCTAAAATAGCCCACTTAGCCATTAAATGTTCTAACACATGTTTCTTGATATAGGGGAAAAGAGACCAATGTGAACTTGCAAATTCACACAGAGGGTCATTATAATGCAGCTTTTCGACAGTGTAGGGTGCCACTTTTCCTTCAAGGATTTTTCAAACAATTGTGTGCTTCTACAAGCTTCCACATTTTACACGTGTCTTCAACGTAGTGGATGAAGTGGTCATACATAGTCTGTGATGGAAGACATTATGGTAACCTAGATGGATACATTACAACTAAATATAATAACTTGGTTGGGGCAAATGAAATAGCAGTGCAAATGACTGCATATTTCATAGAGGCATTTTGTCAAACAGTTTGCATATTCCCTCTATGTTTCTATGTTCCACATGTAGATGGGACATTGTAGGGTCAAATCAAGAAGATCTGAAACCAATGTGCCCAAATTAATGTCAAATGGAAATTTTTTCTTCTTTCGAGCCCAAACAAAGCTATGAGTTGATAGTGTCAACTACCCAAAACATTTGTGTTTGCCAAAACTGTGGAAACTAATTTTGAATCCATTTTGCTCCTTGTAAGTTCCCAAATCAATTCTAGGCTAATGTGAGGCTTTTGTTATGTGATCACTGATCCAAAACTCAGAAGTTCTGATTGACGAATATTTCAATAGCACAGAAATAACACAATAACAATGGATTCTCTGAGAAGAGACGTCGTATTACTTAACAACCGCAATACAACTATAGGCTTATCTCTGAAAAGAGATGTTTTGTTGAATCAAAAATTATGCAGATACAAAACATACGCTTATCTCTGAGAAGAGATGTCTGCCTTCCCCTTTCGGGTTACAATGCATTTATACATATTTTTGAAAACAACACTGGGAGATTGCATGGCTCGAGGAATTAACGGGTGGCGATTTAACGTCCCAGCATTAAAACCATACAACACTCACATTAAAACAATACAACGCTCGAGGACATAGGTCCCAGCATTAAAACAATACAACGCTCGAGGACATACTCGAGGATATAACGGCTCAAGGAACAAAACTGTCACCGACAATACAAAATGAAAACAATACAAAATTCGAGGAATTACTATCACCGAATGGTCACCTCGAATTGTTGCCCGGATCATTCCTCCCTCCTTGAAAAGCAATGGTCCCCATTGCGTCACCGTTCCCCATCAAGTTTGGTAGTTGTGTCTTGATTTGATTCCCGATGCACACTTGGAAGGGACTGTGGTTTATGGAATTGTGTGGGGCCCAATTGTTCACCATTTCTGTCTGACCATCAATCTGTGGATGGAAGGCTGTGAACTTCTTCAGTGCGGTATCTATTTGCTTCCGTTGTGTTTTCAGGGCTGTAACATCAGCCCTTTTGGATTCCTGTGGCTTGACCACCATGAAAACAAATTTCTTGGCGCTAAGCAGAGAGACAGATGTGGAAGGTGGTACTTTTGGTACCCTGTAGCGCCGTGTTCCAAGAGTGAGAGTGATCTGTCTAGTTCTTGATTCGTATATACCATGTCGATCATACATGAATGGCTGACCAAAGAGTACATCACAAACATCTAGATTGACCACATCACATAAGACCTCAGCTTGGAAAGGTTGTATTGCATATGAGAGAAGACATTGGTGGGTGACACGGAGGTCTCTCCCTGGGCTCAACCATCCAATATTGTATGGGTTTGGGTGAGGCTTCATGGACAGATTTAGGCTTTTCACAACATTAGTAGAGATTAAATTCTTTTGACTTCCTCTATCAAGAATGAAATGCAGAGGCTTACCTTTCACCCATAACTTAGAGTGAAACAACATTTCCTTGTCATCTAGCATCTCGTCGTGTGTCTGTGATGAAGCTACAATGGCTTCAGGATCAGCATCTATAATTTCTTCTTCAACCTCTTCGACTGCAGGGTCTGTATGAGGTAGAGCAGTAGATGTTGTGGATGGTGACTCAGATAGCAGTGATTTGATAGCTCGACATTCTTCTTTGGAGTGAGTTCCAGATTTGTGATAACCACACCACTTCCCGGTCTTTCCTTCTTTTTTCTTCCAATTTTGGCCTCGTGTTTGACCTTCTTTATCACTTTTCCATTTTGAAGACTGATTCTTTATATCCATTCTTCAATGCTTCTGCTCAATCTTTACTGCGAACTTGTATGCCTCACCGATGGTTTCCAAATTGAAGAGATCCATTTCCCCCCGGATGTACCATTGTAATCCACCACGATATTTGAGAGTTTTATGTTTCTCACTTTCTTGAATGCCCAGTCTTGCAGACAAAGAATGAAAAGTGTCTGTGTAATCTTGCACAGATTGGTCCTTGCCTTGGCGAAGTTGTTGCCACTATATGTACAAATCATCATACGCGCCGATGGGATAGTATTCTTCTTTTACTACTTCCGTAAAATCATCCCAAGTGGGTTCCACCCCAAGGCCAATGATATACGTACTTAATCTCTTTTTGTACACTTCCCACCAGTTTTTCACGAGCAATGATGATTTCAAAAGAGCAAAAGTGATCTTTTCTCCATCGGTGAACTTATTTACAGAGAAGTAGGATGAAAATTGATCCAACCAATTTTCCACTGCATCAGCATTGATTTTGCCTTCAAATGTGGGAATATCAAAATTTACTTGAACCTTGAAGGGTGTTGGGGCACTGAAAGGAAGCTCCCTCGATGAGGAGCCCGAATGTGTAGCCGCGGATCCAGAATTTCCCATCGAAAGTGTTTGAAGAATTTGAGCAAATTGTTGGAGCATCTGCGCTTGTTGCCGCTGGAGGGCTTCATTCACCATTTCCTTGAAAGGATCGGATGTCTCGGTGTCGTCTGCGATTTGAGGTCGTTTGGTGTGCATAGGTGGAGCGTTTGGAAGCTCTGTCGCTTCCCACCCAAGTTTCCTGTATCCTGACCTCATCCTCGGGAACATACACTCGCAAGACAAACCGCTCTGATACCACTAATCCAAAACCCAGAAGTTTTGGTTGACGAATATTTCAATAGCACAGAAATAACACAATAACAATGGATTCTCTGAGAAGAGACGTCGTATTACTTAACAACCGCAATACAAATATAGGCTTATCTTTGAAAAGAGATGTTTTGTTGAATAAAAAATTTGCAGATACAAAAGATACGCTTATCTCTGATAAGAGATGTCTGCCTTCCCCTTTCGGGTTACAATGCATTTATACATATTTTTAAAACAACCTCGGGAGATTGTGTGGCTCGAGGAATTAATGGGTGACGATTTAATGTCCCATCATTAAAACCATACAACACTCGCATTAAAACAATACAATGCTCGAGGACATACGTCCCAGCATTAAAACAATACAACGCTCGAGGACATAATCGCTCAAGGACATACTCGAGGATATAACGGCTCGAGGAACAAAACTGTCATTGACAATACAAAATGAAAACAATACAAAATTCGAGGAATTACTGTCACCGAATGGTCACCTCGAATTGTTGCCCGGATCTTTAATTACACACCAAAGTAAACTAAGGGTCTAAAATAACCCACTTAGCCATTAAATGTTCTAACACATGTTTCTTGATATAGAGGAAAAGAGACCAATGTGAACTTGCAAATTCACACAGAGGGTCATGATAATACAGCTTTTCGACAGTGTAGGGTGCCACTTTTCCTTCAAGGATTTTTTCAAACAATTGTGTGCTTCTACAAGCTTCCACATTTTACACGTGTCTTCAACGTAGTGGATGAAGTGGTCATACATAGTCTATGATGGAAGACATTATGGTAACCTAGATGGATACATTACAACTAAATATAATAACTTGGTTGGGGTAAATGAAATAGCAGTGCAAATGACTGCATATTTCATAGAGGCATTTTGTCAAACAGTTCACATATTCCCTCTATGTTTCTATGTTCCACATGTAGATGGGACATTGTAGGGTCAAATCAAGAAGATCTGAAACCAATGTGCCCAAATTAATGTCAAATGGAAATTTTTTCTTCTTTCGAGCCCAAGCAAAGCTATGAGTTGATGGTGTCAACTATCCAAAACATTTGTGTTTGCCAAAACTGTGGAAACTAAATTTGAATCCATTTTGCTCCTTGTAAGTTCCCAAATCAATTCTAGGCTAATGTGAGGCTTTTGTTATGTGATCACTCATCAAGGAGAGTTTGAAGTGGTGGATATTTTTGCTTGGCACTTTGGGATGCTCAAAGAAAGGATGTTCTCAAAAAAATTGTAAGAAATGTAGGGGAAAATGATTTTTCTATGGTAGAGATGGATGTTGGAGGTGGTTGTGCTTTTACTTTGGCTGGTCACGAGAGTATTTGTGGGTGGACAATGACATCACCAAGTCTCTTTGATAGCAGATTGAGTTTGGCTTTGATGCAGAAAGGTTTGAGTTATGTAAAGAAAGAACATATAAAGATATTAGTTGTCACTTGGAATGTGAATCAAGAAAGAGCCACTTATGATTCTCTCATCTCACGGTTGGCTTCTCCTGCATTAGAAGCTAGCATAGTGGTTATTGGCTTGTGTGAAATTGAAACACAAGACGTTGAGATGTCAATATAAATTCCTTGAGATCATTTCCCCTATCAAACATTTTAGAACATTTTGGATAATTGGGAAATTGCAACATAACCGTCGTTGGTTCATACAAATTCAACAGGGGCAAAACTACAAAAAAATATGCACACAATATATACAAAATCAGAAAATTGTCTTAAGAGATGAAGGAAATAGGGAGTCGCAGTAGGCAAATAAGTAGAGCTTACAAAGCAATGATCTAGCCCATTAATGCATGTTCATTCTCATACGATTGGGATAAACGAACTACTTACCAATTGCCCAGATTAAAACATACACGTTGCACACCATATACTTGGATCCATGGGGTAATAAGGCACTGGACAACCAACAAGATCTAGGATTCTCCTACATTTTGTCAGAGAATGTGGCCTCATAGTTAAAGCCAGTGATTGTAGTAAAAAATTGTCATTCAAGTTTCACTACCTATTCAGGGCATTTTCCATTGATTTTGATTATTCAATCTTTCATAATGCAATATTTGACTCCACAACAAGATGTACAAGGCAATGTACAAATAAATTCACATTGAATGAATTTTGAAGATGACATTCGTGAGTCCAAACTAGAAATTAAATGACTTAATTAAAATATTAATTCTTTTAGAATCAATTTATTTATTCAAAGTCATGAAATAATGTCAAAAAGAATGTAAAGGAGAAGCGCCAAAAAGAACATCTATGAGTGCCAAGGAATAACTATGTATTTGGAATTATTAAGTAAATTAATTCTTTTTAAAATTAATTGTTTTAAATGTAAAATCACAATTACATTTAATATTATAAAAATACCCAAAAAATAAAATTAAATGTAGAGAACAAACTCTAGTTAGAAGAAAAATAGCTCTAAGTTGAGTTAATGCAATGGATGGCTTTACAATTTCCTTTGTGTGTGAAAAGATTGTACAAAAGAAATAACTTGAATAATTGATGAGGGTTCTTCCTCTCAAGCTTTTGGGGAAGAGTTGGTTGCAAATTTGTGTGTTAAATGTATTTTTCTAGACTTGAACAATAAAATACAAACAAGCGAGTGAGTTTATTTTATGGATTTGTGGGTTTTGGTTTTCTTTCTTTATGGAATTTGTATTGTTTATAGATAAAGTGTTGGTGTAGGACTTTACTTTGCTACTTTTTAGCTACTTGGGTGTTATTTCATTGAAGATGTTTATCCCACATTCATGATGATGATGGGTTTATGTCGTAGCTTCCACCTATATATGTACCTATTCCCTTAGTCATTCATATGGCAATGCAAGGTAAACTATTCATTGTATAATCTATTTGAGTTATAGATAGTTCATTCTTTGTGTGTGTATGGTGAAGCTTCTATGGATGTAGTAATGGTTTATTGGAGAGATCTTCGCTGAAGAGTTATGAGAACTCTTTCATGCTATTAGAGCACCTCCAAGCAGTCATTACTTGATTTTAGGGCTTCTAACTTGCACTATTGAATTCAAAATGCCTCAAAACCCTAAGAATCTCTATCCAATCATCCAAAATGGATATTTTTGAGAAAAAATCTTTTTTGGGAAGATTTTTTAACTTCCCAAAGACAAATCCGTACAATGAATTTTTTTATGTTTTTTTCAAGAAATTTTTTTGGGTTTTACTGAGTTATGCAAGATATTTAATGGGTCTTCAAAAGTTTCTACCCCACAACACTCCTATGATAGCTCTAGTGAACCGTACATTTTTTTTGTTTTGTTGGTTGTGGCTTATTTTTGCAGATCCCGGGACGTGAGCAACTCATTTTGACTTTTTTTAAGGGTTTGATGTCCAATATTGAAATTGACTGTTGTGGTGTCAAAGTGGTCTCCAAATGCCATTTTTTGCATTATTTGTTTACTCCTTAGATAAGTTGTATGGTTCTTTTTCAGATCTAAATTTTTTTATTCATATCCAAAACACCTCTATTGTGGAGAGTTTTTAGTTTTGAGTATGCTTAGATTTGTTATGTTTAGATCTAATCAATAATAATAATTTGCATTTGAGTTGTTTAGATTTGTTGTGCTGGGCATACATTTTTTTGAAAAAAATATAAAAAAAATAATTGAAAAATTGCTACAATCTTGCAAATTAATTTTCCCTTCACATAGGTGTCTGATTCAAAAAATTATTTCACTATTGGAAAGATAACTTCGAGAGGTTTCCAAAAAGTGGTCATAATAAAGATTCTGATCAATATCCAAGGAGATATGAGGCTCTGGAGTTGACCCTATGATTATGTTTTTTTGCAAAAATTTTATGCGCAACCAAGAAAAAAAATCAAAGTTTATATTTAAAGTGAAAAAACAACATGAAAGATTGATCTATGTGGAAAATTGTTTTTTTTTTTTTTTTTTTTTTTTTTTTTTTTTTTTCTTCTGCAAATTTCTTTCAAATCCACTTTTTCTAGATCTGGTATAATTAATTTAATTTTCTCCAAGCATTTAACATTTTTTGGTGCGATGTTTTATTTTTGACCATTACAACGTGATAACCTTGTAAAAATTATATCTTTTTTATCACTAAGTCAAAATCGAGTGTTATTTTTTTTTTTAAATGTATGTATTTTTATGTTTGATCTATTGGTGTCATTTATTTTGTAAAAATACACTAAAAATTTAAAGTCTCAAATTTGAGGGAGGTTATACGATAACCATAGGGGATTTGTTCTCTCATTGCAATTTTAGATGCATTTTTGACTGCGATCGATGTTCTATTTGCATGAATTTTGGCCCACATTACTCTTTATTAGCCCACATTGTATTGTTTATGCCACTATTGCACTTTGCACTATCTCGGACGCATTTTCGACTAAATCTGACGTCTTTTGTATATGCTTTATAGGTGGTCGTGTTTGATAGTTGATCATTTCAAGTGTGTTTTACATACATCATGATTTTTTCATCATTTGTCACTCTTTCATCAACCCACGACATGCTCTATTATAGTTTGTACATTGACACTTTGACACACTTATAGTTTGTGTTATGCCTCTATCAAGGCCCTTCTTATCGCCTTGCCTTCTTTTATGGAGACTTTTTCACTCCCTTATTTTTTTGGAGCATCTCTCATGATACTTGATGGCTTTTTCAATAGGTCGACAGTGTCCTTGTTTATAGCTATCCTAGTGAAGCTCGGTGTCTTCTTTATTTCTATTTGGTACTTTTTTGTGTATGGGATATATTAGACTTGCACTGATTTATAAAGTGTTATGGGAGGATTTGTTGATTCAGTCTTGTCTACCTTCATGCATTTGTGTGCTCTATTTTGGGCACCTTTTCAATTCTTCGGTTGCTTGTATCTTCCATCACCACTAAAGCCATCCTCTTTGAAGACCTTATCTATATTTTCGACACTTTTTTGATAGTTGACATTCTCCCACAGCTTGAAGTGTAGTTATTATGGTGAATCCCAGTGTCATCTTGTCTTCTTCGACAGTTTGACAATCTCTTTCAATGTGATATGAAACTATTCTAGTGCATACATTGTCAATTTGTTCAGTGTTTGAGTAGTGGATTGGACCACTCGTACAGAGCTTTTTCTTCCATTCCACCCATTTAACATTATGGAGGGGTGTACATACAATTTTTTTGGCGTCACTCCATCTAATCAGCAGTATGGAGTGTGTGGTTTAGATTATGTTTATTAGGTTTGAGCATTCATTGCACATGCAATACTCTTTTGCATTTTTGTCACCATTGACAGTCTTGTTGACTGGAGCTATTCTAGTGAAACCCAATGTCAGTTGTTTTTGTGATCAAGTAATGGATTCAGACCACTCGTGCAGATTGAGTTCTTTTGTGATTTTCGAGTACTTGAAGTACAAACTACTTCAATATCATCTTTGGGGGGTTTTCTAGCTCTCTCTTCTTCTTTTCTTTCTTTTGAGGGGGAGTTTTTCTTACGGGTTTTCTTTTTTTCTCCAATTTATGAGTTATATGTATATTTTTCATTTTTTTAGTATTTTCTGAATTCCTCATTTGTCCATGGGTATCTTATTCAAGCACTTTATTTGCCAGAACTCATATGAAGATTTTTTACTTGACTCCATGGCTTTATTGGTGGTTTTTATAGTGACACCAGTGTGATATCCCCACTAGTGACACCAGTGTGGCAACCCCACTAGTCTTTGTGCTCTCTTCTCACCATCTTGTTGGAATGTGTTCAAACAATGCTTCTTCGGGTTCATCAATCTACCAAGTATACTAAAGTGGAGTGTTCATATTCAATTATCCTCGAATTCAATACCATTCTTATTTTCACTTAGCGGTTACAACGACTCGACATCCATGTACTCTAGTAAGATAGATTGGTATCCATAGAGACATGGCTTCACACTGCATCCTTTATTGTAACCACCTAAGTTACGCTTGGAGGGCGTATTGGTGTAGGATACTACTTTTCTACTCTTTATCTTACTTAGGTATTATTTCATTGAAGATGTTTATCGCACATTCACAATCATGATAAATTTATGCCTTACTTCCACCTATTTGTACATCTCTATTGTAAACTATTTAACAAAGAATAAAATAGAGTGAATAATAGATAGTTTATTTTTTATAAACAATGCATTAGCTTCATGGCTGTGATAATTGACTCATGAAAAGATCTTAGTTGAAGAATCTTCTTAACTATATCATTAAATGAGAAGTGCCAAAAAGAATGTCTAGGAGTGTTAGGAATAGCTATGTATTTGGAATTATTAAGTAAATTAATTATTTTTAAAATTAATTATTTCAAATGCAAAATCACAATTACATTAATATTATAAATACCCAAATAATAAAATTAAATGTGGAGAACAAACTCTAGTTAGAAGAAAAATAGCTCTAGGTTGAGTTAATGTAATGGATGGCTTTTCAATTTTCTTTGTGCGTGAAAAGATTGTACAAAAGAAATAACTTGAATCATTGATGAGGGTTCTTCCTTTCAAACGTTTAGCGAAGGGTTGGTTTCAAATTTGTGTGTTATATGTATTTTTCCGGACTTGAACAATAAAATAAAAACAAGCAGATGAGTTCATTTTATGGATTTGTGGGTTTTGATGTTCTTTCTTTATGAAATTTGTATTATTGTTTATAGATAGAAAAGTCATTTTGTGGATTTGTGGATTTGCTCATACATTAGCCAAGAGGTTTGCAACTCAATCAGATTCTCAAAAACAATAAGATGCGGAAAAATGGGGAAACGAGTGTAGAAGTTCCATAACTAAGCTGAGGAGGTAATGGAGCTCCTAAGTAGGGTTATTTCTTTTACCTATGGCAATTATGACTAGTTGAGTCTCCTTCAATTACTATTTTGGTATTGCCTTGAGTCTTGGAATGTCGAAGCCCTACAATAGGAGTTTGAATTTTTGCCTCAATGTTTGTGGCTCAAGATACACAGGATGAGGAGAGCACAATAAGGTTTCCCAAATGGAACCTTAAAAGATATCCCAACCCTACAATTCCCAGATTGCAATCTCAAGGCTCCACTAAATTTTAACTTGGTCCAACCTTCTTGAGGTGTCGTCCATTTTATATTTAGTCGATCAATATCTTGAACTCTTGCCCCATAAACAATGGTATTATTATAATTCGTTTATTAATATGTTTTGAGCTTAATTAATTATGAGTATTTTTGTTATACAAGGAACATCTAATTATTTGAGTATTTTTGTTATACAAGGAACATCTAACTCTCTTATCAACTTCTTCTAAATTATTTTTTACACAATTAATTACACCCTAACTATAACAGGAGTTCAATTCTAGTGACTACAATTAATTTATTATAATTCTCTTGAAAATAGTTTTCTATATACATATATATATATAATATAATTATTTGAGTATTGTTGTTATACAAGGAACATCCAACTCTCTTATCAACTTCTTCTAAATTATTTTTTGCACAATTAATTACACCCTAACTATAACAGGGGTTCAATTCTAGCGAATACAATTAATTTATTATAATTCTCTTAAAAATAGTTTTCTATATATATATAATATAATTATTTGAGTATTGTTGTTATACAACAAACATCTAACTCTCTTAACAACTTCTTCTACATTATTTTTTGCACAATTAATTACACCCTAACTATAACAGAGCTCAATTCTAGTGAATACAATTTATTATTATAATTTATATTTATATATATATATATATATATATACGCATTTCCATAGCCCACTTCTATCATTATGGCATCCTCTTGAAAATAGTTTTCTATTGAGTGTTGTCTCCCTGATCTAACTTGAAGGCATCCATGTACAAGTAAAAAATATTTGATACAGTTGCAGCTGCTTAGAAATCATTAGCAATTCTATGAAGGCTTGGCTTGACATCCGGTGGTAAGATCTACATTACAAGATTAAAACTAGTCCTACAAGGAAAATGACCAGAATGTTCTTGCATGAAACATCATATGCTTCAACTCCTATCTTTTCAATTAAAAGCTTATGCATGATACAACTGCACTGCAAAGGTAACTTGGTTACAAAATTCATCTTTCCAAAACCTTTCTCAGGAAAAAATATATAGATGGGGATAAACCAAACGAGGAAAATAATCAATACACAATTTTTGAAGTGACATTAGCAGTCCAGAGTGCAATGCCTAGTACTCATCAATCAGACCTCCACCAAGGCGACCCAGCTTGGTAAGTACATTCACCATCGTTCCAAGAGATGTCACATGCTTGGAGACCAATAGCAAGATCTGGTTCCTTACCATGCTGTAAAATCCATTGATCAATTGCAGCATTCATAGCTTCATCATCCCTCACTTCTTTCTTGGTTTCAGAGTCTGCGAATGGATATAGGTGAGGCAACATCATCATTTTAATTGCAGCAGGCATGTAAATAGAATCGCCAATTATAGGGGCACCACAGGCAGCCAGCTGAGCTCGGATCTGCACATGTGCAAATTTTTAAAGTCTCAAGAGAACCAGACTCATTTAATTTTTTAAAAACACAGTTTTAATGGAAGCTGCCAGACTACATTCGGTTTTAATGATAAATAATGGAACTGCCTGAAGGCAAACCCGGAAAGAAGTTGCCATGACTTGAAACATGCTTCAATGGTGTCAGAAAAATAATTGTGTCCCAGTGGAAGGGTTAGAAGATAGAAAACACGAATTATATAAAAACGAGGATACACTAACAATAATTAGATGATGCATATATTTATATTTAAAATAGCAGTTTGAAATATTGTGAAGTGAGTAGCTTTCACTAGAATATAAAACTTTATGCTTTACAAATTCTGAAAAAGGTCCTATAGACCAGAAAATGATAGAAGATGATAATAAAAGGAATCTTTCTTCGCTTCCTTGTAACTGGGATATTTCCACCTAAATTTTTTTATTTTTGTCAATATCTCGCTAGTGTCTGCAATGTGGCTTTTCACAAGTTACACGAACAAATCTCTACTGTGGACTCTTTATTCACAATCGCTGACGACTGTAAATCAAATCATAGAAGATAAATGCCAGAACAAGTGAATTTTTTTCTATGGAAATTGCTATTAGAAAACAAAGATGAATGAAAACCTTCTTGAGATTCTTTGCATATGCACAGAAGAATCTAGGCAAAAACGCATAGCACCCACATGATACTAGAGTCAAAGCAAACTTAGCTGATACAGATTCTTTATGCATGCCAGGTCTTCAAGGTCTGAATCACAATTGGTATGACTTCATTTAAATAAACTCCAGCGATGTCATACATTCTTGCAAGGATTCCACAATAATGCTTGGGATAGTTGGGTCTTGGGATGGTTGGGAGGTCTATGAAGCAAAAGCAAGGAAATTTTCCTACGATTCCAACCCAATTAGAATCACTTCCAAGTTTGTGTCTCCTGGTAACATGAATTTGCACCACTAGCTTTAGTAATGCTGATATAATTTGGATCTGTAACACTGGTGACTACTAATTTCTGGTGCCCTCTGGTCTGTCTTGAGGAAAATATGTTTTCATGCAAGTCCACAAAGCCAAACGGAAATGCAATGAATTATTTAAATGCAAGAATATACAATAGATTTACAATAACACTCATCGTGATCCAATGAATTTAGAAATAAGCAACTTGAATATCCAAATTGTAAATTCCTTAATCAATGAATCGTTACATGTATGTGTAATGTCTGCCTTCTCTTCAGTGTATGAAGAAACTGGCTGATGGGCCTTTACCATGCACTCCATGTACGTAATTTGGAGAATGGCACAGGTCACGTAGACAACTTATGATTAGCACTCGTCATGGACCCAAAAAAGCCAAATATAAATCATAAAGCTATTAATCTTATATGCAAATCATGAAAGGTAGTCTTACCACAATCATGGAGGAATGTTGTATAAAAAAACGCCAAACCTCTCTCTCTAGCTAGCTGACTTGACTGTAGCAACTTCATCAAAAAAAACGTGCTGAAGATGGGCAGCAACCGAATTGATTGAGAGACCCTTGCACAGCTACAAATGACAGAAATCCCCTCCCATTTGCACTAAACATATTTTGCAAACACTATCCTTGGGAAATGTACTGGTTGAGAGGATAAAAAGTAGTTAAAATGAGGATTGTAAGGGATCTAGGAAAATCTTGTCCAATGAGGTGTTTTTATAGAACCAGAGACCACTGTAACATCATTAAGAGCTATGTTGCTGAAGATTCTCATATATCATCTTTACATAAACTGATGGTTACATTACAGAAAGAATACTACTTAGACATCTTGTTAATTTATAGTTGCTGCAAATCTGAATATGGCAGCCATCTTCTCGTTACGTTACATCTGCTGCAAATCTGAATGACAGCCATCTTCTCATTATGTTACAGCTGCTGCAAATCTGAATGTTACAGCCATCTTCTAGTAAGTTCTTATTTGATTTTAAGAGTTTAACATTTGTTAAGACTGAATCAAATAGTATATGCTTGCATGCATGGAATATAAATCCCACAAATCTTAACAGGTAGGCTGCCACGAGGCCACTGGAGTATTTGTTATATTGGCAGACTACTTTAGGACCATCAAGTTTACTACGATCATGATAGACAACTATGGCCAGTTGAGACATCCCTTGTATCGGTAAACTACTTCAGGGCCCCTGAGATGTCTGTTGTACCAGTAGGCTACTTTGGGGCCATCTCGACATTTATTATATTGGTAGACTACTACAGAACCACCAAGACATTCTTTATTCAGGCAGGCTACTTCAGGGCCGTCATGACAGCTAGTATATTGACGAGCTAATACTGTAAATTTGAAATATCGCTTTGATTAATAAGGAAAGGTTAGATATGATGATGTTGGTGTCCTCGACTACTGATCTCGAGTCCTTATTAGGAAGATGGCCATGGATTTCAAGACAGTACGATTTACTGGTAGGCTACGCATCGATCATAGTTTGTACTAATTCTCTCAATTTTAGTAAAAATTCATAGGCATGCATGCATTCCCAAGGTACCTTGCTAATGAAAATCTTATGTATCTGTATTTCAATAATGAGCATAGGGACTAGAGGGAATATCCATAAAAACTACTGATGGCACAAACTTCACAAGATATGAATAGACATTAGGCATTCAGTGAGGATAGACTTGCAATTGAGATGTGAGTCTTAACAACTTAAAATAAAATAATCTTGAAGACTAATATCTCATCTACCCCATGATCATAAAACTTAGCCTGCACTTTTCCGAAAGGGATAGATTAAGAAGTTGACCAAGCTCAATATTAAAATATTTATTCTAGGTTCCCCTTTGCTAGGGATGTGATCCAAAAGATTGGTATTCCTGCATTTGTTCATCTTACAACATTGTTTGCATGTACATTTCTTTCAATATTTTTTTTACAAATTGCACTTGTGTTGATGCTCCAAGGATCAAGCATGAGCATTGGCTCAAGTCAAAACACCGTTCAAAATTATGCAGTGTTTCTAGTAGTCTACAGACACAAAAGAAGGGAGGCAACCAAGGAGAGCCCCAAGACGCATACCACAGTGCTTTTCCAATTGGTTGCGCGAAATTTCCCAAAATAACAAGAAAATTCTTTCCATGTCTATTGCTTAATTTTTTTTCTGGATAAACAAAGGGTTATTTTAGGGTCCCCCACCCATAAATAGAGAGACACAGGCATATATTTTGATGCAGAAAACAAAACATTGTGTTGGACATATTTGTAGACCCTAAACCATGAAAACATGTACTGTTATAGCTAACATTGTTTTGTTAGTCTTTTGTCGGCATTTAGTTAATGATATAGCAAGACCCTTAAGTTATGTCGGTTGTGATGGTTGTGTTAACCAACAACCATTGGGTCTTGTCCTTCATATAGCATATTGTATGTCAGGGTATGGGCACTGGTATCAAGTCCTCCCTGTACTGTGCGAATTGTATTGAGACTTATCTTTTATGAATACAAGCTGCGATTGTTCGGATACTTTGCTATGGTATATTATGCCATTACTATTTTGTGTACATTATTATTGATAGTATAGCATCTCAGTAGACATTAATCGTACTACATTTTGTCACCATTGCCTTGGTGTCGAGTCAAGTTAAATTTGGTTCACAAATCAATGTGTTGAACATAACCACGAGATACAACGACAAAAGATATTGCAACAGTACAAAGAGTTCACGAAGAAGGCTGACGCGTACGAGCAATAATTCATGTTGTTGACTATGAACAGAGACGGGAGAGAAACACACAGTGAAGTTGGGGGTCAAGAAGTTAGATGGTCTACTCGATTGGTGGAGCAATACCGAAGAAAATAAAGGATGCAACCGGCAGCCATTTCTAAAAATCCATCAAGCGAAGTATGAAGTACGAAGAGGACACCGAAACATAAGAAGTCAAAGCCATAGCCTACACCAAAACCAAGCAAAGGTTTAACCAGAACTAGGGAACACTATGCCAATCACGAGTAAGGAGTGAGTAGTGATTGCCATAGCCCCTTAAGGACAAAGGAAGTGTGGAACTTACCGACCAGGTTGGGCCAGGGGGTGCTATAAGAGAATCACGTAGAAAGTCTGGGGCAGCCCGAACAACTAGTTGGAGCACATGAAAAGGGACCTAAAAGCATGTAAGATAGTATATGGATCCTACCAAAGGAAGGGTTGAGCGTAGGCATGTGTTCAATACTACTAAGAAAGTAGAGTAACATATGATGATGACCTCCTTAAAAGGGATACTTGTATTCGAAAAACCGTGTCAAAGACATGGTTACTCCATCAACTCCATCCCTAAAAAACCAAAAGCTACCAAAGTTCACTAGTGACAGATCAAAGGACCCTGTATGACACTATAAAATGTGCATCATCATCAAGACTGTGAATGGGCATATAGAGGAATGTATGTGGTTAAGACGTTCCATACCACCCTTCAGAGAATAGCTATTGACTATTACGTAGATACATCATGCTCGGAAAAAGCAACATGGAAAACACTCAAGGAAGCCTTCGAGAAAGAATTCAAACTTCTAAGAAATGACAATGAGATTGTTGCGAAAATATATTATACCCAATACAGTGAGAATGTTCATGCCTATAACAGGAGACCCAAAGAACTATTGGGATAACTTGAAAAGGAACCTACCGACGGCTGGAAGAAATGATGGTTCATTAAAGGGTAGATACCCTCATTGTGGAAGATGATGAAGGTGGTCCCACCCTCAACTTACAAAGATACATACAACCGAGCCATAGACATTGAAAGCGAGAAAAAGTTGTCATTGCATTCAAAAGGGCACAAAGAAGATGACCCTAATTCCAGTGATGATAGTGAACTTGGATCAATGTGAGCCTTGAGAAATGACATGGTCCAGATGATGAAGAAACTAAAGGGAGATGATAAGAATGATTGCAAGGATATTTTGTGCGAGATTTGTCAAGTTACAAGGCCTTCAGTCAAGGATTGGCGTACAACTTGTGGAATAAGAACAACCAAGTATTGTTCACACAGGGAGAGCCATCGACACCACCCACCAACTTACCAAGGAACTACCCGACGACAAAGTAATAGTGGTGCCAGAACCCGGATTCAAAACGACTCTGAAGGATGGCCAATTGTATAGTGTTGGGAGTGCAATGAATGGGGGCATTTCACAATATATTGCCCTACCCAAAAATGACACTAGACTTCTTTATAGGTGGTGTGGGCCCAAGAACCATAAAGATGGAATTGTCCAAAGCAAGCCAACACCATTATCAAGGAAGTTATGGCAATTACCAAAGTACAAGTAAAGCAAGTCAATTACCCTAGGCCCTGACCCATGTACTGGGAAGGAAAATCTTGCTGAAGCAAGGGTGGAAGTCGAGACGACCATGGTCGAAGAACGTCAATTGAATGAACATACAAGCACAATGACAAGCAAACTAGAGTCCGACAAAGCTATTGCACGACATGTCTTACAAACCACTATACTTATGAATATTGTTGGCTTATTGCAAAGCATCCCACAACTAAAGAATGCTCAACTACTACCATACAAGAAATTATCCCAAACATGGAGCATACAATGGTGCATCTAATGTCAGGGGATGGCGAGAGAAAAAGGCAGAACAATAAAACCATAGTCGAGCCACCCTTGTCAGGGGACCCAGTGATCATTCATATGCTCCTAAGGATGAACCTAGCCCAATAGCCGACAATTGTGCATATGGAAGTTATGGGCACGAATTTGGCAAACACCATCAACGGTGGTTCTAGTGTGAATGTTATTTGAGAGATGACTTGGAAGAATCTAGGGAAACCAACTATGTGGCCTCCAACATTCCAACTAGTAGAAGCATATATCAACATGGCATTAAGGTATTGGGTGCACTGATGGATCAAAGGTAATGATTGAAACCCAACCCTTTTTACTAAATTCTAAAACCATGTCATTGAAAAATAAATCCTATGATGCACTATTGGGTCAGGGTTGGTCAATCGCAGCCAAAAATCAATCATAACAAGGAAAAGAATTTGACATCCATTGAAAACAAAGGACAAAAGTATGTTATAGATTTGAAGAATCAGGAAGTTAGTGAGGAAGCAGCGTCATCAGACTCGCTGGATTTGGAATCTGAAGAAGACTATTCGATTGACAAGAACTGAGGTACAATGGAGACGAATGATGAAGGGGTCTTTGAGTTATAGTTGTGCTCTGACGACAATGAAACAAACTCCCTCAACGGTTTGTTACATTGGCAAGTGGAAGACTATGAAGTGTTCCAATTGGATTGCAATATTGTCGAGATCATAGAGACTAAAGACAGCCAAGGCATATTGGATGGGCACAAGCCGATGTCGATGATGCCAAGCCCTTCTAAACCAGCAATGTCAATAAAATCATTGGTAGCCTACCCACCGGAGTTCAAAGAATATACCGTCAATGTCAAGGGTGCAAAGTTCATTGATAAGTTGGCCCACCAATTTGACTAGGTAGCAGACACGCAGTCCAAGGAGCCAACATCAATGAGCCCATATGGGGAATATAGCAATAAAAATTCAATAAAAGGTACAGTACAACCTCCTGAAGTACAACCTTTTTTGAAGTACGGTCAGATACAACGAATATGCTCGAACTAGATGAATGTCAGATGATGGCACAGTGGGCAATGAAAGTTAGGCACAGAAGAATAAAGTATTGGCATGATAAACATCTATGGCGTATGATCTTTAAAACAAGAACTCAAGGGATAAGATATAATAGAAGGCGCGAACTTAAACCAGGTAAATTCAAAGTATTATTGTTCAAAGTTCAAACCATTTAAAATTATAGAAATCTTGGAGAATATGTAAGAACCTCAAATAAGATCTCAAGCAAAATAAATGATTTATTCCTTATAAACTCAAGCCAATCTGAAAATTTACTGAATGCTGCCCAAAAACTCAGCAAAACCCTACCACAAAGATCTCACAAACCCTTACAATAGTACTCCACAAGTGCTTCAATACATAACAAAAAAAAAGCTATACTTATGTACCTTTTTTGAAGCATAAATCAAGGATGTAGCTGCTGTAAAATTCTGCTAATAAGTGCTGGTACAGCAGTCTCTTTCCTTTGTAAACAGCCTTCGAAACCCTTGGATATTCCTCTCAAAAATTAGGCCAAAAGCCCTAATAAATCTCCAAGCTTCCAAAGAACAAATTCATCTTGATAAGATCACTTCAAAACTTCACATAAGTCGTCCAGCTTCAAGGAAAAATATATAAATATTTTCTGACCTTTTCTCTTTTCAAATCTGCCCTTAATAATTTATTATTTTACTCCAAACAGAGTGAAACTTAGAAAATTCTTAATTTCTAAAATTCTTGGACTTTTGATGCAAATGATAGCTCAAAATAACCACAAAAACAGCAGCTATCAAATAAAATTAGTTTCAGAATTTTCTTCCCATGAAAGGTTCGCCAAAAGTGGTCCCGAAATTCTGAAAACCCTAGTTTTCCACCCAAAAATTATTCAAGTAATTTTTTGAATATCAAACCCTTGGAATTAGCCCAAAACACATCAACCATACCTCACAAATGGTTCGCTCCACCTAGGAAAAATGGAAGAAATTATTAAAACCCTAGGGGTGGGTTTTAATCAACAAAAACCTCCAAAAATGTCATTTTTCCAGCCCTTATGTGGATTGCTCAAGGTGCAACCAGCCTTCTTTGATCTCTAACCAATTCACCAACCTTGGTGACCTCAAACCCTTCTAAGTAGCTCAATCTAGCCATCCAAAAAAAATCATTACAGCTGCAAATGTTAGAAAGAAAAGTTTCAAATAAATCCTCAAAGCATAGCACAATTTATGAAAAATAGGTGGTGTCAATAGACACCGTTTATAGAGCATCATAGCTCTTGGAGGGTAACATTCTCCAGGAAACTATGCCGACGACAATCAAGCTTGACATACTTGACCTCTTTTCCAAATATTCAAATTCACATAATCTTCAAATGAGTCATTTCCTCTTATATCTTTCTCCCAAGCGTAGCACCCAATTTGGAGGGAATAGTTAAAAAAATTATTGAATGGAACTCTTTATAATTTCACTTTAGGCCTTAAGTGCCCGACCCTTAAAAGACCCAACTGAAGTGAAATTTATAACATAAAGTGTTTTTTCTATTAATTGCCTTTATTTTTAGGTATTTAAAAATACTTTTCATTTTAGCAATAATATTATTTAACTCTTTAAAAAAATGGGGACATTATAGAATGGGGCAATCAAGGTAGGAAAATTGAATGGGAGGGCACTCAAAGATATGGTAAATGGCTAGAATTTAAAAGTGTATCGACCAAGGACGAAAAGTACCAACGTCATCGACATTGATATCAAGTTTGTATGTTCAAGTGATAAAGAAAGAAAATTGAAGGTATGGGAAAAGTTCATGCAAGTCATATAAGAAATAATAAAGCAATGAAAAGTGCGAACTTTCGCTATGGAAATAATAATAAAATAAGTCGAAGTATTACCCATGGGTATAAAAGTGGGACTAACAAACCATACAACCCACCAAGATCCCCCAACTACCAAGCATACCAACCTTACATTGTACGTCCTGATGTTGCCCTGATGTTGGCCATTGCTTTAGCCTTGTACGCTTGCTTGCCACTGTTGGACCCATGTTTTTCCCAAAACATTCAATTGTCATTGTACATTCTACTAGATGGATTGTTTTTGGGTCCCTTTAGGTCCCTTGTTGAACTTGAATGTGTGCCTTTGGCCGTCCATGCAACTCTAAACATCCCTAAACAACAGGTACGTCTAGGTCCCATATGTCCTCTCCCTTCCATACACTCCCTCCCTCACATGCCCATAAACTTGATGCTCGTATGCATGTTGCCTGTTGGAAGCTCCCCAGCCGTATGAATTCTCTTTGCACATTGCCCTAAACACTCGTTGGGTGTACGCCCCTCCCCTCCTAAACACCACCAAGGTTGCCCCACGTTATCATATGACTGCAGAATATACGATGTGGAAGGACATAAACAACTATCTATTTTCTGGGTGTCCTACAATCTGATTAAAACTATAAAATACGACCTGCCCCTATCTGTATCATTATCTACTTTGCAAAGTGATGTAGAATTTTCAGCAGATGAGGATATATTGAAAAAAATCATATTTTTGCTTCCAAAAGTGGAAGACCATTTGGCAACCATCCTACAGTACCACATTTTCTGGTGTTTTCAATGACAATTTTTTTCTCAAAGACAAATGGTTGTCGTCAGAGCTTTTCAAGGTTTGCAGAAGGATGAAATTGTGTTTGGCTTCAAGGGCATTGCCCCTTGAACCTGCCATGTATCACTATAGGGAGCATGTTTGGGGCATTGGCACTGAACCCCACTAGGGGTTGCCGCCCCTAGACCACCGCTTTGATTGTACAAGGAAAAAAAAAGTGGTTGAGGATCATGCCAGGTGAAACATGATATTTCTCACCTTCAAAAATATTGCAAAATTTATACCTCAATAGCAGCTCCACCGGAATTACTTCTATCTTCCCTCTTCACTATAATGTTTATCATGTTGTCTATGACTTGGGTTGGAAGGGACTCTGACTTGTTTAAAGGGGGGGATAATGTAATCGTCGAAACTGAAAACATGTATTGTTATTGTCTGCATTTAGTTCGTGATACAACAAGATCCTTAAGTTATCTCAGTTGTGACAATTGAGTTAACCAACAACCATTGGCTCTTGTCCTTCAAATAGCATCTTGTATGTTGGGGTATGGGTGCTAGTATCAAGGCCTCCCTATATCATGCGAATTGTATTAAGACTTATCTTTTATTAATATAAGCTGCTATTATTCGAATACTTTGCTTTGCCATGGTATGTTATGCAATTACTATTTTGTGTATGTTGTTATTAATAGTCTAGTATCTCGAAAGACAACAATCATACTACCATATTCATTAAAGTTTCAAAATCCACATAACCTACCATCCACATTAACATTTATCGAACTAGAGCTCTCTGAGGAGTAGAAAATAGCCTTATCCCTTGCAGTAATTAATCCTACTATCCACCTAAGTTCTTTAACAAGGACTAGCCTCTATACGTGCAACAACAATGAGACAAAATACATAAACGATACCCACTACAACAAAATAGTGGTCAAGATTCCAGCTGCACTGGTTAGGCCAAACCCACATAGGCAAGTGCCTTCATCTTGCCTCCCTTGTCTCTCTACATAGCGGCACTTGGAGTGCTCCCTATTTTTGCTTGTGTAGCTTGCACTTGCAAAGAAAGGCCAACATCATTCTTTCTTTTGCATACATATATTCATTCCAATCATCTCCCTTTCATATTTGGCATTCTACTTGTCCTAAACGCCCCTCATTATGAAGACCTCAAATGATAGGCAAAATTGCTCAGTATCAAGATAAATTTAATATTAACATCAACTATATATATAAGTTTGATATCTTACATTTTAGGATATGCTACCTATCTAATCCCTATTAGCTCTCAACCATTCACCTATCTATGGGTGTTCTCGCAACCACCTATTAACATTTTAACAACTATTAACTAATAGGATTAACTACTAATTATTTAAACCTATCCTACCATCTATCTAATAGATTAATACAACTATGTTGTACTAACCTAAGAAATATCCAACATTTCCCCCTTAGTAAAAAAATACTTCAAAGGATCAGAAAAGTACTACAAGAGAACTAAGACACACTCCAGTTTGATATGAACAACGTTGGATGGGAACATATTGCCAATCCAACAAGGGATACAACTCTGATTAGGGATAGGGACACGCGCTAATCTAAGATCAAACAAATGTGGATAGGGCCAAACACACTATCCACCACAAGTGTGGCTAAGCCTCCACTGTCATTTCAAATCTTCTCCTCTGGTTGGTTGGGCTGCATTGAGCATGTACAAATCAACTAGTGGGGTTGTGTCCTACTATGCCTTCAGAGGGTGCTGACCACCTCACTGAACATCGCATATGTAGCTGCTTCATTTAATCACTACCATTAGATCATGAACAACAGAATGATCACCAATGCACTGGTCACCATCCTTCGCTTTGGTCTTTTAGGCGCATGGTTTTTTAATTGTCGGTAGTCGGAGTACATCATCAATGTCACTAATGACTAACAACTCTTCAGTTGTGTTGTCTTTTGAGCGCTTTGTGTTTTTCCACTAAAACAAACTATGAATCTCTGAGTTTGCAGCAAACTCAAGATCGTGATTGGCCTCCTTCCTCCGTTTCCTCCAGCCTCCCGTGAACTGGCTTCAATCAACCAAATCAATCCAGATGGTCATGTAGACCACAAACCATTGCATTATGTGCTCCAACAGTTCTGGTAGGTTCTCTCTTTTCCACGCTTAAACTGCAATTCCACACCTCAGTCACTTTTTCTCTCAACGCCAACACCATGTCTTCATTCATTTTTCTTAAATTATTTTTCTATGCCACTTTAGCTTTGCAATTTATGCTCAGCACTACTCAAATTTTATGTCATACGGATGACAGCAAAGAGGAAATAAAACACTTATAACTTTCTTCGTGTTGGGTGCCAAACAAGGATCTCGAAAGCATGTGAATGCTCTGATATGGCAGCAACCTGGCAAATAGAATGGGTCTGATACCCCAAATCTATCCAAGGAATGTAGGAATATATGTTGGAGGCAATAGATTTGCCCATTTATTGCTGTGTTGGTTTTGTTTATTGCTCCCTTTTGCACTCCTTATTGCAGTATGGACTGACCTTTTGCTTGCTTGGCATTTTAGCACAATTTGTTATTTGGTTTGAGATTTTCTACATCCCATCACACCACGACTCTCAAGCTGGTGATTATTTATTTGGACACCTTTGTATAGATATCCAACTCAAAGCTTTTCTTGAAAAAAATCAGATCTGTGCCTCTTTCCTTAGTTTTTATTTCCCCAAATTCAGATGCTCTATCTACCACATTAGACACTCTTCATAATAATAATAACCACATCCGTACTTTTTTTTAATTATTAAAAAATCAAGAATATACAAGCAATGGATTTAATGGAAATTACTAGACAGATGAAAGAAATAATGTTAATTACATCTTTCCTGCAACCCAGACCAGCCTCTTCACTCTTCGAGAATCTTCCTGTTCTGATGCCAAATATGAGCAAAATTTCTCTTAATCAAGATAAGTTTAATATTAACATCATCAACTCTATATACAAGTTTGATATCCTACATTTTAGGATATGCTACCTATCTACTCCCTATTAGCTCTAGAGTCTAAACCATTCACCTTTCTATGGATGTTCTCACAACACCCATAAACCTCCTAACAGCTATTAACAAATAGGATTAAATACTAATTATTTAATCCTATCCTACTAACTAACTGATATGATAAATAACACACTTAGATTAATGCAACTATGTTGTACTAACATAAGAAATATCCAACAGGGTTTTCCCCTGCTACTTTCTCAAATAGAATGTGTTTATCTAGTAGTTCCTCCCTTGACAGAATTGGCCCTTTATAGATCATTGAAATGTCTTAAGGCACCACTCTCGAGGCACCAGCTTGCAAAATTCTATGCTTAGGATTTTGAGCAAGCACCAATGGAGAGGAATAGAAAGACGATCCCTGCTTCAAAGTGGGGAAGGGCCTTGGAGCTTGTCAAGGCCAAATTCCCCTCCCTGTTCTCAATCCTTAAATCCTTGGTGTATTTTACAAAGTCATTATAGTGGGCATGTATTGCCTCATACCAGCCGCCGAGAGACATCAAATCTGCTGCAGCCACTTCCTCTTTCTCTTTGGGATTGTCCAAAATATCAAGCTGCAAGGCGTCCTAGGATGGCTACTCATTTGCACATGAGATTTGATCAAGAATCCAAAAAAAACTACTTCAATCTACACCAACACCACCAGTATTTGTTAGAATTCTTCCTCGATGGAAGCTCGTGACCTTCACTGCCATGTATTGCTTGTATCGACTTAACCTGATAAAAATTTGAATCATGTAGAGGGCACCCAAATCCTTGGCCCAAAATATATTTTTTGAACATTAGTTTGTGGCAGCGCCTACATGGGGAGTCTATTTTCGTAGTGATACCCCTCTTTTTTCCAGGCACAGGATGTCCTGAATGCTTCTGAGACTTGGGGACGCCATGGAAATGTCCCCTTCACATTTCTAAGTAGAGTGTTTTTAACTGAAATGTCCCTAGCAAGAGCAAGAGCAGCCCTAGAACTGTCAGACATCCCTAGCAACAGCACTGGGAAAGGCAGGAACAAGCTACAAGGGCAAACGCAAGAGTGAAGATTCAAAGAACAAAAAGTATGTACATTGTACACTTTTTTAGCAATTCCCTTGGTTGTCTCTCGATATTGGTCCTTCACTCCTTGGATGAAAATTTAAAATTTAATGATTAATGATATTGATCAATCACAATGCTTAACTTTACATTTAAGATTTTGAATTTCAGCTTATTTTAGTCTCTTTACATTATTTTTTTAATTTGTTTGTATATTTTAAATATTTATATATTATTTTTGTTAGCCACACAACCGCCATCCCCAAAATTTTGGAAATTTTTTGCCATCCTAAAAACCCTGTCTTCTTGTCCCGGAGTCTCGAGTAACTATGCTTAAAACCTCTTTATCCTCCCCTACCATTCCTAGAATTTCATGCACAATAATATCAATGTCCTATGCAATTCAATGCCCCACAATACCAAATCCCTATAGTGAAACGAATGCCCAAAAAATAGAGAATGTAGGTAGAGGGGAAGTGAAAGAAGCTAACTGCCAAGTAAAAAATTTTGTCAATCTTTTGAATGCACCATTGAATCCTTCTAATTTGAGACTATGTTGCCGATACAGATGGGTGTGAGAATCAAATACATGGATACAGGGATTTTTTTGGGGGAGGTTGGGTACAACCGTACAAAAATACATATAAAAAATTAAAAATATAGCCATATAAGTAAAATTAACCACATAATATGCATAGAGGAAACAAAATGGGTTAAATAACCACAAAACATACTCATAATTCAATGTCAAATATCATAATATTCAATAGTCGAACCTAGATTAGTTTTATAATAGGTACATAGTGCAAATGTTACAATGTATGGAAAAAAATAAAGACAACTCACCATATTCATATTCACTATATTCATTTTCCTCTTCGGCTGCGATGTCGTCATCAACATGTGGTTCATTAGAACCACAAGCAGCAGCAATGCTACTCCCACTCCCACTAGCTCCACCATGCAAGTCGTGTGAAGGACTGTCTAGCTCCGTGTCAAGCAATGAAAAGAAGGCACTAGAGGTATCCAAGTTAGTAGTCTCTAGGTCCACAATCTAACACTTTGTTTCCCCTGCCTTGTACTCAGGTTGTTTGTGTGAGAGAAGATGCAAGTTTGAATGCACATAGACCAAATCCTCAATCTTTTTCACTGCCAACTTGTTGCGCTTGACTAAGTGGATAAAGTTGTAGGTACCCTAGTTCCACTCAGCGGAGGAGGAACTTGCAACCTATTGAGGCAAGCTGCAAAGTCAATTAGAATTTATAAAAGTTATACGTTAAAACAAAGCGTCGAAAAGAAGGGTAGAGAGTTAAAAAATAATAACTTACTTGTGATAGAATTCTTATTGCAACTAGTTGGAGGTGGGTGGATGCTTGCCCATAGAGGTACCACCAAAAGTGAGCTTCCATCTTGTACTTGTCATGAACAGCACCAAGGGGGTGACCCATGGAGGTTATGAAATGCACAAACTCTTTCCTAACTTTGTCTTCTACTTCTGGATCGGGGAAGAGTCTAGACAATGCCGCCTTATATCCCTCACCAACCTCAACATCCCTATATGGTACGACCTTCCTGGGCAAAGAAAAGATCTGTGTTGTAGTATTTGGGGGTCAAGACAAAAGCAAGCTAATGCAATGGGGTGGTCATTTTGTTCCACCTTTCTATGAGATGCGACTATAGTTCCTTCAAGAACCTCTCCGTAGGATCTCGCTCTTTGGCATTTATGATGGATCTAATGTTCTCAATCATTGAGTCGATTCCAAACATGGATGATCCATATCCACATATCTCAACATGTTGACGATAGGCTAGGTAAAACTGAGCAAATACTCCACACATTCCCACCACACGTCATCAAGAATCCACCCTTTCACCTTTACAGCCCTCTTACTATTTGCCTACCTCCATACACTCCAAAGTTTGTTGATGACCATGCTACTCGACACCTCACGCACTTTAACAAGTCATTTCCAAACGATGATGTGTGAGGCAAACCGAGTCTTAGCAACCTAATACAAAATTAAAATAAAAAAAATGTTCAAATTACAAACTTAAAAAATTAAATTAAAAATATACATAATTCATGAATGATTAAATAAAAAGTTACCTTTAACAACTGCAACTTCGATAAGGCCTTGAAGATACCTTGGGAAAACTTATGGTTGCTTATAAACATTTGGATCTCACTCGCCTCATCATAGACTTGTTTGATCCAGTCAATGTTTTTCCCCAATTTTTGCAACATAAGGTTGCGGGAATGAACAGCACAAAGTCTCCAAAATATGTGCCCATACCTTTCCTCAACCAACATGCCCGCAACTTTTCAATTTTTAGTATTGTTCATTACAACGTGGACAACGCTTTGAGGCCCCACCGCCTCAATGGACTCTATTAGGATGTCAGGAATGAATCGTGCATCCTTCACTTGCCCCTCACAATCAACAACCCTCAAAAACATTGCCCATTTAGGGCTCACTACAACCACATTAATCAATGGTTGTATCTTTCCATCTATTGAAAATGGTGGACACCCCTGTTTCGAACCACGAATCCTTGATGGGGTTCAATTCATCTTCAACTTGTTTTCTTTCTTTTGTCAACAAGGTGGTTCGCACCTTTTCATACTTTGGGCCGGTGAACCCTTTAGGGGCAGCATTGATAGATTTCACCATATCTTGCCCGTATGGTGAACTAACAACATAAAATGGCAGCCCACATGCACAAAGACAACGCGTAATATTGTGTTCCACTATGTCCCTAGATTCATTCTAAAATCACCTTTCCAATGGGCCTATATCTTTTGTTCTCTTGCAACCAAGAGATGAATCATCTTCTTCTATGGCCACAATGGGTGTATCAAGAAATGGGTGTGATTGGGCCCCCATATTAGCTTGAGATAGATCAACAGGTCGCAATCCTTCCTTTTTCAAAGGATGCTTTGTTCTTTGCCTAACAATGGCATCTATTGTTTTTTGCTCTTTGACGTATGCAAGGATCTTTGCCTATGGCAATCCCTTTCGTCGCTTTCCATTTATGATTGGCCACAACAAGACTCCACCCAAAACTCCCGTTTGGTTCTTCTCCAAGGAATCACATCCTCATCCATGCCAAGCTCTCACTATTTCCTGGATCTACCTGCTCTGCTTCTTTAACAACTTCCTGATTCTTTACCATCAGTGAGCAACAAGTAGTGTAAAGAAGGGAAATGACGAATTTGAGGCTTACTTACCCTTTAAGTCCTCCATATGGGCGCTTGAGACTCCTTGACAGCTTGTCCGCCCAAAATCCGTCTCAGTAACCGATGCCGATCACATCTCAGTCTGCACCCGACCGACGTCGGTTCCATGCGACTACCTCACTGCCGACGTCGGTTCCCCCTGACCGACGCCGGTGTTTATCTGCCCTGAGTCACCGACGTCGGGCTGCACATAGCCGATGTCGGTCTCTGTGTTTTTCTTGTGAGAACTGACTTTTTCCTGCGAGCTCCTTTTGGATCAAACCCTTGTCCAAATCACCTTTGCTCTGCTCAAAATTCCTCAGCCCTTGTGACTGATACCTGTCCGTCATCTTCTCCTTGAAAACCAAGGCTTTTCTGCTCTTGTCACGAACATCGAATTCCTCAAGAAACGTTACTTTCTTCTTCTGCATACAGAAATCTCGATCTATGCTCTTCAAATCCGAAAGCATACCCTTTGACTCAAGAACATGCATTTCCTTCTTATTCATGTGACCAAGCCTATTAAGCCACATCTCCGACTCTACAGCTGAAGTAGATAACCCAGAAAGAGAATCAGTAATACAAGTAGATAGATAAAGCGTACCTACTTTCTTACCTCTTGCTACAACAAGTGCACCCTTGGTAACCTTCCAAGAGTCCGCTGTGAGAGTTACTGTGCAACCCTCATCACCCAAACTTCTTACAGAAATCAAATTCTGCTCCAGAACTGGGACATGCATGACCTCCTTTAACACCCATGTGTTACCTGTCTGCAATTTCAGCTTCACTTTCCCTTTGCGAACCATCTGACAAGGCTTACCATCTCCTAAACAAATTTCTCCAAAGTCTCCCTGAACATACTCATGAAAAAATTCCCTATTTGGGGATGCATGAAAAGAGGCACTAGAATCTAAAACCCAAGATTCTACTTTATCCAAAGAACATCCCAGAGCATCCTTTGCAACATAATCCGCAACATCTGCTTCTTCTTCATGTCCTTCATGTTGATCTTCACCCGACCTGCAATCTCTCTTTAAGTGCCCTTGCTTTCCACATTTCCAGCAAGTTATTCGGCTATACCTAGACTTGGATCTCCTGCCTATCTTGGACCTTGATCTCCCACGCTCAATCTTCTCTTTTTGCCTTCCTCTGTCTTCCACACTCAAAGCATTTTCTGATGATTCACCTGTGTTTTTCCTGCGTATATCTTCATTCAAGATTACACTCACAATATCATCCACTTTTAAGATTTTTGAAGCAGATGCAGTATTACTAACTGCCATTACCAAACTCTCTCAACTTTCAGGTAATGAGCATAAGATTAAAAGAGCCTTAATTTCATCATCAAAAACAATATTGACTGAATTTAACTGGTTTACCAAACCATGGAAATCACTAAGATGACTATGAACAGATCCACCTTCCAACATTTGCAAATTAAATAATTGCTTCATAAGAAATACTTTATTCGAAGCCGAGGGTTTTTCATATAAATTTGCCAAAGATTCCATCAACTCTACTGTTGTCTTCGCGTGTGATAAGTTGGAAATCACAGACGATGCAAGACTCAACCTTATAGATCCCAGAGCCTTCCGATCAAGAACCTCCCATTCTTCATCCTTCATATCCTGGGGCTTGCAATCAACCCCACCCAACAGTAAGTACAAATCTTTCTGATACAGATAATCTTCAATCTGCATCCTCCATATTTGATAGTTCTTGCCATTAAACTTCTCCAATCTTAGCTTACTGTCTTCTGCCATTGCTCTACTCCCACTCAAACAGAAACCCCTGTGAGTAACCTGTAATCAAAACACACTAACCAGATCTAATCCAACCTGTTAGTATCTCAACCTGGGTCTGATACTAGTTGATGGAGAATCCAAGAACAAACACACATGTTCTGATCCCACTTGTTAGGATCTTGCTCCTCAGAAAGAACACAATATGATTACCAAATACAAGCAATTAAACATGCGAAAATATCCAGAAGTACAAGTAACTAGAATTCACACAGCACAGAATATGAGAGACAATATACAATCTTGTATTAATACTTGTACAGAAAAGAATACAATAAAGAGACGCCACTCTCTTCCACCTTACAGAGGCTTCACACACCTCAAGTGTACAGTAATTCTTCTTCAAAACACTCTCCTACCAAAAACGGTCCCAACACACAACTCACACACAGAATTGGTGTTCACCTCTCCAACCAGTCAGTAATAACCCTGCCAGTACACCAAGCACTCTAAAGTACTTCAAGTAGATCTCCCATGAACCTGCAACCTGCAATTCAACAGACCATACTTACACATGTAGATCTCCTATGAGCTTGCAACAACCTGCAACTCAATGATCTTACAAATGGAAGAATCTTCCTTGCCTTCCTTTCTAGCTCATCATTACAATACATACCAATGGGTCTATAAATAGATCGCAGACTTAAACAATAACTTAGACTTCTATTTTACTAATAATAGACACGCAGCTCAAGACTCGAAATAGCCTTTACATGCAAACACTCCGTTCAACTAACTAACTGTTCGTGCAACGAACAATTCTGGAACACACAGGCGACCAACGTCGGTCCCTGTCTGACTGGTGCTGACCGACGTCGGCCGACTCTCTGTCGATGCCGGTTGCCTTCTGCATACATCATGACCGACGTCGGTCATACTGTTGATGCCGGTACTTCTGGAACTCCAGCATCCTCCTCCATGTCTGCATAGTTGAAGCTTTTAGCTCCACAACCTAACACTTTGTTCTTTGCCTAACAATGGCATATATTGTTTTTTGCTCTTTGACGTATGCAAGGATCTTTGCCTATGGCAATCCCTTTCTTCGCTTTCCATTTATGATTGGCCACCACAAGCTTTGATTCCAGTGCTAAGAATCGAACACATATGGGCTTTCACCTGACTGTATAAGCTCTTGTATTTTCAATTACACTTTGAACAAAGCCAAATGAAACACCCTCCACATGGCAATTGTTCTAACATCGTCACATACTTCCAAAGAGGTGCCCGTGGATCAGGTCTAAAGGCTATTCCTTGGCCCACCGAACTAGCACTTGTAGCCTGAGACATTCTAGCAAATCCTATAGCCCCTAGTAAACAATAATAATATTGCTATTAAAACTTAAAAGCATTTGGTATTCGTTGAAATAATGGTTAAAAGTCAAAACTTAAAATAATAACAAAAAAATAAAAAATAGTTACAAACATTTTTTTTTAAAAAAACACGCAAAACTGAAAACCTACCTTAAATCAACAAATCCTCTTCCTTGCAAGCTCCTCAAACTCCTTCACACCAGATGGGTACGAGTAGTACTGTAGGATTAGCAAAGGGAAGAAGTTTCAATCCTATGCAATTGAAAAAATCAAGATGAGAGAACAAATGTGCAATAAGAGGTAAAAATGCAATGAAAGGTAAATGTGTTGTTGTTTGCTTTTGATAGAATGAGTGTGAAAGCTTTTTTTTAGGGTATATAATCCACTTTTGTTTGTTTTTCATTGTATTTTGAAGTCCATGTTTGACTTTTCATTAGGCGAAATTCGAAAAAAAAAATTTGCAAGGATACTGCATGGATATGCTCACGATATGTGATTGGGCCTATGGATACGCTTGATGCGTCACAGGACGTATCCGAGCATATCCACAGGTCCAATCATGTATCCTGGCAATATCCACACTATCCCCTATGTATCTGTATCCAAGGTAGTATCGTATCATATCCAATAGGGTAATAAGCAGTATCTAGTAACGTAAATTTTGAGACTTGTACCGTACCATGGTATGGCAAACTCCGCCATTGCATATCATAGTTAGAAAGGGTTAAAAATTATAAAAGCCTTTCAAATCCAACGAGGACTTGATTGAAAGATTGTAGTGGCATTTTTAAATATCGATGAAAGGGCCCTTAGAAAAATGAATCATAGCATTAGGAGTTCCTCAATGAGGTGAGGTTGAAGAACCTCCCATTCATAAAAAGTTAAAACTAACCATAGAGGAAAGATCGCTTCTAATTTGTTGTTTGTTCCCTTTGGTATAAAGAAAGATGTTGCTCTTTTGAAAATGACATTATGATCTTTGGGAATACACCCACGCCCAATCGCACCATGTTGCCATTGGATGCCCCACAAAATTCAATTTGATAGATCAAGGCAGGGGAGTAGATCACTTAGCTTGTTTGCACCTATACTTCTTATCGTTGTCTCATCTTGAAATATTTTGAGGATCCGCTTTGAGATGAACAGAAGCTAGAGCTGACAAAGAAGATTTGATTCTGACCCAGCGCCTCTCCCAAGGGCTTCTTGTTTCTTAAAAGATCCTCTTGTTTCGTTCAAGCCACACATTTCAAATTAAAGTATTTGGGGCTACTTTCCACATTGGACCTATAACTCTGCTTAGGCAAGGCCATGATTGCAAAACCCATTTGATAGTTGGAGGGGTAGCCCACTAGCATCCAAATTTTTCTAGCAACTAACCCCAAAAGGTTGAATGTATAAGGGCATTGTAGGAGTGGGTGTTTTGTATTTTCCTCATGTAGATGGGCCCTACAAACCCACCCTTGTCAAGCCATGAGAAGAATCAGGATTTGGGCAGTCCACATTTCGACCGTATCAACTTATGGGATCATTCCTTGTTCCCCCCTAGGTCAATCGAGGTCACTTTGTACCTGTCCTTCACTTGATATCTTCCACTTCTACTACCTGTCCATCTGAGAGTATCTTCTTTTGTATCAAGCGGGATTCGACAAGATTTGAGGGTGGATATTGATCTAGCTTTTTTCTCTTCAGCTAACAAATTGCTGTCCAAGTTTTCCAAGATCTAAATAGACTATCTCCTCCTCCCACTTCATCCCAATTATTGCAGACTTTACTTCCCCACTCAATTTTGAGAATATCTAGTGCTTTTCAAAACTCGCCATCTCTTTCCAAACCTTGATGTCTCTAACAAGTGTCTTCCTAGAAATATGCCTCCCAGCCTTCTCTTATTTCCCAAGTTAGGTGATTGGTTATCAAAGATCTGGAGTAAGAGATGAAAATCCAAATGTTCAATACCTCTAGCACTTGACTAGCTGTAAAAATTCTTTCCGTACTTAGTGTTTCCAAATATCTTGCTCTAAGAATACTGCTCCAAAGTTACGTTCTTCACACGTCCTCCAAGAGAGTTTTCCACCTAGTGCCTTATTGTAAAGCTCTATATTTCTAAGACACACTTTGTCCTCCTTTGGTTTGCAAACATTTACCCACTTTGAGTAGTGGGACATTCTTCTCCAATGGGGTCCTTGCCAAAGAAAGTTAGAAATTTTGGACAAAAATCCTTTTGGAGCCTTAAAAAAGAGAACATATATATGGGTAGGGCCTGCAAAATTCCTCCAAGGCTTGGCCACTTACTCATCCTGGCAGAAAGCCTAGCCTCAAATTTTGCCAACAGTTCCTATCATATTTTGTTGTTGCCAGCCCCTATAAACAGTGTAATTCCCTTGTATTTGCCTGGAAGAATCCCAATTTCAAAGTCTAAAGTCAGTGCAATCCTTTTTTTGGCTCCTAATACTCACATTGAACAAGTACACCTTGAAATTTTTTACATTGATCAACTGCCAAGAAGCTTTAGTGTAAGAGTCCAAGGCTTCCTTAAAAATAGCAGCTTCCCTAACTTTTGTTGATCGAAGGGTGATGTGTCATCTACAAATTGTAGATTAAAGAGTGAAAGCAATGAGGGGGATACATGGATTCCATTAATTGATCCTTGCCTTAATTTTGCAGATGACGCACGCTCTAAAGCCTCGTCAAAAAACAAAAAAATGTAATTGGAAACCGGATCACCTTGTCTTAATTCCAGAGAGCTTTGGAAAAAGTCTGTTGCACTGCTATTAACAAGAACCAAGAAACGGAGACTTGAAACACAACTCATAGCCCATGTGCAGCAATCTTCCAAGAAGCTAAATCATCGAAGAATATTGCGGAGGAAGGCCCAGTCAAACTGATCATATGCTTTGCTGATGTATAATTTTAGTATCATACATTTTTCTTTCCCTTATCTCAAAGAGTGCATTGCTTCATGGGTGATTATTATCTCATCTAAAATTTGCTTACCTTGAACAAATCCACCTTGCTCTAGTCATACAACAAAGTGGGGCACATTTTTTGGACATCATTACAGCAACTCATTGGTATTTTTTCCATCATCTTACAATCACAGTGACTTTGCCAATAGTCACCTGGGAATCAGCGACGTTTTCAACCATGGTAGAAACTGTCACCTTACAGTTGACGCAAATAAATAAATAAATAAAATCAGTACTTCACAACCATTTTCCACCTTTCCAACATTTTGATATATTTATAGAGTCACTTACAGTTAGCATCCTTGAGGTCAAAAATAAAAATTATTGAACACATTGCCTGATCTGCACCATGGGGCCCCAGGATGGCAATGCCGTGGACAACCCTATAGCATTGGCTAGCAATCTGCGTGTTATAGAACATGCGAAGGAAAACCAATACAGTAATAAACCAAAGTACATTCCAATGCGGAAGTATTTTCAGAATAGTACAACTTCTATTCAATGTAGAAGAATAGGGAAAAGCAAAGATGTGTACAGTGGTCAGTAAGGCTGGGAACGCAGGTCCCTGTGATCATTTGGGGGATCCATTTCCGACTGATTTGCCTAGACTTGAACAGGAGAATAATGGGTGTGTAAAATGCTAGATATTCTGGCACGCTGACTCTCCCCTATCTAGATGAATTGGTCTAGATCTCAAAAGAAAGAACAATGTCTAGCATTGCCAAAATAGGTGTTGCATAGAGGCACTGCTTGAGCTCCTCAAAGGCATGTTGTTTTGCAGATGTCCACTAGAATGTTGCTTTAGCACGCATCATCTCATTGCGAAGCTATGATATGTGTGATAAACCAAGAACAACCTTGCGGTAGAAGTTTGCAAGTCCAAAAAAACTCCTCAACTCGGTGAGATTGCGCAGAGATGGCCAATCTTGGATTACTTTGATTTTAACTCGATCTACATGGATGCTTGCGCAATCAATGATGTAGCCTAGATACTGAATTTGCAGAGTGCTGAATGTACACTCGGCTAAGTTAGCTTGCAACTTGTGTTTGCACAAAGTCTTGTTGAATATGAAGATGTTATCCAAGTAGACTGTGGCAAAGGAGTTAGTGAAAATTAGTATGTCATCCATCAAGCGCATGAATGTTGTTAGCGCATTGGTCAAACTAAAATGCATAACCAACCACTCATACAATCAATCCTGTGTTTTGAATTTGTCTTTCATCCCAGGATGGACTAGTACCTAATGGTAATATGACTTCAGGTCAATCTTGTTGAAGCATTGTGCACCTCGGAGCTGGTCTAGGAGGTCATCAATGCGCACTAGTGGATAATGATTCTTCACCGTTATCTTGCTAAGTGTGCGATAGTCAATGCACAAGTGTCATGCACCATCTTTCTTTGGCGTGAGGACTATCAGGCCGCCACAAGGAGAAGAGTTGGTACTGATCTTACCTTGATCAAGAAGTTTTTGTATTTGGCAACTAGCTCCATAATTCTCCCAAATGAACTTGTGGTACAGTGGACTATTTGGAAGAGGGTATCCAAGACCCAAATCGATTTTATGCTTTACCTCACAATGTGTAGGAAGGCCTTTCAGTTTTGCAAAGACATCCCCATATTTCTATGTTGTGACAATGTTTGCATTGTTGTGCGTGTTGCCACTTCTTTCTTGCTTTGCTACACTGGTGCTTGTGGGCGAACCATGAGTAGCACGAACTTATACATGTGCAAGATGAGCTTGAGACATTTTTTGGTGGAGACAAAAGTGAGTTTGATTGTTGGAGGTGACTACAAAAAGTTGAAGAAACAATCCTTGGCACGAACAGTCCACTATTGCGACTATGGCTTGATATGTAACATCTCAATCATACAGATATAGTGTTCAAAGCAAAATGTCATGCACCTCTAGAGGTGCAATGTCACAACTACATTCTCGAAAGTGCATTGCCACCGGACCTATATATCCTTTCCTTGGGGGAGCCATCTTAGAGAGTATGGTTGAGGATGTGCTTCAGACGTGACATCTAGGCACTAAACTGCATCATGCACAAAGATGTTCTTCTAGGGCCCGTTATCGATGATGACATAAAGACGTTGACCCTTGACCCAACATTTGGTGTGAAATAGGTGTTCTCGTTCCTCTAAAGTGTCAGTCGTAGAGGTGTTGGTGCTTAGACAAGTAGCATTTGGATCAATGTCATCTACTTGCCCAAAACCTGATGTAGATTCCACAATCAAGGATTGTTGCGCACAACATTTTACATCATTGTGTGAGCTCCTGTGGTTTTGTTGGCACCACTTGTCACGTTGGTTCTTCTTGCCTTTGTCTAGCACAAAAGATGTCAAAATATTCTAGTGTTGTGCATCCTTCTTAAGTTGCTCTGCCTTGCGCAAAGGAACTTGCATTTGTGCAAAGGGGTAAGATAGTGCACCGAGCATGGGTTTACTCCTACACACCACGTTGGATGAAGAAAACTTCTTCATCTTGGTCTTGGCTTCGATCTTGGTAGCTTTGCAGTAAGCTTGCCCCAATGTGTAAGAAGTCAAGAACTCCATTTTTGTATGAATATAAGGTGATAGTACTTCAGCACCTTATGTTGCTCCATCAAGTCCTCAAGCAAATGCACAATATAGTCATGGAACTCCTCGGTGTAGTTTTCAACTGGCTACTCTTTATGTTGGCGCAATTGTTGGAACTTGATATATTCATCCTCATAGTGATTGAGAGGATAATACTCATCCTTCATGGCACTAACAAATGATTTCCACGTCTCAATGGGTTAGTCCTCCTTGCATTGTGTGATGAAGGTTTCCCACCAGACGGACACTGAAATGGACATCATCAACGCTGTGAAGGTGAGCTTCTTTGTATCAATGAAGCAATTCACCAAGAAGTAGCCTCGATTTGTCGATTCCAAGTATTCAATGTTGTGGCGTTGATTTTAACTTAAAACATTAGCATGTCAAGATTGACTTGCACTTTGAAAGGGTTTTGCTGCTGAAACAACGGATGCACAGGTCATGTAGAAGTAGTGGTTTGTGGCCCAAGTTGCACCATGATTTCACAGAACTTGACAAAGTTTGTTGTGTTACTCCTCGAGGGCATCTCGAATGAGTTTATGGACGTATGCCTTCTTGTTCTTGCTATGGCATTCTTTCGGATACTTTAAAAAAAACTGATTGGTATTCCTTTTTGTTGTTGCACTCGTGTGTTTACAGTTATATGAGAGCTCTTGCTCTGACACTAATGATCTGCACCACTTGGGGCCATGATGTCAGTAGTGGACAACCCTATAATATTGACTAGCAATCTACGAGTTATGGAACATGCAAAGGAAAACCAATACAATAGTAAATCAAAACACATTTGAATGTGTAAGTATTTGCAGAATGGTGCAACTTCTACTTAATGTAAAATAATAGGGAAAAGTATAGATGTGTACAATATTCAATAAGGCAAGGAATGCAGATTTCCATGATCATGAGGGAGAAACACTCCCTATTGATTTTCCTAGACTCGAACAAGAGAATTACAGATATGTGTAAAATGCTATATAGTAAGCATGCTCACAATCCACTATTTGGATGCATCATTGATCCCTTAAGGGTTGGATGGTTACAATATATAGACATCGTTACAAGAAGGTGGTTATAATAGATGATGGTTACAAAAGAGGATGATTACAAGAATAGTTCATCTTCTGCCTGAGTGATGGTTGGGATTCTTGTAGTTGTGCTTGTAGAGCTTCCGACATGTAGCATGTTGACGAGTGCTCTAACATGACAAGCACATGTGATCGCTGAGTTTTGGGGGTCATGTGCAGCATTGGAGTGTTGCGAGGTCGCACAATTGAACACTTTGTGCAAAAGAGTTTGTGCATCATGTAGAGTGTGGAAGTCTTGCGCATTGTGTGGAGATGCGCAAAGGAGAAATGTGGGTGTCTACGCAGCTACTTATAGGTCAATGCCACTTACATTATACAATTTCATACATTGCCTTTTGTTCACTTAGTTTCATCACGCACATTTTCAATCAAGACCATACCACTTATTCATTGCATTCATTCCATTAGATTTTGCATCAAGAACATATCTATGCTAACAACCTTTGAATGACAAAATCAAAGCATATTTTGTCCATCACATTTTCTCCTCTGACATATCATGCAAGAAAAGAAAAAAAACAGATTTACAACCATCTAATCAAACTTGGCACAAAATTCAACTCCACAAGCCATATCTTCTCCATCATTCCACGTCATTTTTGCCTACATCATCAAGTCATCAGTGCAAATGTTTCTTCAGTGGACAAGTCAAGGTAGGTATTTTTATTTTTCCAATATTTACTTTCATTTCACTATTGACATCTTTTCAATTTGTTGAGGAAGCATAACTTGCTTCTTGCCATCGACAGGCTACGTACCTTGTGGGGCTTATGCATACATATAAAATGAAATACTAATAATTTCAATGTTAAGGGGCTTCTTTGCACATTGCACCTCTCATTCAATGACATATTGTGGAAGTGAGCTAGACTTGACTAGAGCAACCATGTCGCCCTTAGTGATCCGAATTGAGAATTCAATCTGGAGGGCAACATACCAACTGCTAGGGCCTACTGTGTTATAATAAAGTCAAAGTCTTCTATACTGAAATAGCACAAATTTGTAAGAGTAATAAACAAAGCTTTATTGCAAGCTAATAAGAGACTTTCTAAAAAGATTGCAATTTGTGTAGAAGAGATGGTAGTTGTTCACTCTGAATTACAATAGGGTAAAGCCTTGTCTTATAACCTAAGTCACAAGGTTCGAGTTTGAGTTTGAGCTCGACAAGGATCAAATTCGGTTCAAGTTCGCCAATGGATAAATTTTGAAAAAAAATCTCCATTAAGTTTGAACCATAGAAAAACATAAAAACATATAAAAAAAGTTCAAATCAGAATATTAAAGTTACTTTTTGAAAAACTAATAGTCTCAAAATCTAAAACGTGTAATACTAAGTTCCATATCATCAAGAGAACTTGGCTCATCAACATCATCAGCATCAGTAGATTCATCGCAAAGGAAATAAAGATCATTTGCGTCCTATCACTGTAGTTCCTTTGCACTTGATCCATAATATTTTCACCATTTGTATCCTTCAAGACAAGGCCTATCATACCTGGCCCCTTGTGTTGCAAATACCCCTTTTTGCACCTAGAATGCCCTTATTTGGTTCCTAGTTATACATGTAAGTTCAAGATCTAGAACAAGCATGTCAATGGCTTCATAAAGTCTACTCGTGATTTCAGAATAATTCTCTCTATCTATATGAAAGAGCCTGAGCTCTAGATAATGAGCCCCTGCATGCAAGGTTGTCTGCAACATTTTTCATATTACATCAATCACATCCCATATTTCTTTGTAGTCAGTATTCACATCATTAAATGCCCTTTGAATGGATTCCTTACAATGGTCCATAGCCTCATAAAGCATGCCAAGACAACAGGTGTCACCATCAACCATGCAAAGCACATCAACAATAGATTCACACATTTTTAAAACTTTGTTTGCACTTTCCCAAAAGTCGGGGTTTATAATGATTTGTTCTACTTGCTTTCCCTTAGAGCTTGTTGAAATCGCAAATTCTTTTCACTCATTGCAACAAATCACTAACCTTATTGTTGCTTTCTCTTCAACAACTCTTTTCAAAGTGATATAAAAAGAGGCAAATCTTGTTTCACAGTGCCTCAACAACTCCTTAGATGCATGTTGTCGATAAATGCTTAATGTGAGGCGGTGGTTCCTTATAGAGTTTGCAACTGTCCTCCCCCTTTGAATTGTTTCAATGCGCCCATGGAAATTTGGCCATGTCCTAAATTAGAAAATTAAGGCAATGTGTTGCACAAGGGCTCCAATAAATTTGTGGATAATTGTCCATAAGCATTTTCCCAGCTCCTACACAATTTGTAGCATTATCAGTGACAACCCGAACTACATTTTTTTCACCAACTACAAGAATTTCCTCATCTAAATTTGAAAACCTACATTGAAGTCTTTTTGTGGTTCATAGTGTTGATCACTTTCAAGAAAAATGTGTTTGAGGGCAATACACCAAGATATTAATCAATGGTCTTTGACACATCAAACCAGCCATCGCTCAATATACTGCAACTTGTTACACTCTAAGAGGCCTTGACATCGGCCATGCTTTCAAACATCCTCTCTTCCGACCTTTCCAAAAGAGCGGTCCTAAGCCTCTTACAACCAAGTGGAGTGTATCGTTTGTAATGTCCCCAATTTGGCCCTATGCTCTTCTTTTGGATTTAGCCTATTTTTGGGAACTTGTAGGTTAAGCAAAAGCTCGAATCAGGGTTTCCAAACTTCTTGGAGGACGTTTTCGTCTTTTTGTGGAGCTTGTACTTGGAAATGTTGAACTTGGATTGCGAATTCCTTCTGGGTTTTCTGAAAGCTTCGCGGTGATATGTTTTACTTGGCACACAGAGCACTTTCAGGGACTTTCTATTTTTAGTAAGTTCGGGATTGACACCGGAACGGGATTTTTAGAGTGGGGTTGGATTCGTCTTGTCAAGACCTTTCCAACGAGCTATAGATCATTGGTTTTTGACATCATCTTGGCCTCCATTTTAAAGTCCGTAAATTAAACATTATTATTTAATTTTAGACCTTGGTGCCTAGGCTCAACGACTTAATGTTGAGGTTGAAAAAAAAAGAATTAAAGAGGATTATATTATTTTTGCTATCATGTTTTATCCCATATACAAGAGGATTTTAGAGACTCCCAATTGGAAAAGTATAAAAGGAGGAAGAGTGCTCTCATTTCATTATCTTTGGTCTACTACATTGTTATACTGCCGGATTGGCTCTGGAATCGCTTCGAAGAATGAAGGCCTCCTAGCTCGGGCATCGCTTCGTGTTTGCAAGATAACATCTAGTGGTGATTCAGTCTTTGTGAGTTGCATTTAGTTGTGCATTGTTCTCAGCTTATTGCATTGTTAGTTTTATTTGGCAAATTAGTGTTTTTAGCTTGTTGCATTCTTGATACAGCAAATCCGTGTTTTATTTATAAATCAGAAAATACCAAAAACAGTGTTCTGGGTAATAGCTCATTGTCTTTGCTAGGCTTGGGCGCCACTATCCTCAAAGTGGTAGAATTTATAGAATTTGCATTAATTTTTAAAAGGAAATCGCCCCTTTCAGCTCGCTGTACATTTTAGATTTGCATTAAAATTCGTGCATTAATTATTGGTTGCATTTTTGGGTCTATTTTGGGTGTTAGTTTGGGCGCTATCATAAGGAAAGTATTGTGCATCAGAAATCAGGTCAATTGAACAAGTTTTTAGTGAGATATGAGCATCTGAGCAATTCCATAGGTTGTTGGTTATTTCTTTTAAGAGCAGATTTGTATCAAAAATCAAAAATTATTGTATTGCTCTTTGAATGAATTATTGTTTGGGCATGACTATCCAAGATATGGGTAGTACTATATGATGTAATGCTAATCCTTCTTATTTTGTACAGCTGACAGTAGTACTGGCAGTCATTCTTGCTTGTTCAAATCTGGTTGTAATTCTCAGTTTCAATTAAAGTCATTGTAATAGTTATAGCTCCGCCCTATGGTAGCTACTTTCCCTCTTTGTGTTAGCAAGCACATTCTGGGTGTTGAGTAGTTCCATCTTTCAGCATTTCTCTTTCAAGCATTGTTATTGTAATATTCCGCCATATGGTCGCCTCAACTCCATATTGGATTGGGTAGCACATACTTGGTGTTGAGTTCTTTAAGTACTGTTAATTTTATTACTCCACCATATGGTCGCCTCAACTCCATCTCGGATTGGGTAGCACATACTTGGTGTTGAGTTCTCTTTCAGCACTTGTAGTAGAAGACCCTCTGACCATATGCTTGCCATCATCGGCGCCATTCTTGTTTAGAGTTCATTCCAGTTCTGTTTCTGCATTTAGATCCTCTGACCAATGCTCGCCATCATCGGCGCCATACTGGTTAGAGTTATTTCAGTACGTTTGGGTTTATCTTCTAACCTTAACGGGTACTTGATTGTAATGTTGTAATCTGATAATTGAAAATCAAAGAAAAAATTGGCTCAGATTATTTCATCGTTTGCCAAATTCAGATATTTTTTAACTGCATTTTTAAAGAATGACCTAGCTAGATTAAATGGAATGGCACTTGAATAAAACAAATTGGCCAACGCATCATCCACATCTTGCTTTTGTACTGGCTTCCCAATGCTAGGAATTGTTCCACTTCCACAAATGGTTGGTTGCATAAATGATGATGACATGCTTGTAGAAAAATGTTTTTATGTGTTCCTGAAAATTTCTTCTTGAATTCTTTGTTTTTTTCACCGCAACATGTTTTCCAACAAGTGATTGTTCCTCCTCTTTCTCTAATCTCACTCTAATTTCTAGAGTAATATTAGGACATGCTTTAACACCCACCCACGACCACCCTAACTGGAAAGTAGGTGGTCCACCACCCCAGTTAAACGCCCATAAAATATTTTTCCACACAAGTTGCATTTTACTTCATTCCCTAATCAAGTTCCTGACACATGCTTCCATCCCCCAGTGTTTCATTTCTGAGGAGCCATGAAATGTTTTACAAATAAAAAAATAAAGAATAAAAGTGAAATAAAAAATAAAAGTAAATAAAACATAATAAAATAAGTAAATAATTTAAAATAAAGAGAAATATTTATTAATATAAAATATTAATTAAAAATGGTGAATAAAAATAAAATGTAGAATTTTAAAAAAGGAGAATAAAAATAAAACGTAGTTAACATTAGAGGATCATATTGACGAATGGTTAAGGTGATATCGAAGGCACAATGGAGGAAGTAGAGCAGCAAAAGGCGAATTTATTGCAACGTTTGGAGATATTAGGGCAGCGAGTGCAACAGATTTTTGAGCGTGAAGAGAGATGGGTAAGGGAGGGATCTCAATGCATTACTCTAGTGCTGACAGATAGCAAAAGTGGTCTTGATGGTGGTTTGGATCAGGGGGCGGTGTCAGAAGTGAATAAACCCATTTTCGATTCAATTTTTTTGGTCATCGAGACAAGCATAGTTCTAGCAAACCCTCCTTTTTCCATGCACGTTGTCAATCAGGAGGTGGGCGATAGTAAAGTTCCTTTTTATTCTTGCTTCGTTTGTGTCTCCACCTATCTGGGATGCCCTTCTTCCTAGCAGCACAGTGGGCATGGATAGTTTGAAGCACAGGGTGCAAAGGTTTCTGGATCCAATGAGTATCGATCAGCGAGCTAAGATTAAGCCAAATTTATTGTCTTTTTCTATCTGTTCTGGAGGAAGCCAAGTTGGGCCGAGGCGGTGACTTGGGTTTTAAGGGCAAGGTCAATTCTTCCTTGCTTTGTGGCTAGAGGGGTTGGTATTTTCCCCTGTATCTCTTTGTTGTTGTGTATTTACTCCAGTTTAGGTGGGAATGGCCATAGGCCTGTGTTTCATTTTGTCTTGCCTGACCGTCTTCATGAGGCAGTTGTTTCTTCTTTGATAGTGGTTTCCGATTCTTCATCCCTGTTTTGGCTTGGAGTGGCAACATCCTTGGGAGCTCCCTTGGGGAGAAGTGGTTCCAGCTTTTATCCATGGTTTTTTTTGGTGTTTCAGTGTTGTTTGTTGAGCTTTAGAAGGACCTTTTTTCTTCCTCTACATCGAAGAGTCTATAAGGTCAAGTGGAAGTTTTTTCCCTGCCCCTATTCTGACTGCTAATCTTAGTGATCGGGGACGGGGTGTCCCGAGTCAACCCCGACTTGTCTTTTGAATAAGGTTTATTTGGAGTTTATTGGTGGCTATTGGGCTTGAGCATTTATCTATTGCTGAATTATCCATAATGGATAAGGCTTCGTTTCCTTTTCGTTGGCTTTGAGGTAGGCCCTCGTTTGGATTGGCAGGTTTGGGCCTGGTACATATTGGCATCGTCTTTTGGTGAGAGTTGAAGAAGTTGACAGTCTGGAAGCCTAATTATCCTTATTTTCATTTCCTAGGTTCTTGCAGTGCTTTGCGCCCTAGTTCCATATTGGTTTGGACTTTGGTGCAGTTTTCTGATGTTTCTTGTTGTAGTTTGGTTCCAAGGTTTGTCCCCTGGCTTGTGCTAGCTTTTTCTTAACTGCGGGTTTATCCCTGATGCAGGAAAGGAATTGTAAAGTCCAACTTCCTTGTGTTGGTCTTTGCTAGTTTGAAAGGGCTTGGTTTTTCAGCGCGTTTTTGGTTCTTGCCTTTGGGGTGGTCGTTTTATCTTGGCATGTCGGTTTTGGCACAAGGTTTGTTCCCTAGTGTTTTTTCGGGTTCCCTTTTTTGATGTAAGCCTTTTTGGTGGTAAGGATTAGCGTTCATTCCTAACCTCCTCCTTTTTGTTCTAGATCATGATATATGTATGGGTGAGGGCCCCCTTTTAACCCTCAATATCAATAAATAAAAACATAAAAATTAAAATAAATGAAAATGAATTTCAATAAAATGAATTTTTGAATTAAAAAATATAAATATAAATAAAATGAATATAAACTAAAATATTAAAATAATTATATACAAATAAAAACAATCGCCATTAATGGGTCAAGGGTAAACAAAAATTTGAAATGTAGAAGGGATCATTATGTTTGGGTCCCTCCTCTTGCTGGTACTTTCGAATTGAATTTTGATGAGGTGGCAAGGGGAAATTTGGGTGCCTCGGGTGCAGGTTGTGTTATTCATGATTGCTCAAGTTCTCTTATCCGAGTTACTTCGCTAAGTTCGTGAATGGCACAAATAATGAAGCAGAGGCCTAGGCGGTTGTTCTTGGTCTTGAACTTGCTCTTCATTGCGGTATTGAGCATCTTGAAATCAAAGGCGACTCTATGGTTGTTATCTTGGCCCTCCAATCTCAAAGCTTTAAAATCTTGGAACCTTAGATATATCCTAGAAGGAGCTTGGTGAAGTCTTCTCTCTTTGAGTTCGTGGTCCACTTCTCATTGCGTCCGGGAAGCTAATGTTGCAGCTGATTTTTTGGCAAATTTTGGTATTTTGCAAAGGGAGGAATTCCTTTAGGACTATCTGGTGGATTCTAGGCCCGACTTGAGTGAGCTTGTGTGATTTGTTTTGCATCTTGGTTTCTTTTATGGTTATTGAACCTTGTTGCCTTTGATTTCAAGGCTTGGGGTATGGTTTGGGTGCCTCCCGTTCTCACTTATTGATGACTTTTGGTGGGTTTTTTGATTCGTGGTTTCCCACACTTCAACTTCATGATTTGCTTGGCATTCAATCCTAAGTGTGGGATGTGTTGGTTCCTCTTGAGGCTTCATCATGGTGATGAGTGCTTTGGCTCATGGGGTTCTTCTTCATATTTACTTAGGCGCTGCTTTGGTGGCTTGGTTTCTATTATACTTTGGTGAATTGAGTTGTGGGAGGGGCTCGTTGTTTTCTTTTTTTGCTGTGATACTGGTTTTGTGTTGCCTAGAGATGGATTTGGAAAGAGAAGTTGAAATGGCTATCATGTCTCCCTTGTTTTGTGCTAAAATAGACACTAGGGAAATGGCATTCAGGGGCAGAGTGTCGAAGCGTTGGCTGAAGGTTGTCTTTTGGATTCCTTCAAGCATTTTATCCATAAGGCCATTTGGGAAGTAATTGAGGCAGTTTTCATCAATTCTTCAGCTCGCAACAAGGTGAACACAGATTTGGTTGCTCTCTTCACTAGCAATCTCTTTCCGATTTTGGGAGATAAAGCAACTACCTGCGAGGTAGTGGAAAAGTTTGTTCACCCTGAGTTCAGGGTTGATTTGCTGCAGGCAGTGGAGCATTTGGAGCCACACTCTTCGTCGCAGCTTTTGTTCTTTGGGTGTGAGCAAAGGAGTCTTATCCCTTTGTGGGTTTTTAGAGAATTGGAAAGCAGGTTAGCCATCTTGTTTGAATATGTCCAGAGCTTGGATATGGTGAAGTGGTTGTCCTTAGTTTTAAATGGTTCCTCCCCTGACTTGGTTTGTCTTGGTGCTCCCCTGCCTCTACTAAATCAGGTCTTGGATTCCTACTCTTCTACTACGATGGCAGTTGTTAAGCATTTGGCCCGCATTGCTTCTCCTTGGAAGGTCTTGCTGCTTTGATAGAGGTGGGGCTTGGTCAGAGTCCTAGATCCAAATTATTGTTTTTAGCAACCAAGCACATGAGTGCTCGTTTGGCTAAGGCCCAATCTACAATGGGTTTGAGTGGTCACATTACTCATTCCAAGGGTCGTGTGCCTAAGGCAAAATTGGTTCCTAGTTCTCATAAACATAGGAAGTTCATTAGCAGTCTTGAGGTTGGTAGTGGCTCTCGGTCTAGGCAGCTTGAGGAATGTCTACTTGGCACAGTTGTCCCTTCTGAAGGTGGTATTTTTGTTGTTGATGTTGAGTTGTCAATATTGGCAAGTCTTTTGGGTTGGACTCACATGTTGTATCTTCGTCTTTGGCTATGGATGTTGTTGATCTGGATTCTGGGATGGTTGTGTTCATTGGCGGGGTTAATCTAGACCTCCCTTTTCTTTGATACTGTGGTTTTTTGTTCGCAATTGGCCAATTTTGGATGATTCATATTGTTAACCGGGATCCTTTGGTATCTTGACCGGATGGTTGTATGTTGAGGTCTATCCCCCATCCTTTTGTAGCTCCTAGTTAGTTGTCTTTATGGCTAACTAAGGATGTCTTTGTTGATCGTGGGTATCCCCCTCGAATCTTTTGGATTTTTGAAGCTTTGTATGGAAAAGGGACCTTTTAACCCTTAATATCAATCCAAAAAATAAAAATAAAATGAAAAATGAAAACAAAATTAGAATAATTATATATAGATTAAAATAAATGAAAAGCAAAGTAAAAATAAAACTAAAAAATAAATAAAAACAAATTAAAAATAAAATTAAAAGAATATAGAAATAATAAAAATTAAATACAAACAAATTAAAAATAAGAAATTAAAAAAAAATAAAAACAAAGTAAAAATTAGATTAAATAAATAAAAACAAATTAATTAAATTAAATTAACAAGAAATTAGAAATAATATTAAAAATTAAATTCAAAAATAATTCAAAAAAATTTAAAAGATTATAAAAATAAAAAAATATTAAAATAAGTTTAAATAAAAAATTGAAAAAAAAAAACCAAAAATAAAATGAATATAAAATTAAAAAATAAAATAATTATATATATAAAAAATTAAAATAAATGAAAAACAAAATTAATATAATTATAAATAAATACAAAAAATTAAAATAAAATAAAATAACTAAAAGAAAATTATAAATTATAAATAAGTTAAAATAAATAAAAACAAAATAAAAAGTAAAAATAAAAAATAAAATGAATTAAAATTAAATTAAAAACAAATTTTAATGTTTTTAAAAAAAAAAGTAAAAAAAAAAAACCTTACCTTAACCTAGAAGGGGTCGTGCACTCCTCGTCCTAGTCCAGGGAACAACCGAGGCTATTGGGCAACATCGAACATCTCACAAACCTGGTGCCACTCTTGTCACAATCGAGTCGTCGACACCTTAGTCCTCTGCGGCAAGGTCAACAGGTGACACCGCTCACACGACTATTAGTGCCTCAATAGTTGTCGCCTACATGGATGCCACTCCACCACTCCAGACGTCGTCACGCCACCACTCCAACGCAGACCACTCCCTTAGGTCGAGATTCAGACACTTTCAAAAAACAAATGCCAAGACCCTTTCAACCTCGTAAACTATCCTCAACAATTGTCGCCATGATTTTTTGTGTGCATTTGAATGAAAAATAATACCATTTTATTGATTTGGCAATGTTGTCTTCCCACTCAGTTGTTTTTCCCGCTCAAGTTGTGTTTTCATGCTCGCGTTGTTTTTCTATAACGTAGTGCTACATGATTTTTAGTGATTTTTTGGGTGCTAGTAATTAAATGACCGAATTCCAAATTCGACAAATCTTGTGACTTAGCTTATAACTAAAGAAAACTAATAATAGTAAATTGCTTTAAAGCTAAGCAAAGGTAATAACATCCACTCAACATGCATAGGTATGGGAAAAAGAATTTTATTTAAAGATAAAAAAAACTAATAATATTCTTTCAACATGCATAGGCATGTGAATAGGACAACTCCTAGGAATAAGATATCTACTAGAAGAAAAAATTCTTATAATAGCCAGCCAAGTTGGGCCACTTTGTTGGGCTCAATATTTCTAAATATTCTCCAATTTTATATTTTAAAACATTTCCCAAAAGCTTGGCTTGCAAGAAATACATTCACTCGTCTAACACTTACTAGCGAGGATCTTTGAGCTTTGAAAAATGCTCCGAAGGCCTCCGAAAATTGCCATTTATGTTGTGCTGAATTTTTTAAGAAAAACGTAACTTTTTGAATATAAACCATTACTCTTATCTAGTTTTCCGAAGTCATTGCTACGATCAATTAGCCTTAGTTGTCAACGAGAGCCTTAGCATGCCCTAGGTTCCTCCACTTGTCTTGACATCTTAGTTCTTTACATCCATTAGACTCGTTTAGGTCATCCTAAAATGTTGAAATCCTAAAATTTAGTTAATCTGAAATGCCAAAAACCTGAAATTTAGTTAAGGTTTAAAATGAGGGGGTGCCTTAGAAACATCTTTGTTACAACTCCTAGAGCCCTGAGACCACTTGTGAACACCCTAAACTACCATTGTTTCCTTATATTTATAAAACAAACTTAAGTATCATAGAAACGAGACTCGGACTCAGCCAAGACTTGGCTAACTTAAAAAAATCATTAGAAACAACAAATTGCAGGGTGAAAAACTATTAAAATGCATCACATATCAAATCCACTTAAAAATACACTCAAATCTAGTTGATTACATCTAACATACACATGTATACGCAAAGAAGTAAATAATTGAATGTTTTAAGTTGAATAGTTGAACTTGAAACTTGAAACTCGAGAGCTGATATTAAATAAGAGTTGGTTTTATATTCATATATTTGTTTCCTTGTACACAAAATATGGATTTAGATGCTTCGATCAAAATGCACAAACTTATTGCTAATCACCTCTTGTCCAAGTTGAATCCATCCTTTGCATGCTAACAATCAGCAAATTTGAAGCAAAAAACAAAAAATCAAAATAATTCAATCACAATGGTGTGTGAAAGTGAAGAAAGTGAAATATGAAATGGGCTAATGAAAATAAGATTTGAATGAATAAATGAGTGTTTGAGTGTGTTATAGTAGCTTTTAGGTTTAGGTTTGCGTATTTTTTTTTTTTACTTTGTTGTTTTTTTATTTATTTATTTATTTTGTATTTTGAAAATTTTGGAAAACACCTCAGACTCGGTGAGTCTAGGCACAAGACTCACAAGTCTGGCCAGACTCAGCGAAGAACTCGAAGAGTTTGTAATGTCCCCTTCTAGCTAGACATTGTACTTTCGGCATGATTAGCCTATCAGTGGCCCTCGTAGGCTAATACGGCATGGTTAGAGGGTCTTCTCCGTAGTTACCCAAATGGCAATTGGTTTCTTTGGGGAAGTTATGACATATTCTGGAGGTTTTTTAATGATTTATTAGAATGTTTCTATTTTTTAAAACCTCATGTTACAAAATGATGTTATATTTGTACTTTATGTTATAATTCATTATTTTATATTAAAGTGCAAATATAATATATTAAAAGGGAAAAATAATAATAAAATATTATGATGTTTCTAGAAGCTTCCCAAATGAAGGAAAGAAAAAAAAAGTATAAAGGGAGGTGTGGGCTGCCATTATGGATCATCCCGATTTGATGTTGTCTTTGTTGTGGTATGCTTGTGGAGCCTAGAGTTTTCTGCAGTGAATCAATTTGTCTTTGGGAATGATAACTCCCATTGATAGCATAACTGAGAGAGTGAAATATCTCTTGAAATTATGGATCATCCCGATTTGATGTTGTCTTTGTTGTGGTATGCTTGTGGAGCCTAGAGTTTTCTGCAGTGAATCAATTTGTCTTTGGGAATGATAACTCCCATTGATAGCATAACTGAGGGAGTGAAATATCTCTTGAAAGGTTGCATTTTGGAGGTGATATTTCAGTCATCTCAATTGGAGCAAAATTTGTGGCCATTGGCCAATTTTGGAGAAATCGATTTGGTGAATTTGTGGAGGTTGCATAGCTATCTTTTGGTGTTGGTTTCTATATAGCTTGGCATCGATTTTCCTTGGTTAAGAGAGCAGACTGCATCGTAGAGAAATCTGATATAAAAATCAGATATTTACAATCAAGGAAGGACGACATTAGGAGGGACGTTTTTGCTTGTGAGGGTTCCAATTTGCATCGATTCTTTGCTTGGCTTGGTGCGCCCACTTCCTTGGAGCATGGAGATGATATTAGATGCTTGAGACAGCGCATATTCATTGCATATTATTTTAAACTTGAGATCAGACCAGAACAGGGGCGGCTGGCTTGGAAAATTCGATTTGGCTTGGGAGATCATCCTTTCACTTGGAAATTGCTTGCTCCTTCGTCTATTCTCAAAGGCGCCTCAATCCAACCAAGTTTCATTGCATACAATTCATCCTTTAGTATAGTTTATATTTGCAGTTGTAGGTGTGCATCTTTCATACCAGTATACCATATAATTGTAATTCTTGTTTATGCCAAGAGTCTTGGCTAGTCTAGTGGAGCATTGTATCAAATCATCAATACAAATAAAAATCATGAGTTGCTGGTCATTTATAGTTATATTTTGAGCATTTGAATTGAGATAGTAGGTTGCATGCCAACTGTTCGACTAATTGGCTGTAGGTGATTAGTTTGCTTTGTGAATTCATCTAATTGCATAGAAAAGAACAAAAAAAGAAGTCATTCTTGCATCTAGAACTTAGCATTGTCATTCTTGCATTGTTCTATAAACACTTGAAGCTTTAATCCATTGTCATTCAAACAAATCATCAAATTGTGACAAAAACCAGCAAGAAGCACTTTGCATACAAAGTGTTTGAAAAAATTACAAGGCAGCAAATTGAGACAATTACGCGCAAATTGAGCAAGGATTGTTACAAAGTTTGTAAAAGACTCGAGGTTCCTTGTAGGCCTGAACTGGGACTCGGATTGGCGAGTCCTCGACAAGACTCGTCGAGTCTTGATTCACTGTTAAGTATACTAAATGTTTATTTTATAAACATAATGGTAAACTCCCTTGGCCCCTTTTGACTCATTTTGTACCTTTGAGAGGGTTTCATCCATGGACAAAACCAAACGGACTAGCCAAAACAGTCGGATTTCTATGAATTTGGACCTACGAATTTACATGCATATTTATAGGGTTCCTAGTTTTCCATTTCCATAATCAGAACACATAAAGACTTCTAAGGATAAAGGGATGTCACCAAATAAATATTCTTCGCTAAGACAGGACTTCAACCCAAGAACAGAGGCACACTAACATACACAAGAGTCTTAGGCAGCCTACTTACAGGGTCTATTAAGTATTCTCTAACCCTCTTGGATTCAACCTACAACATCTCACCTAGCAACATGATTGCAGGAGTCAAGGGGGAGATCAATATGCCAACAAGTACCTTAGGTAAGTACCCATTAACCCTTTTCCATTTTATGCATTTTGCTTATTTGATTATTGCATGCTAACACTCTTACTTGCCTTCTACAAGTGAATAAGTGTTTATTGCCATACTCCCTTTCATTATTGCCATTTCTCATATTTTTTTATACATGTTTACTGTAATTCAATGTAAGATTACTTAGTGTTCCCTCTCTTGATAAGGTTCATCACTTACCATAGACAATTATTGTTAAGTGCACATAGAGATCACAGAAATTTTATTGGTTTGTCATGGTAACTTTTGAACTCAATGCCAAGTTCCTTGAGCAACAGTTTCAGCCGCTGTAAAATTTCTTCTTTCTTTAACAATCACAAAATTTCACTTAGCACCTTGGTATCATCATCCAACTCACAACAACATTTGTAAGTGGTACCTCAATCCATCAATAGTCCATACTTCACTCAAGTGTTGACCAGCTACTAGCTCTATTGCATATCCTTGAGCAAGGTTTTTGCTTCACTTAGTAATTCTTTTTCTCCTCTAGAATCAACATTCTCTCCAATTTCAGGAGCTCTTGTAAGTTTAACCATGTCATACTGATCCTTGTCGTGACTTACTTTCGTCTATTCACCACTCTTTGTGATCACTTCAACAAGGTTCCTAATTCTTGCTTTTCCAACATCAAATTTAATAGCATTGGTCCATCCACAATGTCATACACCGAGAACAAAACTACTTGAATCAAGCTCACAAACTTCCTTTGCTTTTCCATAATCTTCTCAATCAATATTTTGAACAGTCACGTGGTCATGATAAAAACTCTACATGACGGGTACCACAAACAATTTTGGCTGATACAACCAAGTTGACCATACCTATAGCAAACAATGGGTCCACCTCAACCACCATTTCAACCTACCCCTTGAGCATACCCTCATCCATCAATCCAAGCTCCACAAAGTGCATTGCTATTCTCAGTTTCTTCGCCAACAATTACTTTTTTGAAGGCATGTGCCGATGGATCTGGGCTGCAAAAAGCATTCACAACCCAACAATAGGCGGTGTTATGTGTCGAAGACTAGCATGCCTCACACCATGCACTCACTGAAATTGTCTTCACACTCTAAAACAACAGGCATGCAAATGTCAAATTCATCACAATGCAATAAAATTTGCAATACCCTGCAACAACATTCCTTGAAAGGGTCTTCATGTAGTCATGCCGATTATGGCTTTTGGTGCCACAACCAAAACATTGTTGCCCATAGTGTCTTGCATTAGAGTCAACTCCTCAAGCTTTAATACAATATACAATATTCGTGCCTCCAACCACAAAGAGATATCTTGCGCATTAGAGGTGTCACTGAGACCTTAGGCATGTAGAGTCACCTCAAGTGCCTCTTGTGTAACAAAAGTGAGTTGTGTTACCATTTTTTAATTCTTCGTACAAATCCTCTAACAAACCATTCCTAGTGGTCAACATCATTGATCCCAAACAACAACTTATCCATGAGCTCTCTGAACCTCTAGTCATAAGATCTGATGCTTTCCCCGACATGGTGATGAATGTCCATTGACTCAACAACATTCTGATGTTTCAACTTTGGATACTTAAACTTTCCAAAAATTCTTGCTTGAATTCTTTGAAGTCTATTGATCTTGTCCAAATAATGCTTCAAGTACCACTCCAAGGCATAGCCTTCCAACATCACAGAAAATTACTTGATCTATAATGAATAGCATTCTTAGTATCTTTAACTCACCACATGATCTAACAGAAGTGTAGCTGCCTCTCAATGTCTCCTTTGCTAATCATTGAATTGTTGAATATGAATCTAGCACACCCAGATTCACATTCTATAGTGGTTGATGAGGAGGTGGTACTCCCCTTGGTTAGCATTATCCTTCAGCCGATAGAAAACCTTCCAGTGGTAGCACTAGTTATCACATGTCTGTGGTAATACTCTTGTCGGTTGTGATGTTTCTCCGGATCAGGATTGTATGGTCACGGGTGGTTCTAGACGAATCCACCCCTCTTCATTCTATGGTCATTTTTTGACTATTCATCATTCCCTCTATATACTTCATATATTAATTAATATTGGTGTTACTTATCCTACACATGTTCTTTTGACTATCTCCCGAGACTCTTCACTATCATTGAAAATATCTTCGCCACTAGCAAAAATTTCTTCTCTATCTTTCAAAAGCACATAGGTGACCACATCCATTCAATGGGGTGCTTGCCTTGCTCGGGGGTTGTCATCGATCAATGTTTGTTGGTGTAACACGACTATCTAACCATCCATCAAGAAGGATATACCTTCACATTATTCACTGCATATTGTTGGCTATCCGTCCACTCTCGCCACATCTTCACAGAGAGTTATGACCCGCCAAGTGTTCATTTGATGCAAAATATTTCCTCCCAAGTCGTCTTTTGCTTCAATTAGATCAATAACTCACTAAATATTAGCCGCTTGCACCGGATCTTGTCTACTCCATCACATGGGATTTAGCTGCTCATGCTAGCATGTTTAGTACCTTTACACAATAACATCTTACAAGCGACATTATAGTGAATTTCACTACGAGGTCAACCCAAGAACTTTGCCTCAACTACGTCAACTAAATAATATGTGACGACAACAAACTATCACGTAATTCTTTAAGGCATCACACAAAAACATCCACATCTTATATACAGTCTTGATCCAAGAGCGCAAGTCATTCAACAATCTTTGTGTCCACTTCACAAGCTTTTGATACACGTCGTGTCTCAATTCTTACAACCAGCCATTCATATAGCTAGATCTAAATAAAAAACATATCATATATACATGGCTGCAACCATTATCTAGCTCATCGACCAAAAGTCTATTCATTTCTTTCAACAAAAGCTTCACACTTACTTGTAAGCCACACATTTATCTCATTTTATGTGTTCTGCCATAAATAGAATTTGATATGAAGTCACAACAACAAAACAAAAATATTGATTCGTTTTATGCTTGTGCACTCAAATCCTGTCGATCAAGAAGGGATTAATCCTTTGACACCCAAAAAAAATCTTAACAAGGTTCCATTAATTGTACAAAATGAAATATATAGATTATCCAATCAACAAAAGACTTTAAAAAACACAGAAATGATGACAAACACATCCGTGAGACCTGACACAATAGTGATAAACAATTATCCATAACTTCCATTACATCCATAATTCAGACAAAAAAAATTATACATCTAAGCCATAACGATTCAGCCAATATCCATCTAAAGGTAAAATGAATGATACGCTATAGTCTTTTCAAAATCAAGGTCATATTCATACAACTCATTGTCACTGTATTGATGGGTATGAGACCCTGCTGGCGATGTTAATTGCATTGGACCAAATAATGTTAAAGATGATAGTGACTTTGTCTGTTTCTTTAAAATGAAAAACCTGGTGTAACTTTCTTAACTCATTAATGGGCCGTTATGGGTCGTCTCATGTGCCTCTCATTATAGGAACAAAAATACCTAGTAAAAGGAATGGAACAGTCACTCCGATCGTTATTTATTGGAAAAAGGCCCAAAAACGTTTCCTAAAATATAAATGTTTCATATAGTCTCCTAGATATCTTTGGAACATCCCTGTGCTGGGGAAAGGTAGTGAAGGTGTGGCTGCCAATCTTGCTCGTATGATGTGTATTTTTTCTACTTATATCCAATTTGTATAAAGCGATTAATTCTTGAAATGTTTGAGACAATAACGGATCATTGGTCAGATTCATAAACATTCAAGACCAATACCCAGAAAAACCTGGGGATGTTCCAGAAATTGACCGACAATTTTTCATGAATTACAGTTAAATTACATTGCATTCTTGCAGCTCTATTTCAATACCAAAATTTACCACCAAGAGGAATAAGCAATGTTGAGGATTAGGATATAGAATAGTTAAATGGCAGCATAAAGCCTTATACTAAAAGAGTCCAACTTAAAACATAAAAATCTCAGATATAATTAACTTATTTCTGCCTATGCCAAAGAGATCAAATTAGAAGCAGGCCTATCTCAAACAGGAGCAAATCTTTTGTAATAATGGTTGAGAAATTTAATTAACTTGTTAGCATGCAACAACATTTTGAACTAGATTTTTCTTCTTGTTCAATATTGTAAGTTTCGGCGATTGATTTATTTCGTGTCTTCGAAAACCCTACAAAAAGAAAAGAATAAGCAACAAACTGCATATGGAAACCACAATTCAATTATGTCATGTAGAAGCAAAATGAATATAGAAACCATGCCATACCTGGTGTGTCCGTCCTGTTAATAGCTTTATTTTGCATTCATATGCAACACCTTTTGGGGACCATCCACAATCTAGAATGCTGTATATGGCTTCAATAGCAACATCCGGCCAGGGTACTTCTTTGCATTCCAGCACCTCAAGTTGACACAAATGCCATCCTTGAAAAGGTTCTGCACAAAAGCACAATGTCTGAAAACTTATAAATTTTATTATGTTTTAATGTATCGAGAAGAAACTTCTAGTTGGTGCTAACATTAAACTAAATTAAGCTAGAACATTTCTCTTCTAATAAACTCAGCAAAAAGACCATAATTCCATAAGCACAGGCAACATACGCATAAAATCTAGAAGAAACATCTTTTGTGCCCTAACCCATTAGACATTATACGGGGCTAATTCACTATGACAATTTATGCTCTCACTTCAAGTTTAATGTTAGGTCTCTGAAAGTTACAGCATACTAGAAGGGTCTATCCAAATGCAAGAGATAAATCCCATCGGTAAAGATTATCATATTTTACCTCTTGAAAGAATTCGAGGAGCAAAATTAACCGGGCGCATATAATGGGATATTTTTCCGGGTGGCATGGGTGCAGCAGTTAACGCAAGGTATAACTTCTTAACTTGCTTCTCCTGTTTCTCACTCCACAAACACATTGATTTAGTTTGCAAATATAGCATAAGATCATAAGTACTAACTTCAAATCACAAATTTATTAGCTCTAAATAAGTAGAGATCCTTTGCAAATATGTCGCTCTAATTCTATTTTGCACTATGGGATAAGGTAACGTGCAAACCCGAAGCTTTGAGTGAAACTCGGAACAGAATTCCACAGTTTTAGAAAGCACAACACTGCCAACAGAGCAAGTATCATGAATATTTTCTTAAGAACTTGATTCAATTTAATTTTTTAAGATTAAATATATATACTGTCCAAATTATAGTCCTTTGGCATCTAGCCCACAAGAAAATAGTGTTAGAGGTAACTCACCAGCCTTCCGTACAGTTATCAAGCTGATGGGTAGTCCTTAGAGGAGAACTGAGCCCCATCACCCGAGTTGTGAACATTGTACAAGTCTCTTCAATATTATCTGTTGTTCCTCCAACCTGAGATTATGCACAAATCAATTACATACAAACCTAGAATCCCATTTTCAATGGGGTGGTAATTTAAAAGATTATTTTTGTCACATAACAGAATAATTATGAGAGTCTCCATAAGTGCCAGAAGTTTTTGTTGGCTCCAATACAAGACATAAAACAGATTACCGTGGTCTTCAAGTAAACTAAGTCAACATCAATGGAAAATTGGCAGTGCATTGAGTTCAATTCTTGGTTTAAAATGAGACAAACAATAAATATGGGTTGAATGTAAAAATCAGAATATGGTACGGTATTGCAAGAAGACCAAATGGCAGTGTCTAATTGTAAGGCAAAACACCAGAGGCTGATTGAGCACTTTAATTATTTTCTTTACAACAGGCATTGAATAGTTTGATAGGCTTTTGCATCCGAACTGTGTGGGTATTTGGTCCCACTCTCCTGTCCTCTTGCAGACCTCCAATCAGTCACTACTTCTGTTTGTACTGAAATTATAAGGTTTAACAGGTATCCAAATTGCATAGGTGCATCCTCCTTTCTACTTCTCTTACCTAAGTTCCAGCATGAAAGAACCGCCATTAATTGTTTCAGCAGGTAAGAAACATAGATAAATTCATCTTGATGAGTAATCAATTGTTTACTGCATGTGACATTGAAAGGAGCAGGGAGTAATAATTTCTTAGTGTTCTTGTTTTGGCAAATTTACCATTCTTCGTTAACCTGGATTGCATTACCATTCTGCAAGAAATCTCTGTGGTATGCGAAATTGGAAGTTTCTGGCTTTTTCAGTCCAATGATTTTGTAATTCCCCAGAGCAGTCATTCAAGGATTACATCTGTGTGAAGAGACAGCTTGAATAATAAGTATCAGGCAACGCCCTTTCCTACCAAACAGTCCACATATAATGCTGTGTTTTAGAAAGATCTTATGTTTTGTTTGGCTAAATATTCTTGATGTTTTGTAACAGTGGACCAAGTACACAAAGGAAGGCAGTGACTGGTGATTCATGTTCTTTGAAGAAAATGTCTTTTCCCGGCACTTTCATATTATATTTTAAGTATTTTTTTCTTCCTTCTACATGCTGGAAGAAATTTAAGTGAGCATGTGACCAGGGAGTGGGAAAGGGATGGAGCCAGAAGTGTCAGTGTCGCTGCAAAGAAAAAAGTATGTTTCTATTCGCACAGCAAACCTTGAGAAGGTAGAAACGGAGCGTGCCTCTCATAGTGGCTATGGCAGCACTTTACTCACTTATAAGAATGTTAACAGTTTTTATTGTTCTTTTGTGTTTTGTTAAACATCTTCACTTCATTTCTATGCCCTTAACCATTTAAGCAGGGAAGCTTTTAATAAAACCCATAAATGTAAAGCTGTGTAGTGGTTTTACTAGTATTTTTCAAGTAAGTTCGCAGCTGTGATACAAGGACAGATGTGCAGAAACAAAAAGAAGAAAGACTAGCCACTAAAATAGTATGTTGTACATTCTTCATGGAGAGGTTAAATAGACTGCTTGAGGAAGGCCGAGTGATAGAACAATAAAGGCCAATCACATACAGAGTAACCAAGAAGGGGGCATGCAAATGATACACCTCATCCAATTTCGTCATTTGTGCAATTAGAAGACTCAAACAAACTAAGCTAAGAGGGGTGAGAAGATATCTACAACAGATAATACAACTTTCAAGTGAACATTCAACCCATAGTCTTGTCATTTCCTTGCTGCTTAGAGGAAGTTGTCCCGAATTTCTGTTGAAAAATGTTAGTGTAGGCTTTTTCCTATCATGGTTTTTCCTACACATTTGTTGTTAGCTTGCTTAGGTGCTTTTTGTGTACATTGGAGAAGTTTATCTCACATGTATGAGGATGTTGGCTTGATGCCTTTCTCCCACTTATTTTGGGGAAGTTAGTCCCACATGCATGGTTAGGTTGGGATTAACCTATCTTCCACCTATATATGTACCTATTCACCTAGTCACTCATAGGGCAATGCAATGTGAGCTATTCATATGGAGAACAATTTCAACATTGTATAATCTATTTGTGGATAATATATAATTTATTCTTTGTGTGCAACGCTAAAGCTTTCATGGCTGTGGTAATGGATTCTTAGAGAAATCTTGGTTGAAGGGTTTTCCAAACTCTATCATGGTATCAAAGCGTGGATTTCTACAATCATTACTCAGTCTCTTAGCCTCACCTTGTTCAGCGTTGCTCATTTCATGCTTAGATCCAATTTCATTGCTTTAGTTGCTTTGTCTTTTGTTAAATCTAAGTTTTGTTGCAAAAATCGTATGGTTCCTTTTCAGATCTAAGTTTTCAATTCATATTCAAAACACCTCTATTGTGGGGGATTTCTGGTTTTGAGTATGTTTAGATCTGTTGTGTTCAAATCTAATCAATCACAAGGATTTGCATTTGAGTTGGTTAGATCTATTGTGATGGCCGTATATTTTTTTTGGAGAAATTGCAAAGTTTTTTTTCAGAAAATTGTGACTATCTTGCAGATCAGTTTTCTCCTCACATAGATATCTGATTTAGAAAATTCTTTCATTGCTAGAAAGAGGACTTCGAGAGGTTTCCAAAAAGTGATCATAATAAGGATTATGAGTAGTATCCAAGGAAATATGAAGCTTTGAAGTTGACCGTACAAATATGTTTTTCTACGGATTTTTTATACACGATTAAGAAAAAAATAGATCTTGTATTCAAAGTGAAAAATCAGAGTGGAAGATGGGTCTATGTGGCAAATCACCAAGAAGATATGAGGCTCTGAAGTTGACCCTACGAATCTATTTTTCTACGGATATTTTATGTGCGATCAAAAAAAAAATAGATTTTGTATTTAAAGTGAAAAATCTGCATGGAAGATGGGTCTATGTGGCAAATCACCCTCCAAAAATCACTTGTTCTTTTCCTTTGCTGCTCAAATCCACTATTTCCAGATCTGGCAGAAAGAATTTAATTTTCTCTAAGCAGTTAATATTTTTTGGTGCAATTTTATTTTTGACCCATTTAATGACAGGAAAACTTGTAAAAACTATATCTCTTGATCGATAACTCGAAATCGAGTGTTGTTTTTTTCGAAAATGTGTGTTTTTTTGGATCAATCTATTGGTGTCATTATTTTGTAAAAATGCATTAAAATATAAAGTGCCAAATTGGCAAGGGGGCAAGGGGTAATACAACTATGAGGGGTTTGTTATTTCAGCCTTGTCTACCTTCATTTGTATATGGGGATTTGCTTCATCAACTATTGCAACTTGCACTATCTTCAACGCATTTTCGACTGTGACCTACATCCTATTTTGCATGTGTTTTGTACTTGTTTGTACCCTCTTGGCCCACAGTGCTCCCTTGTTTTTAGAGCAACTCCCATGATTTATGATGACTTCTTCGACAAGTAGACAATCTCCTTATTTGCAGCTATTCTGGTGTATACAGTGTCTTCTTTGTTTTCATTTGGTGTTTTTTTACGATATATTGTACTCGCACTAAATTATAAAGTGTTATGGGGGGTTTGCTTTTACAGTCTAGTATACCTTTATGCGTGTGTACCTTAGTTTGTGCACCCTTTATTATTTCAGTTGTCAGTCTCTCCCATCACCACTAGGGCCATCTTCTTGAGAGATTTTATTTGTATCTTCGACACCGCTTTTTTCACAATTGACAGTCTCCTGCAACTTTAAGTGTAGTGAGACATTGACATTTCCAAGAGCCTTCTCACTGCCATCATGCGTCTGTATGAGACTGTTTTGGGTCGCCTCCGCACAGCCCACGAAGAATCGGATTTCATCAGGAGTACCATTAGGGTCAAACAAGGGTGTCCCCTATCCCCAATTGTGTTTGGGATATACATAGATGAGCTCAAATCCTTCCTCCATGAGCATATCCAAGACAGCGATGGGTGCCTACTTCACTAAGTTTTGATATCCATCATTTTGTTTGTTGATGATGTGGTCCTCTTGGCCTCCTCTCTGGATGGTCTGCAGAGACCACTGGATACCTTAGCCTTGTTCTGCGACCTTCGACAATTGACGATTACCCTGGGTAAAACCAAGGTTATGGTCTTCAATGGTTTGAAGACCTCGCACCTCCACTTCTTGAGGGGCGAGGAGATCGAGATCACCAACACATATACCTACATGGGCATTCGATTTTATGGCCCATGTTTCAGTTTGGGACAAGCCCTCTAGCTTTGTGTTAATAAGGGTTATGGATCCTTAGCCCTCCTTGAGAGACAATGTTTTCGCCACCACTTCCAGGACATCTCCAAAATGTCTTTCATGGACTCCCTCATCAAACCCACTATTCTTTACGACTCTGTTGTTTGGGGGCCCTCCTTACTGGTGGCTAACTGGGATTTTGCAAAGAGAGTCTAGACACTTCTCCTTTGTCAATTTATTAGGTGTAAGCATATTATCCCCAAGCACATTATTTTCGTTGAGTTTGGACCCGTCCTTTCAGATTGGAGACCATGTTTCTTACACTACATTTGTGGCTTTGCCAATTCTGTTGAGGGGCGGAACAAGTACCCGTACTTGGCATATTGTTCATTAGAGGCTATTGCTCGTTCAGATTCTCCTCATCATGGTCGTGGTTGGTACGCTAAGGTCTCTGACCTCTTAGGGACAGTGGGCATTCAAATGGATTGTCTTCCTCCTTTTCAATATTCCTTGGATGCACAGGTCCACCTTCTACCTACCAGACAGGTAATGAATAAGATCATCAGAGAGGATATTTACAGGCAGTTCATCCACACCACTTGAGTGAATCCTCACAGGGAGCTACGCCCTAAAATGGACTTTTATGTTGAGCACTTTCTGGAGTTGAGTGATGGTTTCATTACCCGTCCTCAGTATACTCTTCGTCACTGGATGCATGCCCTTCGCATCCCCCTTGGCTAGCTCAGAGTAGGTTCCCACAGACTCTAGTGTGAGACAGATCACCACCTTGATCGTTCTAACAGGATTTGTCAGCTGTGTAGTCTCCAGGGGACTGAGACAGAGACACACTTCATCTTTCGCTGCCCCATTTACTATGAGACCAGAGGGAGGCTCTACTACCTATTTAGGAGGGCACGAGTTCTTTCTGGTTTCTTTAGGTATAAGGATTAGAAGTGCTTGGCCTTATACATGCAGGAGGCTTTGAGGCTTCGTGAGCACACACTTCAACCACATTCCAGACCAAATTCCACTCGACGGATCACTTCCTTCTTCGTAGTACTACCTTCAGTGAGAGGCACTAAGCGCCACTGTGAGGCCAACTCTGCTTCTTACTCCATATCTGTTCGGCCCAGAGATACCATCCACAGTTCCTCGAGCCATCATAGCCGTCAGGCCCATACCAAGTCCTGCACAAGGAGACAGACTAGATCTACCAGGGCTTTGAGATATAGTACGGTGTCCAGACAACAGCATAGTAGGCGACCTCCACACCCTACCGCCTCTTCATTTGTTCGTCATTCCATCCAGAGTTTCTTTCAGTCGGCCTCGGATGTTAGGAGAGTTGGATCTTCCATTCCCTGATAGACTTACCTCAATGCTTCTCCTTGGTTGTCTTCCCTTTCTTCTTCTCGTTTGTATTTCCACCCCTGGTTTTGGATTCATGGGATTGCTCTTCTTGATTTTGCCACTTTCTCTAGCTTTGTAATTTTCTTTTCTTTCTCGGGAATATTTTGGTTCTCCCACTTTGGACTTGCACACATTGTTATTTGCAGTCCCTTTGACCTACTTGTGTGGTCATTCGTTGGACATTAATCTATTTATCTTATCTTAATTCTGGTGAATCCTAGTGTTAGCTTGTCTTCTTTGACAGTTTGATAATCTCTTTTAGCATGATATGGAGATATTCTGGTGTATACAATGTCAGGGTGTCAGTGTTTGAATAGTAGATTCAGCCCACTCACAAAAAAATTTGCGTCACTCCACCCAATCATAGTATGGGGGCATGTGGTGCAGTTCTTGTTTTTTTTGCTCCTTAGTGTTTGAGCTCCTTGTTTAGCAGTTGTGTTTTTTGTGCACTTGTATATTTTGCACCTTTTTGAGTGTTTTCTAGATTCCTCCATTGTACATGGGTATCTTATTCAGGCACTTTGTTTATCAGAACCCATATCAAGATTGTTGTCTCAGTGGCATTATTGGTGATTTTGTGTAGTGACACCAGTGTGGCATCCCCACCAGTCTTTGTGCTCATTTCTCATCATTTTCAATCCACTTCTTTATAGACTTTCATTGCCATCTTCTCCCAGTTCAGCATTGAAGGAGGTTGTTCAGGTAATGTTTCCTCGAGTTCATCATTCTACCTAGTATTCTAGAGTGCAGTATTCGTGTTCAGTGATCCTCCTATTCAACACTATTTTCACGGTTACAGCGACTCGACATCCATGTATTCTGGCAAGATGGATTGGCGTCCATAGGGACACTTGGCTTCACACTGCATCATTTTTTTCTACATGGGTACCTCATCATTGTTGTTGGGACCCATTTCCTCTACCCAACTAAGTTATGCTTAAGGGGGTGTTAGTGTAGGATTTTTCCTTTCATGGTTATTTCTACACATTTGTTCTTAGCTTGCTTAGGTGTTTTTTGTGTACATTGGGGGATGTTGGTTTGATGTCTTTCTTCCACCTATTTTGGAGAAGTTATTCCCACATGCATGGTAAGGTTGGGGTTCTCCTATCTTCCACCTATATATGTACATATTCACCTAGTCATTTATAGAGCAATGCAATGTGTGCTATTCATATGAAGAACAATTTCAACATTGATGAGACTATAAAATGGCTCATTATATCCATGAAAGAACATCTTTTTTCCTTGCATAAGAACTGGATCTAAGTGTATTTTCTGAACTTATGATTTATTTAAAATGAAATAGAGAACTATATCTTAGTTATTTCTTTATAAATCGTTGTCTTCTTGTTTGTTGATTCTTGTTACTAAATCTCTGGGAAAAGTTGTTAATGTGTATATATGCAACCCATAATAAGCTATATTAGACATGAGCATGAAGTACCAACCAAATATCAACTTTGAGGTGAGCTACAAGGACTCTAGACATAGCTACGGCTCACCTAGTCTAGCTACAGACTCGCCCAGATTTACTATGGACTCACTCAGTTCATATCTACAGACTCAGCCAATAGCTCTACATCCATGTAGTTCATTGATTGAAGACCAATTCAAAGCATCAAATGTCAAAGGAGCCATCATAGTCATCAACAGTTCGAAGAATACAACTTGAAGAAAATCTACGGACTCTGCAGGTTCTGAAATCTACGGACTTTGCAGGTCTGAAATCTACGGACTCTGCAGATTCTAAAATCTACAGATTCTGCAGGTTTGAAATCTACGGACTCTGCAGTTTCTAAAATCTACGAAGTCTACAGGTTTTAAAATCTACGGACTCTGCAAGTATATCTACAGACTGTACCGGCATATTTATAGATTGTACAGGGCTATCTACGAACTAACTCAAGATTGTATCTAAATTTAGATTTGTATAATTGTATTCCAAAAATAATTCTCTTCATGTTTCATGAAGATTGAGCTTATGTTGTAAATAGATAATAACATCTCTCTCCATATTTTGTGAAAGATCGAGATAAACTAGAATATCTAAGTTGTTATGTTGTTCTCCATATTAGGTGGAGAGCATCTAAGATTGTTATTCATAAATAAGGAGTTGGTTGGAAGCATGAGATTATAAATGCAACCTCCCACACCATTGTAATGAATCTTGGTTATCAATATTATATTCTGAAGCTTTGTGACATAAATCTAGTGTTCTTAAAATCATATTCCGAGGAATGAGCTGGCCACTCATTCCAAAGAAGATGGATAAATGTATTTTTATTTATTTCTTTAATATGTAATTATGTTTTTGAATTACTATTATTTATTTTTCATGTAAACATTTATTTTCTGTAAAGTTTGTTGTGAACCTGTAGGTGTTTTCTGTGTTTATCATTTATTTTCAATTCAGCAATTTACTTTTCTGCAAGTGTGTTTTTCCATTTCTTCAAATGTGATTTACTTTTCTGCAAGTGTGGTGTGATTTACTTTCCTGCAAGTGTGTTTTTCAATTCCTGCTAGTGTGCTTTTCAATTCCTACAAGTGTGGAGTGTGGTAGAATAGATCGGTTGCTAAAAGATCTCTTTTTCCTATTGCATACAGCCTTGGACACCAGCCCTAGATTGACATTATTAAATGATGAATTGACAACTCATCGAACATTGTTTAATATATTTGTGGATAATAAATAGTTTATTCTTTGTGTGCAACGCTGAAGCTTTTATGGTTGTGGTAATGGATTCTTGGAGAGATCTTGATTGAAGGGTTTTCCAAACTCTATCATTGAGGAAACTTCTAAAAAATGGTATGAGAAAAAACTTGGCATGTATTGGTAAGGTGCCTTTTCAGCCAACTAAGCAGGCAGCAATTGATTGCAACCCTGAACATCAAGCAAAGTAATTTTGGCTGAAGGTGGTTGAAATATGGAATGGTAGCCTCATAATGAGTGATGGAAAACTCCTCCAAGTGAAACAATTTGTACAACTCGAGTGACTCACATTAACATCATCGATGCCAAAGTTGAGCTGGATGATCTAAACAAAAGGCATTGGGTCAGACTGCACAGACGATAGCATATGGCACATATCTGATGTGCTTCAGCTTGTGATATTGATTGTTGTCAAACCTTGCTTCTCCAAGTGAAGCTAGACACAATAACCAACTTAAAAAGAATGAGGTGCTTGACGGCAGATATGAAGTGCCTTGAATTTAGCAATGTGTCTTGAATCTTGGCATCAAACTTGGTAAAATTATGCACAAAGGAAGGAGCTTTTGTCCTGCTCTAAAGATGGAAGAGCACCCAAAATCTCATAAGGCACCAAGAGCTGGAAGCCAAAGCAAACTTCGAAAGATGAATTCCACGTAGAAATGCTTGTCACCCAATTGTATCCATGCCAAGGAATATGTATCTAGTTATCAGGCTGCTTATTCTATAAATGATAAATGTGGAGAGCACGAATTGAAGAGTAACTAACAACCTGTCTGATCGTCAAATTTTTGGATGAAAGGAAGTGCAGAAGCAAATCATAACCAAGTAGCTTCAACAATCGGCATTCTATTTGCATATTCTTCTCAGAAATTCTTCTCATTACCAGCATATTCTTCTTGGATATTCTTCTCATTACCAGCATCTTCTTCCTTCAACTCTTCCTTTGCTTCCAGGAGGTACCCCTCTATGTGCCATTTCTATTCCTCACAAATCTCAACTATAACAATGTACGACTCTTTCACAACTTGAAACTGACTCCACTAGAGCCTCACACACTCAACCTAGTAGAACACAACTTTGCTTTGATACCAACTGATATAGATGGTAAGAGGGAGCCAAATTAATTGTTGTCTTGTTCCCCAGGCTAGACTCACTTACTCTCAATGGACACACTTTCAAACACAATATCCAGACTTGGAACCAAAACATACACTCTTATTTCATTGAATGACAATTTTATAGAGATTTGAAACACACACGCATGTCTAACATATTGACTACAACATGAAGAAGATAAGACCCAGCTCAATCTCTTAGGACTTGATACGCTCTCCACTCTTACTTCACGAGAACAATCACTTTGTTCTTCCCTTAGCTGGACTCTCTCCTCTCTCATTTCTCTTCTTGGAGAGCTAACTCTTCGAACTCTATCCTTATTCTCCCTTGAAGTTGCTCCCAAGTAACTGGCTCGGATCTTTAATGACTTCCTCTAACTCCTAGAGTGCCTCTTTGAACTCCCACACCTCTTGAAAATGTTCAGAAACTAGGTAGTTACTTTATTTTTGCATTCACTATGAGCAAAATTGCCGCTTAATGCAAAGCAGCAATTGCGTAACTGCCCTAATGGTTGCAAAACCACCCCTTAATGCAAACTGGTGGTTTCGAAACTATCAGTTAAGTTTGCGAAACCGCCCTAGCAATTTCACCACTGTGTAAAACCCTACAACTTCCAAAGGCCATATCTTTTGCATACAAACTTGAAATGAGATGCCTTTTTTAAAGTGCATAACTTTTTGAGGAGAATCCAAATATGCAATCACATTCTGTTTTTGATGTATGCCACACGATGTTTTTGCCTATACATGAAAACCTATCACTTTTAGATCTTCAACGGTCACAACCACTTCATGAATGCTATTGACAGTTGAGGAACGCAACCAATTCATTTCAAACCATGTTGCTGACTGAAATTGGTCCTATCTGATGTACTTACTGCCCTTGAAGTGTTAAAGAGCTAGTGTTTCCCTTGGATCAACTTCTACCATGCCAAAACGACAAACACACTGACTAGTCTACACGAACACATACATGTTTTTGGTTGATGCAAGATTGACAATACCCCTTGGATGTTTTTGCATCACTTGGTCCCCTCCATCGCCACCACATTCTAGGGCCCTTGGAAGATTTCTTCTCCAGAAGCTTGGGAACGAAAGTGGAGAACTATTGGACGGAAACCCTTGAAAGATGGGATGTGAAAAGACATGGGAAGGAACCCAGAACTGCACAATCTTAACCTGATCCAATCCACTTAGACTTCTTTCATAATTTCCTCCACTCTCAACTGATTGTTAATTCTTTATATAGTTACAAACTCAATTGGAGTGGTCACCCTATGGGGGAATTTCTGTTAGAAAAGGTTATCTTAAATTGAATAAGTAGAAGGCCCCCATGACCACCTGTCAATGTTTGGTGTTTCGTAAGTCTTCCAAAGACTAATTATTTACTCTGGATCACCATAAAGAAGCAGGCTCTCACCTGGGATAGGCTATAGCATATTACCTTTGAGGGACCATCCAAATGTGTTCAATGTAATTCGTCTTCAAATACTACAAAACATCTGTTCCTTCACTGCCCCTTCTCTTGGAAAGCTTGGACTTGGTTCTTTATTAAAATGAATCGTCTGTGGGTTTGCCTTGGTGACTTACAGTCTCTAATAACCAACTGACAGAAGGTTAATAGCGATTGAGTGGGCAGCCTTTGGAGGATGGCCCTGGCTATGATTATCTGGAACATTTGGAGAGAGAAAAACAACAGAATTTTCAGAGAAACATATTGTCCAGAGGAAAGGTCCTTGATCAAACTTGAACTTTTTTGTCAAGAAGTTTTCAAAGAAAATGATCCCCTGCCCAAGATTAAAATTACGGGAGCTGATAGACATATTCTCATCAAGTGGGAAACATCTTGCCCAAATTTAAAGTCCTTGATCAAACTTGAACTTTCTTGTCAAGAAGTTTTCAAAGCAAAAGATCCCCTGACCAAGATCAAAATTACAGGAGCTAATAGATATATTCTCATTGAGTGGGGACTCATAAAAAATGGTGATATAAATATTTAACATCAGGGAAATCAATGCAATGAGGCAAGATGGACAGCTCCAAAAGATCAGTATGTCAAGCTCAACTTTTACAGGGCCTCTAAAGGTAATTTAGGAATCTCAGGAGCAAGGTGTATTATTAGAAATTGAAGAGTTAATTATTAGTTTCTCTATGAACATCCCTTCAGCGACATAATATGGCGGAAGTTTGGGCGCTGATTCAAGACCTCAAATCAGCCATTAATAACAATATCTCTTGTATTGAAATTGAGGGAGACTCCCTCCTTATTATTAATAATGTTAGTAATAATTGTCAGATTAGCTAGAAAATCCAAAATTTGATCGTTGAAGTTTGTAGGCTTAAAACTCACTTTGCCTCCATCTCTTTTACACTGCTACAGGTAAATCAATGGTCCTGCGGACCTGCTTGCCAACTTTGGCACGAATGTCCTAAGGGAACGAGACACTCATTTCCTCTAACCTACATGGGTGGGATGGCCTTTCCAACCTTATGACTAAGGACATCAATGAGGATTGATTTTTTGAAATCCTTCTGCTTTATTTATATTAATATTTTCCAATCCTTAAGCTCTTGGTTTTCCCACCTGCGTTTTTATAAATGACGCCAGCATTTTGGGATGGAAAAGTGATGATTGTAGCTGACACGCTAAAAAGGCAGCTATAATTAATGAATGTAGTGGCTTTGATTCATGTGTAAGGGATTTATTAGAGCCTGTGATAATTCTTCATGACATTCTTGTTAGTTGTGTTCCTTCCATGTCATCTGAGACATTCCCTAGTGCCTTCTCGACTACCACGATGGTGAAACAAGCTAGGAAATTTAGTAGGAAGGAGAAGGGAAAACAAAAGGTGACAGACCAAAAAAGCAAGAAGGTTCACAAACGTGGTATGGACCAGACGCCGTTGGATTCAAACTACATTGGCCCTGTGGACGACTCTACCTTGCAGGAGGTCTTCAATCCTCCTCTTGCAGCTCTGATGTTCTTTCAGGAGACAATGGGAGAGGTGGTTCTTTATATTAGGAACAGAAGGTGGATCAATCTGAACATGGAACAGTGGAATTTTGATGGTTTAACCACTAGTTTCATCCAGCAAATGGTGCAGAACAAGAGGAAACACACCTCCAACACTATCCTAAACACAGTGGTTAGTGAAATTGCCTCTAGGTACATGGAATTTAACAGTTCTTTGAAAGGTCTTAAAATGAAACTGGATGATATAATGAGAGCTGTTAATAAAATTGGGGTCCCTTCAGACCCTGGTGGATCGGGTGAAAAAATTCCACCTGAGGAGGTAGGTTTGGACCCTAATCTTCAACCGCTCCTTGGCAAATCTTGTCTGCCCATGAATTGACTCCATTCTCTATCCTTCTAATGGGAGATAGTCTAGACTTTCTAGACAGTGTGAGCAATGTTTGGGACTTGATTAATGCTAAAGGATTCAACATCTCTGTCCTGAAGTGGGCAGTGCTCAGGAAATTGGTGTTGGAAGATATGAAAGCCACTCAATCCAACATGGAAGAGGGTGTGCATGTCATGTACGTGCCTGTCACTGAAAATAACCCTATTGAATTGGGGGTTGTGGATCTTGTGCAACCCCTCAAGAAGTTTTTGCCAGCAGGAGTCATGCTTAGACTTCTACAAGCAACTCTCTTGATGATTTTCTGGACAATTTTTTTTGCTGTGGTTGCCGGTGGCCACTACCTGTTTCTACATCTTTGTGGCCAGATTGTATATCTTTTGTTGTTTGTTGTTTGTTGTTTTTTCTAGGTCAAGGCTGGTTTAAGAATTGGGTTTCTTTCTCTGTATCTATAGTCTTGTATAGCATTTTCAACTGTAGCTGGTTTTTGTTCTTTCCAGCTTTCTGGTATTTGGGCTTCTGGTGGCTGTTTACAGCTTTCTAACCACTTGACACCTATGTAAGTGGTTTTTTGTATAGGTGAGGCCCCTTTAACCCTCGTTTAATATATCATGAAAAACTACGAAGCATATGAAAGATGAATGACGCACAGCAGGAGTGGCAGCTGCCGATGGTGGTAGTCAACTGCTAATAGAAATGCAAAAAATTGCAAAATGTCAAGAAAAATAGCAGGTAAGGGACTGCACAAAAAGATTCAAACTTCAAAGAGTGCGGCACATGGAATGTAGAGAGAGTGACCTCAACAAAGGAGATAATAAGGCTGCTATTATTCTAGTTTAATTTTTTTAATGGAGCAATAGGTGAGTAAACTAAAAATTAAAACAATGGGCATCGGTGCTCATGGTCCTGCAGACAAACAATATGAAACAAAAGCAGTGGAAAGAAAGAATAAAGAAATGATTTTAATTATGTCCACGAGACATAACAGTCTACTGTACTAAGAGAATTACAACAATCCTCCAAAGTAAGGTTTTAACATTTAGAACTGTAGACAGTCAATTATGAAAACATGTATTGTTATAGTTGGCATTGTTTTGTTAGTATTTTGTCGGCATTTAGTTAGTGATGTAGCAAGACTCTTAGTTATGTAGGTTGTGACGGTTGGGTTAAGCGACAACCATTGCGTTTTGTCCTTCAAATACCATGTTGTATGTCGGGGTAGGGGTGCTGTATAGATTGTATTAAGACTTATCATTTATAAATACAAGCTGCTATTGTTCAGATCACTATTTTGTGTATGCTGCTATTGACGGGCTAGTCTCTCAGTAGACATTAATCATACCACATTTAGTGCCGTTGCCTTAAAGAACATCAGGTCAAATTGAAGAAGGTTCACAAATCTATGGGCAGAACATAACTGTGAAACACAACACAAAAGATATTACACCTGTACAAATAGTTCATGAAGAAGAAGACCGATGCGTACAATGGTACAAGCATTAATTCATGCTATTGACTCCAAACAAAGGCGGGAGAGAGACAATAGTTCATGAAGAAGAAGACCGATGCATACAATGGTACAAGCATTAATTCATGCTATTGACTCCAAACAAAGGCAGGAGAGAGACATACACTCAAGGAGGGGACCAAGAAGTGTAATGGTCGATTCGTGGAGCAACAAGAAAGATGGCAAAGGCTGTGACAAGCAAGCAAAAAAATACATCAAGGGAAGTATGAAGCATGAGGACGAAGTGTGACACCGAAGCAGGGCCAAAGTGTTCAGCCAAAACTGGTGGACCCTACGCCATTCATAGTAAGGAGGGGTTAGAGATTGCGATAGCCCCTTCCACATGAAGGAAGTGTGGACCTTGCTGACTAGTTTGGGTCGGAGGGTGCTGCAAGGGAATCACATGAAACTCAAAGGCAACCCAACCAACAAGTTTGATCACACAAAAAGGGACCTAATGACAGGTAAGATAGTCTACAGACCCCTACCAAAAGAGGGGTCAAACGTAGAAACGTGTCCGATAGTGCTAAGAAAGCAAAGGTACATCTGACGGTGACCTTCTTAAGTGATCAGAAATTTGGATCAAGTATCATCCAGTTTAGTGGATAAAACAATTGACTGTCAAACAAAGGTATTCACTACACACCGAGTCTTGAAAAATAGCTAATTTCTGTTGTACAGGCTTAAACAACATATGGTTGGCATCAAAAATACCTTTAGAGTACATGTTTGGACTCCTCTCGAAAAGTTATGCAATTTCAAAAAAAATGGCATGTGATTTTGAGTTCATATGCAAACGTTATGGCCTTCCGAAGTTAGAGCCCTTTTCAAGGTTGCGAAACTGCCAGTATATGTAGAGTGACGGTTTAACAAATAACACACAAAATGGATCAACAAAATATTGTCTCCTGGACTACAATCATTGTTGGATACACACAAAATGGACTTATTCAAAAACTTGACGGTTTTTTAACAATTGCAATTGCTAGGTGTAATGCCAAGCTTGTCCATTTTTGTCAAACTTGTCAACATGCATGCTATGCAGAAGTTTGGTGGATGGTCACATAGTTTTTGACCACATGACTAAACAAGATTATGAGAAGAGTAGAACTAATTCTATATTTTTTCCCCTTTTTGGGTAGGGGAAAAGGTGAAGAATTGCAAATGAAAAGACACTCCCATACACAATTACATTCCTATAATTTCATTTGATGCTACTTAGTTCTTATGTAATTGGGATTTTTTTCATTTATGGAATCATGTTTAATAAATGTCAGCAATAAACCAAAATTTAAAAGCAGAAACTGGCCGGCTGCATTCCAATTAGGATGTTATCATAATTTGGATGTGGTGAAACATGATGTTTAGACACTTTGCTTTTACCAAAGTATTCACGAATTTCAAATCTATGAAAATATTAGAATTTTCAACTTTAAAGTTTGATGCTACTGTGATAAAGGGTAACCACACAAAAGCAATTACGAAATCCTTTTACTTTTGTTTACTTTTGCTAATGATGTTGTTTTCCTCTCTTGCTCCGTTGATGGTTTACAAAGACAAATTGATGCCCTCGCTCATTTCTGTGAGCTTCATCAGCTGGTAGTCAACCTTAGAAAAACTAAGGTCGTGATATTCAACACCTCCAAAGGTTCTCTTTCATGGTTCTAATTCCTCAATAACAAGGAACCTTTGGAGATTACATCGCCCTTCACTTAGGCGTCCATTTTTTTAGACCATCTTTGAGTATGAAGCTTGCTTCTTGGTCGCACCTTTGTGATGGATATTACTCCCTTTCTATTTTGGAGCACCAATGTTTCCAAATCCACTTCCAGCATATCCCTTTGAAGATGTGCCTCTTCAATACAATCATCAAGCCTACAATTCTATATGGGTCCGAGGTTTGGGGACCTAGTTTGAGGTCCACTGATTGGGCTAGTATTGAGAGGGTCCAGACTCTCATGAGTGTATGATTTGTTGCAAACAGACTATTCCCCGGTGCATCATCCAAAGCTAAGTTTGCCGCCCAACCTCTTTGCCTTGAAACTATCTTCAAGCCTAATTTCTACATTCACAGACTCAAAACCATGGAGGATTTAGTTTAGGAAATGAGAGCTATCCACACTTAGTCCTTTGTTCTTCGGAGAGGATTGCATCCTTGGGCCCCACTAGACGCCAACGTTGTTAGTACTTTGAGACTAGTTTGCTCTCCCAGGCTATCAACATCTTTATTGATACACTATCTCCTTTTAAATACTCCTTGGATGCCCCTCATTAGCTTCTTCCCTTAAAGGAGGTCATCATTAGAGTTTTCAAAGAGGATATCTACACGCTGGACATTTAAGTCACTTGGACCTCCCCTCCTTAGCCACTCAGCCCCAAGCTCTCCTTTTATGCTAAACATTTCTTACAGGTGGTGGATGGTGTCATTCGTCGACCTTACTATCTCTAGTGCCACTGGTCACACAGTTGAGGTTTCCCCTCAGTCAGTTGAGGGTGTCCTACAATAGTTATGGGTTGAGACTGATCTTCATATTCCACATGGGGACCAGATCTATCATCTTTGTTCCCTACAAGAGGTGGAGACTGAGGAACATATCATTTTCAAATGCCCCATTTATTACAAAATCCGAGAGAAATACCACTATCTTTACAAAGACTTGGGCAACTCTCTATCCACTTTCTTTTTGTACCCAGACCAGCGATGCCTAGCCCTTTTTCTTCGAGAGGTTGTGACCCTTTGATGCAGGTCCCTACATGGGGGACCTAGAGCTCCTAGGTTGATCACCTCTTTCTTTCAGCGCATCACGGAGGTTGACAACATTATGCACCCTTTTGGTGTTGTTGCCTCACACACAGAGGGGGGTCGATCAGTGAGGCGAAGCTCGTCCTTGCACACTACTACTACTACAGTGTCCTAGCAGATTCTCTCTCAATGTCATGGATTTGTTCCTCGACTACTTCACAAACTATTGGGACAGGCACACTTTATGAATTTCTTCGTTGCAACGAGAGTTTCTTCGACCTTGGATGTTAGGAGAGGTTCTAGGGGGAGTACTTTGTTTCCTCCTAGGATTACCCAACCTAGTGCCCTCAACCCTAGACACTCCCTGATGAGCACTATCAAATCCTGGATTGGCCTTTTCACAATGATAAACGATGACACATATGATTCCTCTTATCTGAGCCTTGACAAAGATGTATGATGGAACCAGTTTCCAATCTTTCCAACTTTCATCAAACCATGCTCTTTGGGGGTTCCTACTCCCACCACATGGCTATTTGTTTTGGTACCTTAACCACATTGGTTTGGGCTTTAATACTTTGGGTTTACCCCTTCGTTTCTTTTCTGTACTTCATTTCTTGTTTTGCTTGCTTAGTTCTTGATCATAGGGTCCTCTTACCCTAGCACTTTATATTGTAATTGGATGTATTCTTGTGCCCCATTGACCGACTTTTGGCCATTTGTGGACATTAATTTAAGTTCTTTCTTTCTTTCTTTCTCTTCTATATGTCCTTTTAGTTTTCAAAATGCTATTGGAACTTCAAGGAATTTGAAATGAAAATTTCAAGCACAACAGTGCAAGTCCTAGTTAGGTAGAAATGTTATGTTTATTTTAGTCTTTTCAATAAATAAAAATCTTCCAAGCAATTCTTGTTTTCTTTGATTTTCAAGTTTTCATCTCTACATATCTATGCTTGTTTTATATTATTTATTTTGAGACTTCAATGTTGGAAAAAAAAATAGCTAGGGCTTCTAGACGTCAAATAACATCTTTGCTTGCTTGAAATTATCCATTTATCCAGATTGTTGACATCCACAATTGTAATTTGAATGCCATGTGTTGAGAGTGTGGATCTGTTTACATTTTGTCAAACAGTTCGCATGCCTTGCATATGCTTCCATATTTTGCATACATGTCTGCCAAGACTGATCCTAGTTCAAGCTAGAAATTATTCATACAAGAACTAGCCACTTCATGGCACTTGTTTATAATATGGATGTTCTCCTTTCCTTAGATGATTAGAAAAAGAAAAAAAGTAACATGTATATGTTTTTAATTTTATAAAATCATTTTTTAAGGTTTAAATCTAAGGGAGTAAATTTAATGAGCATTTTTTTATTTTTTTTTACAATTTTTATAAATTAGCCTCACTTCGTTTGACTAGACTTAAAAATTTTGTTTTAACTTAAATATGTCTAAGTGCAAAAAATTAATGATTTTTCTTTGATAATGATCAAGTTACAAGCTTTATTGTTTTTTAAGGTAAATTTTTTTTTTTTGTACAATATTTTTTTATTAAATTGGCCAAAGTTAGGAATGGCGACGTGCCAAAAATTATATAGTCGCAAACCAGAGCTAAAAGCTAGCAACACTCTAGCAGACCACAAGTGATAGGATAGTTAGATGTAGTACCACTTGTAGTGTACTTATTAGGTTCACATGGTAAATATAAAACATATTTACATATTGAAACATAAAATAGAATTTATAGTTTAGTTTATATATAGGGTGAGAGGGGATTGGTTATATTAATATATATGAAAAAGGGGGGCATGGTCAATAATTTGTATCCCTATGAAATGATGGCTTGCCTCTGCAAATAGTGACCATTGATAATTAATGACACTTAATTAGGCATAAACAAGATTCAACAAATCGATTATGAGTGTATTCCTTTTAGATGCAGAGCTTCTCACAAATATGGCTATCTAGTAAGCCAATGGTCAATGGCGGAAAGCAGTCGTCCCCAAACAAATGGGAAAGCCAAACAAAAGTTGATGATGAGGGTTTTCAAAGGCCCAAGAAAAAACTCGCAATCAAAATTAAGTGCAGGAAAGATGGAGTATAGCAAGTAGGTTTACACAATGCCAAAAGAGCGGGAATCAAAAAACGCTAATAGAAAGGGAAAGTTGGGTGCAAAGTCAGGCAAAGGCATTAGTGAGGAGGACTCAATGAAGGATTATGCCTTCACAGAAGCTAGAGAGGCATCCCAAAGGAGTCTTAGGGAGGAAAGTCATCAAAGGAGGTTGATATGGAGAACAAAGTAATCATAGAAGAAAAGTTTCAGGCCAAAGAAAAAACTTGTGGGAAATTGTGGAGAGAAACACAAAGAGGGAAGTTGAGAGAATAAGGACAAAGTAAGTCCCATTGTGCAATGCAATAGTGAGAAGAAAACTTAGGACACTTGACAAAGTGAAAGAGGAAGAGATAACATAAAAGTAAAAATTCAAAAGCAAACAATGGAAAATATGGCCAATGGATCACAACCCATGCTAACATAGGTGCTTGAAAAGAGAAAAAAACGTAAACCAAATCAACGAAGATGATCTCTCAGAACATCAGGGCTATGCATGCTCCAACCAACAAACAATTACTAAAAGTTTCATTAACCATGAAAAAACAAAGTCTTGTGCTACAAGAAACTAGGTTAACGAACAGCCTGTTGAAAAGGTATGGTAAAACTCTTTGGAGCAAAGCTATGAGTATGAAAGGAGTGGAAGGTGAGGGTCAGGTAGGAGGGTTGGCAATGTTTTGGAACCCAGATTCAATTTCCTATGACATTTTGAAGTCATCCAAGGACTGGATTATGTACAACATCCAGAAAATCAACTCTAGCCTCACTTTGGTGATAACTAACTTCTATGGTCCATGAGAAAGTGGGAAACAGGAGTATTTATATTTTTTCAGGCCCAATGGATTTTAGGGGGAGACTTCAATATGTTGCTTGAGGCTTTCAATAAAGGAGGATTGCCTATACGTAGCCAAGGTTTAAGGGTCATGTAGGATTTGAGAGTTTGCACTACTAATTTAGAAAATAGAGGAGAAAATCTAATCCAGACCAATAAATACTAAAGAATTTAATGGCTTGAACATCTAAAAATCAAAACACAAACTGTCGGCAATTTAAATGATCATCAAATTAAAAAACATACAATGATGTAGATAGCACCACGAAGGATGACAGTCTACTCGGGTCCAAGGCAAATTGATTCCAAAGTTCTCATGCGATGTAACCTATGCACTTCAACAAGAAAAGTACAACTAATACTGCAATGAAAACAAATACTTACCGAAGTGCCAGCAGGTTTGTCAAGAACAACATATGATTCAGTCTCTGCAATAACTCTGGATGACCAATCAACCTCATAGCACCTAATAAAACATCAAACAGAACCATTAAAATTATTGGAATGCAATTACACCTACCTGGCACAATAGCTCACATTGGAATCCTAGCCATTGACATGCAACAACCAATGTTCACAAGGAATTTGTATTCCAAGATATCTATATTTTTCAATACAAAGAGCAGATAAACCAGGCATTAACAAGGATATCTCAAAGTTCAATTTGACAAGAAACCATTACACCTTAAACATTATGCAGTGGTGTAAGTACCTTGGGAAGCGCTTTGGATGCACATGAACACGTAAATAGGACCCAGCTTCTATATATTCACAAGGACTGGATATTCTGAAGGTATTTTGTGCCTCTCGAACTGTTTTTCCTTTGATAGACAATCTCTTCTTCAATACAGTGGGTGCAGTTACTTTTTTGAACAGCTGAACTTGCTCAGCACTTGCAGTTGGAGGTGGCGTTGGGCACACTAAGGCACAGTGAACAGCTCCAAAATGAATGAGATCTGCAACATAGCTTTGGAAAATAAAAAGGAGATTCTTAACTAGATTTTATATTGGTTTGATGCGTACAACTAACTAGTATACAGGAATCAATTCGTTTATATATTCAATCCAGTCAAACATTAAATAATTATTTTTCCCTTACAAAGGAGGAAGATCAAGTACTTCACAGATACGATCAACAACATTTCCTGATTCCTCCACCACGAGGTGTTCTATCCTTGGGGGTCCACTTTGTTGAGGACAAGGAAGCAAGCGGTTGTACTCGAGATAACTGAGTCATAAAAAGCACCCATTTAGAAAACAATTTCAAGTTGCTTCCGAAAAATATGCAATGGGTAAACATATAAAAAGTATATTTTCAAATTAGTCAAGATTAACATATAGTTAAACCATATAGATTAGCATACTCTATACAGCACACATCAATGCATCTACTTGAACATAGTTTTAGACATGGCAGGTCTACAACAACGTTTCAGCTTTTGCTTCAGAAATTATCTTATAATATATTTTTTTAAAATCAATCTGAAGTGTCCCATTAACTAGGAACAAAAGCATTCAGGTTCGAAGAGATACGATATGAACAGAGTAATATAAGAATAATATAGAGAGAACCTATAAGGTATACTCTATGAGAAGACAGAGTATAAGTGAAGGCAAAAAATTTGCCAATCACGAGTATATGTGCTATGTTTTTTTTGTTTTTTTTTAAACGGAAAAAGATATCTATTAATAAGAGATCAAAAATGTACAATTCTGCTATGCCAAGCATGGAAACTATTACTCCAAGCCTGGGTATTAGACACTAGTGTGATCATAACAACAACGAGCATCATCAAGCCTTGAATATGATCCAGATCAAGAATTTGACTAAGTTGATGTTGCACTTTAGATGACCACCATTTCGGTGGAGAACCATAACACCTAATATTGCTGTTATTAAGAGCCCAATTTGCCAACCCATCTGCCACTTTGTTTTGTTGTCGAAGGACATGGCTAAAGTGGCAATTCTCAAAGTAGCTTTTCATCCTTTGGATTCTTTCCACCTCCCTTAAAATCTGCCAATTGCTGCCCCTTTCCATTGTGGGACTAGTTAGTGATCAGTAGAGAATCTGATTCCACCTAAATCCTTCTACAACCTACTTTCAGTGCTTCTTGAAGACCTTTAACTTCAGCCAGATAGCAATTCCCAACTATTTTGCAAAGAAGAAGGCAACATAACCATCAGACTCCCTACCTATCCCCCCTATACTTGCATTACCAGGATTCCCTTTGGATGCACCATCTATATTCAGCTTACCCACTCCAAGAGGAGGCTTTATCCATTTGCCAATAACTTGATCTTTTCTCCTTAGTGAACAATCGGGCTGAAGATGCCTAGGCATTTCAATATGCAGCCTTCTAATACAGTTAGCCATTTCGGGAACAGATCTTTTGGAATTTTTATTTTATACTTGATGGTTTCAGCTATATTTCTTCTACTCTTTTCCCAAATAAAGAAAGTATCCCTACATTCCTCTTGAAAAATTCTTCTATCCCTCTGTTGCCATAAATTCCATAACAAAAGTGTGATCCCACTTCATAATCCCTGCAAAAGATTTTCCTCTTTTCTAATGTGAAGACCCCATTCTCAAAACGGTTCTTCCAAATAATGAATGCCTAAACACTGAATATCAAATAACCTGGCAAACTGCTGCCATAACTGATTTACAACTGGACATTCTGCAAAGAGATGCATGATTGTTTCTTCATTCTCCGAACACATCTCACATCTAAATGGGCCATAAAATCCTCTCTTCATTAACCTATCTCATGCTAGTACTCTTTTCCTCAATAACAACCAAACAAAAAAGATTACTTTGGGCCACAGGAATTCCTACCACAGGTGTTTTAAAATATCCTTTAACGGATGAGAATTGGTTCTATGTCATGTCCCCTTCCAGTTGACATCTCTCAGAGTTGATGATTAGCCTATTATTGCGACCCTCGTAGGCTGATAGGATGGATAGAGGGTCTTGATGGAGCTTGGCTTGGCTTCGACTAGCAGAATTTTTCCAATTGGCTTTCGTTCGGGCTCTTTCGGACACGTTTCCCTGAGCTCCTATTTTTTAGGGATTTTGGGTACTCAACGGAGCACCCCGGTTATGGTATGATCATGTGCGGAATCACTCCCTTGTTCACCAACTTCAAACGGATCAAGAATCGGATATGTATCGAGGGAGATATTAATATTTAATTGATTTAATTAAATATTAATTATTTGGCGTAATTTAATGACTTAGACGTTTTGACCCAAGGGGGCGCTCATTATGAAGGGGGTCGTTTTAATTATATTTTATAATTAAAATTGTGTCTTAGACTATGGAAAAATTAAAAGAGAAGAAAACCCTAATTTTTAATTATGAAACCCTAATTAGGGCAAGTGCACCTTTTTGAAGGTTATAAGGGTTTCTCATTGGGGAGCGCACCATTCATGTTGAAGACAAAAATTTTTGCTAAGTATTTTCTGAGAAGACTGAGCCAAGGGTTTCCAGTATTCGATTTGCATTGGAGAACATGCAATCTTCAGTGTGTGCAATTCAGAGGTTGTGAAATATCAACTGATCTATTGCTAGGAGAGAGATAATTTCACACAGAGATTATCACAGAGCTTCACAGAGATTTATTTCATCGGGGTTTTGATTCGAAAATCGTCCAGATAAAGATCTTCAGTATTAGCGCAATATTTCTTGAGATCAGGGGTCCAGCATACAGGCCGTACAGTTTTTACTGCTGCTGTACGGAATCCGTACGGATCTGCAGCAGGCCGTACATTTCCAGCAAAGGGGCTTTTTTTTTATTGGGGGCAAATCGCTTCCTTTTTGACAAAACCGCTAATACCCTTTTGGGCGCCTATTTATTTAGCATCTATTCGGATCATCAAAAGCACGGAGAAAAGGGTATTTATTGCAGCCGTACTAGCTGTACCAAATCTAGGGTTTGCTAGAAAAAATCAGGTTTTGAACAATATTTGATATGATTTTATATGCATGTTAGAGAAATGATATTGTAATCATCTGGGAAGAATAATAATAATATAGTTTAGCCAGAAGAAGAGTTTACTGCTTCAATATTTATTTATCTGAATTTATACGAATTTATCTTGCAAATTCGCATTCTTCTTTTATTCATGCAAAAACACAAAAAAATCAAAATACACAAAAACAGTAAAAAAAAAATATTCAATACCAGAGTTCAGGGGAAACAGGGGTTTCTACAGTGTCCGCCCCTCCTGAAATTGCTTGTCCTCAAGCAATCTCAACTCCGGATGCTGCAAAATATCTTCGCTCTCCCATGTAGCATCCTCCACTGGCAAATCTCTCCACTTTACCAAATATTCCCTGATAGTCCTCCTACGCAACTGTCTCTCTCTGTACTCCAAGATAGACTCAGGTACTAAAATCAACTTTCCCTCATCATCTAAGGGAGGTAAAACTGTAGAAGGTACAACACGGTATCCCAACGCCTTCTTGAGGCGTGATACATGAAAAACATTGTGTACCCTGCTCTACCGGAAGCTCTAGCTCATAAGCCACCTCTCCAACACGCCTCAAGATCCTGAAAGGACCGTAATAACGTGGCTTAAGCTTCTCTGCCCCACTCTTCCTAAGAGTAGACTGACGGTAAGGCTGCAGCATAAGATAAACCATGTCACCCACATCAAAAGATCTCTCTGTCCTCTTCTGATCTGCGTACTGCGTTTGCTAATTATGTGCCCTGGCAATATTCTCCTTGAGAGCCCTCATAGTATCCTGACTCTTCTGCAACAAATCTCCAGCACTCGGCACTCTACTGTCACTCAGTAGCAAATCCAGAAAACTCGGCGCCTCATATCCGTATAACACCATAAAAGGGGACATCTGTATAGTCATGTGGAAGGTCGTGTTATAGCAATACTCGCACAAATGAATCCACTTGACCCATGCCTTTTGTTGCCCTGCAATGTAGTTCTTGAGGTAACCTTCCACCCATTTGTTCACTATCTCGATCTGTCCATCGATCTGCGGGTGGTAACTGGTGCTCGGCGTAAGCTCGGTCCCACAAAGTCTGAACACCTCCTGCCAGAAGTGACTCAAGAACCAACTATCCCTGTCGCTCACTATGCTCCGAGGCAACCCATGCAGTCTGAATACCTCTCGAAAGAAGACCTCTGCTACCTGTGTAGCTGTGTAAGTAGTGGTAATCGAAAAGAAGTGGGCATACTTCGTTAACCGATCCACGACTACATATATGCAATCTCGTCCTTGGGCTTTAGGCAAGCCTGTAATGAAATCCATCGACAGGGATTCCCACTTCCTGTCAGGAATCGGAAGTGGCTGCAATAATCCTGTCGGGTACGTGTTCTCCTGCTTGTTCTGCTGACAAACAGGGCACTCGCGCACATACTGAAGAACATCTGCCTTGAGTCCTTTTCATGTGAATCTCTCCCGAATCTGTCTATAGGTCTTGAAATACCCGGGATGTCTTGTAGTAGATACATCATGAAAGGCTCGCATGATAATGTTCTTCACCACTGATCCTGGGATCAAATAAACCATGTTCTTGTAAATGATCAAGTCATTCACAAGAGTATATCTGGTATCAATCGTCGATCCCTCAACAATGTTGGATGCCCATGAGTCCTTGGCATACTCTGCCACAATCATATGTCTCCAATCCTCTGTGATGTGAACCATAGAACTCAAATAAGGCCTGCGTGAAAGAGCACCGGCCACTACATTCTGGGTGCCCTTGATGAAAGAGATGTCAAAGTCATATGCCTGTAATTTGCTCACCCACTTCTGCTGACGATCATTGAGATCTCGCCGCCCCAAGAAATGCCTCAAGCTGTTGTGGTCTGTTTTGATGCAAAATTTGCTGCCAACAAGATATTGCCTAAATTTTGCCAAGGCATGCATTATAGCGAGCATCTCCTTATCGTAAATGCTGTAAAGTCTCTCTGGCCCCCTAAGCTTACGGCTCTCATACACTATAGGGTGCTTGTCCTGCATAAGCACCGCTCCAATGCCATCACCTGAAGCATCACACTGAAGCTCAAAAGGCTTCAAAAAATCAGGTAGTGCCAACACGGGGCACGTAGTCATCAACTCCTTAAACCTCACGAAACACTCCTGTGCCTCAGGTATCCAACAAAATGCACCTTTTCTCAACAAATCTGTCATAGGGGTTGCATGTCGTGAATAACCATTCACGAATCTACGATAAAATCCACACAAACCTAGAAAACCCCATAGCTGTGTAAGATTCGCCGGAGTAGGCCAGTCAATAATAGCATGGATCTTCTCAGGATCCATCCGCACTCCCTCTGCGCTGATAATATGACCTAAGTATAACAATTTGGTCATCCCCAAATCACATTTGGACTCCTTGGCGTACAAGGACTCCCTCTCCAAAATACTGAGCACGGTCTCCAGATGAGCCAAATGTTCCTGCCAAGTCTTGCTGTATATAAGAATGTCGTCGAAGAAAACAAGTACAAATCTCCTCAGCAGTGAATGGAAGACTGTTCATAGTGGACTGAAATGTCGCTGGCGCATTGGTGAGCCCAAATGGCATCACCACAAACTCATAGTGTCCACAATGACAACGGAAAGCAATCTTCTCAATGTCCTGCTCACGAACCCTGATCTGATGATATCCTGACCTTAAGTCTATCTTCGTAAAGTAGCATGCACCATGGAGCTCATCAATAAGCTCATCGATACGAGGTATTGGATATCTGTTTTTAATAGTCCTCTTATTCAGGACTCTGTAGTCTATGCACATGCGCAGGGTGCCATCCTTCTTCACCAAAACAACTGAAGAAGCGAATGGTGATTTGCTAGGTCGAATGTGACCCATAGCAAGTAACTCCTTAATTGTTTTCTCGATCTCATCTTTCAACCGCTTAGGACGCCGATAAGGAGTAATCATAACGGGCTTAGCGCCCTCCTCAAGCTCAATAATGTGCTCAATGCCCCTGTCTGGAGGTCTCCCTGGTGGAATATCACTGAATACCTTATCATCTTGACTCTCAACTGTTGAATGTCAGGGTGATACTCAGTCTTCTGTTGTCCCTCCTGTATTGGTGCCAATGTGCACTCGACAGCCCACTCTATCATGTCGTGTCGCATGAGCTTCTCCATCCGATGAAAAGAAATAGTTTTGATGTTGCTGTTCCATATTGCCTTCAGAATATGTGTCTTCCCGTCAACATCAAAACGAATCTCCATGTCCTTGAGACGAAGAGTGACTTCCTCAAGTGAATGAAGCCACTTCATGCCCAAGACTAAATCTATATCCCCCATGTTAACCACATAATAATCAGCGTTGAACTCATAGTTGTTCAAGCGCAATGGGAGGTCTCTAATCATCCGCTCACACCTAAGAGTGTAACCGTCGGCCACCTTAACTCTAATGCTATCAAACTCCTCAGTAATTAGCCCACGCTTCTCCACAAATCTAGCATCAATAAAATTATGTGTGGCTCCTGTGTCAAGAAGGGTTGACCCTCTGTCCTGCCAAAACTCCACGGAGTCTGAATGAACCCTCCTGCTGAATGCTAGATAAGCGTGCCTCCTGAATCTGAAGCTCTGACTCTGCCTCTGCCTTAGGCTCTGAAGCCTCTGACTCTGACTCCTCAGAACTCTCCTGCTATTCGGAATTCTCTGATTCCGAATCCTCATAATAAGCCCACATCACTCGATTTGCCTTGCCCTTAGGCCTCAAAGGACAATCGTGATTGGCATCATAGGGACCTTTGCAGTAGAAGCAAAGCTTCTTCCTGCGTAGATCGTTAAGAGCCTCACGATCCAAAGGTGTTGCTGCTAGTTTGCCCTTTGAATCATTTTTAAAATCAAGTTTGTCTTTGTTAAAATCTGATCTCTCTCTATTTCTGTTGAAGCCCTTATTGTCCCTGAATGAAGAAGTACCTCTGGAGCAGAATTTACTGGATGGGGCTGCCATCTCCATACTACGTGCCTTCTTCATAGCTTCTTGTAACGAAGGAGGATCAAAGGCTTTGATCCAACCTCTCAATGGTTCGGATAGGCCCTCTATGAAAAGGACTATCAATCTACGCTCTGAAATGTTTGGCACCATGATTGCCAACCGTTGAAACTCCCCAATGAAGGACTCCAAGTTCCCTGTTTGTTTCAACTGTGCCAAATCTGGGAAGTAAACCTCTGGATCTTTCTTGTCAAACCTCTCAACCAACCTATCCACGAAGTCCTGGTACTCTGTCACCTGGGTATGCTGAAGTGTTACCATACCCTGGTACCACCAATCATGTGCTACTCCCTCCAAGTGCAAAGAGGCGTATTTGATAGCTTCTATCTCAGTCATTGGCCTTAATGCCAAAAATGTGTCAAGCTTATGTATCCAAGCTTGAGCTGTCATCTTACCACACTCGTCAAAAGTGGTCAAAGAAAGCTTGCCGGTAGCTCTGATACCACTGTAGAAACCCCTGTTCCCCCTGAACTCTGGTGCTGAATTTTTTTTTTTTTGACTGTTTTTGTGTATTTTGATTTTTTTGTGTTTTTGCATGAATAAAAGAAGCATGCGAATTTGCAAGATAAATTCGTATAAATTCAGATAAATAAATATTGAAGCAGTAAACTCTTCTTCTAGCTAAACTATATTATTATTATTCTTCCCAGATGATTACAATATCATTTCTCTAACATGCATATAAAATAATATCAAATATTGTTCAAAACCTGATTTTTTCTAGCAAACCCTAGATTTGGTACAGCTGGTACGGCTGCAATAAATACCCTTTTCTCCGTGCTTTTGATGATCCGAATAGATGCTAAATAAATAGGCGCCCAAAAGGGTATCAGCGGTTTTGTCAAAAAGGAAGCGATTTGCCCCCAATAAAAAAAATGCCCCTTTGTTGGAAATGTACGCCTGCTGCAGATCCATACGGATTCCGTACAACATCAGTAAAAACTGTACGGCCTGTATGCTGGACGCCTGATCTCAAGAAATATTGCGCTAATACTGAAGATCTTTATCTGGACGATTTTCGAATCAAAACCCTGATGAAATAAATCTCTGTGAAGCTCTGTGATAATCTCTGTGTGAAATTATCTCTCTTGGCAATAGATCAGTTGATATTTCACAACCTCTGAATTGCACACACTGAAGATTGCATGTTCTCCAATGCAAATCGAATACTGGAAACCCTTGGCTCAGTCTTCTCAAAAAATACTTAGCAAAAATTTTTGTCTTCAACATGAATGGTGCGCTCCCCAATGAGAAACCCTTATAACCTTCAAAAATGTGCGCTTGCCCTAATTAGGGTTTCATAATTAAAAATTGGGGTTTTCTTCTCTTTTAATTTTTCCATAGTCTAAGACACAATTTTAATTATAAAATATAATTAAAACGGCCCCCTTCATAATGAGCGCCCCCTTGGGTCAAAACGTCTAAGTCATTAAATTACGCCAAATAATTAATATTTAATTAAATCAATTAAATATTAATATCTCCCTCGATACATATCCGATTCTCAATCCGTTTGAAGCTGGTGAACAAGGGAGTGATTCCGCACATGATCAGACCATAACCGGGGTGCTCCGCTGAGTACCCAAAATTCCTAAAAAATAGGAGCTCAGGCAAATGTGTCCGAAAGAGCCCGAACGAAAGCCAATTGGAAAAATTCTGCTGGTCGAAGCCAAGCCAAGCTCCATCAAGACCCTCTATCCATCCTATCAGCCTACGAGGGTCGCAATAATAGGCTAATCATCGACTCTGAGAGATGTCAACTGGAAGGGGACATGACATTCTACTAATCAAACCAGATCCATCTGACACAAAGTAACACCCTATAGATTTATTTCCCCAACCTATAGCATCAAGCCTTTCAGAGCTTGAAGGGGTTCTTGAGTGTAAAATATTTTCAACCTCCTATTTCCGATCCTCCCTTAGTCTAATGGGCCATTCTTCCATTGGTATCCATTGTTTGCCAACTTACCATTGATACTGACCAAGTATACAATATTTTGCCACCTTTATCCATCCATGTGCATGAAGGGTTTCCATAACCGGCTGCAGATCAAGAAATCGATATATTATAGGCAGTTGTCCATCCCATGAATCTGTCCAGAAATCTGTTATTTTTCCATTATTGATTATCCAAAAAAATTGTTTCTTTATGATCTCCTCTCCTATTCTTAACGCTGAAAGAACGGGGGAACCCCTAGAAGGTAGAGCCAGTCTTATTATCCGCTCTGGAGGATTATTTTCTGCATATTGACCTCTAATATTAACTGCCCATAATTCATCTGGTCCTTCCAATAGCCTCCAGTACAATTTGGCTGCCAATGCTCTATTCTATTGTAGACATGAGCGAAACCCTAGTCCACCATTTTTTTTTCGCTGACAAAGAGCTTCCCACATGCATTGCGGCCCTTTTAGAATTGTTGAGAAGATAATGAGTACCAATAGTTTTCATTTACCCTTTCATCTTAAGATATATACAATTGCTCAATTTGAGATTTTTCACTTTTGAAAAAGTGCTCTCTCCCTTTTATAGTGTTTTTCCAAATTACATGGGTGTAGAAAAGATAAACTAATTAGTGCGTGAACTTGTCAGGATTACGCATGAGAGTTGCAAGCAAAACTGAAAAACAAAGAGGTTGGAAAGTAATTTAACATATTATGAAGATTTAATTTAGGAGATGATTTATGAAACATTTGCAGAATGCAAGTGAGGAGGCCACATGAGACCAACCTACAAAAAAACATAAAAGACTAAATTAAGGGAACCAAAGTGAGCACAAGCAGACTAAATTGAAAGAAATAAAATAAGTGTATAAATAACCCCGTCACATTACTCCTTGTGAACTTCTTCCCACAAATAGCATGTTCTTACAACAGAACTTCAGGCAAGTTATATTAAAAACCTATTCTGCTATGCTTTAAGGCTTTATAAAAATAAACACTCTTAACAATACCATAACTAGGATCTAAGGACTTTTTAGTTTTTACCATGCATTAAGAACCCTACTGAAAATACCAACATGCATATTTGCTGAAGTTCCATAATGTTGAGGAACAAGATTGTGTCTCTTGAAAGATAAGACTTTGATTAGTTCCCACAAGATACACATTGAAGAACAGAACACTATTTTGAAGGGCCCACAAGGGGTCCTTTTTCTTTTGGATCATCACGAGTTTTGGTTTGCATCACTCCTCCTTGATCTCAAGAAGAGAGGGACAGCTATCAGGCTGTTGGCTTGAAGACTGGAACCCTCCAATACATTGTTTGTGCCTGAGTGCCGCCACAGCTAGCCATATGAGTGGCTTTGTCTCTTGGCGGCATGTTGAAGTTCAATGTTTTCATGCACAACCTCAGCTACCAGTCTTTCGATTGGATCATACATGAGCAATGTTTCAATGGTCTTCAACCAGTGCTGTTGATAGTCAGAATTGTTCATAAGGCATTTTATACAGTCATTGTGTTTGTCAATGGAGGTGGTCAATTTGATATTGCAATTGCTCAAAATTGAGAGTAGAGTATCCTGCTCACACAATTTCTCCCCCATCTTAATGATGCAGCCTATCAATAATTCTTATGGTGCCAAAATAAACCGGATCTTATCTGCCTGGGAGTGAGAAAGCCCTCCACTTCAAGTAGCGGTATGGGATGACTTAACCTCCAGTTGGAGTCTCTCATCATGTACTTCAGAACTATTATGCTCCCCAATACCAGTCCCAAAAGCTGTGAAAGTGAAACCACCTTGATTGAAAGAGCTATTGAGTCTGGTGGTGGTGCGACGAGTGCTGTTAGGAAAATGCATGCGGGGGTAGTCAACTCGGACAATTTCTCTGGACTCTGACAGGCTGTTGAGGCCCTAGGGGTACCTAGGTGGGATACTCGGCCTAAATAGAAGAGTAAAATCTGATGTCGACATGGGAAGAGCAAGACTGAAGCCTCTTACTTGACCAGCAACAAGAATGAAGAAGATGAGAGTTGATTGCTCCTACAGGCACATTGTTTCCATTCTTGCATTCTCATCTTCATCAATTTTGATGGGGGCATTGTCCTGGGTTGGAACAACAAGCCTTCTCACTGCATCAAGTTGGGGATTGAATGCCATTATAGCATAAAATTTTATCTTGCTTCCTTCTTATAAACATTGAGGGGTTTGATTTATATTAACATAAAATTACATTTGGTGAACTTTCTGCTCTTTTTTATTGCATTTTCCAAAGGCCTCGGGCTTCTCCTCAATTTCGTGCTCAGTAAGTTGTGCAAGGCAAGGCAATTTGATTGACCCTGATGTGATTGAAGACATACTTGACAATGCTTACAAATCTTTGTGGGTAGAGGAGTGTTAAGCTTCCCTGACACCATAAGCTTGAAGAATACTTTCATTATTACCTCCTAACATCTACGTTACTGCATACTGCATATTAGCCTGTTGGATACAATACAATACTGCCTTGGATATGGATACACAGGGGATACCGCTAGGATACGTGATTGTACTTGTGGATATGCCCTGATATGTCCTGTGACATATCCACAGGCCCAATCATGTATCCTAAGTGTATCCATGCAATATCCCTGCAGAAAAATGTTTTCTTAATTTATTTTTCCATTTTGCCTAATGAAAAGTCAAACATGGACTTCAAAATACAATCAAAAACAAACTAAAGTGGATTCTATGCCCTAAAATCAGCTTTCACACTCATTTTATCAAAAGTAAACAACACATTTACCTTTCATTGCATTTTCACCTCTCATTGCACATTTGTTCTCTCATCTTGATTGTTTCAAATTGCATAGGATTGAAACTTCTTCCCTTTGCTAATGCGACACTACTACATGTACCCATTTGGCGCCAAGGAGTTTAAGGAACTTCCAAAGAAGAGGATTTGCTAATTTATGGTAGGTTTTCAGTTTTGTGGGTTTTTTTTGTGTTTTAAAATGTTTGTAACCAGTTTTTTTAAAAAATTGTTATTCTTTTAACTTTTAACCATTATTTCGACAAATACCAAATGCTTTAAGATTTAATAGCAATATTATTATTGTTTACTAGGGGCTATAGGATTTGCTAGAATGTCTTAGGCTGCAAGTGCTAGTTCAGTGGGCCAATTGAGACCTGACCCGCGAGCACCTCTTTGGAAGTATGTGACGATGTTAAAACAACTGCCAATGGAGGGTGTTTCCTTTGGCTTTGCTCAAAGTTTAAATGTAAATCTAAGAACTCTTACAGTCAAGTGAAAGCCAATTTGTGTGTGACTCATGGTGCTGAATTCAAAGCTTGTGGTGGGCCAAGCATAAATGGAAAGCCAAGAAAGGGCTTGCCACAGGTAAAGATTCTTGCATACATCAAAGAGCAAGAAGAAGCAGATGCCATTGTTGGGCAAAGAACGAAGCATCCTTTGAGAAAGAAAAGATTACCACCTGTTGATTTATCTCATGCTAATATGGGGGCCCAATCACACCCATTTCTTGATATCCCCATCGTGGTCATAGAGGAAGAGGACTCACATCTTGGTCGCAAGAAAACAAAACATGCAAGTCCATTGGAAAGGTCATTCCAGAATGAATCTAGGGACATAGCGGAGCACATTATTACGCGTTGTCTTTACACATGTGTGCTACCATTTTATGTTTTTAGATCACCATATTGGCAGGATATGGTGAGATCTATCAATGCTGCCTCTAAGGGTTCACCAGCCCAAGGCATGAAAAGGTGCAAACCACCTTGTTGACAAAAGAAAGAAAACAATTTGAAGATGAACTGAAGCCCATCAGGGATTCGTGATTCGAAACAGGGGTGTCCATCATTTCCAGTGGATGGAAAGATACAGCAAATAGGCCATTGATTAATGTGGTCGCAGTGAGCCATAAAGGGGCCATGTTTTTGGGGCCCATTGATTGTGAGGGGCAAGTGAAGGATGTACGATTCATTGCCGACATCCTGATAGAGTCCATTGAGGCGGTGGGGCCTCAAAACATTGTCCAAGTTGTAATAAACAACGCTAAAAATTGCAAAGCTATGGGCATGTTGGTTGAGGCAAGGTATGGGCACATATTTCAGACTCCTTGTCCCGTTCATTCCCTCAACCTTATGTTGCAAAAATTGGGGACAAAAATTGACTGGATCAAACAAGTCTATAAGGAGGTGAGAGCTAGATCCAAATGTTCATAAGCAACCATCACTTGTCCCAAGGCATCTACAGGGCCTTTTCAATGTTGCCATTATTAAAGATGACTTTTTATTTAATCATTCATAAATTGTGTATATTTTTAATTTAATTTTTTAAGTTTTTAATTTGAACATTTTTTTTATTTTATTTCTTTTAATTTCGTGCTAGGTTGCTAAGACTCGGTTTGCCTTACAAACTCTCCTCTTGAGATAACTTGTTAAAGTGCATGAGGAATTGATTAGCATGGTCATCAACAACCTTTTGAGTGTATGGAGGCAAGCAAACAGTGAGAGGGCCACAAAGGTGAAAGGGTGGATTCTTGACGACGTGTGGTGAGAACGTGTGGAGTATTTGCTCAGTTTTACCGAGCCCGTCATCAGGATGTTGAGATATGTGGATATGGATCATCCATGTTTGGGTTAGGTTTATGACGGAATCGACTCAATGATTAAAAACATTAGATCCATCATAAATGCCAAAGAGTGGGATCCTATAGAGAGGTTCTTGAAGGAAGTGCAGTCGCATCTCATTGAAAGGTGCAACAAAATGACCACCCCATTGCATCTTCTTGCTTTTGCCTTCACGCCCAAATACTACAACATAGAGATCCTTTCTTTGCCCAGGAGTGTCACACCATATAGGGATGTTGAGGTTGGTGAGGGATATAAGGCGGCATCGTCTAGACTCTTCCCTAATCCAGAAGTAGAAGACAAAGTTGGGGAAGAGTTTGTGCATTTCATAACCTCAGCAAGTCACCCCCTTGGCGTTGTTCGTGACAAGTACAAGATGGAAGCTCACTTTTGGTGGTACCTCCACAACCAGTTGCAATAAAAATTCTGTCACAAAGTAAGATTTTAATTTTTTTTAACTCTACCCTTCTTTTCGACTTTTTGTCTTAACCTTTTACTTTTATAAATTCTAATTGACTTTGCCGCTTGGCTCAATAGGTTGCAAATTCCTTCTTAATTGAGTGAAACTGGGGTACCTACAGCTTTATCCACTCAATTAAGCGCAACAAGTTGGCAGCGAAAAAGACGGAGGATTTGGTCTATGTGCATTCCAACTTGAATCTTCTCTCACACAAACAACCTGAGTACAGGGGAAACAAAGTGTTGGAATGTGGAACAAAAGACTACTGACTTGAATACCTCCATTTCCTTCCTTTCATTGCTTGACACAGAGCTAAACGGTGCTTCACACGCCCTGCATGGTGGAGCTAGTGGGAGTGAGAGTGCCACTGCTTGTGGTTCTAATGAACCACCCACATGTTGATGAAGACATCACAGCTGAAGAGGAAAATGAATATAGTGAATCACGAATATGGTGAGTTGTCTTTTATTTTTGTCCATACATTGTAACATCTACACTATGTACCTGTTATAAAACTAATCTAAGTTTGACCGTTGCATATTATGATATTTGGCATTGAATTATGAGTATGGTTTGTGGTTATTTAACTTATTTTGTTTCCTCTATGCATATTATGTGGTTAATTTTGCCTATATGTCTATATTTTTTTAATTTTTTCTATATATTTTTGTACGGCCGTATCCAAAACATATCCAGACCCCCCAAAAAAAATCCATGTATCCACATATCCAATTCTCATTCCCGTATCCGTATCGACAACATATCTGGACATCACTTGTTCCTTCTATTAGTATAGTTGAAGCTCACTACAAGGGGTAGGTCACGTATTTGGCTGTTGTATTCATGAAACCCTAACACCCAAGATGCAAACTTCATCCTCAAATACCATAAGGGCACTCCATCAACAAGGGCGTGGTCATGGTAGGGAAGCACTGAAATTTTCCTGTGTTTGAAATGTATTCTAGCCCCAAGTCTTCCTTTTGTCAACTTCAATGTTTGCCTGTTGTAGAGGATTTAGAGCGTTTGTATTCATGATGAGAAGATATTGTAACTTTGGCTTGGATTTTTGGCTGTATTCCTTGCCTGTTCTTGTCTCTATATATTTCATATAAAAGATGCTTATGCTTAATGCCTTGCAGCTGTAAAGTGGAGGACAGAGAACAGGTGTACGGTGAATAGATGAGAATGGACAGTAGGATGAAGGCCATGTGATGTGCATATAGGTGGGAAAGAGGCTACCAAGTTGGAGGGTGGAGAGAACATTAGAAGGGGAACAAGAAAATACAATGTAGCATGATGGTCATTGGACCTAGAAAATAAATAAACAAAGACACTTTCCATGACTACAAGCTCAATAAAAACAGTGGAAAAAATGAGGATGGGGACAATATGCATTAGACAACCCAATTCAATAACATTAGACAAGCATGACAAGAGGGCAAAATTAGCTAGCACAGGTCAATGTGTGATAAAAGGGCCAAGGCATAATAATGGGGTAAATAAAATGACTATTTTTGCTAGGCCAACACTTGTGGGAAGGGAATCCGTAGTTTTGAACACTCTCATTGCCCTGTCGAAGACAATGATAAAAGACTTACCATGAACAAAAAGAACCACATAACATTGCCGATGAGATATAGGTCGATTCTTTAAATGGGAGAGTTGTTTCCAACCCCATCCAGGTTCAAATCTTGTAGGCATCATTGGTTGATTGTGGCTGATAGTAAGAGCAGTTCATAGCTCCAGTAAAAAGACCTTTACCTTAGCGAAAAAAAATAATCACAACGCATTATATTATCATCCATATGCCATATCCCTTCTATGCTAGCCTCGTCATTGAACAAATCATAAAGTAAGGTTGGACACATTGGAAAAGAAGAGGAGTCTGGACGATTGCATAGAGTGCCAAATCACAACATGAACCTTGCATTCCTTGCTTACACGGCTCGGGAATCGAACAGAGGCAGTCAGCACGACCACAGGCCCCTAGGATCAGTGAAGGAACAAGTAACTGATATACTGATAATCCTCTGAGTTTTTGATATCATAGACATGCAGTAGTTTTCTTGGCTTTTAAATTTACTACAATCAATGTTGGATGATTGCTAGATCAAGATCCATCCACTGTGGCTAATAGAAGTCCACTTTCATTGGATTTTACCCATCACGACTTCGACTGAAAGTGGTGTCCCTAAGTCCACTTGGCACCTGATGATCAATGGAAGTTGATATTTGTAACTGAGTTGAATCTAACCATATGTCTGCAGCTTGAATGCTTCATTTGCTAGTATGTCTGCCACTTGGTTGCGGTGCCTCTTCAGATGTCTGATTTGAATGTCAGTAAATCCTGTTAACAAATTGATTGCCAGATTTAGAATTTGCTCCATTCACCAACTGTAGGAGTGTTTTTCTCTCCCTACTGGCCTATAGTGTCCTGGTATCTTTGCTGGAGTTGTTTTCAAATTAGATCAATAACCAGTTTTGAATCACCTTCAATTTGTAGCTGATGGATATCATACTATTTAGTTAGCTGCACTTCAACAAAGAGGGCCATGACCTCAAAAACATTATTTGAAGCTATTCCTAACGTCTGAGAGTAGCCTAGGATGAGTTCACCTTGAGAATTTCTAACTATAACTCCAATTCCCTCTTTCCCTAGGTTCTTCTTCGAAGCTCCATCAAAATTGAGCTTGTACTGATCAAGGGGGAATTCCAAGCAATTCTTGGGCCCACCTATAGCCAATGAGCTTTGTAATGGAAAGGAATATTCCCATTATTAGCGAGGCTATTGTCAACAATACTTGTGGAATCAACATAATTGGTAGACTTTGAAAAATATATAATGTTGTACTTTGCAGTTGATCTTTAATTTATCTAATTATCAGTTATCTGTGTGGGTTGTATTCTTAAACATTTTAGCATCGTGCTCTTTCCACACATGCCATAGGATAAAACTAGGAACCATTTTGTGGATGGACTGTAGCAATTTCATCTCACTGTGATGTCCTTCCAAGAGTGCATAGTGCTTGTCAAAGACCTCTCGGTTCTGGTGGTCTGTGACCAAGTAGTGCCACTATACCATTCCATATTAAGTATGCATAGCAACAATAGAAAAAGAAATGATGAATAAACTCCACATTCTGCATAAAACTTGGACATATATTGGGTCCTATCCATCCCCATTTTTGAAGGTTGTCTATTGTAAGAAGATTACCATACATAAGCAACAACAAAAGGATCTTGATTTTAGGCCACATTTTAGAAGACCACATCCATGTTCACTTGTTCTCCTTGGTTTGATGCTCCAGACTTTGGTATCTAAGAATCTTATAGGCTGAAGCTATAATTCAGCCACCTGAATGGGTGTATGGCAGTATCATCCTATCCTTTTGGTTTGATATAAAAAGATGTTCAGTGCTAAGAACCTCAATCAAGGTTGAGTTTTGAACTGTATGTTGTAAGCCCATTCTCTGAATGGAATCCATCTGCCATATTGGTAATTGGTTGTGCCTAGGTTTGCAATAATCAATCAAAAACAGATATCCCTGTGATTGATGACTATTTTGAAGATCTTTTAACTAGAACCTACCAAGAGAGAAATGATCATTCAGCAAGTCCTCCTAGAACCTTTCCTTTGACCATTTCCAACCTTCCACGTGAGATGTTCTTTGATAAATTGAGTTCCTATTTTGAAGGCCCCTATGGTTGATCCCAAAAGATATTTACTGAGTATGATATAAATCCATATAGACTAAGAATTCCCTAACTCCAAGTAAGTTTCACATACAAGGCTTGGTTAAAAAGAGCAATATTTCTAATATTGAGTTCCCCTTTTCTTTTAGTCATAAGAGCCATGAGATGCATCTCCTGGTATAGGGGACACGTCTCGAGTACAGAGACATGAGACGGGGATGGGGAAGACTCGAAAGTTTTGGAGAATTCGTTTGGAGTCTCCTATGGGTGTGTTCTCCAAAAATTCATGCCTCCTGCCTTAAAATAAATAATAAAATAAGTTTTTTAAATTATTAAAGCATAATTATGAAGTTGAATAATAAATATTAAAAACCTAATAAAAAAACCTACAGCAGCTCCATTGATCTAATTGGTTCTCCATTTGCAGCCAGAAATAAAAAATACAGTGCAGGATATATATCAATGTACTGAATTTGATATATTTTTGTTTTCACAAATTTAAATATTTAAATATTATAATTTTATTCTTTTGCCATCTCCAACTACTCATACCCAATGTCTGAGGATTGGTGTCCCCATCTCGGAGACCAGTCCTGTCTCCTGGTGAGTATAATTTAGGCTTGCATATTTCTTTCCAAGCCACCAGAAGGTATCTAAACTTCGCATTCATTCCTTTCCATGGAAAGTCTCTTTGGAGTGCTGCCATAATTTCCATTTTTTACTTAGGAATAGGCGCTAGAATGGGCAAATAGATTCAAACGACTTGTAGGACAGCTTGCAAAAGCTGAATTCGTCCTACTAGACTTAACCATCCGTTTGTCCAGTGATAATGTGGCTTTCAATTGCCCAATTTTTGCACCCCATAATCCAGTGCTGTTTTTTACTTTTAGTATAGTGGAAAACCCAGGTATTTCATGGGTAGGACCCCTTCCTAAAAACCCAAAATATCTAGATTCACCCTCTTACAAGAAGCAAGAATATTTAGGAATATGACATGGGATTTATTTCTGTTAACTTGTTACATGAGGATTTTTTTATATGTACTCAGGTGCTTTTGTATGGGTGATTTCCTTTACGAGAAGACTAGAAAATAAATGTCTTATCGGAAAAGTGAAAGTTGGAGAATCTTTCCTCTCCTACTACCGGAAGACTAAATATTTTACCTTTGCATTTAGCCTCTTCTAGTAATCTGCTCAACATTTCACTTATTAAGATAAACAGATATGGACTAAGTGATTCCCCATCTCTTAGACCCCTTGAGGATGTGAAGGGAGTCCCTGTATAGGCATTAATAGAGAGGCAGAAAATTTAGGAGTAGTGATGCAGCTATTTATCCATTTTATTACTTGTTGATCAAAGTCAAAAGCATGGAGAGTGCTAGCTATCGAAAATCAACCGCATCTATCAACCGCTTTGAAGATATCAAAATTGATCATGACCCTTGGCCTTCATTGAATTTTTAGAAAATGTAGAATTTCCTGGACTGCCATGATGTTGTCTGTGATTTGCCTTTCCGGGACAAAAGCTGATTGAGTGTTAGAGATCTGCTTCCCTAACAAAGGTTTAATCCTTGAAGAAATCAGTTTTGAGATAAAATTGCAGATCATAATTCACAAGGAAATAGGTCTATACTGATCCATTTGCTCTGCACTGCCACTTTAGGAATTAGCACCACTGTTGTGGCTTTCATTTGTCCTGACATTTGTTTGTGGGAGTGTTGATTTGTCTTGATTCTTCCAGCACCGCAATAATATCATTATTAATCAGCTCCCAATAGTGTTGATAGAAGAAGACTGGAAATCCATCCAGGACAGGAGACTTCTCAGGTTGGAATGCGAAGATAATTTGTTTGATTTCTTTTCTGCAGCAATTCAAAGAATGCTCTGATTGTCAGTTTTTGTAAGGATTTTTGGAATGTGTTGTAGAACTTCTTCTTGAGTCTTTTGCTTTCCATCTGTTGTGAGAGTTTCGGTAAGAAACTCATGGAAAAAATCTTTAGCAAATGCTAATATCTAAGGAGGTGTGTCTATAACATTCCCATCTTTCTTTTTGATTTGTTACATGAAGTTGATGTGTTGTTTATTCAGAACAGATTTATAAAAAAAAACTTAGTATTTTGGTCACCATTTTTCACCCATCGTTCCCTTGATTGCTGTCTTCAATATTGTTCGTCTCTACAATATGTTCTAAATGTATGAATGCTGTTAAAGAATTTTATATGCACTCCTGAAGTTGGCGGTCTCCTTTTTATTCTATTCTTTTTTTAAACGTGCCGATATAGTGAGTTCAGCTGATTTCTGGGTATAACTGTGTGTAAGATTTTAAACCGACGCGTTTCAACTTTCGGATCACCACCCATGATTCATCAACAGAAAAAACTTATCAAATGATGTATGATGATGTATGTGTTATATCACCGAGTTAGCCTTCACTACAGAACAAAGCCATTAACTGCATATTCAAAATACTAGAGGATAGCCTTAGACCAAAGACGAGACAAGGAATGCAAATAAGGCCAACAAAAGGTTAATGACTATATCATAATTGTATATGATGTCATTATAACACCATTGCCATATTTATTATAAATTTTCTAGAATTTGAACATAACATGCCTATTATCTCTCTCTTGGCCGAACTGTTAATAACAATGTCTAAGTGTGGGTGTACTCCTGAATAGACTGACTAGTGCCAAATCAGCTATAAGAAACCACATTAAATGCATATAAATAGACATTAATGAACCCCATTAAAGGCATTATTCAAGTTAAACTTCTCTCTCCATTGACTGGATTTAGGAACAGAACAGAGGATCCAGGAGTAGTCTGTACTATTGACATTAGCACAATACTTGGTGACATCAATGAACTGCCAAAAGTCACATGTACCTTCTTGTTCCCTGATTTGACCTGCTATTGACCAGAATCTATTGTTGTTTGTCTGTTGACCTGCTTTTGTCCTGAATCTACAGCTGTTTGACAGTTAAACTGTTGCAGGTATAGAAATTTGAATCTTTGAAGGGGTAAGTTGACCGTTGAGCTTCTGTTTGATAATTCTACTTTTTAACTGAGCATTAAATGTTCCTCTGTTATAATTAATTTTCACCATGGAATGAAAGTCGTTGACTATTAATATTGATTTTTGCAATATAGTTGACTGGAAATAATAGCAGTTAACTATCATAAATTTTGTATATCAAATAACAACTGATGGTTTGTCTTGTTGAGTTGAAATCCCAGCGGAGATGTCTGAAGGCTGTCCCAACAGCATAATCCAGTCAGAATGCCCAAGTCAACCGGTACAGATATTGATGTGAATATAGAGAGCTCCACAAAGATGTGTAAAAGTTGTTCTTGTTTATGGGCGGCTGTATAGTGTATATCTGCCCCATAGGCTGGATGTCTTTAAGAAATTTACGAGGATAAAATATGGTTGACATTAACTAAGATAGTTGTGCCATTTTATATATGAATTGTTGTTAGTGTATGTTTTTGTTCAGCTATACCGTACAGACGAGTTATCTGGAGTCCCAAATTAATGATGCCTTACCGATTAAGGTCAGGGCACTCCCATTTCCAGACATGATTTTTGTAGTGGTCTTCATCTGTCCTAGACCAATTCAATTTAGATTATTAGCATTGTGTAGTTTGTGCATGGGTAATAGTCAAGCCTTTAGCTTTGTATTTTGTCATTATGTTCAGGTATCCAGGTTGTCCAATCTGTTACATTGATACAAGAACTACTTTAATTCTTCCAATGCCCCCACACCATGGAGAACAGAGGATTGAGTTGGGAAAACACTGCCGCAAAAACAATGCAAGCCTTGCAGAGGCAAAACAAATTTAAACAAAAAAAAACCAAAAACATGCAAAGCTTAATGAAAGTGATACAAAGACAAAGCCAAACCAAGCGAATGTAAATCCTAAGTCAAACACAGAACATAGAATATAAAGAAAGGGAACCGGAGAAGCACAAAAAAGGATAGGGGCAAAAAGCTGAGACCAATATTCAACCCCTCCTCTGGAAAAGAGGCATAAGAAAGGCAATCTACAAGACTTCAATCCCAAGGTTGGCATACTTAATAAGCATGACTTGGGTCAATAGAAAATCCATTTCAATTGTGTAAAAGTCCTTAATAAGATAAAGTTCCAACTATATTATTTCATACCAAGGAATTAACTCTTGAATGGTTCGATAGCCGTCAAACACAAATTGGAACCAGAAAACAAGCCACTGAGTAAACCCAGGGATGCAATGGTTAAAAGATTCACACCTTAAAACACCATTCTCAAAGCCTTTTAAGAATGGCTAGGTCTCAACCAACTAGAAAACAAAAGGATTACAGTAAAATAAGAAAATATGTAACAGCTATACTAACTGACCTTCCCAAAAAATTATCAGACGCTTAGGCTCATGGGACTGAAACCTCACATTAAAGAATCTGTTTTCATAAATGACCCTAAACATTAGGAAAGGTTTGGTAGGTTCAAATCTCTTAGAATGATTCTTTATTACCTTCTTGATGTTTTATTCCGAGTTTTATTACCTTTGCAGACTATGTTTGTGATCATAGTTTCTTTATTGTGAGGTTAGTTGGTGCTCTTCTCATGTTTTTGTTCCACTATTTGCATAGGTCAATGTTTTTGCATTGTTTTTCTTGAATGTTGTTTTGGGTGGATCAAATTTCTTGTGTTGATTGTTTTCCAGCTTGTCTTGACTATTATCTTTCTTAAGGTGGTTATTTTCCTAAAAAAGGGTGATTTATATGGTTGTTTTGAACACTCCATATTGAGGGCTAGTGAAGTAGTTTGAGTTAGTATTTTTGGTTTGTTTGGCACTATTGTCTCTCTAATGTACTACCAGTGTAGACCATAACATTCATATTGTCATGGTTATCAGCATAGTTACATATTTTAATAGCCAACAAGTTATGTGGTTGTATTCTCAGCCTCAGGTAGTTTGTAATGACTCTTGTTGGTTATGTTTGGGTATTGATGGTTGTGTCAACAGCCAACCATATGCCATTTGTCTTAAATATATCAGGAGATACATCAGGTTAAGGGAGCTTGTATCAGTTCTTTCCTGTACCATGCAAATTGTATTGAGACTTATTTTGTAAAAATACAAACTTGTATAGATCAGATTACTATTTTGTGTACGCTGCTATTGATGGTCTAGTATCTCAGTAGAAATTACTCGCTCTACATTTGGCATTGTTGCCTTTAAGAACGTCAGGTCAAGTTAAATTCGGTTCACAAATATTTGTGCCAAACATAACCATACAACACAATGACAAAAGTTATTACAACGGTACAAAGAGTTCACGAAGAAGAAGACCGATGCATGCGTGCAATAATTCATGCTATTGACTCCGAACAAAGGCAAGGGAGAGACACACAGTTAGGGAGGGGCCCAAGAAGCTAAATGATCTACTCGAGTGGTCGAGCAGCACCAAAGAAGACAACCGTTGTCTGCTTCTAAAATCCATCAAGAAAAGTACGAAGCAAAAGCCAAGGCCGAAGCGTGACAAGTCATAGCCACAACCAGAACCAAAACCAGGAAAGGGTTCAGCTGGACTAGTGGACCTTACACCACTCACCGTAAGGAGTGGGTAGAGATTGCCTTGGCCTCTTCCGGAGAAAGGAAGTGTGGACCTTGCCGACTAGTTTGGGTCGGAGGTGCTACAAGGGAACATGGGGCAGCCCGAACAACAAGTTGGAGGGGGTCACATGAAAAGCGACTTCACGGCATGTAAGATAATCTACATATCCCTACCAACGGAGGAAACTAGCGTATGGGCATGTCAGATAGTGCTAAGAATGCAGAGGAATGTTCGACATTGACCTTTTTACTTGTATTCAAAAAACCATACTACAGCCATGGTTACCCCATCAACTCCATCTCCTGAAAAGCAGAAATTGCCAAAGTTTATCGGTGATGGATCATCAAATCCAATACAACATTGTTGTTCATGCATCACAATCTAGACTGCTAATAGGTAGATCAATGCTCAAATGTGGTTAAGATGCTTCCCAGGTACCCTTTGACGATTGTCCATCAATTGGTACACCAATGCATCAAGTACTAACGAAGTAACATGGGCAGCACTCAGGCAAGCATTTGAAAAGGAATTCACACTCCTAAGGGACAACCACAAGATTATCACAGAGATATACAACACCAAACAAGGTAAGCATGAGATGGTTCAGGCTTACAATAGGAGACTCGAGTTGCTTGGCAAACTTGAGAAGGAACCAAACGATGGGCTGAAAAAGAGGTGGTTTATTGAAGGGTTAGTTCCCTTACTAACAAAAAAATGAAGGTAGTCCCACCTCATCTTATGAAGATGTATACAACCGGCCAATGAAAATTGAAAGAGAGAAAAAGACATCCTGGCACTCAAAAGGATGCAAAGAAGATGACCCTAATTCCAGTGATGACAGCCAACTTGGATCAATGCGAGCCTTGAGAAAAAACATGCTCTAAATGATGAAGGAACTAAAGGGAGACGGTAGGAACAAAGGTAAGGATCTTTTGTGAGAGATTTGTATAGTTACATGGCATTCACTAAAGGATTGCACGTACAATTTGTGGAATAAGAGCGGCCAAGTACTATTCACACCAAAAAAGCCATCGATACCACCCACTGTGCCACCAAGGAACTACTGAAGACAATAATAGCGGAGGGATTTGGATTCAATATATGAGTGAATCCATTTTGCAAGAGATTGCCCTAACCAAAGTGACACTAGACTTCTCTATAGATGGTGTGAGCTCGACAACCATAACAATGGCAATTGTCCAAAGCAAGCCAACATCAATACAATTGACGTAACCAAGGGAAAGGAAGTTATGGCAATAACCGAAGCACAAGTGAAGAAATCTAATTACCTCAACCCCCTTACAGAGAAAGAAAGCTTGGCTGAAGCAAGAGTGGAAGTCAAGTGGGACATGGTCGAAGAGCAACGTCCCTTGAATGAACATACAAGTGCAGTGACGAGCATACTGGAGTACAACAAAGCTATTGCACGACATAAGCTGCAAACCACAATCCCTGTTAAGATAGTTGACTTATTGCAAAACAACCAAAACTCGAGAATGATCTAACTGCTACCATACAAGACATTGATCTGAACATAGAGCATACAATGGCGCACCTAACGTCAGGTGATAGGGATAGGACAAAACATAAGAATGAACCATAGTTTATCCCCCTTTTTCAAGTGACCGATCCTATGCTCCTAACAATGAACCTAGTCAGACAACCGACAGTTGTGCATATGGAAATTCTTAGCAGTAATTTGAAAAAAAACTATCATCGATAGTGGTTCTAGAATGAATGTTCTTCTAAAGGAGACATGGAAGAGTCTTGGGAATCCAACTATGTGGCCTCTGATATTCCAACCTATAGGAGTAGATAAACATGGCATTAAGGTGCTAGGTGTCCTATTGGGACAAAAGGTAATTATTAGAACCCAACACTTTTTGTTGAATTTTTTGGTCATCTAATAAAAGAAGGCCTATGATGCACTATTGGGTCAGAATTGGTTGATAGCAGCCAAAGCCGATCATAACCAGAAAAAAAATTGATCTCCATTGAAGCAAAGGACATAAGTATGTCATAGATTTGAAGAATCAGGCGGTCAGTGAGGAAGTCGCCTCATCTCACTCTTCAAATTTAGATGAAGAATTCTTGGTTGACAAAACAATGAAGGGGTATTGGAGCTACAATCAAGTTATGACGATGAGATAAACTCCCTAAACAATCTATTCCACTGGCAAATGGAGGACTACGAGGTGTTTCAGCTTGATTGCAATCGTGTTGAGATTATGGAGATTGAAGAAGTCCAAGTCATGTAGCAGGATGGGAAAAAGAAGTTTTTAGTAATAACAAGTTATTTTCACCAGTCAACATTACCGTCGACCTACCCACTAGAGTTCATAGAATACAATGTCAATGTCATAGGTGCAAAGGTTGATGATAAGTGGGCCCACCAATTTGAACAGGTAAAGGACATGCGGACCAAGGAACCAATAGCAATGAGCCTATATTGGAAATATAGCAATAAAAATTTAATAAAAGGTGTGATACAACCTATTTTCAAAGTAATGGATATGTTCAAAGTGCTGTGACTTGGATCTTTTAAAAATGTAGAATTTTTTGAGAATGGGGCAATTAAGTTAGGACACATAAATGGAACACCCGTTAAAGATACACTCAATGGTTATAACTCTAAGCGTAACCTTGGAATTCATCTCAATGAAAGCGTAAAGGGGAAGAACCAAATACATCAAAGAAAGGACCATGACCACATCAATCAAATAATAAAAAGTGTACCATCCTTTTCTACTCTTTAGATAATTAAGACAAAACATGTCCAAGTGAGCATCACTTGACGCCCATCTCCGAGCAGCATTCGACAACCACATTTGACCAACTATTAACTCCCTTGAGTTGATTTCCCCCCACCAACTTGGCAGTCATACACTTGACAACCAACTTTGCAAACATTCACTTGACACCCAGGCAAGGGCAAACCACCACATGCAAGCACTTGACACCCAACCACATCTTGACGAGTACACACGAGAAACAAGCAGACAGTAACCCCAAGCCTGACAAGCACTTGACACCCATCTCCAAGCAACATTTGACGGCTATGTTTGACCAACTATTAATGCCCTTGAGTTGACTTCCCCCCCACCAACTTGGCGGCCCTACACTTGGCAACCAACTTTGCAAACATTCACTTGACGCCCAGGCAAGGACAAACCACCACATGCAAGCACTTGATGCGCAGCGACATCCTGACGAGTACACACAAGAAACAAGCAGACAATAGCCCCAAGCCTGACAACCACAAGCTTGATGGACGATGAACTGCCTAACAAGGTGGATGATTATTTATGACCTAATGGCCAGCTACAATCGAGTATACCACTTGACACCTAGAGGGATGGGGGAAAGATTGGTGACCTGTTTGGCACGCTTCCTGATGACCAAAAGGACAACAACAAGGATGAAGATCAGTTTGGCAGTCAGCTCGATAAGGAGGGTGTTGGCAGTGATGCATTGGAGGTAGACAAAAATGCTAACAGGAAACAAACTCACGAATACCTTAATGTCCACCTCCCAGATGATCATTTACATGGCAAAAATCTCCCTGACAACTATCAATAACTTGATACCCATTTGTTATCTGATGCCCAAGAGACCAATCTGCATAATGATCTAAGGAAAACCGTGCCCAACACCCAACAACCTAACAGCCAGGTTGGCGAGAAACTTGGCAAAATTTCTAGCAGCTAGTATGACGGCGAAGTGGTGGACAAGCAAGAGATTGACACCCATGGGGTTGACGATCAAAGGATGATGCATAGGAGGTTGATGACATGTTTGTTGACTGCCACAATCTTCGTGGCACACAGATGCCCAACCTAAACACCATCTCCTCGACACTTTGCCTAATGGGTTGTTTGTTTTACTTGACGGCCAACCCTTGCATGACGACTACAATCAACCTAAAGACCACATGGAAATGCTAGAATTGTTTGGGACATCAGCAACGTTCAGCTACCAAACATGTTCAATCTACCAAACAAGTCCACTATCTATGTGCCAACACAATGCGAATTACATTGGCAACCTTTTTATGTGCTTTTAATTTTTCAAAGAAATTTGGTTGTCGTCATGGCTTTTCAAGGGATGTAGAAGGGTCAAATAATGTTGACCCTCGACTCAGTTAGGGGTTACCGCCCCCAAACACCTGCTTTGCTTTTTTGTGAAGAAAAAATAGTGGTTGAGAATTCCGTCGGGTGAAACATGCTTTTTATTACCTCCAGACAAACTACAAACATTATACATCAACATATAAATGACTTATATCTTCCCTTTTAATTCTAATTTTTATCATGTTTTATATGACTTGTGTTGGAAGGAACTCCGACTTGTTTAAAGGGGGTGAATTGTAGACTGTAACATTCGTGTTGTCATGGTTATTAGCATAATTACATATTTTAATCACTGATGAGTAACGTGGTTACATTTTCAACCTTAGGTAGTTTGTAGCTTTGTATTAAAATTTGCAAGTACCCAGCCAAAATTGATGGTAAAAATGCATTTTTCCCCACCAAAGTAACTAGCTACAATACCACAGAAAGATTAGCAAGTAATTACTCATAATTTTTTTCGAGTAATTAATTACCCACAGTTACTCGCCAAAAACCATAAGTAATTGCTTGCTACTCAGATTTTAGAAGCTCCAACACAAAAAACCTCATTATGCTCATTTTGTCACCATTTTCGAGGGGCTTTTGCTCAAATTTCACAATATCTAGGTTTTTTGCTCTAATTTTACAATTTTCAAGGGTTTTGTGCTCTGATTTTGCAATTTGCTAGGTTTCTTGCTCTGAATTCACAATATTCTAGGGCTTTTTATTTGATTTCATGATTTGCTAGGGTTTTGCTCTAATTTTGTGATTTTCTAGGGTTTTTTGCTTTGATTTCACAATTTCCTAGGGTATTTTTGCTCTGATTTTTCAATTTGTTGTGTGAGGATAAAGTAGTGTTTTAGTTTATTTTATAGATTAAGATTTTTAAAGTAGTGATAAAGTTGTCGAGTCCCGAGTACAGGTCAGAATTTTGGGTTGAGTAATCGTCGAGTACAAGTTTTTAAACTATGGTTTGTAGTGACTCTTGTTGATTATGTCCGGATATTGATGGTCGTGTCAACTGCCAACTATATGTCATTTGCTTTATATATAGCAGGGGTATGTCAAAGTAAGGGAGCTTGTATTAGGTCCTCCCTGTACTGTGTGAATTGTATGGAGACTTATCTTTTATGACTACAAGTTGCTATTGTTCGGATTTCTATTTTGTATACACTGCTATTGATGGTCTAGTATCTCAGTCGACATTAAACACTCTACAATTGGTTCATTTAGGGACTTGGAATTAAATGTTTGAAGGTACAAATTCAACTAAGTTGTTTAATGTTTTTTCATCAACAATTTACCAAGAGCAAAGAATGACTTTGTTAATCACTTTGTTGATCCCATCATTTTGTTCACATCTTTGTTCTAGCTCGAGTCTTTGACCAAGAAATCTATCCACAAATTTCCAATTGAAACAATTTATAAACCACTTGTACTAGAAAATTTGCCAATTGGCAAGTATTTGATGGTGACAAACATATCATTTATTTATGGAGGGGTAGCAGACCATCTACATCAGGAAGGATCCACCATGTCCATTAGGAGAAAAGGACAGAAGATGGATCTAAACACTACTTGCAAGGGGAGGCCCCATCTCACTGATCTATCACCCTCATAGATAAGTTTAGCATTTGAAGGACTTTTAACAACTATCAAAGCACAACTATATGTAAGATATCGAACAACTTGTTTGGTTCCACCTCTCTATCCCCCTCCCTTAGGGGGCCAACTAAACGACAGCCTTGCCCTTGCAGAAATTAACTCACACTCTCACCAGCAGACACCCACACAGATCAACATGATACTAGAAAACAAAGGCAACCTATTTATTTATTTGCTTAAGAGGACTTACAAAGATTACATACCACACACTCACTCCTCTCCAATTATAATACAAGCAAAAGAACCACACTCAAAAACCCCTCAATGGACTAGACTCAACACTTTGCTCCTCTGTACTTCCTATACAAGCACCCACACTCTCCTAGCAAGTCTTCTCTCCCTCCCACTACCTCCTTCAAATCGTTTCCAGCCTTTTACTACCCCATGAGGTGACTCTTTGAATTCCTTTTGATCTTAGAAACACTCAAAAGGAGCACCCCAAAGTTTTTGGGTCATTACTTGACTTGTGCAAATGACATGAATGAAACCATTGGTTAATGCAAAGCGGCGATTTCGAAACCAGTGGTTAACGCAAACCTACGTTAACCGACACTTTCATCATGAAACAAATAACTCTTTGTCTGAGTGGCTGAAACCAACATTTCTCTACTCTGGAGTTTGCTAAAGTGCCATGGACCTCCATGGGTCCTTGTAGTCTTCGAACTAACAATTTGGCCCAATTGCCCACGAACACACTAGTAGATCTTTTTGGTCCATGCAAGATTGCTTAATCACCTAGATGCTCCAGCATCACGCATTCGAGGTAAGAGCTTATGAGCATAGTACTCACAAAATTGGGCTAGATGGTAGAATCATCCTTCTAACCCGAGGATAAGGGCACAGCATGCCCTTCCACCGTGTTAAGTACTTCTGCTCTTTCCTACCACCTACTAGACCATAGGCCGTCCTCCTCCAAATGTTCCCCACATTAATCTCATTCCAGCCCTCACTGATTTTGAGCCGACCAACTCCTCTTCCACTACATGCCCTTCGTTTCCTCAGCTACAACTTCATCATTTGTTATACATGCATGGGTTGATAACAACATCGGTTGCTTTGTCTTCTTCTCATCTAAAAGAAACCACCCTTCAATCTCTCTTGCTTCTATTTTGAGCAAGAAGGTTTTCCATCTCTTTTGCTTGATCATGCACTGTTGTCACACTTGGATATTCAAGGTCTACTTCTTCAATCAGATTCTTTTGGCTTGCACCCTTTGCAATCCTCTTCACGATTAACGTGGTGTACACTTCTTTCTCCTCTTCTAGCAAAGCATGCTTGTCAGCACACATGACAAGATGGATCCTATGATTTGGGGCCCAGGAGGAGACCTGGTGGACAACCTACTTAAACAGATTTAAGAGTATTATGAATGGAAGCGAATTATGAATGACAGAGGATATGAAGGTGCAATGTGTTAAAGAACAAGGAAAGCAAAGAAGACGAAGACAACCAATGTAGAACTGTAATAGCAGAGTTATATTATGCTGAGTCATACACAATATCTGAGAGATTGGATGTGTGGTGCCTATGTACTCCCTAACTTGACCTATCTTCTTGTAACCAACTACAAAGAATGGAAGTGTACATTAATATACAATGGAGGGAGATGAAGTGTCGGTTGAACCGTTACAAGAGTTAGTAGCAACCATTTCATAACTGATGTATGTTATGACATCTCTAACTGCCGAAACTGGCGAGTTGTGGTCTACAATGTTGACACAACAAGAACTATGCAGTAACGCAGAAGTGAGTTTGATCTTACGGATTGGCATGTAGGTGCAAAACCCAATGTCGATGTTGCTAAAGTTAGCATGAGGTTGGATAAAAGTTCCAAAGTTCCCTAAAGCTCTGACACAACTTGTCAGATTTAAGAGCACACATGATTACCAATGTATAAGCAACTTAAACATGCGGAAATACCAGAAGAACAAATAACTATGAATGAGAAATAACACAGAAACTGAGAGGCAACACATAATTGTATTCAACTCATTACAAAGGAAATTACAATAAAGAGATCACACTCTTCTTCCACCTCTGTGAGGCTTCCTCCTCAAGGGCTCCAAGTAATCTTCCCACCTGAGTAATCTTCTCTCATAGGTCTCAACTAACAACTAACACAAGCTGTTGTTCACCTCATTGTACGTCCAGTACAACCGAGTACGAACCGGTACTCCAAGTAGATCTCACCATGATCCTGCTCCTGATGTATTGCTATCACCTTGGATCTAGCTCTCCTGCCGATCTCCTTTCTGACCCTCGCATTCACACATCTCCCTGCAAACCAACCTGATCTTACTTATCACATGTAGATCTCCTCCATGATCCTGCAACACCCTGCATATCAAACCTGATCTTACATACATGGGGAATCCTACTTGATTCCACCATGGGAAGAACTCTCCAAGCTTCACACTTGGGTTCTACAAGTTCAACACATAACAATACAGCCCATGAGTCTATTATATAGATCTCATGCATACACTAAATTAGACGGGCGGCTCAAAGACTCGAACTGGTCTTCATCATGCAAACTCCGCGTTCACTTAACTGACTGTTCATCAACAGCAGTTTTGACCGCTACAGGTGACCGACGTCGGTTCCTGTCTTCCTGGAGATGACCAACGCCGGCCGATCTCCTGCCGATGCCGATTTCCTCTGCGCTTCCCCTGACCGACGTCGGTTGTGGCCTGCCGACGCCGGCGACGGTCAAGCTGCGAAAAACCTCCTCCTCCTGTTTGCAACAAGGTGAAGCTTTTAGCTCCACACCCTAGCAATGTCGATGTTGCTGAAGTTAGCATGAGGTTGGATATGTAATAGCGGTAAACTGCGGTAAGACCTAGTGAATCAAATCCTCCTGGATCAAGCACCCCTCCTTGAAGAGCAATGGTCCCCATTGCATGCAATTGCAGTAAAAGATGTGGAAACAAAGTGGCAACCTATGCTTATGTAAACCATTTTCCCTAGGAAGGCACTTGACTTGTTTTGAAAATCTAGAAGATAGGAATCTCTTGTCGACATGTCCATTCGACCCAAGCATCAATGACTTGATCCGATTATGCTAGGATGTTGCAATATGGATGGATCTCTATCTACTGAAAAGTCTTTGCAATATTTGAATTATCCAACAAAGGTGGAAAGTAATGGCACAGAAGTTTTGTGTTGAAGACTGGATGCAACCCAATATAAGGTATATTAAGCTCAAAAGTATTATCTCCTACTTGATTGGTGATGGTATTGGGCCCATATTGAAGTGGACTAAGCTTGCAGTAAGGTCCTGTCAGTCTTTGCTTCTGTAGTTGTAGCCAGACTTGATCTCCAACTTAGAAAGTGTGTGGTGTTTGATGCTTGTCATGGCGTTGCTTGTACTTAGCATTAGCTTATTGCATAATGGTTTGCAATTGTTGTTGAATGTGTTGAATTTGCTCAATGTTGCACAACTTTGTAATTTTCCTTTTGAGCTGAAGGAGTTGCTATTGTTAATGGCAAAATAGGATAAGCTACATCAATGGGTGCCAAAGGTTGGAAACCCAAGCAGACCTGAAAAGGGTTGTGTGTGGTAGAGTTGTACAGAGAAATGAAAAGGGTTGTGTGCAGTAGAGTTGTGCAAAGCTTTGTTGTAGCTATGTTGAATGAAAAGGAGGCTTTCATCCCAAGTGTGTTGTTTCTTTGAATTGTACACTCTAAAAAGGTGCACTATCATCTTATTTACCACTTTCGTTTATCCATCTATCCATGGATGAAAGGCGATAAGACTTGTTCAACTTTGTGTCTAGCATAGACCAAAGTGTTTTCCAAAAACTGATCAAGAACCTTGTCTCCCTGTCAGATAGGGGATGGTTTATGGGATTCCAAAGTGAATCCAAACATGTCGAAAGTACAATTGAGCTATTTCCAGAGCTGATATTACTTTCTTACAAGGTATTAGAATTGCCATCTTTGAGAATCTGTCAACTATTACATAAACACAATCATTACCATGCTTGGCAGTAGGGTAACCTGAGAGAAGTTCCATGGAAATGGATTCCCACGGCCTTGTTGGAACTAGCAAAGGTGTGTACAAACCTTGCTTGTTAATCGGTTTGGCAATTGTACATGCGGTGCAAGACTTGATGTATTTGGATACATCAAACCTAAGATCTAGCTAGAAGTACTTCTATAACACAAAGTCTTTTCAACCCCAAAATGTCCTACAGCTTTGCTAAAATGAGCCTCCCATATTAGTTTGTCTCTCTGCCTCATGCGAAATGCACAAGTGCTGAAGGTGATATAGGAATCCATGTTACAAGTAGAAGTCTAGAACTGAATTACTGCAAATCAAATTATGATAGATATCTGCAAAATCCATGTCAGATGGATATAGTTCTGACCAAGCACTGACTTCATGTCCACATGCGTCAAGTACATAAAGGAGAGCTTGAACTAGCAAACGGCTCAAACAATTTGCGATTGGATTGGCACTGCCTTTATTATGCTTGATGTTTAGATGGAACTGTTGAAGATAAGATCATTTCAAATGCCGCTCTTGCTGCAACTTGTTTCAAGTTTGCAAGAACTAAAGTAGTTTATGATATGTGTGGATCATAGTCTCCTTACCCAAGATATAATGCTTCCAATGCTTACATCCCTGAACAATAGCATAAAGGTCACAATCATAGGTTGGGTAGTTCATTAATAGTGTAGTGAACGTTTCACTGTGGTAAACAATCGGGTGACCATATTGAGTGAGTACTGCTCCAATGGAGAAATATGAGGCGTCTAGCTCAAGCTCAAATGGTTGTTGAAGCTCTGGTAATGCAAGGACTAGTGCGGAACAAAGTCTGCATTTCAATTACCTGAATGCTTTATATTGTGCAGCTTTCCAAATGAACTTTGCTTTAGCACCACCTTTGGTAACTTGGTTCAGAGGCCAAGTCACATGAGAAAAACCAAGTACAAACCTCTTGTACAAATTTGCTAATTCCAAGAAGCTGCAAAGATATGTAAGATTCTTTGGTTATGGCCATTCCTAGATGACTTGAATCTTGGTCGAGTCCACGTGCAAGCCTTGTGTGTCTACTATGTGTCCCAAATACTATATCTCCCACATAGCAAGTGAACATTTATCCATGTTTGCATACACCCTGTGTTTTCGTAAAGTGTCAAGCAGTTGCTCTATATGGTGCAAATGTTCATCCCATGTTTTGCTAAAGATTAGGATGTCATCAAGGTAAACTACAACAAATAAAGTAGTGAATGGATTGAGAATCTTGTTCATCATGAACGAATGTAGTTGGCGCGTTGGTCAAGCCGAAGGGCATGACCAACCATTCCAACAAACCTTCATTGGCCTTGAAGGTTGTCTTCTAGACATCTCTAGGTCCGACAGGAATCTGATGATACCTAGACTTAAGATCAATTTTGGTGAAAAATATTTTGCATTGCGGAGCTGGTCCAACAAGTCCTCAATCCTTGGAAGAGGGTAGTGGTTCTTCATTGTGATCTTGTTGATAGCTCGGTAATCGATGCACAACCTCCATATTCCGTCCTTTGGTGCAAGCACAATTGGGTTGCCGCAAGGTGATGAGTGATATGTCCGTTATCCACAAGTTCATGGATATGCTTCTTGATTTCTTCATTCCCCAAAAATGATCTGCAGTATAAAGAGGCATCAGGTAGAGGTAGTCCAAGAATCAAATCAACAATGCGCTTTACCGCACAATGTGTAGGTACTTCCATTGGTGATTGGAAGAGATCCCTGTATTCTTCCAACTTGCGGTTCAACTCCAAGGTATTTGTTGCTATTGTTGGAGGAACTGCGGTATGGATTGGCATCACAAGGACATTCTTACGTTTAGATCAAACTATCAAAAGTACAAACTTTTTACTAGATGCGATGAGCTTCTTACACTGTTTGGTGCCAATGAGTGATAGTTTAGGAACTACTTCCAGTATGTGGTATCTCTTATCACCAACATCTATGACAACATTTCTAGGATTTGCTTCATAAACTGCATGTTGATGGTAAAGATATGGTTGACCAGGTAAAACATCGCAAACTTTTAATGGATCGACATTGCAAAGGACTATATCATGAAAAGGCTTGATGTTGTACACCAATTGACATCGTTGAGTGACACATTTCTCAAATCCCGCACTCAACCATCCAATAGAGTATGGTTGAGCGATGGTTGTTGCTTCTTCTACAAGGGGTGCTTGGGGCCATTTCCTCGTTCCGAATTATGCTTGGAAGGTTTAGATTATTTCTTGGTCTGAGACTTAATTTCTCATTTCTTAATCTTGGTCGTAGCCTTTGCGTCAAACTTGCAAGCAAATCTGTATGCTTCTCCAATTGAAGAGATCTATAATAAATCCATATCTAACTAGATATGTCGTCTCAAGACCTACCTATACTTCAAAACAAGATTTTATTCTGAATCTTGAATCCCAAGATTGGACACTAAAGTATGAAAGGTATCTGTATGTTCTTGCACAGATTGTTCAGTGCCTTGGCACAACTGAGAGAACTTGATGTACTGGTCATCATAGTTTCCACTAGGATAATAGGTTTCTTTGAGTGCTTCTACAAAACCATTCCATGTATCTACAAATGTGTTTAAATTAACTTCATCTTCAATATTTTCATGTGAAATGCAATAATGTTCCCATCATTTCTTTATGGATAAAGAAACTTTTGGAAAAGCGAATGTAATCTCATCAAAAATCATAGAATTGATTAACCGCATAATATAAACAAATTAGGTTAAGCCAGTTATCTAGTGCATCTACATCTATTTTGCCTTCAAAAATAGGGATGTCTAGATTGACTTGTACCATGTAGGGTGTATGACCACCAACGATCAATGTGAATGAGAGGTGTTGGAAGGAGTTTGTTGCTTAAGAAGTAGCAAGATATGATCAACGATACTTGCTCATTCATGTGCATGACGTTCTTCCAAATCTTCATGATGTATTTGCAATGCATCATCTATCATCTTTTGAAACATTTTTGAATTTGGTGTCGTCAAAGATTTGTCTCCCATCTGAGGACATGAAGGAAGGTACAACAAAGGGTCACGAATCTCAAGCCCTAACTTCCAGTAATCAGACCTTGTATGAGTGGGCATACAAATAGAGACAAAGTTCAGATACAACATGATACCACTCGAAAATGATATGAAGTTCGTAATGCTCTGATACCACTGATCCAAGGTCCGGACGGAGGAGCTAGTGGACAACCTACTTAAATGGATTTAAGAGGGTTATGAACGGAAGCAAATTATAAATGACAAAGGATATAAATATGCAATGTGTTAGATAACAAGGAAAGCAAAGAAGATAGTGACAACCAATGTAGAACTATAATAGCAAAATTATATTATGCTAAGTCTTGTACAATATTTGAGAGATCAAATGTGTGGTGTCTATGTACTCCCTAACTTCACCTATCTTCTTGTAGCCAAGTACAAAGAATGGAAGTGTATTAATAAACAATAAAGGAAAATAAAGTGTCAATTGAACTATTATAAGAGTTTGTGGCAACCGCTTCATAATCGGTGAGTGTTGTGATGTCACTAACTGCCATTATTGATGAGTTGGGGTCTAGAGTGTTGACACTGCAAGAACTATGCGATAATGCAAAAATGGAGTTTGATCTTGCGGAATAACACGTAGCTGCGGAACCCAATGCCAATGTTGTTGACATTAGTGCGACTCTCGATATGCAACAACGGCAAACTGCAATAAGATCTAGTGACCCAGATCCTCCAAGATCATATGCTCGTTCTTGCCTTTCTTCTCCTTCAAAGGACTTAAAGTATACATTTGTCCACCCTTATTAAGACACACTATGTTAGCTCTTCCATCATGCATCTCACTATCAAACTGTCACGGCCTTCCCAAAAAAGCATGTCATGCATCCATAGGCAAGACATCACACAAAACTCTGTCCTTGAAATTATATAAGTTTTCGTGATGATGTGTATTTGGAAAAGAGGTTTCTAGATACATCATGTTATTAAAAAATAAATCCAAGATATTGAACGCGAAAAGTCAGATTTACTTTTTAATCCAAAAACCTCTTCTCTAAAATTTGTTTTTGTACCTACCAATTTGCATATCAACTTCACAATATTCCCAAATAGTGATATCATGACCTTTTAAATTCAAGACACCCTAATGGGTGTATTGTTTGTACTAACTTCAGCTTCCCTACCATTTCAATGGACACTAGATTATCTGAGCTCCCACTATCAACCACAACATTGCAATAGTTACCTTTTATTATGCATCTTGTTCAGAAACTGTGTCTTTTTTGGCATGCTTCTTCATTCTTCCTCTCAACCTTCAAGACTCTCCTCCTCACTAGCAAATTCTCTCCTTGTACAAATCCCTTCATATGCTTGGTTGATTCCACAATTTTTGAATCCGATTGTACAACTTGTGCATTACCTTCATTTTTTCTTCTTTTTCCATCACATTGAGCATGAGGACACTTGAAAGCACAATGACCAAAGCCCCTACATTTGAAGCATGTTCCATCAAATGATCTTCCTCTTCCTCTCCCATAGCTACCTCTCCCTCTTCCGAAGGTGGCTCCACCCCTTCTTGATTCAACACTTGAGAAGAGCTAGATCCTTCCTCATTCCATTGTTGATTTCTCTCATGGGATGCTGGTTTCTACCACTTCTGAATCTCCCTCTTTCTCTTGAGGTACTTTGTTGTCTTTGTGACAAATTTTCTTATGCCTTTAAAGAATATCAGTATGCTTCTTCTACCATATGTAACCTCGCCATGCTGATTTCATCTTGAATATTGACCCGCAATCAGTTTATGTATCTAGCCACCTTGACAAGCCCGGATTGTGATTTTGTAGAACTCCTCAATGCAGTCCTTCATGCTTAGCTCCTTTTGCCTCAAGTTTTGTAATTTCTTAAACAAGTCCAACAGATTATCACCAGGAAGAATTTTTCTTTTCAATCTGGTAACCATCTTTTCCCAATAGGTAACCTTTTCTTTGCCCCTTCTATTCCTCTCGGTTTGTACGTCTTTCCACCATAGGGTTGCATGACCTTTTGGCTTCGTATAAGCCACTTTCACCTTCCTTAGATCAACCACTTCATCAAATTAAAAATACTCTTCCATCACAATGAGCCAATCAATCAACTCCTAGGGATTCAATGTTCCTCAGAAGCTTAGAACTTTTGTCTTGGTCCCTCTTCCAAACTTTGAGATAGCTCTAACGAGCCCATCTTCTCCTACAACTAACTACTTCTGTACCTGTCCCAAATCTTAAACTCCAAGTTCGTCATCGTCTCCATCACTAACATCATCTCTTGGGATAAATCCCCTTCTTCTATCTTCTTCAACAACAACTAGTCTTGTCTGCATAACTCTCAATAATTTGATAATCTCATCTAATCTTCCTGTCATATTGGCAGCTACTGCGCCACCTCTACCCGCCATTCTCCTTGGAGGCATCCCAGCTCTCTATCAAGCCGAACCTACTACTGCAATCTCTTGTTTGCAATCCTACGTACACATTATTCTCTACAAACTAGATTTGAAACCAGCTTTGATACCTTATAATGCACTCAAGGATAGGGGGTCGATTGAATGACAGCTTTGTCCTTGGAGTCATTAACCTTGCACACTCACCAACAAACAACTACACAAATCAATATGAAACTGGAAAACAAAGACAACCCCTTTATTTATTTATTCAAGAGGACTTACAAATATTACAAACCCCACACTCACTCATCTCTTTGGTTACAATATACGACGAAAAACCACACTCAATAGCCCCTCAATGGACTAGGCTCGACTCTACTCCTATGTACTTCCTGCACAAGCACCCACACTCTCCTAGCAATTCTTCTCTCCCTCTCGCCTGCCTCCTTCAAATTGCTTCTTGCCTTTTCCTACCCCATGAATTCACTATTCAAATTCCTTATGATCTTAGAAATGCTCAAAAGGAGCACTCCAAACTAAGTCGTTAGCTAACTTGTGCAACTATCATGGGTGAAAATGCCACTTAAGCATTAAGCGGCAGTTTCGCAACTATATGGCTTCGTCATGAGATATTTAAATCTTTGTTTCAATGATCGAAAGCAACATTTCTTTATTTTAGGAGTCTACTAAAGTGTCATGGACCTCCATGGGTCCTTGTAGGTCGTCTTCAATCTACAAATTGGGGTCGATTACCTGCAAACACACTAGTAGATCTTTTTGGTTGGTGCAAGATTGTTTGATCACCTGGATTCTCCTACGTCACTCTATATTTAGTGTATTGATATTTTCAGTTATAGCTCCGTTTTGACCTCTATGAAGGACCAAGTTGCTTTTCCCAAAGGCAAATTAAATCTGGAGGAGGTTGATAGACTTGGAAAGGGAGGACATGGCTCTGGCAAAGCCATTTATAACCTTTAGAACCCCTAAGAATTCTAATGAGTGTTCCAACGCTATTGTTATTCTTGTAGCAGATTTTTGGACCTACAAAACATAACCACAAGTGTCCTAAACCTAGCTATAGTTAGGACTAATAATATTCAATAAAAGGTGCTTGAAATTCTATAGCAAACATTCATCTCTCATTCTCTTTGTATGAATTTATGAATCTGGTACGACAACTAAATATTGCATATACAAGCATCAATGTCTCTACAAGCCCTACCTTGATGATCAAAAAGTGATGAGTCACTTTTTGTCGTTGGAAGACCAATGTATTTTGAAATGATTAAGTGTCAAATGATACCTATGATAATTATAATAATGATATGAGAATCCCAAAAGCTGAAGAGATAGCCAAATGTGAACATATTGAAAGTGACTATGGATTTTGCATCCACAGTTCTTAATGTGTCTCACCAGCTTACTACTTGTTATAGTTTTATTTTGTTGATAAACCATATGAAAAGATAATGACCTACAATATGTTAAGAACAACCATCAGGTTAAAAAGATACCCATGAACAATTGATTATTGATGATTGTTATGTTGCAGCCATACCCATGAAGTTTTAGTTGTGCCCTGCCAACAGTGGTGAAATAAAATGGGCTCCAAGCATTGTACTCATCTTCTTGAAAAGGGTGGGAGCCCAATGAGAGAGAAAGGCTGTGTTAAATGCTTAGAATAGTATTTACAGTTTCGATGGAAGGTTTCGATGGAAGGTTTGTCAGTTTCGATGGAAGGTTTGTCAGAAGGCAATAAGAGAGAGTTTCTAATGGCAGACTCAATTGGCCATTCTGCTGAGTTGCTTTGGTTCATATCTACTTTTCCTAATCAGTTTCTCATGCACAAGTCATGTGTATGTGCATGCGCACAAATGAGCTTATTGTATCTTGTAAGAATTATGCATGGGATTAGCAAGTTAGCAACAACGTCCCTTCAAGATTATGATTAATAAAATGCATAGTTTCTAAAATGATGCAATAAACATAGCTCCTTCGTACCTTCCGGAAAAAGGAGCATGTGCTCATACGCAATTGGCTCCACAAGCTTCCATCTTTTTCAATATGGGCTCTAATAAAAACCTATATGTGTGGTGGAGGGGTCGGGGACGGGTTTCAACAAGGTTAGGAGAAGGTTGGATGGGTAGGACGGGTGAGTTTTAGTCTAGGACAAGGTAGGGGAAAGGCGTAGTGCAAGGGGGGCATGTGAGTTGTGCCAGGAAGGCTGGGACATGAGAGTTTTTACACTAACCTTGGGGTCTTCGACTAGTCTCTTGCTTTCTACTTTGAGACCCTCTTCATATTTTTACCAATGTGCTTTCATCCCTCCGTGCAAACTCTTCTCAAACTTTTCAAACTCGCTTCTATCGAACTTAAACCAACTTTGCTTTTAAACTTCTTTTCCTTTCCTTTATTTTAATTTTAGAACTTCAACATTGTTGGAACTATGGGGGCATGAAAAACAATGTCAAGAGGTGTCACTAGATGCAACCCATAACATGTCTAGAATGGACTATGCCCTGTGGAACCCTATGCAACTGTGAATAGCTCTATTGTAGGCATGATGTATGTATGTTAAGATATGATCTCAGGTGCAAGGCTGGGCACTGTAAACTAATGTGCAGTCGACCACTTCAATTTGTCCATCAATCTAAGAATGGAATGTTTTTGCTATACAGCTAAGTGTCAATAATTTCTGCCATAAATGACTAACAAACCTAGGATCTTGATCAAATACAATGGAGAAAGGAACTCCAGAGTGTATCCAAATGTGTCGGAAGCAAAGTTTGGATGTTTCTAGTGCATTGATAGTCATCTTACATGCAACCATCATTGCCATCTTAAAAAGCTGATCAACCACAATAGATATAGATCCATGTCGAAGTTTAGTCATTGGCAAACCAAATAAGAAATCCATGGTGATAAATTCCCATGGCTTGGAGGGAATTGGAAGAGGTGTGTACATACCCAGTCTATGGTTGGCTGGTTTCACAATGCTACAAGATACACAAGACTTGATGTGAGCCTCAATATCTTTGCATGTGTGGCAAATAGAAATGCTACTGAAGTGCAGCCAATGTCTTGGTGACTCCAAAATGGCCAGCTGATTTGGATTAGTGTGTCTCCTAGATGAGTCTGTTATGAGGTGTGCCAGAAGGAACACATAGTTGGCAAAGCTTTTAGAGAAGCTTATCCTGCAAATAGAAATCTTCAACTCGTTGTCCTTAAGAAAGGATGTCGTGGGCAGGTACAAATTGTGGATCTACAAAGTACTACAAAAAACAATCCACAGTATTGTGGCCTTGAGTATCGAGCACTATTAACAGCAAAGTGACTTAAAGTCAGCATATACAATCGACTACTTTGATGTGTTTCCCTATCTTGTGTTTGAGAACTAGATGGAACTGTTGCAGATATGTTATCCACTTCACATGCCTTGCATTCTCGAACTTATTTTGTGTATGTAGAAACTGGAGGCTTATGGTCCTACATCTTAGTTCGAAATGATCCAAACATTATATCCATAACATTCAAACCCCTTCCCTGATAGTTTAACTTTTGGATATGCATCTTTTAAATTCTTCTTTACCAATACTTTCCAAGCAGTATCTCCATCTTCTATATTCTTCACCATCCATTTTGTGGATAGAGTAATTCCTTGCAATCTCAAGTATATCAGTCCAATATCTCCTGGAGATCAGGGTCTACAACATGTTCTCTATGCCACTACATGTCTTTTCTAACATCCTTTTTCATCTGACCAAAGAAAATCCTTTATCATGGAACATAGCTATGTGCAGTTAAACAAATTGAGCATTAGAAAAATCCAATGTGAAGTATAGTAGGTGGTAAATGAAGAGTGTATTTTTTTGCACACATGGAAACCTCAAGCCAAAGAGTGGAGATGACTTTTCCATTTACCCAATTTCTTATCAATCTTCTATATGATCCAATTCTGCGTGTCTCTAAGGGATGATTCAAGAGAAAAGGAAATCCTTAAATTTTTGACACTCTCATTGGGTCAATGCCATCCTCACCCTTATTCCATCGCCCATTGTGAAAGATATGTATCCTATCCAAACAGATGAGATTTATGTACTGCAATGTTTTGAGCCAGATGCACTAAAAATATATCTGCAACTTCCTTTATATATTTTGTACATTCTCTTCCTCCAAGATTGGGAACATAGCTATATCTTCTGCACATTGAACCTCCATCAATTGTTCTTCATTTGGAAAAGAGATTCCTTTTACAAGCTCTCCAAACTCTTGATCTCTCAATAGAAAATGAATGGATTTTGCTGCATTTACAAACAAGGAGGAGGCCAAGTGACACCCCTATCTAATGAACCTCTGGACAAATCTGTCTCCAAGCCCTACAGAATATCAATTATATGAAAGCTCATTCTCTTCTATCATAAGCTATCCCAAAGTCAATTGAATTCATACACACCTTTTTTCATGTTTCTTTTTCTGATCATTCATTCACAACTTCCAAACATATTATCTAAAATATAACTCTTCCACAAATCATGTTTTGAGTTTCAATTACAATTTCGGGGAGCAAGGGTTTGATCCTACATGCCAAAGTTTTGGCCACTATCTTGAATGACACATTAAGCAGTGCAATTGATCTTCAATCCTTTACTTTAATTTTGTCTCCTTTAGGATCAACTTTACCACTCCATTACCGCTCCATTGACATCTTGCCCGAAGGCACCACTATGGAAGGCTTCCTTATAAAGCAATACAAGTTCTTCCAAAATCCACTTCTCATTTGTTATATAATACCCTGGTGATTTTTCATCTTAGAAACCCATCATACCCTGGTGATTTGTCATCTTCCATGAATCTAATGGGCAATATTATCTTATCTACAATCATATCTTTGTCCAACCCTCTAGCTTCTTGCGAGTTTGTTTTTGGAACAATTCTTTCACAAAGCTACCTATACTTCCTAACTTGTTCATCACCCTTCAAAAGAGAAATGACCTTGGGATTGGATTTCAAGAAGGCTTTCTTGATCTCCTTAGGATTGGGTTTCAAGATTCCATCTACTTCGATACTGTCAATCTTTTCTCTATTGTCCTTGGCCCTCAACATTTTGAAGAAATACTTGGATCCTTTGTCACCTTTCAACCATGTCAATTTTAATCTCACTTTAGCACCATGAATGAGTCAGGAAACATAGCAGAAGAGTCAGTTTTCAGAGTGTTAGAAGAGCATGCCCACATTAGCTTATATGGAGTCAAAAAAAGGGATGAGTTCACAGATGTATGCCTCTTAAATACAGGTGAAAAAACATGACACAAAAAAATTCTTTTAGCACCATAAAGAAGAATTTGTAGCACCTATTAGACTGGTGGATAAGTTTATTCACACTGCACGGTATTGGGTCTATCAGAATTTTGCTTCCTGATGGTTCAATTAAGTTTTTGACAAATGTGTGGTATGTGCCTACTTTGAGGAAGCAACTTCTTTCTCTAGTTACCATTAGGAAGAAGGTGCTGATGTGTGGTTTGACACACAAAAAGCAATAGGTTTACACCCTCTTGTTTTAAAATTTAGGGCATAGCTGGTTGTGAACTCAAGGCACGAGTTGTACGTTTGGTCAATCTTCCATTATGGGAATAACTTGGAGAAACTGCAGGTTATGATCACATTTGGGGAACCTCTCCTAGATTTGGGTACTTCAGTGACTCTTTCGGGTTGCCAGGGAAAGGAATGTAATATATTTGTTAATCCAAACACTAATGTGAAACTTCTTATGTATACTTCTTACTTCAAAGGATAACTAGTACAATAAAATAAAAGTGGGTCCTCCTTCACAAAAAAAACAATAAAAGAGAGTAATGTAGAGCAGAAAATAAATTTTGAAGTATAGATCAATATCTGCTTCACTCCTAATACCTTGACACCCGCAACAATCTCTAAACCAAAACTTCACGGGACTAGTTTTACTCGGTCCCAACACAAGGTCAGTGCAAGACTCCAATGGTTGATCAGAACAAGAAATACTAATTTCATATAGCTACATAAACCACCTGAGACTGCAAATTGCATGACACATTCGTTCAATCTGAAGATAATAAGGACCTAAATAGCGAAAATAGTTAATTTGAAAAGGAATAATATCAACACTTGCATCTCAGAATTACCTACTTTAACAAATTAAATATCAAAACCCATTTAATTTACTCATACCAAGATTCTAACATATGTACTTGACATTTTAAGGGGTATAGCACAACACATATCCATTGATCATTTCATAGCAATGGTGCACAGCAAAACATACTTACTTAGAACTTCACGATTTTGAAAGAAAGCAAATAATTGTATTAAGCTTGAAAGCAGAAAATAGTTTTTCGCTAAATTATCCAACCTTTATAAAATGTAACTACTGGGGTATTTATAATAAAAGAGTTTCAAGGTGGGACGTAGCCTCACCAAATAGCACTCATAATCTAAAACTAACATCAATAACCATTTTAACAATATCATAAATTAGTCTCTTATGACATGGACCTGTTGTGATAGTCTCATCGATGCACCATCTTTGAAAACTTCAATGTTGGACCTGTTGTGATGAGGATCATGCCATAGAAAGCCTTGATGGGCACGGGCCTGGCAATCCTTCCATAGATATTTGTACCACATCCCCTGTAATCTCTTCTTGTAATTCTCCAAGTCATTCTGAATCTACTCCACCTTCTTTTTCTTCTTCTTGGTCTTGTGGTTCTAGCAAAAGGGGGAAACCTTCCTGCAGCTATTAATCTGTTTATCAACTCTTGCTCATTTGCAGCATCGAGGTTGAAATTGTCTTCATCCTAAGGCTCATGTTCATGCAACTCGCCCAATTTACTTTGTATGAATGCCTTTATCTTACCAATAGAGTCCCACGCTCTATCTTTCTCCAATTGGAATCCATAGCCCTGGATGTTTTGTCCAGTTACATGAGTGGATGGGAAGGTTATGAAAGTATATTTTCCTAAACTTAAGGTAAGGTTGGGAATGGTGCCAATTTCCTTGACTTGAACACAAAAGTATTCCATTGGCATACTTATAGCATATTTCCATAACAGCCAACCTGTCCAGCACATAGTGTGGTAATTTGTGTGGTCTTCCCATAATTCTCTCAATTCCAATGACAGTTTCCATGGGGAGAACCACCACACTCCTATATTTTTTAAGTTCTACATGATAATACTTGAAATTCTAGGCATGGGACATTCATGGATCCTTCGATAGATTACAAGGTAGAAATGATTGTAGAATTTGGTGTAGGAACTATGATACTTGTAAGCATATCATTCTTGAAACTACATGTGGACAACCACTTTAGAGGTGGGATCCCGCGAAGGAAATTAGATTGTAACAAACTCCGTAGAAGCACACCACGAGTCCACAAGATAAGAAGCCATATAGCAACTACTGTCTCCAACAGCTGCTAAGATAAGAAGAATATAGAAACTAATGCCTCCAGCAACTGCTAAGATAAGAAGCCATATCGAAACTATTGCCTCCAACAGCTGCTCTTATTTGTTTTGTCAGATTGAAAGAAATAATATCTCCAACATTCAGTCCAAGATCATCCTCGAGAATAATTGAGAGCAAAGGAATCTGCAGTATATTAACATGCTCAACATTAGGAGCCCCATACAGTCTATTCAACATGACCATCGTCATCCTCATGCCAAGCCTGAATGTTCTAATAGATTATTAGCTTACATCAGCTTTGTTTACCCATTTATTTGAATCTTCAACCCAATCCTGGAGAACATCTTTTACATCATGTGTCTGCAACCATTCTTGGACTGTCTTATTGTTAAATCTGAACACAGGTTTCGGCAAATCATACATTCCTTTGAATGCTATTACATTACTAATACAAACCCCATATCCATTGACTCAATGAATCATTTCCTCCTCTGTACAACAATTTTGACACATATCTTTTATCAAATCTGAGCAGTAGAACACCTCTGGTTTTGCAACAGCTTTGTGTAATCCTAACTTCTTGATGGCCTTAAAGTCATCTGCATAGTTGGTTTGGGCTTGTGTAGAATTGGCATCCACTTTGCAATTCACCTTATTCTCTATTAGGCAGTAAACCAAAATGTAATTGCTTGGGCCTATGATTCCTGGCAGAAAAATTGTATCCTTGAATAGTTGAGGTTGGGTCAGAGTTGTCATGATCTGCTTGCCTTTGGATGCCATTGTTCTCTGCAATTCTTTGCCTAGGTGTTTTCCTTCAGAAAACAATTACAGTCTCCCTTTTCCGTTTTCAATCTCCTTTGTTTGTGCACCATGATTGAAATCTCTAGTTAATTCTCTCATTCAAACTCGAGTGCTTGAGCATTAATGTAATTTTAATCGCCCGAGAGAGCTATAAATCATTATTCTGCTTTGAAGTGACCACTTTATTCTTACTCAGCACTCTACCATTTATGCAACACCTCTGCATATTTACTCTATGACCTTTAGAACTTCGTAATCACTCCACCTCAGGTTTTTTCACTATTTTTGGTATCCAACTTTGTGGCCTTTCAATTAATTTAACCTGTCCTGTCAGTCAGTACTTAACCTAGGCTTACCAATTTCCTTGCAGACATGAAATTGTTTTGCATTACAATCTATACTTTGCCATGTTTATACCTTTCGCTTTAAGCACTATCTATTGTTGGATGGACGTGTAATATTATAAATTGTTGTCCATTACGCTTTGCATATGGGCAGTATTGTTTTTATTATGTAGTTCCACCTGCATACAAATAATACTATGGACTGTAGTCCATAATAAGCCGTGTGTGGTAAACGGACCTTTGCTATGCCTTTAGCATGGATGCGAAAGTCAATGAGCTAGGATTTATAACCTATCACTTCCAGTGGATAAGAATAACCTTATGTTATGAATGTCATGGGTAAATAATGTTATCTTCTATTGGATATGAACATCGTATCCACAAAGGAACCTTAAGCACCTTTTAGAGAGTGGACGGTTGCGTAGAGTTTGAAAACTACCACCCATAGTCTGTAGGATCTAATACTCAGTGCTGCCTTCAATACAACTGATCCTACATGTATACCATCCAATCCTACTTGCCCACTGCTGTTATATCTCATCTCTCACCGATTTTCCAAGCTTCATTAATCAAATTAATTATGCCTTGACTTTTCACGAGTTTCCCTTTCAAAATAATGACACTTCACATATCTCCTAAGATCAATATCCAAGTACAAGCCCCAAGGACAATGATGAATTAGATCTTCGATAACTATGAAAAGAATTAGAATGACCTTTCATTCAATGCTATTCATCCTTAATTTAACTTCCTCGAAAAACAAGTCAAATGCTTTCATTAACTTTGTTGAGTTTTTACACAGTTAAAAACAAACAAGATTAAAAATAACCTAACTTAGATCAGATAATGGTGGTGAGTATATTTCAAATGAGTTTCAAGACTATTGCCGGAAACATAGGATGAAACGGCAATACACCACTTCCCATACTCCACAGTAGAATGGAACTTCTGAGACAATGATAGGAACCTGTAAAAATATCCTAAGAGTGGGCTCGCACTAATTTTTCTGACTTAAAATAAAATGAAATAGGAAAAACAGGTCACAGAATTTCCAGAAAACAAGTAAACTATGCTATGCTTGCTGCTTCCTCCCCAGAATCATCTACTTTTGAAGAGGCTTCTAATGAAAAAAATTGGCAGGATTCCATGCAAGCTGAATATGATGCTATCATAAAGAAGAATACTTGGGTTCTAAATGAAAATTCCCCCAATGTTAAACCCATTGGATGCAAGCGGGTTTACCGAAATAAATATAAATTTTATGGTTCCATAGATAAAGAAAAGACACGACTTGTTACTAAAAGCTATGCGCAACTAGAAGGTATTGCCTATATGGAAAATTCTACTCCAACTGCCAAGCGGCACAATATTTGCATGGATCTTGCTTTGGCAGCACACAATGGATGGAAAGTGCATCAAAGGGATAGAACCCATAGCAATTCCTTCATCATTACAAATTAATTCTATCATTGAATAGCAATTGATTTGGAATAATTTGTCGTAAGTCAAGGAGGGGATTCGAGCTTCAACCAACCGAGAAGGGGCCCGCTCATGAGGACTTCTTGTGCAGATTCTCATCCATTAGATTAGTTTATTTCTGTTGTAAGTATTTATATTTTGCAGTTGATTTAAAAGTTGCTTATCAGTGTGAATGTTGATTTCCTTCCTAGCTTAATCTTTGATTTCCTTTTCAGCTTAAGAAACTAATTGAATTCTATTTATGCACGTGTCAATTCTATTTTGTGTGGGAAGCTCCATAAACTCAGATTTAGTCAGTGTTCCACGAGGACGCGCCCCCCACCCCAACATCCCCACGTTTCTGGGATGGAGATGTCCCCGGGATGTGGGGACTTTGGGGGGACGTCCCCCTTCCATCCCTCCACCTCCACCCCAAACCGCCGCCATCCCCGGGATGTTTCCCTCTAAGAGGGGACGTCCCTTCAAAAAGGGGATGTCTAGGGGACTTTGGGACATCCAAGGGACTCCCAGACGTCCCTCAACCCCCAAGGAAACTTTTAGGCGTCTCCCACGCTGGGGGACTCTGGGAGGTCCCCGGGCCATCTAGGGGACCCTGGGACATCCTCGAAACGTCCAGGGGACTCCCAGACGTCCCTCAACCCCCTAGGAAACTTCCAGGCATCCTCCACGCTAGGGGAATCTGGGACATCCTGGGGACTTCCAAACATCCTTCAACCCCTAGGAAACTTCCAGGTGTCCCCCACGCTGGGGGACTTCAAAAAAACATTTGTTTTTTAAATTTAAAAAATATTTTTAAATGTGAGCCCTCTACCCTAACTCTAATTGCCAATGGATCTGACCCCCACCCACAAGGCCTCCCAAAAGCTTTTAAAAAGCCCCATCCCTCTCATTCCAAATCACACAAACTTCATTGAGTGAAGTAGAGAGCTGAAAGTAGAGGCAACAAGCTCAGAGGGAGAAGTTTGCAAGAGTGAGAGAGCATTAAGAAAGGGAAAGTGAGATCAAGAAGAACCGGATTACTTATAGATTCATCCACTCTGTTAAGAGGAATAAACTTACTTCTAGGAGGGCAGAGAAGCTTGTGGTTGTACATAGTGCCTTGTGTCTCATTGACCGCAAGTTGCAACACACTTACGTACAAGGAGAGTCCAACAGCCAGATGGGATGTAGAGCATGTGGAGTCCAGTAGTTCTAGTGATGAGGAGTTTGGCGAGAACTTTGGGGATGATTAAGCATTGGCTCATTAGTATTTAGTAATCATGAATCATCATTATGAAATTTTAAAAATTTTGAATTCGATATTTTCATTTTCATTTTCAATGTTCATTGGTTCAATGGTTCAAACTTGAAACTTCATTGTTAAAAGCTAAAACTTAAATGTTAAATTGTTGATGTTCAATGTGATTCACAGTGGATAACCAAAGCTCAAACCCTGGCATAGACACCGGTACGGATGTTGTATGGATGTCGTACAAATCTATTGGATCTGGATTTTTTCTCTTTTTTTTTTTTGCTTTCCTTCCTTTCCTAAGCTTGCCTACAAATTGTTGCAATTGGATCCTTCAAGTGTGGTGTTGAATGGCTGAGTTGATTCACTATAAAGTGACTTTTAGAAGCTGAATTGTGATATCTCTGAAACACAGTTGTGATCCCCGTGTGGAATTACTCTCTGGGTATGAGTGTTTTCGTCCCCAAGCCCTTTCACCAGAGGGTTTTCGTCTTGTGTGAACAAAAGCTGAACAGGTGTTGCTCAAGCTCAAAAAGTAATTTGAAATTGATTAAAGGATTATGATTTTCTTTCTCCTCATCCAACCTTTTTATAATTACCTTATTCCTTCAAACCCTAAAGTAATTAAAATTACTTTTAATTTAACTATTCACTTTTTTGCTTCAAAAATAATTAATAATTACTTTTTTTTGTTAATTTTCTCTTTTGACTTTATAATTACCACACCTTTTGTCCCCACCTAATTAATAATATGGTTTAGATGTCCCATTTTTAAGTTATAACATTTAAGTGACGTTGAAGAACTTAAACCAATATTATTAAATTATTTCCCTTTTTATTTTTACCACTTCTAGCCCACGAGAAATAAAATAGGCTTAGTGGTATTTGCTATGCTTAGTTCGAAAGGAGACATTACAATCCGCCCTTCCCAAAATTGCTTGCCCTCAAGCAATTGCAAATTGGGGTGCTCCAATATCTCTTCTCCTTTCCATGTAGCATCTTCTGCTGGTAGATCCTTCCAACGTACCAAGTACTCGATGATAACCTTGTTCCTCAACTTCTTTTTTCTGTAACTGATAATAGCCTCAAGAACCAACACTAGTTTGCCCTCATCATCTAAAGGAGATAGCTCAATGGAAGGAGCAATATGTTTTCATAATGCCCTTTTGAGGCATGAAACATGGAACACATTATGAATTTTGCTATGCTTGGTGAGTTCCAACTCATAAGCAACTTCTCCAATCCTCTGTTTAACCCTGTATGTTCCATAAAAGTGTGACTTGAGCTTTTCAGCTCCACTTTACTTAAAAGAAGACTCCCTGTAAGGTTGTAACCTCAAGTAAACCATATCTCCAACCTCAAAAGACCTCTCTACACGATGTTGATCTACTTAAAACTTTTGATGGTTATGTGCATACTGAAGGTTCTCCTTGAGTATTTTTAAGATTTCTTGGCTCTGTGCTACCAAATCTCTAGCCCCTGGTACTCTGCTATCAATAATAACCAAAACCATGAAAGATAAAGCATCATACCCATATAAAGCTTTGAAAGGCGTCATACCGACAGACATATAATAGGTGGTATTGTAGCAATGCTCCCCCATGTATAGCCATATAACCCAAGTTGATTGCTGCCCTATCACATAATTTAACAAATACCCCTCAATCCATTTATTATCAATTTCCATTTGCCCATCTGTTTGAGGGTGTGATAGCTTATGCTTGGAGTTAACTCAGTTCCTATCAAGTGAAATAGCTCTTGCCAAAACAAACTAGCGAACAGGTGGTCCCTGTCATTCACAATGTTCTTAGGCAGCCCATGAAGTCTTAAAAACCTCTCAAAAGAATAAATCAGACACCTGTGATCCCTTATATTCAGTTGGGACAACAAAGAAATGAGCATACTTTGTAAGACTATAAACCATTGTAAAAATACAGCTCTTACCTTGGACTTTGGGAAGACCTGTAATGAAGTTCATAAAGATACTTTCCCACTTTTGGCTTGGAATGGGTAAAGGATGTAATAGACCAGCTGGGAATACATGCTCCGCTTTGTTTTGTTGGCAAGTCGCATATTCTCTAATATATTTGAGAACTTCTCCTTGAAGCCCTTTCCAAAGAATCTGTCCCTTAACTATTTATAAGACTTGTAGAACCCTGGATGACCAGCCAAGGGTATGTCATGAACATCCCTCAACACCTTGCCTTTTATCTTAGATTCTGGAACTAAATAGATCCTATATTTGTATAGGATGAGGTCTTAAATCACCTTGTACCTATCATCTTGCACCTTAACTTCAGGAACATCATTGGTGAAAGCATTCTTTGCATACTCAGCTATTATTACAGCCTTCCAATCATTAGAAATTTCAGTCATGGCACAAATAAATGGCTTCCGTGATAAGGCATCGATTACAACATTATTTCTGTCTTTCACATATTCCATATCAAAGTCAGATGCTTGAAGTTTACTTACCCATTTCTATTGTCTATCATTCAAATCTTTCTGGTTAAGAAAAAACTTCAAATTGTTGTGATTCGTCCTCACCACAAATCTGCCACAAACTAGATATTGTCTGAACTTTGCCAATGCATGCATGATTGCCAACATCTCCTTGTCATAAATAGAGAACCCATGCTCTATATCTTTCAATTTTTGGCTCTCAAAAACAATTGGGTGACCTTTTTACATTAAAACAACCCCTATTCCTTCACCTAATGCATCACATTCCACCACAAAAGGAATAGAAAGGTCTCAAACAACAAGTACAGGACAAAAACTCATTACCTTTTTCAATTTTTCAAAGGCTGATTGGGTTGTTTTGGACCAACTAAAAGCTCCTTTCTTCATCAAGTTCGTCAATGGGACAGCTAGCTGCAAAAAACCTCTAACAAACTTTCTATAATAGCTACAAAGGCCTAGAAATCCTCTTAACTGTGTCATGGTAGTAGGAGGAGGCCAATCTAGAATGGCTTGAATCTTTTCTTAGTCAATCTATACTCCTTGAGCGTTAATAACATGTCCCAAATACAAAATATCAGTCAACCCGGACTCTTTTGCGAAGAGAGTTTGTTGCTCCAAATTTCCAACACTCTAGCAAGGTGTTTTAAATGTTGCTCCCATGTCTTACTAGACACCAAGATGTCATCAAAGAATACTAAAACAAATTTCCTCAAATACTCACTGAAAATATGGTTCATGCATGATTGAAATGTGGTTAAAGCATTAGTTAATCTGAAGGACATAACCAAGAATTCAAAGTGCCCAAAGTGATGACAGAATACGGTTTTATGCACATCTTTATCCCTTACCTTGATTTGAAGGTAATCGGAATTCAAATCAATTTTTGAAAAATATGCGGCACCATGCAATTCATCAATCAACGCATCGACCTTGGGAATAGGGTACCTGTTCTTGATAATTTTTTTATTTAGAGCACGGTAGTCAATGCACATCCTCACAGTTCCATCTTTCTTTTTCACGAAGACAACTGAAGAAGCAAATGGACTAGAACTTGGTCTAATATGCCCCATTCTCAGCAACTCTTTAATGGCCTTCTCAATTTCTTCCTTGAAGGCTCTAGGATGACGGTAGGGAGTAAGCAAAATTGGTTTTGACCCTGGTTCCAGCTCTATCACATGTTGAAATCTCCTATCAAGTGGTAGCCCTAGAGGTAAATCACTATAAACTTTTGCATGCTTCTCTAGAATTACCTGAATATGTGGATGGTGGGACTTTTTATCCATAGGTGGAGATGCACTACTCACCAAGCAATGGGCTGCCCAAGTCATTTGGCCTTTTCCGAAAAGATATTTCCATTCTCTTTGTTGAAACTATACTTGGAGCCCCATTGGCCATACCATGAAGTACAACCTCTTTCCCATTAGATTTAAATTTCAACTCCATAGCCCTGTAGTTTTGTGTAAATTCCCCAAGGGAATATAACCATTGCACACCCAAGCCCAAATTTGTTTCTCCTATATTCACCACATAAAAAGCATCACATAGTTTGTACTTACCAAGGGTGATGTCTAAGCTCTTGACTCTCTTTGTGCAAAGGATTGAAAAGCCATCTGCAACAGTGACGTTAAATCCTTGAAAGTCTTCCATTTTCAGCCCTCTTTGGGCCACTAGCTCCTCATCAATGAAGTGGGTTGCCCCACTAGCAATTACGACGATCACCTTATGTCCTTTAAGCACTCCATGTACCTTGAAAGGGTGGTATCTAGGTGCACCTGAAAGAGTAGCAAGGGTGCCATATGTATTATTTTACTCCCCTTCAATTTCAACTTCTAGTTCTACTTCTTCCACCCCTGTTTCAGCCTCTTCCTCTAACTCATCATCTGAAATTACCTCTTTATAGTGCACCTGCCCCTTGGGAAGGCATTTATGCCCAAGTTCCAACGAATCCTTACAAGTGAAGCATAACTTCTTCCTTCTTAGCTCATTCCTAGACTCTATCACTTTACTGGTTTTTTGCAACACTTTAGTCTGAAAATTACCTTGTTGTCCTTGCTTCTTTTGCTGCCCAAAAGATAGAGGTTTTTGTTGCCCATAAATATTTGTCCTTGGCTGCCCAAAGGTTGTTGGTCTAGACCGTCCATAGGGCAGAAATTTGCCCTTAGGTGCTGAAGATTTTAAATTTAACGCTCTCTTGATTGCCTCTTGAAGTGACAAAGGGTCAAAAGATTTCACTAAACCCCTAAGAGGTTTAGCTAACCCCTCAACAAACAAGACTACCAACCTTCTCTCTATCACATCTGGTACCATCACTGCCAATCTTTCAAAATCAGCAATATCGTTGTCCACATTACCCTCTTGTTTGAGTTGATCTAACCATCTAAAGTGAACTTCTGGATCCTTTCTGTCAAACCTTTCAGTTGGCTTTTGACTAAATTCATTAATAGTAGTGATGGAACCATGCCCTTGGGTGACAATGCCATGTTACCACCACTTATGGGCCACTCCCTCCAAGTGGAGTGTAGCAAACTTAATTGCCTCATCCTCAAACATGGGATTCAATGAGAAATATGTATCTAACTTTTGTAACCATGATCTGACAGTAGATTCACTTGACCCATCAATGTAGAAAGAGTAATCTTCTTGTATGTCTCTTTGTGGCTGATCTAGTTGGTCTCTTCTACCTCTCCTAATGTTGTTCTTTTCTATTTCACAAAATTCCCTGAAAGACAGAGCTTGCTACACTTCATAGTTGATCCCCTCATATTCTGCAAGATATACCATTCATTACCTGCATGCCACTGTAAAGGATCTATTTTTTCAGGTGGTTCTTCCTCCTTCTATAGGAATTTAGCACATAAAGTTTTTGGAGGTGGGTATACCAAAACCCTAACATCATTTGAAGTGCTTGCGTCTTTTAATATTTCCTTTCCTTTATCCACGTTGATTTGTTGTATGGCTTGTGATATACCTGCTATGGCTCCTTTGAGGGTCATCTGGATTGTTTTTTCCACGTCCTTTTGCCCACGGCCGATTATTTCACATAGATAACTCATCTTATTTGTAGGGGCTGCTCTCTCCTCTCTCACACCCATTTTATTATTGCTGTCCTTCTCAAGTGTTTGACACTTCCTCTTTTAATAATACTTCAGCTCTTTTGGTTCCTATTGCATGTGTGATCAAGATTCAATTTTTTCCACTTTAGCTGGCATAATCAATGCTCCGATTCCACTGTAAGATCCCTTGGAAAACAAATATGAGTTCTGAATTTTATTTTTAATTAGAAACTTTACCCAACTTAAATTAGACTAAATTGTTGAATTTGTTATAAGATCAAAGAATAGAAACAAATTTGAAGATAGTTCAAGTCTGAAACTGTACAACAATCTTACTTAAATCAATATAATTATTTTTAAGGTCTTGATGACAATCTAACCTGATATATCAGACAACACATAAAACTTGAATTTTTATTGGAAACCCTGGGGCGAAAAGATGTACAGCTGCTACTGGAAAGATATTGCAGGAACCTCGACAATGAACATTGGATAACCAAGGCTCAAACCCTAGCATAGACACTGGTATGGATGGTGTGTGGATGCTGTACGGATCTGTAATTTTTCCTTTTTTTTGATTTTCTTCCTTTCTTGAGCTTGCCTGCAAATTGCTGCGATTGGATTCTTCAAGTGTGGCACTGAATGGCTGAGCTGGTTCGCTATAAAGTGACTTTTAGAATTTGAATTGTGATGTCTCTGAAACACAGTTGTAATCTCCATGTGGAATCACCCTCTGGGTATGAGGGTTTTTGTCCCCAAGCCCTTTCACTGGAGGGTTTTCATCCTCTGTGAAGAAAAGTTGAACTGCTCAAACTTGAAAAGTGTTTTAAAATTAATTGAAGGATTGTGATTTTCTTTCTCCTCATCCAACCTTTTTATAATTGTCTTATTCCTCCAAACCCTAAAATAATTACAATTATTTTTAATTTAATATTCACCTTTTTGCTCCAAAAATAATTAATAATTACTTTTCTTTTTTAATCTTCCCTTTTGACTTTATAATTACCACACCTTTTGTCCCCACATAATTAATAATATGGTTTAGATATCCCCTTTTTTTTAATTATAACGTTTAGGTGGCATTGGGGAACAACTTAAGCCAATATTATGGTTTAGATGTCCCTATTCTCTTTCCTCCTATGCTACGGGAAATAAAATAGGCTTAGGGGTCTCTGCTATGCTTAGTTCGAGAAAGAGGACATTACAAAAAGAGTAGTATAAATTAATTACAAAGTGTGGGTTGTTTCAGTTCAATATTTACCTCAAAGTTGAAAGTTCATTTCCCTATATAAAACACAAGAATAGTTGTTTGCCCAATCAGTTGATCAAAAGAATCTACTGCTGCATTTACAGTGCAGATCCCTCGTCAAAATTAACGTTCTTGGATTGATAGGTAAATATATTCACCTACATGAAGGTTGCCTTTTCTGTTTTCTCTTCTTAAAATGAGAGCTCCAAGTTCCACTCCTCAAAATCCTAATTCCCCGTAATTTCCGAAACCAAGCTACAAGTATAAATCCAAAACTCCGGATGACTTTTCAGTTTTTTTCAAAAATTTGCATGTTTTTTAAAGTAGAAGTGAGAGTTTTTTAGATTGCTACCAAGCGAGACACCCCCTCGTGCAAACCCACTAGCGAACCATTTTTCCATTTACCTTATTATAATGCTCAACAAGTAGTACAACCCTACCCCCATTTATCCGGATTCAAACGTGTCGTCCATAGTGTACACACACTTTCACCATCAAGCCCACTCAGGTTGTACACACGGTATCCAACATGGTATGCTGCACATTCTAATAATAAGACGTGCCAACAATGACAAACTAAAAGCATAGAATTTTAGGCCATTATATCCAGCTGGCAATAAAGAAAAAATGTGAAAATATCAGATAAAGATTAAATACAGGAACTCCCAAATAATAAAAAAGTTTAAAAAGATAAAGATGAGAAATGCGCTAGGGTCGTTGGTGATTGCAAAAGCATAAATTACAAAATCCTTCCTTTCTATGTACTAGGAATATGTATGTTAGGAAAAGAGGACAAAAGCCTACAGTCAGTTGTAGAATTTAACAGTTTCATGCTTTCCCTGACATACGTGCATATCAAACAATTGTCCTACATTCTTCCTTGTTGCATCAGATACAGAATCTACTTGCATCAGTGTATCTCATTGACAATGACAATGAAAGAAGTATAGAAATGAAAAAATACCATTTGGTAGGCAAGGGATTGGCACTGGCATTGGAATTGGAAGTTGCCACATTCCGACAAAATCCAGGCATCATGGAAGCAATAGTAGCTCTGCTTCCTTTTCCTCTTGCTTTCGAAACACCGGCCCCAACAATTACAAGAGCATGAGAAGAGAACAGGGATACCCATAACTTCATTCTCAGGCCAACACCAACCATCATTATTTTATGCCTCTATCATGTTGGGATTTTGATTATGTTACATGTTTAGAGAGGCAATTCTTTTGAAAAGGGATAAATGGATTTAGACTTAATTGTAACATAAATATCGAATTATTTTTAATTAGTCAAAATAATGTAATGCAAGTAAAAGTTTAATTAATTAATCTTAAAATTAGAGAGAAAGACGTGTAGGGTTTAGGATTATCTAATTTTATTTTACAATTTGATGATAGTTTTTAGAAGGTAACACTGAAAATGTGTGGTGATAAGTGAAAGAAAGTTAATTTAGAAAATTGATGATGATCAAAGGAATTTGTTTAGACTATAAACTTACGCTTCACGTTGTCTAAATCATATATTATCATTTTAGACAAAAGTGCATACATGTTGTAAACAATTTAATAACTGTGTTTGCTTGCTTTTGTTCTTCCAAAACCTCTCTCAATTTTTATATCTTTTACTTCAATCCTCTATAAAATAAAATTATTGTTTCTGTTTTAATTGGGTAGTGATATCTAAAAACTGAATAATATTAGTTGAACTATCTTGATATTTGTCAAGACTATAGATGATAACAATATTGAAAACAACAAACCTTATGATGAACAGTATATAAACCAGTGTACTATGATGTGTCTAACATGAATTTATATGTTTTAGTGAATACTCTAATGATTCCCTAATTTCCTTTAGAATACTTATAAGTGCTCAATAGATTCCTATGAAAGTGATAGATTTTGTATGTTCAAGTGAAGTACAATATATGCATATTTATAGACAGATTGAATTCAAAGTATAACTCTACTGACATGTAAAATGACATCAAATGGTCACCAAACAAAAAAGGTGAGTGCACCCTACCTACAAGGGGCCACTTTAATTTCCCAAGATTGTACATTAGTGCATGTTCCATGAAAGGCTAAGAAAGGGAGGAAAATAAGGGAAAGAGAATATGAGAGTTGGAGGGGCAATGAGAAGGGTCAAAACCATCAATTTTTGAAAAAACATGTCAATAACTTCTAATTTGGACCAATAATTGACAAGTATACAACCATTCTAAAATAATATAATATAACGACAAATGCATTACTAGGGACCATTTTTAGGTATCTACATTTTACGTCACTTTGATGTGTGTGCATGTACATACATATAAAAGTAAGAGTACATGTGAATATAAAATTATGTGCTTTGAGCTTTAGAAAAAATTCTAATGTACCTCAGAACCTACAAAAATATTCTTTCTTTGCCTACATATGCAATGGTAAATTCCAAATAATAATCTGCTAAAATTTTAAAAATTGAAAACAATACATAACATGGAGTTAGGCACCTTATTCGATTTGGGCCTCCACACTTGTATAAAGTCCTATATGGAGTTTTAAATACAATTATTAGAGTTTAAAACAATAATAAAATTGAATAATACCCTGATTGCATCCCTTTGTGGGAGTAGCTAAAGTAATTTGAGTACCTCTGATCTATTGGGAATTATAAATAAAATCTAAGTTATTAGAATGTCAATGTAGTGATACATATGCCCTAATAGCATGTATCTAAATATGATGAGTAGGATATATGCTCCCCTTCAAATCTCAAAATAAAGGATTTAAACGCAATAAGTGTAAGATAAAATATGAAATTATTGGTGTGTAACATAGAAAAATATAGCCTTGATAGCATGTTGTAGACACCTAATTTGAGTGAAAGGCTTATTATTACAGTGTTTTGAGCATATTTTATTGTATATGGATTGTTGGTTAAAATTAAATATATATTTTTGTGTGTTTTCTCTCTCTTTCTTCTATGTGTGGTACCACCCTTTCTTCTTTTTTATATTTTCTCTCTCCTATGTGCGTTCTTTTTCTTGGGGATCCACTCCTACTACTAATCCTTTATGTATATGGGCCTCTAAATTTCACACTCAAGCCTAGAGTTCTCTCGCTTGAGTCTCTACCCAATCATCTCAACCCTCTAAGTCAATAGCTCTTTGCTCTTATATGAAGTAGGTTTCCCTAATATGACCTATGTGATCAAAGAGAAGCAAAATATCCCACCTCAAAAGTGGCCCTCTCTAAAGACCCTCCACATCTAGAATGTCTCATGAAACAAGGCATGACTACATCAATAATAATAATCCATTGTGTAGACAGTACAAAACACATAAAATTATAGTCAAACATGAAAAATCAAAAGGACATTTAAACTAGGAAATTGACAAGTATTTTACACATATTTACCATCGTTTAGAGGGGCTACGTCTACTATCAATCTTCGTGCTACCACAACCCCCACTACCACTCCCTCCCTTACAAATACCACATTTGGGATGTATCTAACTCCACCATCACCGTCACCCCCAACTGCTTCCACTGTCATTAGTGGGTATACAGGAAATAATTGGGTTCCATCCCACCATGTTGTATATCTAGTCATCACATAGACATCATCCACCCAAAGTTACATTATAGGAGCATCCACCTGCTTGACATTTACAATCTCTATCTCATTGGGCTTTAGTGTCCACACCTCACCAACTCATAATAGAGACTGTGTCGAATGTCACCACATGTTCAATGTTAGTGTTTAATTCTCACTCCATATTGACTAGTGACCCTATCAAGTTGAAATCTCTTTAGATCACCATGACAATCTTAGTATCATCAAATAACCCAAATGCAACTCCTCATTGTGTATCCTTGGGCCATCTAGAATGCTCCCTCTAGGGTTTGTAAACAATATCAAGAACCTACAACCTATGTAATCTCTGCCTAAACATAATAATGTCTGAATGTCTACTCTTCATGCACAAAGATGCACCCACCATGCAACATTTGAGATCTTTAGTTTCCATCCTACCAATAAAAACCCTCATGGTCGGATCACCACAATATGTTTGTATGCCCACACTTGTAGTAATGTGTTGGCTAATAATCCCCTACCACCTCTTTCTTGAGTGAACTGTTAACACTAACCGGTTGCCGTTACACCAAAAGCTTGAACTGTTAGTGAGGGTGAGATCGGAGAGGTTATAGATTTTGGGGGAGTCCAAAAGTAGGGGTTGAGGGTCTCAGAGTGTCAACAGTTTCCCCCCTGGCCGAGAGATCCAGATTGTACACTCTGAGAGGCCCAGTGGACACTATCCGACCACGAGGCAAGGGAGACTGTTGAGGGTGAGAATCGAACCCCTCCCCAATGGAGTCACCAGTTTGTTAACACTAACAGGTTGCCACTACACCAAAAGCTTGAACTATTAGTGAGGGTGAGATTGGAGAGGTTATAGATTCTAGGGGAGCCTGAAAGCAAGGGTTTAGGGTCTCAGAGCGTCAATAGTTTCCCCCCTGGCTGAGAGGTCTGGATTGGACACTCTGAGAGGTCCGGTGGACACTATCTAACCATGAGGTGAGGGAGACTGTTGAGGGTGAGAATCGAACCCCTCCCCAGTAGAGTCACCAGTTTGTTAACACTATTGTCGCTACACCAAAAGCTCAAACTGTTAGTGAGGGTGAGACCAGAGAGGTTATAGATCCTAGGGGAGCTCAAAAGCAGGGGTTGAGGGTCTCGAAGCATCAATAGTTTCTTGGTGACTCCATTGGGGAGGGGTTTGATTCTCACCTCAGCAGTCTCCCTCACCTCGTGGTCGGATAGTGTCCATTGGACCTCTCAGAGTGTCCAATATGGACCTCTTGGCTAGGGGGGGAAATTGTTGACGCTCTGAGAGCCTCAACCCCTGCTTTCGTGCTCCCCCATAATCTATAACCTCTCTAGTCTCACCCTCACTAACAGTTTGAGCTTTTGGTGTAGCCGCTACACCAAAAGCTCGAACTATTAGTGAGGGTGAGACCAAAGAGGTTATAGATTTTGGGGGAGCACGAAAGTAGGGGTTGAGGGTCTCAGAGTGTCAACAATTTCCCCCTGGCTGAGAGGTCTGGATTGGACACTCTGAGAGGTCCGGTGGACACTCTGAGAGGTTCGATGGACACTATCCAACCATGAGGCGAGGGAGACTGCTAAGGGTGAGAATCGAACCCCTCCCCAGTGGAGTCGCCAGGAAACTATTGACACTAACCGGTTATCGCTACACCAAAAGCTCAAATTGTTAGTGAGGGTGAAACCGGAGAGGTTATAGATTATGGGGTAGCCCGAAAGCAGGGGTTGAGGGTCTCGGAGTGTCAACATGAACATATATAAGTATATGTACATATTGTTGAGTTAAATACAGAAAGTTTCAATAGTTTATTGCATATAGTATTACTCAATCGCCCATATCAAAATAATTGAGTTTACAAATATGTATCGAAATCTACTTTGTAACCCACATATTAAAAATAATCTAAATGTATACTTGCAAGTTAAACAAATAAATATGGAATAATAAATACATGCAAAAAATAGAGAAATAAAAGATGCTGAAAAATAACATACAAAAATATTGACACAGTATTTAATGTGGTTCACCCAAATGTTAGGCTACGTCCACCAAGAAACTCAACAATTCTTCTATTCAAACTTCCAAAGGAATTTATACAAATGCCATCACTTCCTACCCCTTAGTCTCTATATCAGAGCACTCTGGAAACACCTTTATCTGAAGATAATTTTTTCTTTCTATCAATTACTACTCAGTTGCATTCTCACCTTTCATCTACAATTCACTTCTACATAATTGTTATGCCTCTTTTCCCACTTTTAAAGGAATGATCACTAAAAATAAGGAAGTACAAAATATGTTCTAACTTCCTACAGTTACAATCTGTTACAACTTTCTTATAGAATTAAAAAGTACATATATGTTACAACTTCCTTCTATTATAATTTGTTACAACTTCCTTGCATAATAAATAAGTACAAATATATTACAACTTCTTGCGGTTACAATCTTTTATAGATATTAAAAAAAAACTACTTTAAATAGTCATACGATTATGAAAGTGATGCATGGGCTGTTGATAAATCACCATCTAACCATCTTTAGGTTTCTCCTGCATTCAATCAATACCTACAAGAGCATCATTAACAACAAACCTTCATGGCCCTGCCCACACAGATCCACAGCCAATGTAACCATGACCACATAGTGCTTATATCAATCCACAACATTAGAACTAAAATTTGACATTAACCTATTCATGTCAATTTATAACAACACTTATATATAGAAGCCCATAGCACTGATCAAGTTGCAGGCTTTCTATTTTTAAGTTGCTCGTAGCAGCTACAGGATTCATCTACAAGTTGCCCATAATAACTATAGGTTTTCACCTATAGGTTATCCATAGCCACTATAGGTTTCATCTACAGGCTACTTGCAGCAACTAGAGTCTTCACCTACAAGTTGCCCATAGCAACTGTAGGTTTTCATCTACAGGTTGCCCGTAGCAACTACAATCTTCACCTATAGGTTGCCCACAGTAACTATAGGTTTTTACCTACAATTTGCCCGTAACCATTGGAGGATTCACCTACAGGTTGCCTGTAGCAACTACAGGTTTCTTCTACAAGTTGTATGTAACAACTACAGGTTTTTTCTATAGCTTGCTCGTAGCAACTGCAAGTTTCTTCTACAAGCTGCCCATAACAACTGTAAGTTTTTTCTACAGGTTGCCTATAGCAACTTCAAGTTTTAGAATTTTCCATTAAAAATAAAATGAGGCATTGTGTTTCCACATCTCCAACAATCTCCCACTTATAGACATAAGGTCACAACACCAACTGCTACAACCTCCCACTTAAACTCAAAACTATTGATTTCTTCTTCTTCAAGCTCATGCCTGAAGTCCCATGGAAGTTGAGTGTGCCCTCAACTTCACTGCTACAATTACCTTAGTAAGCATATTTGCAAGATTCTCCTCTGAGTAAATCTTCTCAAGCTTGAACTGCCCACTTTCAAAAACTAAACGTATGAAGTGGTAACGAAGCTCTATATGCTTTGTCCTATTATGAAAAGCAAAGTTTTTAGCCAGGTGAATATCACTTTGACTATCAAAATACAGAGTGTACTCTTCTTGCTTCACTTTCAACTCCTCCAAAAATCTGCTTAACCATAACAACTCTTTACTTGCTTCAGTGCAAGCAATGTATTCAACTTCAGTGCTAGAAAGTGCAATAACTTTTTGTAGCTTAGAAACCCATGAGATTGCAGTACCTCCAACTGTGAAAATATAGCCAGTGGTAGACCTTCTACCATCCAAATCACTTTCCATGTCACTCTCCACAAAACCTTGCAACCCACTATTAGAACCTTCAAAACATAAACACATACTAGAGGTTCCACACAAATATTTTAAAATCCATTAAACTACTAACCAGTGTTGTCTACCAGGGTTACTCGTGAACCTACTCACTACTTCCACTACTTGGGATATGTCTGGATGAGTGCATATCATAGCATACATTAAACTTCCCACAACTGAAGCATATGGCACCCTTTCCATATAATCTTTCTCCTCTTGTGACTTAGGAGACTGTGTCTTACTCAAAATGAAATGGCCAGCTAAAGGTGTAGAAAAAAATTTATAGTTCTACATACCAAATCTTAACAACACCTTTTCAATATATTCAGATTGAGTTAAAGTTAGTTTCTTATCCCATATATCTTTGTCAATTCTCATTTTAAGAATTTTCTTGGCTGGTCCAAGATCCTTCATGGGAAACTCTAAAAAAAGCAATTTCTTTAATTCACTTATTCTATGCATGTTAGCTCCACATAACAACATGTCATCAACATAAATTAAAAGAATAATGAATTCACCATTTTTAAATTTCTTACTATAAACACAATGATCACTATGAGTACAAGCATATCCATGCTCCAACATGAAAGTATCAAACCCTAGGTACCATTGCCTAGGTGCCTGTTTCAAACCATAAAAACTTTTCAACAATTTACAAACTTTTATTTCTTTCCCCTTTACCTAAAAACCTTCTAGTTGTTTCATGTAGATTTCCTCTTCTAAATATCCATGTAAGATTGTTGTCTTCACATCCATCTGTTCTAAGTGAAGATCATTAGAAGTAACAATACTTAATACAATTCTTATTGAGGTAATTTTGACAACAGGAGAACATACCTCTGAGTAATCAATTCCAGCCTTCTGTGCAAAGCCTTTAACAACAAACCTTGGTTTGTATGTTTTTTTCCCACTCTCATCTTATTTTAAATGGAAAACCCATTTATTTTGTAGTGTTTTCTTATTAGGTGGCAAATCCACCAATTCCCGTGTTTTATTGTGTTTCAAGGCATCCAATTCTACTTTCATGTCCTTTTCCCATTACACACAATATTTGTCATGCTTAGATTCTACAAATGATTTAGGTTCCCCACTGTTAGTTAATAACAAAAAAAATAAAGATGGAGAATATCTATCAAGAGGTTTACTTACTCTTGTAGACCTCCTTACCATAGGTGTGACTGGTTCACTTTGAGCTTCTCTTGGCCCAATATTCTTAAAAGATTCCATTGGGTCATTAATGACCTTATTCACATTCTCTGATTTTGTAGAGGTAAATGGAGTACTCTATAAGTTCTCTTTTATTTTTCCAAATACACTTGGAGGTATGACAAGATTTTCTTTACCAAGTGGACTTTCCACTTTCTTTTTTGCAAGTTGGTCCCTGTACATCACACTTTCATTAAAGATCACATCACATGATCTCACAATCTTTCTATCATCTAAACACCAAAAATGATAACCAAATGAGCTATCACCATATCCAATGAAAGTGCATCTCATCGATTTAGCATCCAACTTATTTTTATTTTATTTATCAATGTGCACAAATGCTTCACAGCCAAAAAATTTTAAATGAGAGTAGGAAACACTTTTACCTGTCTAAGCTTCCTTGGGAATCTCACCATCTAAAGCACTAGATGACCATTTGTTAATCAAATTAACAACAATATGAACCGCATCTACCTAAAAAGTAGGGGGCAAACCAACATGGAGTCTCATTCTTCTAGCTCTCTCCATAATTGTTCATTTCATTCTCTCACTTACCCCATTCTGTTGTGGAGTCTGAGGCACTATTACTTCTATTTGGATTCCTTCTTGTGCACAATAGTTACAAAATTATTTTGAGGTGTATTCACCTCTATTATCAGATCTTAAGCATTTAAAATTCATGATTGACTCATTTTTTGCAAGGGCTCTCCAAATTTTAAAGGTTCTAAATACATCAGACTTATTTTGAATACAATAAACGCACAACTTATAAGTTGCATCATCCAAAAACGTAACATAATACTTTGAGCCTCCCAATGATTGTACAAGGACTGGTCCCCAAACATCAGAATGTACAAATTTTAATTTATTTTGTTTTCTATCAGGCCCAACCTTCAAAAAATAAACTTTCTTTTGTTTACCAAAAATGTAATGTTCACATAAATCCAAATTAATAGACTTTAAGTCTGATAACTCCCCTTTATTATGTAAGATGCTCATACCTTTCTGACTCATATGACCCAATCTTGAATGGCATAAATTAGTTTCTAAATCAAAAGTAGAAACTAATGCAGTATTAGAATCAATAATGCAATTACTCAAATATAGTGTGCCTTCCTTTTTCCCTCTGGCTACAACAAGATTACCTTTTGTTACTTTCAAAGATTTTGCATTAAAAGTAAAAATACATCCATCTTCTACCAATTGACCTGTATAAATAAGATTTTTGGTAAGACTTAGCACATGTCTTACTTCTTTGAGTATCCATTCATTTCCATTCTGTAGCTTGATATTTACTGACCCTTTGCTAACAAATCACAATGTTTATTGTCTCCCAAGAAAACTTGGCCAAACTTGCCACTTACATAGGTTGTAAAACACTTGGGATTTAAAGTAGCATGAAAAGATGCCCCTGAGTCAATCACCCATGACTCAACCTTTGTATTACATGACAAAACTAAAGCATCTTGATACACAGTAGTAGTATCACTTGAGGTAATATTTGCCTCCTGGTTATTATCATTATTTTGTTGTTCCTTGTGATTCTTCTTAGGAGCCCAACACTGCTTTCTCACATGGCCAGACTTTCCACAGTTCCAGCATACAACACTTCTTCCTTTTGACTTGGATCTATGTTTGGAAGATAAAGATCTTCCCTTAGATCCACGACTCTTGCTCCTCTATCTATTATTTTGTCTCCCTTTGGATTTAACATTTAGTACATTTATTGTTGAAGTCTCACCAGATGTCTTCCTTCTCATTTCTTTAGAGATTATGACACTAAAAACATCCTCCATTTTAAGAGTATTGCTCCCAGACACGCTGTTACTCACAGCCATCACATGATTATCCTAAGATTCAGGGAGGGAACATAGTAACAAGACCTTGACTTCTTCATCGTGTTTCACTTTCAAAGAAGTGAATTGATTTGTAATAGTATTGTAATCATTCAGATGTTTAGCTACACTTGAATTCTCATTCATTTTCAAGTTGATAACCTATTCATCAGATACACCTTATTTGTTGCTGAAGGTGTCTCGTACAACTTGCATAAGGTGGTCATAAGTTCTTGTGTAGTCTTTTTTTAGATATATTGGAGGCAACACTTCCTCCCAAGTAGAGCCGTATGACTCCCAAAGCTTTTCTATCCAAGACATTCCATTCCTCATTTATTCTCTTTCCCTGTCCTTTTGTCTTTCCATCAAGCGGTAGATAGAGGTCCTTTTGATACAAATAGTCAATCATCTGTATCTTCCATAGAATAAAATTATGTCCATTAGACTTATCAACCACTCTTCCTCCATCATCTACCCTTGGTCAAGGTCTCCCACTTGAGAAGATATTACTCTAAGTCTGAGATCCTGCAGAGATTTACAACTTGCAAAATAGTAGACAAAACCACACAAAGATGGCTTTGATACCACTTGTTGGGTTAAATACAGAAAGTTTTAAGATTTTATTACATAGAGTATTATTCAATTACCCAGATCAGAATAATTGAGTTTACAAATTTGTATCAAAATCTACTTTGTAACGCATAGATTAAAAATAGTCTAAATGAGTTCTTGCAAGTTAAACAAATAAATATAGAATAATAAATACATGAAGAAAATAGAGAAATAAGAGATGCTGAAAAACAACATATAAAAATACTAACATAGTATTTAACTTGGTTCACCCAAATGTTGGGCTACGTCCACCAAGAAACTCAATGATTCTTGTATTCAAACTTCCAAAGGAATTTATACAAGTGCCTAACACTTCCTGCCCCTCAGTCTCTATATCAGAGCACTCTGGCAACACCTTTGTCTAAAGATAATTTTCTCTTTCTGTCAATTACTACTTAGCTGCATTCTCACCTTTCATCTACAATTTACTTCTACATAATTGTTCTGCCTCTTTTCCCACTTTTAAAGGAATGATCGCTAAAAATAAGGAAGTACAAAATCTATTCTAACTTCCTATAGTTATAATCTATTACAACTTCCTTGCAGAATAAAGAAGTATAGATCTGTTACAACTTCCTTGCATAATAAGGAAGTACAAATCTATTACAACTTCCTATGATTACAATCTTTTATAGATATTAAAAACAAACTACTTTAAATAGTCATATGATTATGATAGTGATGCATGGACTGTTGATAAATCATCATTTAACCGTCCTCAGGTTTCTCTTACATTCAATCAATACCTACAAGATCATCATTAACAACATACCTTCACGGCCCTACCAACATAGATCCATGACCAATGTAACCATGACCACACAGTGCTTATATCAATTCATAACATTAGAACTAAAAATTGACATTAACCTATTCCTGTCAATTTATAACATCACTTATATATAGAACCCTGTAGCACTAGTCAAGTTGCAGGCTTTCTATTTTTAGGTTGCCCATAGTAACTGCAAGCTTCATCTATAGGCTACCCATAACAACTGCTAGTTTTCACCTATAAGTTACTTGCAACCACTGCAAGTTTCATCTATAGGCTGCACGTAACAACTACAGTCTTCACCTATAGGTTGCCTGCAACAACTATAGGTTTTCATCTACAACTTGTCTGTAACAACTATATTCTGCACCTATAGGTTGCCTGTAGTAACTATAGGTTTTCACCTATAGATTGCCCACAACCACCATAGGATTCACCTACAGGTTACTCATAGCAACTACAAGTTTCTTCTACAAGCTGTCCGTAGCAACTGCAGGTTTCTTCTACATGCTGCCTGTAGCAAATGTAGGCTTCTTCTATAGGCTACCTGTAGCAATTGTAGGTTTTAATATTTTCCATTAAAAATAAAATGAGGCATTATATTTACACATCTCCAACACATACGGCCTAGCATGCACCAGCCCCAACTTCATATTATCCCATAGTATTTTATGTCATGTATGATTGGTCTTAGCCCATATGATATCATCTAACCACTAGTGCCTGTTGTTATGATCACAACTATAAGAACACACAAATGCTTTCAAAAATGTGGAGCAGCATGTCTCACTATATCACACAAAACCATAATATTACTACACTCTCCATAGTACAAATGTTACTCGATGCCTTTTGGGACATCATATACTTTAGCATACACATGTCACCATTGGGGGCATCACACCAATTTGAGATTCAATACACACACACACATGTATACATATACATGTGTGTGTGTGTGTGTGTGTGTGTGTGTGTACAGATATATATATGTGTGTGTGTGTGTGTGTGTGTGTGTGTGTGTGTGTGTGTGTGTGTGTACACACACATACATATGTATATGTATGTGTATGTGTATGTGTGTGTATATATGTATATGTATATAAATATACATACATATATGTATATATGTGTGTGTGTGTGTGTGTGTGTGTGTATACACACACACACATATATACATATACATATATGTATATGTATACATATACATATATATATGTGTGTGTGTGTGTGTGTGTGTATACACACACACACACACACATATATATACATATACATATATATATATATATATATATATATAGACATGTACATATATCTATACACACACACACACACACACACACACACACACATTAAGGTCTGCATAGAGTGCTTACAAATATGCTATTACAACTAATGTCAAGAAACATTATTTTTAAGAAAATTTTTTGATTTGCAGGATCCCATAGACAAATCTTGCTATACATATATAGGCTATATGGTATCAGAGCCATGTCAATATTCTATCAGGATTATGTTCAAATCATGTTGCTTCTATAATGTTTCTTTGAAATATGAATAAAATGAAACTTTCATCTCTTGTTATATGTATCTATCTTATTGTTATTGTGGTCATTTGTCTCCATATCATCTTCAGACAATAGAGAAGGGAATGATCATGTAAAGTTGTGACAAGGCATGATTGAGGATCTGTATAGTACCGATGATATGAAGACTATGGATGCATAAAACAAGATAACTCTAGATGCTATAGGTACATTTGATGTCTGTACTCTCTCTGATATATCTGTTGGTTCATTATTTTCTGCAAACAAAGCAACTGTAAAATTTAATGAAGAAAATGCTAGTCCTGAATGGAAGCTCCCAACTCTTAAGGCCACATATGTGTATGATAAACTTTTACCATTTCATTTAATTGCTAAAACTACCATTAAAATTTTGAAAATGTTATCCAAGTCAAATACAATGATGATTATAAACACCACCTACAAATAGTTGATGATAAAATTACCTGATAGTTAAAATCCCAGTCTAAATATAAGTTTTTATATATTGGAGTTGTTACTATTGGTGTTTTCCCTTTATTTAGAAGAGGTCTAAATGTCAATATTTTAGGATGTTTGCTTGATAATCGACATATAAACTTCAATACTTGCTTACAGAATGTTGTTAAAATTGGTCTTCATGATGGTCCAATTTTCACAATTGTGTATCCAAATTATCCAGTCACCATTCATCAAGAAGAAAACTTAAATAAAGTCTTAAAGCTTTTCCTTCAAACTTATATATTAGATATGATCCCTAGATCTTGTCCTCTTGCTGTTAAATATCAGGTTATGTATTGTTTAACTAATACCCTTTATTCTGTCGTAAAGCACACTCCCACGTAAGGCAAAAGCATGGTGTGTCATGCTATAGAATATAGTCAAATAATCTTAGTTGAATCAATCTCTTGTTCTGATCTTAAGTTTCCTAGAAAATAGATTGTAGACAAGAACTTTGTTTAGAAGCCCAAGAAATCTTTATCATTTGCCACATCTGAAAAAGATTTGCCAAACAAATCTATTATCAGATTTGACTCTCATAATGATTTAAAAGATCATATGTTGAATATATAATTATAACAACCTTTTCCTCCAATCAATCCTCACTACTTTCATCTAAATAAAGTCCATGACCCTCAAATAGATTCATATTACTATATTGATTGCTAAAAAATCATAAGTCATCCAAATCAATCTAGTATTCACATGGTTAAAAGGGATTTAACTATAGAAAGGTTGCTTGAGAAAAATAAGAAGTTAATTGCCGAAGCCAAAAGAATTAATATGGAACTTCTGGAGAAAAGACTAGAAAAGAAGAAGAGGAAGGTCATGTATGGAAAACCCCTATGGGAGATGAATTCTACATCGAAAAGGGATTCCCAAAGCCTATAGATTTCAATCAATATTCATCAGATGAAAAATATAAAACATAGCTATAGTATCTTAGATCTACATACATGAGTCTTGATCAGTCTACAGAAGTTAATTTAATGAATTGGAATAATCTTGTAACTAAATGTTTGAATAATAGAGTCTAAAAAATATAACAAAGTCTTGATCAGGTTTCTAAAATGTTAAGGAGCATAGGTTTATATCAGAAAAGATAAAATACTAGAGCTATTAATGTTTTGAATGATAATATTACTACCCATCATAGTCAGCTTATCCAAAAAATAGATAATGAATCCAGCAATATCAGACTACAGCAACAATCAGTTGAAACAAAGGTAGATGATATGATTGCTCAGAAAAAGATTATTAGTCAAAGTCAAGATCAACTTAAGAATAGTATGGCTTTTATTGAGATAGATTTGAAAACTTAAATTGCTACTCTTGAGACAAAATAGGAAGAAGTACATCAGAAAATCAAACAACTATCTTCAACCTTTGATAGCATAGCTAGAGAAATTATAAACTAAAATTCTAGCTTATCTTCTATTCCTGATATTCTAGACACATTGAAAGATAAAAGACAATCTTCTCAGCAACAGCTAGAAATGATTGTCACAGAACATATTGATTACAGTCAAAATATTCATTCTTGACAAAATGTCTTAAAGAGACAAAGAGAATCATTCATGAAATCTAAATCAAAAAGTCTACCTGATTCAGAGAAATCTCTTGATAAAATCTTTCAAGTAGGTATGGCTAAGATTGAACCTATGTAAAATGAAAGCTATTGTGATATAGGAGAATCTTTAAAGGCCAAACCTCCACTAGATTCTCAAATAAGAACATTCAATCTTCAACCTTTCTTCTAGAAATTCAATTATGAACCACCAAAAGAAAGAAAGAAATGATTAATGTAATGATAGATTGGGCCAGTGTACAAATTCATGGTCTTAAGAAAGATCCTTTCAATGTTAGTCAACAAATTGAAAATAAATTCATAGGAAATATCAAAGAATAGTGGGATGCTAGAGGTCCAGTGTTTCATGAAAGTATATACTCATTCAAAACCTATTTATGCATTCTACGATGCTTTACTTTCTGAATTCATTGGTACACTTGATAATGATAAAAAAAATAAATAAAGCAAAATTTCGTAAAGCTCAATTATGCGATATGACTAGGATAGATAAATATATGTGCTATATGAAGAATTTGTTCTATAATACTGGTGAAATCTTTAATTCAACATATAAGATTAGGTATATAGAATCTTTCCTTGAATATTTTGCTACCAAGTATAAAGCTACTATGGGTGATGATCTTCCAACTATGTCTTTTGGAAGGATAAATTAGAATATTAAAGCAGTAAATGAAAGGTTATGTGTAGAAAGAAAGGCACAAAAAAAACTATGAAGTTTCACAAATAGATTGGTGCAAAATTATATAATTCTATTGATGATAATTTTAGTTGTATGGATGTGCATAGATATAGATAGTATAAAAAGAAAAAAAAATCTCATTCTTGCAAATGCTCCTCAGAGAAAGAATTTACTTATATCAAGCCCTGAAAGCCTAGATACAAGTTTAGAAAAAAAAAATTGGTCTTAGAAGGATATTTAGAAAAAAGAAATATGGGTTCCAAAAGAATCCAATCAAATACTTTATTTGTCCATGTGATCATTATGTAAATAAATATCCCAATAAGAAAAAAGAATCCAAGAAGATTAATTTTCTGAATAGCCATGGAATTAATGAAGATGAATGTGTTCTAGTTTCAGATGAAGATGAACTTCAATATGAGTCAGATATTTTATGGGAAGCATCAGATAGTGATGAATTCGATAAATAAATAAATACGAATCTTCTTGACACTGAATCAAAAGATGAATCATTTGATTATGATTCTGATATAGGATTTCAGATTCATATGATTTTTGCTCTTTTTCCAGATACATTAAGTATATCCCAACAAATATCTTTCCTCAAGGAAAGATATTCAAAAACTCTTGCATATATGATCTTTGAAAGAATGTTTTTACAACAACAAATTATCATTGTCGAGCAAAAATATTCTCTCTACTTATCTCAACAAAAAAGGTAAAAGGATATTTTATCCTAAGACAATCAGTCTAAGCTCCATAAAACTCCATCGGTTGAAGCTGCCTATCAACCCAATACTTATGATAGAGCTACTTGGTGAAAGAAGTGCATCTATCAACTGCAGCTTTTCTTAGTTAAAGCTTGAACTAAATTGTAATATCTTATAAAGGAAGAAGCTTTACTAATGAACATGAATAAATCTTTGAAGAAGAATTGCTCCAAGTCACTATTGAGATAGAATCTCATTTTGAAGGAGGAAAAACCTCTCATAACAATTCAAATATACATTAGATATCAGTGTATAATACTAATAATCCAGTATGTGAAATTCAGATTAAATGAGATAGTTTTAATCCATATAGCTTGGATGTCTTGCTTGACACAGGTGTTGATATTTCTCTTACTAGATATCATTATATTTCCGTTGATATATGTAAAGCTGATTTTCATAAGTTGACTTTCAATACAAAGACTGTAGTTTCAGATTTATCTGCAGTTATTCTTGTTATTTTTGGTGACTCTATCTATCATTTTAAGGTAGTACAACATGAAATACCAATGTATGACATGATGATTAGTTCAGATAATTTGGATACTTTCTATCCCATTACAATTTAGTCTCATGAAATAATTCTTGTAGAGAAATATTGTTTATACAAAAAATCCAAATATGAATGTATAATTCTTATGAAAGAAAAGCCAAAGAAACTAGTTTATACCAGATGGATACAGTAAAAGGTAAATCTTTGTCATGTTAGTATGGAACCAATAATTATAAAACTCAAAAAATATTGCCACTCTAAAAATCTTTTAGCATTCAAAAATAAGAAACAAATGCAGAATTGAACTAAAGATGGTAAAGGATAAAAATGACAAAGAAATAGAACCCAAGTTCAAGGCACATCATTCAAGAATGTCTCCTTCACTAAGAGAAGAATGTTTTCAGGAAATAAAACAATTAAAGGAACAAGGTTTGATCAGATATTCTAATAGCCCTTGGGCTTGTGAAGTATTTTATGTAAATAAAAGATCAGAATAGGTAAGGGGAAAGAAGAGATTAGTCATAAATTATGATCCTCATAATAAATATGTTTTACCTATTCAACATCCTATTCCTTCAAAAGATGAAATCTTGCAAAGAATAAGTGGAAGTAAAGTTTACAATAAGTTTGATTTAAAATTAGAATTTTGGCAGATACAAGTAGTAGAAAAAGATAAGTATAAGACTGCATTTATTACTCCATTTAGATAATATGAATGGAATGTCTTACCCTTTGGCTTAAAGACTGCTCCTAGCATATTTCAAAAAATGATGAATAAAATTTTCTTAGCTTATTCTGATTTTATCATTGTCTATATAGATGATATATTAGTCTTTTCCAAATCTCCTAAAGATCATATAAAACATCTAGAACAATTCTATCAAATTGTATTTGACAATAGTTTAGTTCTATCAGAGAAAAAAATGTCAGTTTTTAAAGATGATATTGAATTCTTAGAAGTTAATATAAAATCAAGAGAAGTTGCAGTTCAAAAACATGTTTTGAAGAATATTTAAAAAATTCTTGATGAGCTCAAGGATAAAAAATGTTGAAATTTTTTTTTGGTTGTGTAAACTATGTAGCAGGTTATTATTACAATATTACACAGAATAGAATACTTCTAAATGAAAGGCTAACAAAAAATCTTTCATCATGGTCAGATGAAATGTCAAAGGCCATCCAAAGAATAAAATAGAATTGTCAAAAATTTTCACCTCTAGTTTTACCTGGTAATGGTTTAAAGATTATTGAAATAGATGTTTTAGAACTATATTGAGGTACAATTCTAAAATAAAGGCTATCAGATGGTTTAGAAAAATCCTACAGATTTACCTTAAAAAATTTTAAACAGGCTCAAAAAAATCATCATTCTACTCACAAAAAAATTCTTGTTGTTATCAAGGCTATTCAAGCTTTTATGTTCTTTGTGAGATAAAAAAAATGCTTATTAGATCTTATTTGAATAACTTTAGGATTATTCTTCATTCTAATGATAATCTAAAGATATGATCTATGATCAGGTTAACTCGGTGGGCAACATTTCTGTCAAACTTTGATTTCTCTGTTGAACACATTCCTGGAAAAAAGAACTGTCTTGCTGATTTTATATCTAGAGGATTTAATTTAGAACAGTCAGTCATGACAGTAATAGTTTCTAAAGTTCATGAAGAATTTCATCAATATATATGGAGATCCACTCCATCTATTGCTGATCGGTTAACTCATGAAATCAATGACCTCACAAGAAAATCTCATGAAGCCTCTGCACAACTCAATAATACTCATTTGGTATGGACATCTCAATTTCAAGAACCTTATGGTAAAAGGTGGTGTTCAACAATAATGTTATATCATGAAGCCAATAATCTAAGGATTACTGGTACAAATAATCCATTTAAGAATTTCATTTATAGACATGGTTTTGAATACTTGATCTAATGGTCTACATTCTGGCCAAGTTTTAATCTCACTATAGAGAATTTTTGGTCATCTACTGAAATGCCAGATTATTTATTTGAATTTTTGGATTATATTATGCCAATAAAAGTTTCTGATGATCCTACTATTCGTATCCCTCTAGATCAAGTAAGAAATATATTTATTTCTTTAAGGATACCTTTCAAGATTAAATTTGAAATATTTTTAGTTCAAATTTTTCAAGCTAATATACATGCAAGTTTAGCTCTTGCACAACCGTTAGTAGCCCTTTAAAAATGGTTCACCATAAATCATCAAGCTGTGTTTCCTCCTACACTTGGCAGTCGTATCTTAATAATTCCATCAGCTTTGTACATGGACCACACTGACTTTGATTTTGATGATGACAACCATTATTCTCCCCAAGGAGAATATGAATTCAATGATGATGATTGAATTGATATAAAGACTAGTTCCAGGGTTTGTCCATAGCCATGAATATTGGTATGATAAGCCTCTTTTATTATTTGTGGATCTCACCATTTTTAAAAGGCAATAACCTGTCGGCTGTGTCGACAGATTCTTTTTTTGTCTTTTTGGCATCTTGTTTTTTATCCATTGATTTAGTATCTTTGTGTCTACCGTCAATCTTCTCATTTCATCTTATAAATATGAAGAGTTATTCGTGTCATAAGCATCGAATGCCTTGATTCGAGTCCAGTGTTATAGTCTTGTGTCTTAGGAGAAAAACGTATGCTCTTCACTTGCCCTGTATGTGGGATATTGTGAATCAAAAACTTTTCTTAGACATAATGTTTCTTGCTATAAGTTGTAATAACATGTTTGTAAGCACTCTGTGCAGACCTTAAAGTATCTTGTGTCCACAAATGATCCATATATACATATATAAATATGTATACACACACACACACAAACATATATATATATGTGTGTGTGTGTGTGTGTGTGTGTGTGTGTGTGTGTGTGTCTATATATATATGTGTGTGTGTGTGTGTGTGTGTGTGTGTGTGTCTATATATATATGTGTGTGTGTGTGTGTGTGTGTGTATATATATATATATATATATATATATATACACACATATAAACATATACATATATGTGTGTGTGTGTGTGTGTATCATTAGGGGTATCATACTTGCACATCTTGGGTCTACTATGATCCGGGCAGCAATTTAGGTGACAGTTCCACCTCAATTGATAAAACTTTCGGGAGTCGTAACTTTTACACCGTAGCTCCAATTGACTCGTCGTTTGAACCGTTGGAAAGCTAAGAATGAGGAGAACACCGTGAGATGAAATCAATCTTTGATTGATGAAGTTTGACTCTTTAAAACCCAATAGAATTGCCTCAAATTTTAATTTTAGTAGTGCAGTCTAAAAATAGTAAGTTTCTAAAAATAGTAATTCCTCAAATTCTATATTATTTTAAAGCATCAAAGTCAAACTACTTAATCTCCCTCAATATTGGTGACCTTCCACATCCTCCCCCTATTTTCAAAATGGTTATAAATGAAAATGTAACCCAAAATGGAAAATCAGATATCTCTTCCCAGAGATAATTATATAGTTGTATTGCAATCTTGAGTAATAATACATCTCTTCTCAGAGAATTCATTGTTACTAAATTATTTATATGTTCTTGAAATATTTATCAGCCATAACTTCTGAGTTTTGGATCAATGGTATCAGAATGCTTTGTCTTGAGAGTGTATGATCCCGAGGACAAGGTCAGGCTACAAGAAGCTTAGGTGGAAAACAACAAAGCTTCCAAACTATCCACCTATTTGCTCCAAATGGAAGATGACACCGAGACATCTGATCCTTTCAAGTAAATGATGAATGAAGCCCTCTAATGGCAACAAGCACAGATGCTACAACAATTTGCCCAAATTCTTCAACAACTCCTGATGGGAAATTTTGGCTCCTCATCCATGGAACGTCCTTTCAGTGCCCCAACACCCTTCAAGGTTCAGGTGAATTTTTATATTCTTAAATTTGAAGGCAAAATCAATGCTGATGTAGTATAAAATTGGTTAGATCAATTATCTTCCTACTTCTCTATAAATAAATTCACCGATGGAGAAAAGATCACTTTGCTCTTTTAAAAGCATCATTGCCCGTGAAAAATTGGTGAAAAGTGTACAAAAAGAGGTTCAATATAGATGACATTGGCCTTGAGGTGGAACCTACCTGGGATGATTTTGTGGAAGCGGTGAAAGAATAATACTATCCCATTGTATCATATGATGATCTGTACATACAGTGGCAACAACTTCGCCAAGGTAAGGACCAATCTGTTCAATATTACATAGATATTTTTCATTCTTTGTCTGCAAGATTGGGCATCCAAAAAAGTGAGAAATATAAGACTCTCAAATATCGTGGTGGACTACAATGGTACATGCGGGGGGAAATGGAACTCTTCAATTTGAAAACCCTCGGTAAGGCATACAAATTTGCAGTAAAGATTGAGCAGAAGCATGGTAGAAAGAATACGAAGAGTCAGCCCTTAAAATGGAAAAATGATAAGGAAGGTCAAACACGAGGCCAAAATTAGAAGCAAAAGGAGTTTCAAGATATGAAACCCCGGAAGGGGAAGGCTAGAAAATGGTGTGATTACCACAAAACTAGAACTCACTCAAAAGAAGAATGTCGAGCCATCAAGTCACTACTTTCTAAGTTACAATACTCGACATCTACTACTCTGTCTCATACACAACCCACAGTCGAAGAGGATGAAGAAGAAATTATAGATGTTGAGCCCGACACCATCATCACTTCATCACAGACCCATGAGGAAAGGCCAGATGACAAGGAAAGATTGTTTCACTCCAAATTATGGGTAAAAGGCAAGCCTCTGCATTTCATTCTTGATAGTGGGAGTCATAAGAATTTAATCTCTTCTAAAGTTGTGAAAAGTCTAAATCTATCCATGAAGCCTCATCTAAAGCCATACAGTATTGGATGGTTGATCCTAAGGAGAGGCCTCTGTGTTACCCATCAATGTCTTCTTTCATATGCAATAAAACCTTTCTAAGATGAAGTCTTGTGTGATGTGGTGAATCTAGATGTTTGTGATGTACTCCTTGGTCAGTTGTTCATGTATGAGTGACATGGCATCTATGAATCATGAACCTAAAGAATCACCCTCACTCTTGGAACACGACACTATAGAGTACCAGAGGTACCACCTCCCACGTCTATCTCCCTGATAAGTGCTAAGCAATGTAAGAGATTAGTGGAGAAGACAAAGCAATTTGTTCTCATGGTGGTCAAACCACAAAAATCCAAGAAGGCTGATGTTTTAGTCCTGACTACACAATCAACACAAAAAAAAAGTAGATAAGACAAATCATAAGAGAATATGATGACTTATTCAAGTCACCCATAGGAGTTCCACTACATTGCCAGGTAAAACATTCTATCGATTTGATCCCAGGATCACCTTTCCCTAACAGTCCTATATATCGTAGATTAGTTTTGGAGAATTATGAGATAAAAAGATAGATTCAATAATTGATCCAAAAGGGTCATATCAGGCCAAGCTCTTCACCATGTGGTAGCCTAATTGTCTTGGCACCAAAAAAAGATGGAACATGGAGGCTTTGCATTGACTATCAAGCCCTGAATAAAATCACTGTGAAGAATCACTACCCTCTCCCCAGGATTGATGACCTGCTAGACCAACTCCATGGTGCAAATTTCTTCACCAAAATTGATCTCAAATCTAGTTATCACCAAATTCCCATCGATCCCACCTGTGTCTGGAAGACTGCATTCAAATCTAATGAGGGGCTCTTTGAATGGTTGGTTATGCCTTTTGGATTAACTAACTCACCTGAAACCTTCATGAGGATGATGGATGACACCTTATGACCCTTCACCAACTCATTTGTGGTTGTCTACCTAGATGACATACTCATCTATAGTAGAACATGGGAGGAACATTTACAACATGTTCGTAAGGTGCTTCAAACTCTTCGGGAGCACAACTTGTATGCAAATCTCAATAAATGCACATTTGGGATGACAAAAATTCAGTACCTCAGGTACGTTGTGAATGAAGAAGGGGTCCATGTTGATCCATAAAAGATTTGGGTTATTCGAGAATGGCCCATACCAAGGACCCTCACAGAACTTCACAGCTTCTTGGGTCTTGCAAATTTCTATCGCAGGTTTGTTCTTGGATTTTCACATGTTGCTTGGTCACTAACCCAAGTGACTAAAGGAGGATATAAAGCTACATTTTAGTGGGGTGAAATACAATAAAGGGAATTTGAGAATTTGAAGAATATACTTTACTTAACCCCTATTCTTGCCTTACCAGATTTGCATCAACCTTTTGAGTTGATGACAGATGCATCAAAATATGCCATGGGAGTTGTCATCATGCAATATGGCCATCCTGTTACATATCATAGTGAAACTTTCACTGTTACAGTTAAGAAATATCCAACATATGATAACGAGATCTATGCCATTGTGTAAGCCTGCAAATAATGGAAACATCACATCTTGGGAAAATAGACGGTCATCCACATTGACCACAGACCATTAGAATTCATCCAGACACAGAGCAAACTATGAAATGAGAGGCACCAAAAGTGGGCGACATATCTTCAAAAATTCCTTGTAATAATAAAACACAAAAAGGGGAGCTCAAATACAGATGCAAATTGTCTGAGCCGTCTACCAATTACTGCACTCACAACAGTTCTTGACTTGTGCAGACATGAGACTGCCACTTGGGGTGCTCTGTATGCAGCAGATCCTATCTTTGCTGATACATATCAAGTGCTTTAAAAAGGTAAAAATGTTTCTAATTTCTATTTGCAAGATAATGTCCTCTATCATATGGGGCACATCTATGTTCCAGCTGCAAAACAACAGATGATGATATGGAAAGCACATTTCAGTAGGATAGCTGGACACTTTGGTATAGAGAAGACATTGGCAGTTCTTCAAAAACACTTCTACTGGCCCCATATGTGAAAGGATGTGAAAATATATCTCAACTCTTGCACTCGTGTGATATCCAAGCCAAAAAATAAGAAGCAAGGATTGTACACGCCATTGCCAGAACTGACCAAGCCTTGGGAATCTATCTCAATGGATTTTCTCTCAGGTTTACCCACTTCAAAACATGGTAAGGACTATATTTTTGTGGCCGTTGATCATTTTTTTTAAATGGCTATCATGATTGCTTTTAAGAAAAATATATCTGCTAAAAAAATTGCTCAACTATATTTTAGTCATGTATGGCTCTATTTTGGTCTCCCCAAGTCCATTGTCTCAGATCGAGATAGCAAGTTCTTGAGCATCTTCTGGTCCACTCTATGGAAGATGATGCATACCAAGTTGATGAAGTCCACAACCTTCCATCCACAGACTGATGGTCAGACAGAGGTGGTGAACCACTTGATTGTTCACATGATTCGGATGTATCACTCCAAACATCCACATACATGGGATGAGGGGCTTATGTTCATACAACATGGATACAATTGGGCCCTACATAGCTCGACCAAGCAGAGTCCATTCCAA